>OZ038435.1:4489179-5089179 GCA_964036275.1 Litoditis marina | reverse complement strand
AATTACTACAAAAACATCACATTTCAAGGGGGCTCATCACAAATCCAGTTTAATGTTGTTTAGCTCGACTAAAGTTGCTTTTTAACAAATTTGTCCCCCATTGACCAACACAGGAAACGGAGGTCGCGGGCTCGACTACATTGGAGACCCGGCTGTGAATGTGCACGGATGGCCGAGTGGTCTAAGGCGCCAGACTCAAGCGAATGCTTACCGCGAGAATGCGGGTTGGGATTTCTGGTACCCGTATGGGTGCGTGGGTTCGAACCCCACTCCGTGCAAATCTTTTGCATCAAGGATGTTTTCCTACAAATAGTTTTCTAACTGAAGGTTTTAATGAAGCGACGTTTCTACAAGTAGTTTTCTAATGGAAGGACTTAATGGACCGTATTTTCAAATTTCGTAGTTGGACATTTTAGTTTGGCTCTTATTAACAAACAATTACTACAAAAACATCACATTTCAAGGGGGCTCATCACAAATCCAGTTTAATGTTGTTTAGCTCGACTAAAGTTGCTTTTTAACAAATTTGTCCCCCATTGACCAACACAGGAAACGGAGGTCGCGGGCTCGACTACATTGGAGACCCGGCTGTGAATGTGCACGGATGGCCGAGTGGTCTAAGGCGCCAGACTCAAGCGAATGCTTACCGCGAGAATGCGGGTTGGGATTTCTGGTACCCGTATGGGTGCGTGGGTTCGAACCCCACTCCGTGCAAATCTTTTGCATCAAGGATGTTTTCCTACAAATAGTTTTCTAACTGAAGGTTTTAATGAAGCGACGTTTCTACAAGTAGTTTTCTAATGGAAGGACTTAATGGAGCGTATTTTCAAATTTCGTAGTTGGACATTTTAGTTTGGCTCTTATTAACAAACAATTACTACAAAAACATCACATTTCAAGGGGGCTCATCACAAATCCAGTTTAATGTTGTTTAGCTCGACTAAAGTTGCTTTTTAACAAATTCGTCCCCCATTGACCAGCACAGGAAACAGAGGTCGCGGGCTCGACTACATTGGAGACCCGGCTGTGAATGTGCACGGATGGCCGAGTGGTCTAAGGCGCCAGACTCAAGCGAATGCTTACCGCGAGAATGCGGGTTGGGATTTCTGGTACCCGTATGGGTGCGTGGGTTCGAACCCCACTCCGTGCAAATCTTTTGCATCAAGGATGTTTTTCTACAAATAGTTTTCTAACTGAAGGTTTTAATGAAGCGACGTTTCTACAAGTAGTTTTCTAATGGAAGGACTTAATGGACCGTATTTTCAAATTTCGTAGTTGGACATTTTAGTTTGGCTCTTATTAACAAACAATTACTACAAAAACATCACATTTCAAGGGGGCTCATCACAAATCCAGTTTAATGTTGTTTAGCTCGACTAAAGTTGCTTTTTAACAAATTCGTCCCCCATTGACCAGCACAGGAAACAGAGGTCGCGGGCTCGACTACATTGGAGACCCGGCTGTGAATGTGCACGGATGGCCGAGTGGTCTAAGGCGCCAGACTCAAGCGAATGCTTACCGCGAGAGTGCGGGTTGGGATTTCTGGTACCCGTATGGGTGCGTGGGTTCGAACCCCACTCCGTGCAAATCTTTTGCATCAAGGATGTTTTTCTACAAATAGTTTTCTAACTGAAGGTTTTAATGAAGCGACGTTTCTACAAGTAGTTTTCTAATGGAAGGACTTAATGGACCGTATTTTCAAATTTCGTAGTTGGACATTTTAGTTTGGCTCTTATTAACAAACAATTACTACAAAAACATCACATTTCAAGGGGGCTCATCACAAATCCAGTTTAATGTTGTTTAGCTCGACTAAAGTTGCTTTTTAACAAATTTGTCCCCCATTGACCAACACAGGAAACGGAGGTCGCGGGCTCGACTACATTGGAGACCCGGCTGTGAATGTGCACGGATGGCCGAGTGGTCTAAGGCGCCAGACTCAAGCGAATGCTTACCGCGAGAATGCGGGTTGGGATTTCTGGTACCCGTATGGGTGCGTGAGTTCGAACCCCACTCCGTGCAAATCTTTTGCATCAAGGATGTTTTCCTACAAATAGTTTTCTAACTGAAGGTTTTAATGAAGCGACGTTTCTACAAGTAGTTTTCTAATGGAAGGACTTAATGGACCGTATTTTCAAATTTCGTAGTTGGACATTTTAGTTTGGCTCTTATTAACAAACAATTACTACAAAAACATCACATTTCAAGGGGGCTCATCACAAATCCAGTTTAATGTTGTTTAGCTCGACTAAAGTTGCTTTTTAACAAATTTGTCCCCCATTGACCAACACAGGAAACGGAGGTCGCGGGCTCGACTACATTGGAGACCCGGCTGTGAATGTGCACGGATGGCCGAGTGGTCTAAGGCGCCAGACTCAAGCGAATGCTTACCGCGAGAATGCGGGTTGGGATTTCTGGTACCCGTATGGGTGCGTGGGTTCGAACCCCACTCCGTGCAAATCTTTTGCATCAAGGATGTTTTCCTACAAATAGTTTTCTAACTGAAGGTTTTAATGAAGCGACGTTTCTACAAGTAGTTTTCTAATGGAAGGACTTAATGGACCGTATTTTCAAATTTCGTAGTTGGACATTTTAGTTTGGCTCTTATTAACAAACAATTACTACAAAAACATCACATTTCAAGGGGGCTCATCACAAATCCAGTTTAATGTTGTTTAGCTCGACTAAAGTTGCTTTTTAACAAATTTGTCCCCCATTGACCAACACAGGAAACGGAGGTCGCGGGCTCGACTACATTGGAGACCCGGCTGTGAATGTGCACGGATGGCCGAGTGGTCTAAGGCGCCAGACTCAAGCGAATGCTTACCGCGAGAATGCGGGTTGGGATTTCTGGTACCCGTATGGGTGCGTGGGTTCGAACCCCACTCCGTGCAAATCTTTTGCATCAAGGATGTTTTCCTACAAATAGTTTTCTAACTGAAGGTTTTAATGAAGCGACGTTTCTACAAGTAGTTTTCTAATGGAAGGACTTAATAGACCGTATTTTCAAATTTCGTAGTTGGACATTTTAGTTTGGCTCTTATTAACAAACAATTACTACAAAAACATCACATTTCAAGGGGGCTCATCACAAATCCAGTTTAATGTTGTTTAGCTCGACTAAAGTTGCTTTTTAACAAATTCGTCCCCCATTGACCAGCACAGGAAACAGAGGTCGCGGGCTCGACTACATTGGAGACCCGGCTGTGAATGTGCACGGATGGCCGAGTGGTCTAAGGCGCCAGACTCAAGCGAATGCTTACCGCGAGAATGCGGGTTGGGATTTCTGGTACCCGTATGGGTGCGTGGGTTCGAACCCCACTCCGTGCAAATCTTTTGCATCAAGGATGTTTTTCTACAAATAGTTTTCTAACTGAATGTTTTAATGAAGCGACGTTTCTACAAGTAGTTTTCTAATGGAAGGACTTAATGGACCGTATTTTCAAATTTCGTAGTTGGACATTTTAGTTTGGCTCTTATTAACAAACAATTACTACAAAAACATCACATTTCAAGGGGGCTCATCACAAATCCAGTTTAATGTTGTTTAGCTCGACTAAAGTTGCTTTTTAATTAATTCGTCCCCCATTGACCAGCACAGGAAACAGAGGTCGCGGGCTCGACTACATTGGAGACCCGGCTGTGAATGTGCACGGATGGCCGAGTGGTCTAAGGCGCCAGACTCAAGCGAATGCTTACCGCGAGAGTGCGGGTTGGGATTTCTGGTACCCGTATGGGTGCGTGGGTTCGAACCCCACTCCGTGCAAATCTTTTGCATCAAGGATGTTTTTCTACAAATAGTTTTCTAACTGAAGGTTTTAATGAAGCGACGTTTCTACAAGTAGTTTTCTAATGGAAGGACTTAATGGACCGTATTTTCAAATTTCGTAGTTGGACATTTTAGTTTGGCTCTTATTAACAAACAATTACTACAAAAACATCACATTTCAAGGGGGCTCATCACAAATCCAGTTTAATGTTGTTTAGCTCGACTAAAGTTGCTTTTTAACAAATTTGTCCCCCATTGACCAACACAGGAAACGGAGGTCGCGGGCTCGACTACATTGGAGACCCGGCTGTGAATGTGCACGGATGGCCGAGTGGTCTAAGGCGCCAGACTCAAGCGAATGCTTACCGCGAGAATGCGGGTTGGGATTTCTGGTACCCGTATGGGTGCGTGGGTTCGAACCCCACTCCGTGCAAATCTTTTGCATCAAGGATGTTTTCCTACAAATAGTTTTCTAACTGAAGGTTTTAATGAAGCGACGTTTCTACAAGTAGTTTTCTAATGGAAGGACTTAATGGACCGTATTTTCAAATTTCGTAGTTGGACATTTTAGTTTGGCTCTTATTAACAAACAATTACTACAAAAACATCACATTTCAAGGGGGCTCATCACAAATCCAGTTTAATGTTGTTTAGCTCGACTAAAGTTGCTTTTTAACAAATTTGTCCCCCATTGACCAACACAGGAAACGGAGGTCGCGGGCTCGACTACATTGGAGACCCGGCTGTGAATGTGCACGGATGGCCGAGTGGTCTAAGGCGCCAGACTCAAGCGAATGCTTACCGCGAGAATGCGGGTTGGGATTTCTGGTACCCGTATGGGTGCGTGGGTTCGAACCCCACTCCGTGCAAATCTTTTGCATCAAGGATGTTTTCCTACAAATAGTTTTCTAACTGAAGGTTTTAATGAAGCGACGTTTCTACAAGTAGTTTTCTAATGGAAGGACTTAATGGACCGTATTTTCAAATTTCGTAGTTGGACATTTTAGTTTGGCTCTTATTAACAAACAATTACTACAAAAACATCACATTTCAAGGGGGCTCATCACAAATCCAGTTTAATGTTGTTTAGCTCGACTAAAGTTGCTTTTTAACAAATTTGTCCCCCATTGACCAACACAGGAAACGGAGGTCGCGGGCTCGACTACATTGGAGACCCGGCTGTGAATGTGCACGGATGGCCGAGTGGTCTAAGGCGCCAGACTCAAGCGAATGCTTACCGCGAGAATGCGGGTTGGGATTTCTGGTACCCGTATGGGTGCGTGGGTTCGAACCCCACTCCGTGCAAATCTTTTGCATCAAGGATGTTTTCCTACAAATAGTTTTCTAACTGAAGGTTTTAATGAAGCGACGTTTCTACAAGTAGTTTTCTAATGGAAGGACTTAATGGACCGTATTTTCAAATTTCGTAGTTGGACATTTTAGTTTGGCTCTTATTAACAAACAATTACTACAAAAACATCACATTTCAAGGGGGCTCATCACAAATCCAGTTTAATGTTGTTTAGCTCGACTAAAGTTGCTTTTTAACAAATTTGTCCCCCATTGACCAACACAGGAAACGGAGGTCGCGGGCTCGACTACATTGGAGACCCGGCTGTGAATGTGCACGGATGGCCGAGTGGTCTAAGGCGCCAGACTCAAGCGAATGCTTACCGCGAGAATGCGGGTTGGGATTTCTGGTACCCGTATGGGTGCGTGGGTTCGAACCCCACTCCGTGCAAATCTTTTGCATCAAGGATGTTTTCCTACAAATAGTTTTCTAACTGAAGGTTTTAATGAAGCGACGTTTCTACAAGTAGTTTTCTAATGGAAGGACTTAATGGAGCGTATTTTCAAATTTCGTAGTTGGACATTTTAGTTTGGCTCTTATTAACAAACAATTACTACAAAAACATCACATTTCAAGGGGGCTCATCACAAATCCAGTTTAATGTTGTTTAGCTCGACTAAAGTTGCTTTTTAACAAATTCGTCCCCCATTGACCAGCACAGGAAACAGAGGTCGCGGGCTCGACTACATTGGAGACCCGGCTGTGAATGTGCACGGATGGCCGAGTGGTCTAAGGCGCCAGACTCAAGCGAATGCTTACCGCGAGAATGCGGGTTGGGATTTCTGGTACCCGTATGGGTGCGTGGGTTCGAACCCCACTCCGTGCAAATCTTTTGCATCAAGGATGTTTTTCTACAAATAGTTTTCTAACTGAAGGTTTTAATGAAGCGACGTTTCTACAAGTAGTTTTCTAATGGAAGGACTTAATGGACCGTATTTTCAAATTTCGTAGTTGGACATTTTAGTTTGGCTCTTATTAACAAACAATTACTACAAAAACATCACATTTCAAGGGGGCTCATCACAAATCCAGTTTAATGTTGTTTAGCTCGACTAAAGTTGCTTTTTAACAAATTTGTCCCCCATTGACCAACACAGGAAACGGAGGTCGCGGGCTCGACTACATTGGAGACCCGGCTGTGAATGTGCACGGATGGCCGAGTGGTCTAAGGCGCCAGACTCAAGCGAATGCTTACCGCGAGAATGCGGGTTGGGATTTCTGGTACCCGTATGGGTGCGTGGGTTCGAACCCCACTCCGTGCAAGTCTTTTGCATCAAGGATGTTTTCCTACAAATAGTTTTCTAACTGAAGGTTTTAATGAAGCGACGTTTCTACAAGTAGTTTTCTAATGGAAGGACTTAATGGACCGTATTTTCAAATTTCGTAGTTGGACATTTTAGTTTGGCTCTTATTAACAAACAATTACTACAAAAACATCACATTTCAAGGGGGCTCATCACAAATCCAGTTTAATGTTGTTTAGCTCGACTAAAGTTGCTTTTTAACAAATTTGTCCCCCATTGACCAACACAGGAAACGGAGGTCGCGGGCTCGACTACATTGGAGACCCGGCTGTGAATGTGCACGGATGGCCGAGTGGTCTAAGGCGCCAGACTCAAGCGAATGCTTACCGCGAGAATGCGGGTTGGGATTTCTGGTACCCGTATGGGTGCGTGGGTTCGAACCCCACTCCGTGCAAATCTTTTGCATCAAGGATGTTTTCCTACAAATAGTTTTCTAACTGAAGGTTTTAATGAAGCGACGTTTCTACAAGTAGTTTTCTAATGGAAGGACTTAATGGACCGTATTTTCAAATTTCGTAGTTGGACATTTTAGTTTGGCTCTTATTAACAAACAATTACTACAAAAACATCACATTTCAAGGGGGCTCATCACAAATCCAGTTTAATGTTGTTTAGCTCGACTAAAGTTGCTTTTTAACAAATTTGTCCCCCATTGACCAACACAGGAAACGGAGGTCGCGGGCTCGACTACATTGGAGACCCGGCTGTGAATGTGCACGGATGGCCGAGTGGTCTAAGGCGCCAGACTCAAGCGAATGCTTACCGCGAGAATGCGGGTTGGGATTTCTGGTACCCGTATGGGTGCGTGGGTTCGAACCCCACTCCGTGCAAATCTTTTGCATCAAGGATGTTTTCCTACAAATAGTTTTCTAACTGAAGGTTTTAATGAAGCGACGTTTCTACAAGTAGTTTTCTAATGGAAGGACTTAATGGACCGTATTTTCAAATTTCGTAGTTGGACATTTTAGTTTGGCTCTTATTAACAAACAATTACTACAAAAACATCACATTTCAAGGGGGCTCATCACAAATCCAGTTTAATGTTGTTTAGCTCGACTAAAGTTGCTTTTTAACAAATTCGTCCCCCATTGACCAGCACAGGAAACAGAGGTCGCGGGCTCGACTACATTGGAGACCCGGCTGTGAATGTGCACGGATGGCCGAGTGGTCTAAGGCGCCAGACTCAAGCGAATGCTTACCGCGAGAATGCGGGTTGGGATTTCTGGTACCCGTATGGGTGCGTGGGTTCGAACCCCACTCCGTGCAAATCTTTTGCATCAAGGATGTTTTTCTACAAATAGTTTTCTAACTGAAGGTTTTAATGAAGCGACGTTTCTACAAGTAGTTTTCTAATGGAAGGACTTAATGGAGCGTATTTTCAAATTTCGTAGTTGGACATTTTAGTTTGGCTCTTATTAACAAACAATTACTACAAAAACATCACATTTCAAGGGGGCTCATCACAAATCCAGTTTAATGTTGTTTAGCTCGACTAAAGTTGCTTTTTAACAAATTCGTCCCCCATTGACCAGCACAGGAAACAGAGGTCGCGGGCTCGACTACATTGGAGACCCGGCTGTGAATGTGCACGGATGGCCGAGTGGTCTAAGGCGCCAGACTCAAGCGAATGCTTACCGCGAGAATGCGGGTTGGGATTTCTGGTACCCGTATGGGTGCGTGGGTTCGAACCCCACTCCGTGCAAATCTTTTGCATCAAGGATGTTTTCCTACAAATAGTTTTCTAACTGAAGGTTTTAATGAAGCGACGTTTCTACAAGTAGTTTTCTAATGGAAGGACTTAATGGACCGTATTTTCAAATTTCGTAGTTGGACATTTTAGTTTGGCTCTTATTAACAAACAATTACTACAAAAACATCACATTTCAAGGGGGCTCATCACAAATCCAGTTTAATGTTGTTTAGCTCGACTAAAGTTGCTTTTTAACAAATTTGTCCCCCATTGACCAACACAGGAAACGGAGGTCGCGGGCTCGACTACATTGGAGACCCGGCTGTGAATGTGCACGGATGGCCGAGTGGTCTAAGGCGCCAGACTCAAGCGAATGCTTACCGCGAGAATGCGGGTTGGGATTTCTGGTACCCGTGCAAATCTTTTGCATCAAGGATGTTTTCCTACAAATAGTTTTCTAACTGAAGGTTTTAATGAAGCGACGTTTCTACAAGTAGTTTTCTAATGGAAGGACTTAATGGACCGTATTTTCAAATTTCGTAGTTGGACATTTTAGTTTGGCTCTTATTAACAAACAATTACTACAAAAACATCACATTTCAAGGGGGCTCATCACAAATCCAGTTTAATGTTGTTTAGCTCGACTAAAGTTGCTTTTTAACAAATTTGTCCCCCATTGACCAACACAGGAAACGGAGGTCGCGGGCTCGACTACATTGGAGACCCGGCTGTGAATGTGCACGGATGGCCGAGTGGTCTAAGGCGCCAGACTCAAGCGAATGCTTACCGCGAGAATGCGGGTTGGGATTTCTGGTACCCGTATGGGTGCGTGGGTTCGAACCCCACTCCGTGCAAATCTTTTGCATCAAGGATGTTTTCCTACAAATAGTTTTCTAACTGAAGGTTTTAATGAAGCGACGTTTCTACAAGTAGTTTTCTAATGGAATGGAGCGTATTTTCAAATTTCGTAGTTGGACATTTTAGTTTGGCTCTTATTAACAAACAATTACTACAAAAACATCACATTTCAAGGGGGCTCATCACAAATCCAGTTTAATGTTCTTTAGCTCGACTAAAGTTGCTTTTTAACAAATTCGTCCCCCATTGACCAGCACAGGAAACAGAGGTCGCGGGCTCGACTACATTGGAGACCCGGCTGTGAATGTGCACGGATGGCCGAGTGGTCTAAGGCGCCAGACTCAAGCGAATGCTTACCGCGAGAATGCGGGTTGGGATTTCTGGTACCCGTATGGGTGCGTGGGTTCGAACCCCACTCCGTGCAAATCTTTTGCATCAAGGATGTTTTCCTACAAATAGTTTTCTAACTGAAGGTTTTAATGAAGCGACGTTTCTACAAGTAGTTTTCTAATGGAAGGACTTAATGGACCGTATTTTCAAATTTCGTAGTTGGACATTTTAGTTTGGCTCTTATTAACAAACAATTACTACAAAAACATCACATTTCAAGGGGGCTCATCACAAATCCAGTTTAATGTTGTTTAGCTCGACTAAAGTTGCTTTTTAACAAATTTGTCCCCCATTGACCAACACAGGAAACGGAGGTCGCGGGCTCGACTACATTGGAGACCCGGCTGTGAATGTGCACGGATGGCCGAGTGGTCTAAGGCGCCAGACTCAAGCGAATGCTTACCGCGAGAATGCGGGTTGGGATTTCTGGTACCCGTATGGGTGCGTGGGTTCGAACCCCACTCCGTGCAAATCTTTTGCATCAAGGATGTTTTCCTACAAATAGTTTTCTAACTGAAGGTTTTAATGAAGCGACGTTTCTACAAGTAGTTTTCTAATGGAAGGACTTAATGGACCGTATTTTCAAATTTCGTAGTTGGACATTTTAGTTTGGCTCTTATTAACAAACAATTACTACAAAAACATCACATTTCAAGGGGGCTCATCACAAATCCAGTTTAATGTTGTTTAGCTCGACTAAAGTTGCTTTTTAACAAATTTGTCCCCCATTGACCAACACAGGAAACGGAGGTCGCGGGCTCGACTACATTGGAGACCCGGCTGTGAATGTGCACGGATGGCCGAGTGGTCTAAGGCGCCAGACTCAAGCGAATGCTTACCGCGAGAATGCGGTTTGGGATTTCTGGTACCCGTATGGGTGCGTGGGTTCGAACCCCACTCCGTGCAAATCTTTTGCATCAAGGATGTTTTTCTACAAATAGTTTTCTAACTGAAGGTTTTAATGAAGCGACGTTTCTACAAGTAGTTTTCTAATGGAAGGACTTAATGGAGCGTATTTTCAAATTTCGTAGTTGGACATTTTAGTTTGGCTCTTATTAACAAACAATTACTACAAAAACATCACATTTCAAGGGGGCTCATCACAAATCCAGTTTAATGTTGTTTAGCTCGACTAAAGTTGCTTTTTAATTAATTCGTCCCCCATTGACCAGCACAGGAAACAGAGGTCGCGGGCTCGACTACATTGGAGACCCGGCTGTGAATGTGCACGGATGGCCGAGTGGTCTAAGGCGCCAGACTCAAGCGAATGCTTACCGCGAGAGTGCGGGTTGGGATTTCTGGTACCCGTATGGGTGCGTGGGTTCGAACCCCACTCCGTGCAAATCTTTTGCATCAAGGATGTTTTTCTACAAATAGTTTTCTAACTGAAGGTTTTAATGAAGCGACGTTTCTACAAGTAGTTTTCTAATGGAAGGACTTAATGGACCGTATTTTCAAATTTCGTAGTTGGACATTTTAGTTTGGCTCTTATTAACAAACAATTACTACAAAAACATCACATTTCAAGGGGGCTCATCACAAATCCAGTTTAATGTTGTTTAGCTCGACTAAAGTTGCTTTTTAACAAATTTGTCCCCCATTGACCAACACAGGAAACGGAGGTCGCGGGCTCGACTACATTGGAGACCCGGCTGTGAATGTGCACGGATGGCCGAGTGGTCTAAGGCGCCAGACTCAAGCGAATGCTTACCGCGAGAATGCGGGTTGGGATTTCTGGTACCCGTATGGGTGCGTGGGTTCGAACCCCACTCCGTGCAAATCTTTTGCATCAAGGATGTTTTCCTACAAATAGTTTTCTAACTGAAGGTTTTAATGAAGCGACGTTTCTACAAGTAGTTTTCTAATGGAAGGACTTAATGGACCGTATTTTCAAATTTCGTAGTTGGACATTTTAGTTTGGCTCTTATTAACAAACAATTACTACAAAAACATCACATTTCAAGGGGGCTCATCACAAATCCAATTTAATGTTGTTTAGCTCGAGTAATGTTGCTTTTTAACAAATTCGTCCCCCATTGACCAGCACAGGAAACAGAGGTCGCGGGCTCGACTACATTGGAGACCCGGCTGTGAATGTGCACGGATGGCCGAGTGGTCTAAGGCGCCAGACGAATGCTTACCGCGAGAATGCGGGTTGGGATTTCTGGTACCCGTATGGGTGCGTGGGTTCGAACCCCACTCCGTGCAAATCTTTTGCATCAAGGATGTTTTTCTACAAATAGTTTTCTAACTGAAGGTTTTAATGAAGCGACGTTTCTACAAGTAGTTTTCTAATGGAAGGACTTAATGGAGCGTATTTTCAAATTTCGTAGTTGGACATTTTAGTTTGGCTCTTATTAACAAACAATTACTACAAAAACATCACATTTCAAGGGGGCTCATCACAAATCCAGTTTAATGTTGTTTAGCTCGACTAAAGTTGCTTTTTAATTAATTCGTCCCCCATTGACCAGCACAGGAAACAGAGGTCGCGGGCTCGACTACATTGGAGACCCGGCTGTGAATGTGCACGGATGGCCGAGTGGTCTAAGGCGCCAGACTCAAGCGAATGCTTACCGCGAGAATGCGGGTTGGGATTTCTGGTACCCGTATGGGTGCGTGGGTTCGAACCCCACTCCGTGCAAATCTTTTGCATCAAGGATGTTTTTCTACAAATAGTTTTCTAACTGAAGGTTTTAATGAAGCGACGTTTCTACAAGTAGTTTTCTAATGGAAGGACTTAATGGAGCGTATTTTCAAATTTCGTAGTTGGACATTTTAGTTTGGCTCTTATTAACAAACAATTACTATGTTCGGATATTGGATTGTGTTTATTTATTACCGTCGTTGCAATAATGTAGTGCGTAATGTCGTCGCAGTCAACGCCTGGTGCAATATCACGGCTGAGGCAATTTAGACAGGCGGTCTGTAGTTTTGAGTTACTTCTTGTCTCTTGGTGTTTGTTTTCTAGTTTCGGGTGGGGTTTTTCCGTGTCTCCTTTGTACTATTTCTATATTTTGTTTCTATATAAAGTAAAGTCACATTCTTTTGTTCTGTCCATAGTGGTTTTCTACCACATTATTACCTTTGTTTTTGCCTTTTGACTATTTACACGAACTTCCGTTCGTAACTTGGGGGCCGAACCGCTCATTAGGCAAAAATATCTGGTTCATTTTCTCTGGTGCGGGTAAAACTGATCAGAGAAAACGTCGTCACTGGTGTGGGTAAAACCGACCAAAGAAATTCTTCGTCACTGGTGTGGGTAAAACTGACCAGAGAAATTCGTCGTTACTGGTGTGGGTAAAACTGACCAGCAACAATATCATCTTCTGGTGTGGGTAAAACCGAACAGATCAAAAAGTTTGTTGTGAAATACTAGGTAGAGAGTCTACCGTAAGTATTGTCGCCGATCCCCGCGTAATAGCGCCCAGTTGAATTTCTGGTAAAGCCTTTTCCTTAGGGGAAATGCTGCCCAAATTTTCAATTTGGTGATATTGCGTACGGCTCGGAGACAACATTCACAAATAATTTGAAGAAGTTATTCGTGGACGACAGAAATCATGGGTACAGCGAACAACAGCACAAGCATGAGTGGACAAGGAAATAAGAACGATTTACACACTGCAATGGAGAATGGGAACAGTGTGTCAGGATTGTCAGGAAGAAGTGGAACAGTCGAAAGAGGTGCGCCTAGGGAGCCCAGAGAGGCAGACAGTGTACATGAGACTGAGGTTCAAGCAAAGGGAATGGAAGCAGTGATATTGAAGTCGGTGAAGCGAATTGTGATGTATGCTGAGAAGGAGATAAGCAAGCATACAAGATTGGGAACACAAAGGGAGGATGCAATGATGGACATTCGCAGAGAAGCAGCAGGATTGGAGAAGTTGGTCAACATGGTGGTTGGAACCAAGTACAATGAGACACGAGAGGTTGACGAAGAATTCAAGAATACTTTGAGACGTGCAAACATCACAACAGCAGGAGACGTCAAGGACCTGGTGGCTTTGGCAACTGATAGTGGAGCAATTGTACAAGAAATTTGCCACGTGTTGGGATGTAGTGAAGCGGATGTGGTTGATACAGTGAGTGTCAAGGAAGCTGTGTTGAATAGTGTGTGTTCTACTTTGGACTGTGATCAAAGTGTGGTTGCTGAGAAGTGTGTCAACAGAGTTATGAGATGTGAAGAGCTTGAGAAGAAGCAATTGGAAAGCATGGAAAGGAACTCATCTGTTAATGTGACAAGTGGGGATGGCGAGAAGTCAAGTGTGAAGGATGAATATTTTGATAAGCTTATGGAGCGATTCAATAGGGTGAAGCAAGGAAGATCGATAGATGGCTATGTGAGGTCTAACAGCGGAAGTACAGTGGGATCAGTATTGATGACTGGGTCCGTTGTACGAGAAAGCAGGGACAAGGTGAATACTTGGAGCGACAATCAAGTGAGAGAAGAAGATAGGTGTGGCGAATATCATTTGGCACCACAGGATTTTCATTGGTTCGGCGATCAAAGAAGCAACAATGACGCGACATGTTTCGGACAAGGTGATCAATCTCTGGGGCGTGATCTTGTACAGACACGCGAGGGCATTTCGCAGAAGTCGATGATGTATGAGTTCATGAGATCGCAAGCTGCACCGCCCATTGGTAATTTCAGTGAAGATGGCTCTCAGCCATGGTCAGCATATGTGAAATCTTTTCTGATCAGGTACCCTAAGGAAGTGTGGAGAGACGATCATCTGAGAGATATGTTAGTGGAAAAACTGACTGGATCGGCAAGAGATCATTTCAAGATTCTGAAGAGGGAAGACCGAGAAGGATCGTTTGACCGGCTAGTGTGGGCCATGAAGTTGAGAATGAACGGGGCAGGAAGAATTGAGACGTTGAAGGCAATATCAAGTGTGAGAAGTCTGTGCAAGTCAAGGGATGAGTCTGTGGCAAAATTTTGTGTGAGACTGGAATTGCTCACTGGAAAGGCTTACCCACAGCTGTCAGATAGGGCTCTTTCAATGACGCGAGCTGATATACTGTACCAGCAACTACGACATTGGCAGGAAGCCCCACCCGAAACTAGAAAACAAACACCAAGAGACAAGAAGTAACTCAAAACTACAGACCGCCTGTCTAAATTGCCTCAGCCGTGATATTGCACCAGGCGTTGACTGTGACGACATTACGCACTACATTATTGCAACGACGGTAATAAATAAACACAATCCAATATCCGAACATAGTAATTGTTTGTTAATAAGAGCCAAACTAAAATGTCCAACTACGAAATTTGAAAATACGCTCCATTAAGTCCTTCCATTAGAAAACTACTTGTAGAAACGTCGCTTCATTAAAACCTTCAGTTAGAAAACTATTTGTAGAAAAACATCCTTGATGCAAAAGATTTGCACGGAGTGGGGTTCGAACCCACGCACCCATACGGGTACCAGAAATCCCAACCCGCATTCTCGCGGTAAGCATTCGCTTGAGTCTGGCGCCTTAGACCACTCGGCCATCCGTGCACATTCACAGCCGGGTCTCCAATGTAGTCGAGCCCGCGACCTCTGTTTCCTGTGCTGGTCAATGGGGGACGAATTAATTAAAAAGCAACTTTAGTCGAGCTAAACAACATTAAACTGGATTTGTGATGAGCCCCCTTGAAATGTGATGTTTTTGTAGTAATTGTTTGTTAATAAGAGCCAAACTAAAATGTCCAACTACGAAATTTGAAAATACGCTCCATTAAGTCCTTCCATTAGAAAACTACTTGTAGAAACGTCGCTTCATTAAAACCTTCAGTTAGAAAACTATTTGTAGAAAAACATCCTTGATGCAAAAGATTTGCACGGAGTGGGGTTCGAACCCACGCACCCATACGGGTACCAGAAATCCCAACCCGCATTCTCGCGGTAAGCATTCGCTTGAGTCTGGCGCCTTAGACCACTCGGCCATCCGTGCACATTCACAGCCGGGTCTCCAATGTAGTCGAGCCCGCGACCTCTGTTTCCTGTGCTGGTCAATGGGGGACGAATTTGTTAAAAAGCAACTTTACCCGAGCTAAACAACATTAAATTGGATTTGTGATGAGCCCCCTTGAAATGTGATGTTTTTGTAGTAATTGTTTGTTAATAAGAGCCAAACTAAAATGTCCAACTACGAAATTTGAAAATACGCTCCATTAAGTCCTTCCATTAGAAAACTACTTGTAGAAACGTCGCTTCATTAAAACCTTCAGTTAGAAAACTATTTGTAGAAAAACATCCTTGATGCAAAAGATTTGCACGGAGTGTGGTTCGAACCCACGCACCCATACGGGTACCAGAAATCCCAACCCGCATTCTCGCGGTAAGCATTCGCTTGAGTCTGGCGCCTTAGACCACTCGGCCATCCGTGCACATTCACAGCCGGGTCTCCAATGTAGTCGAGCCCGCGACCTCTGTTTCCTGTGCTGGTCAATGGGGGACGAATTTGTTAAAAAGCAACTTTACTCGAGCTAAACAACATTAAATTGGATTTGTGATGAGCCCCCTTGAAATGTGATGTTTTTGTAGTAATTGTTTGTTAATAAGAGCCAAACTAAAATGTCCAACTACGAAATTTGAAAATACGCTCCATTAAGTCCTTCCATTAGAAAACTACTTGTAGAAACGTCGCTTCATTAAAACCTTCAGTTAGAAAACTATTTGTAGAAAAACATCCTTGATGCAAAAGATTTGCACGGAGTGGGGTTCGAACCCACGCACCCATACGGGTACCAGAAATCCCAACCCGCATTCTCGCGGTAAGCATTCGCTTGAGTCTGGCGCCTTAGACCACTCGGCCATCCGTGCACATTCACAGCCGGGTCTCCAATGTAGTCGAGCCCGCGACCTCTGTTTCCTGTGCTGGTCAATGGGGGACGAATTTGTTAAAAAGCAACTTTACTCGAGCTAAACAACATTAAATTGGATTTGTGATGAGCCCCCTTGAAATGTGATGTTTTTGTAGTAATTGTTTGTTAATAAGAGCCAAACTAAAATGTCCAACTACGAAATTTGAAAATACGGTCCATTAAGTCCTTCCATTAGAAAACTACTTGTAGAAACGTCGCTTCATTAAAACCTTCAGTTAGAAAACTATTTGTAGGAAAACATCCTTGATGCAAAAGATTTGCACGGAGTGGGGTTCGAACCCACGCACCCATACGGGTACCAGAAATCCCAACCCGCATTCTCGCGGTAAGCATTCGCTTGAGTCTGGCGCCTTAGACCACTCGGCCATCCGTGCACATTCACAGCCGGGTCTCCAATGTAGTCGAGCCCGCGACCTCCGTTTCCTGTGTTGGTCAATGGGGGACAAATTTGTTAAAAAGCAACTTTAGTCGAGCTAAACAACATTAAACTGGATTTGTGATGAGCCCCCTTGAAATGTGATGTTTTTGTAGTAATTGTTTGTTAATAAGAGCCAAACTAAAATGTCCAACTACGAAATTTGAAAATACGCTCCATTAAGTCCTTCCATTAGAAAACTACTTGTAGAAACGTCGCTTCATTAAAACCTTCAGTTAGAAAACTATTTGTAGAAAAACATCCTTGATGCAAAAGATTTGCACGGAGTGGGGTTCGAACCCACGCACCCATACGGGTACCAGAAATCCCAACCCGCATTCTCGCGGTAAGCATTCGCTTGAGTCTGGCGCCTTAGACCACTCGGCCATCCGTGCACATTCACAGCCGGGTCTCCAATGTAGTCGAGCCCGCGACCTCTGTTTCCTGTGCTGGTCAATGGGGGACGAATTTGTTAAAAAGCAACTTTAGTCGAGCTAAACAACATTAAACTGGATTTGTGATGAGCCCCCTTGAAATGTGATGTTTTTGTAGTAATTGTTTGTTAATAAGAGCCAAACTAAAATGTCCAACTACGAAATTTGAAAATACGCTCCATTCCATTAGAAAACTACTTGTAGAAACGTCGCTTCATTAAAACCTTCAGTTAGAAAACTATTTGTAGAAAAACATCCTTGATGCAAAAGATTTGCACGGAGTGGGGTTCGAACCCACGCACCCATACGGGTACCAGAAAACCCAACCCGCATTCTCGCGGTAAGCATTCGCTTGAGTCTGGCGCCTTAGACCACTCGACCATCCGTGCACATTCACAGCCGGGTCTCCAATGTAGTCGAGCCCGCGACCTCTGTTTCCTGTGCTCAACATTTCATTTTCACTGTAGCACAGGTTTCGAATTACGACTGAACATGTGAACCGCACTTGACTGTACTTGAATACTGTATCTTCGCAACCTCAATTATTTCGTGTTTTTGTACTCTGATCGTTTGATCGTTACAGTTACGAAGGTCCGGACGATTTCACCAACGACATCGAGTTGATGTTCAGCAACTGCCGCACTTTCAACGAAGATGACTCCCCAGTTGGCGCTGCCGGTGAGTTACCTGTAATGTACTTCAAAATGTTGCAAAAAGGTTGAAGAGTGAAGAAAAATAACAACAAACCAACTGATTTACTTTATTTTTTCCGCTCTGTCAGATCGAAAGTATTCTTTTATTTTTAAATTTGCTATTTTTCTTGGAACCTCTTGGAAAACAGCACTATGTTTAAGTAAAGACATGGAACCTTGAAACTAGGTATACTAACTTTCCTTTTCACTGTTGTTATATGAACAAAAAATTACAGGTCAAAGTCTGCACAAATTCTTCACGAAGCGTTGGCGACAGGTCAAGTACAACAAGCGGCTACGTCGGATGCGCTCTTGAATCTTTATTATCTCTTGTCCACTTATGTGTCGGTTGTAACTTTCTCTGGGATCCCAGTGCAATTTGGTGTTCTTCACATTCATTAGTTTCTAGATTTTGTTGTGCCGTTTAACACTATGGAAGCCACCCCATTTTCCAATGATTAAGGTGCGGATTTCAAAAAATTATGTGAAACGTGAGAAAAACCTGGAATCGGTGATTTATCATGCGTTCATTCTTTTTTCAGATTAGCCACATCGTTTCACGTTATTTTTTTGATCCTGTGAAACCTTTGCTGTTCTTGAACGTCTCGAAACACTCATGTAAATATGACAACCCTATCGGTATATATCAGTGTATTTTTCTATAATTTTCCAGCTTTCAAGCAATACATGTAACTATATAGTTTTCCATTTCAGTGAAACTACATGAATTATTGAGGCTGCGTTCATACCTCATCAGCTGAACTTTTTCATTTCTAGTAATGTGTGAAAGTAGAACGCAGCCATAATTTGATACGCCAATGTAAAGTGTATTTGGGCACAACCAATTTGTATTATCTTAACATTCCCTGTCTATTGTTTATTTGCTTTTTCATTTTATCGGTTGTCTTATTTATGTTTTGCGCAAATGGAAGTTTTGTCTTTGTCTGAAAAAGGCGCCAGACTCAAGCGAATGCTTACCGCGAGAATGCGGGTTGGGATTTCTGGTACCCGTATGGGTGCGTGGGTTCGAACCCCACTCCGTGCAAATCTTTTGCATCAAGGATGTTTTTCTACAAATAGTTTTCTAACTGAAGGTTTTAATGAAGCGACGTTTCTACAAGTAGTTTTCTAATGGAAGGACTTAATGGAGCGTATTTTCAAATTTCGTAGTTGGACATTTTAGTTTGGCTCTTATTAACAAAAAATTACTCCAAAACATCACATTTCAAGGGGGCTCATCACAAATCCAATTTAATGTTGTTTAGCTCGACTAAAGTTGCTTTTTAACAAATTTGTCCCCCATTGACCAACACAGGAAACGGAGGTCGCGGGCTCGACTACATTGGAGACCCGGCTGTGAATGTGCACGGATGGCCGAGTGGTCTAAGGCGCCAGACTCAAGCGAATGCTTACCGCGAGAATGCGGGTTGGGTTTTTTGGTACCCGTATGGGTGCGTGGGTTCGAACCCCACTCCGTGCAAATCTTTTCATTAGCCATGTTTTTGCAGGCTGTTTCTACTCTCCTAGCATTAACACAAACATCATGATTCAAAATGACAATTTATTGGAAACACTGTTTGAAACAATAATATTCACCCAATGACCATGACTCACACGGATTATACAATCAAACGAAGGATTGGCATCATAATTCGAGGCAAAAATGAAAAAGTTCTTTGTTCGCTGTAGTCGCAACGAGAAAAATCAAGTTTTACCTAATGTTTTACACTGTGAATTACTTGCCCGTCCTTTTTTGATGTTTTTCAGACAAAGACAAAACTTCCATTTGCGCAAAACATAAATAAGACAACCGATAAAATGAAAAAGCAAATAAACAATAGACAGGGAATGTTAAGATAATACAAATTGGTTGTGCCCAAATACACTTTACATTGGCGTATCAAATTATGGCTGCGTTCTACTTTCACACATTACTAGAAATGAAAAAGTTCAGCTGATGAGGTATGAACGCAGCCTCAATAATTCATGTAGTTTCACTGAAATGGAAAACTATATAGTTACATGTATTGCTTAAAAGCTGGAAAATTATAGAAAAATACACTGATATATACCGATAGGGTTATCATATTTACATGAGTGTTTCGAGACGTTCAAGAACAGCAAAGGTTTCACATGATCAAAAAAGTAATGTGGCTAATCTGAAAAAAGAATGAACGCATGATAAATCACCAATTCCAGTTTGTTCTCACGTTTCACGTAATTTTTTGAAATCCGCACCTTAATCATTGGTAAATGGGGTGGCTTCCATAGTGTTAAACGGCACAACAAAATCTAGAAACTAATGAATGTGAAGAACACCAAATTGCACTGGGATCCCAGAGAAAGTTACAACCGAAACATAAGTGTACAAGAGATAATAAAGATTCAAGAGCGCATCCGACGTAGTCGCTTACTGTAGTTGTACTTGACCTGTCGCCAACGCTTCGTGAAGAACTTGTGCAGACTTTGACCTGTAATTATTTGTTCATATCAGACAACAGTCATAGTGAAATGAAAAGTTAGTATACCTAGTTTCAAGGTGTCATGTCTTTACTTGAGCATACTGCTGTTTTGAGGTTTCAAGAAAAATAGCAAATTTAAAAATGAGAGAATATTTTCGATTTGATAGAGCGGAAAAAATGGAGGAAATCGTTGGTTTGTTGTTAATTTTCTTCACTCTTTAACCTTTTCGCAATATTTTGAAGTACATTACAGGTAACTCACCGGCAGCGCCGACTGGGGAGTCATCCTCGTTGAAAGTGCGGCAGTTGCTGAACATCAACTCGATGTCGTTGGCGAAATCGTCCGGACCTCCGTAACTGTAACGATCAAGAGTACGAAAACACGAAATAATTGAGATTGCAAAGATACAGTATTCAAGTAGTGCGGTTCACATGTTCAGTCGTAATTCGAAACCTGTGCTACAGTGAAAATGAAAAGTTGGATGAAAATAACATGAGCTAATGAATATGGGAAGTCATGTGATGATTCACGAAAAAAATCTATGAGATACTTCCTCAGAAAACAGCTCTGTCCAAAAAAAATGCAATTTCAAAACACTCGACACGTACCAATGCGTGTCGACCTTGTTCCGGATCGTGGACAGGTCAATCGGGTGTTCGATTACGTCCTTATAGCCGGGTACCGCGTCAAGATCAACCGGGTCCAGGAAGGGACCAACCGAGGACTGAACCTCCATTTCGTCGAGCATCGTTCTGCAAATATTATCAATTAAAAAGTATAGTCGTCGCCAACGGAAATATGGGAGGGTACTATATATCTCACTTCCCGCTGTGTTAGCACATACGTCTTCTATTCCACAACCATGCCCGTTACTCACTCTATTAGCGCAGTAGTTAGCGGGCGGCTACAAATCTTTTGCTCGCAGGTTCGATTCCGGTGAGAGACAGAGATTTGTAAATTTGGCGTTCACTCCAGTTCAGTTGGAGTTCATACTTGGATTTTCTGATGTTCGGTGAACTATCAATCCGTGTCGATTACGAGAATAAGAGCGAGACATCAGCATTGAACTTTGTAACAAGGAGCGAATGATTAGATATCACGTTCCGTTAGCAATTCGGCTCAGTTGACCAACAACGAAACGAACGTAACAATCAGTTTGAACACGTTTCGAATTCCTATTCTGTAAAGGGATCGATGTGTACCTGCACAGATCCATGTTCATATCAGTCGGGAAGACGACCGGAAGTGGAGCTTCGGCCTTCCGTTTGGGAGCCCGTCGAACCTCACTGAAATACGAACATAATAGAAGTAAAATTATGCTTTCGAAAGATCGAATAGCTTACTGTTTTGCAGGCACTCTGATTGAAACCCTACAATTCAGGATTCTGAAAAATGTTCTTACTTCTACACTTCTCAGGTCGTTTCCTGAACCCGTTCTGAGGCTTGTATGACATTCTGACCAGTTTTCCCCCAATAATTGTTTCGGTGATTTGCAAACATTCTAGAATAGTGAAACTTTTTCAGCAAATCAGCTCCAAACTAACCGTGTCTCCGGTTCAGTGCTATCTTCCAACTCTGCCCGCTCCTCACTCTCGCCGCGCATTATCACACGACGTTCAAAGTTCTGAAAAATAAACGACTTTGAAATTTAAATTTGGAATAGCTTGGACACCACATTGCTTGGACACACAGTTATTGTAAATTTTTCAACTAACAAAATGAAAACAAAAAACTGGAGAGAAAAAAACTGAGTAGAACTCAAAAATGTATCCATTAGACTTCCTCCAAATATGTAGATTTTGACAAAAAAACAAGTACTTAAAAGAACTAAGGTTCTCTGTACAAAGATGAATGAAGAAAACAATGCTCAATAAAGGTAGATAACAGAAACTTGCGAAAAGTGAGATTCTCACGTACCTTGGTCTCACAGCCGGGACACACGTATTCACTGGGTCGTTCCGGGGTGTGCTGCCGTGAGCACTCAATGTGATAGAAGTTGTAGCACTTGCGGCAGGGATAGATGGGGGCGCCCTCCTTGACACACATGACACAGGTGGGACGACCACTAGCCAACTCCACGCAACGCGCACAGAACCACTCGCCCGAGGGCACCGACGACAGCGCCGGCTGCAACAACGGGAAATATTAAAAATATCTACTCTGTTTCCGAGTTTCTGCTGTGTGGTACCAAAGAATATTCTACGAGGATTATTGCAGGCGCGTGTTGCTCATGCGATTCACCATGGAGAGTGGGTTCAAACCTAGGGATTTAGAGTGTCACTCGTCTCATAAGAAAATAGAGGAATACGGTGTGACCGAATTTCTGCTGTGTAAGACAGAAGCACTTAGTGTGATATACTTGGTTTAAGTCAAAAACATGTTTCAGTGATTAATTATTATACCAAACGCAACCAACGTAAACTTGCACTTTCTCAAAGTACTGTATGACACTACATCTTCTTTAACGATAGAAAAGAGATAGAGAGAAATTGAGAGAGATAAAAAAGAGAGAGAAGTTTAATTTACCTTGAAACAATAAGTGTGGTATCCCATCTGACAGCCATCGCACAATAGAAGTTTATCCGGCTTTTCGGCAGATTTGCATATCTGGCAGCAGGCGTCGGTCACCGAACGCTCCCAGGCAATCGAAGAGTCGAGACACTAAAGATCGAAAAAGTTGTGTTCTTCATGCTTGATGAAGTTTGAAATCAACCGCGTACACTAATAAAACGGCGAGAACAGCGTTTGAACGTTATCTACAAACGAGAATCGTCTTCAAAGGCCCGTATGTGCCTAGGACCTAATCGATATCTATTTATTGTAATAAGCGCCTCTGCCTTCAACTTGGGCGGTGGAAAGACCGGAGATCGACCAACCTGTAATGCCAGCATGAGTTGAGCGTTGGTCGTGGCATCCTGCACGTAGCTCTTCCACTTGTCGATCAACTCCCGATCATCCTCCTCCTTTTCCTTCTCCTCTTTCTCTTCGTCTTCCTCATCCATGACGTCATCCTCCTCTTTCTCTTTCTCTTCCGCTTCCTTTGTGACCAGACCGAGTATACGAGCTACCGAAGGAGTCTCTCTGCAAAGACACAATTAGTAATATGAATAAAAGTCAACCTACTCAAGGATTAGGATAATGTTGTTCTAAACAAGAAAGTAAAACTTTTCTTGCAATACTACCGCAAATGCAAAAACGGAAGCATGGAGTTAATTGGAACTCAACCTAGAATTTGGCTGTGATCTGAGTATACAAAACCAATATAAACACTCAGTGAAATTTGAATCAGAAAATCGTGAATGTTCTAAGTTGTCTGCAACTTTTCTGAAGTTCAATCCAAACCAACCCTGCATAGAAGCTCTGACGTAGATATCTTCGCTCCAGAATGCTCTCGCATTGAAGTATTCTCGTGCGTAGATCCTCGATTTCGACCCGTGAAGTTTCACTACCCGAGTAGTCCCACGTCTCACTTCCATCTAGAATGGAAAAATTAAAATCATTTTGAACATGTAGTTTTGAAAATATTTCGTTCTTTCCCCTCAAGAAGAATTTGGATGTACATTACAAAGCTGCTAATCATTTGACATAATCAATTGATTTGAATTTAAAACATACCAAGAATAAGTAATAACAATGAAAACTATAAAACGCACCATCGTATACTGTTTTCGGTCGTGGAGTCCATCCCTGAGTACTCATTTGAGCATCGTGAATACGGTGTTCTAGTGAGGATATAGCTGCCACCAGTCGGTTGGAAGCGTCCTTTTCACAAACATCCGGTGGCAGTATGTCACCGGTTGGCAACATCTCGTCTGCAAATGAAGTCCGTACAGCTTCAGTACAACATTGTTAGTTTTTGAGCTTTTTCCACGGAATTGGCCGAGAAATCAGTAATTTGTTCTGTATTTTGATGAGTGCCCTCGGAAAACTAGGATCTTTGTTTTTGTTGCAGTTGACCTAAATCTAAAATGCTCAGAAGAAGGAAAGGTACAAATAAGGATGTTATTGAATAGGTTTCAAAACTTACAACTAACGCATCGAACGTCCTTCATGAACCAGTTCTTGCACAAGAGTCGATGGAGACATCGTTCGCGAATTCCGCGACCATGAAGACTGCCGCGAACCGCCTCAAGGCATTCTCTGAAAAATTATTTGAGTGATATTGAGAAAGACTTTCAACTCTAAACTATGGGCCAGCCCTGAATAAAAATAACTTAATCTATCCACGAGAACAGCCTTTGAAGTCGTACCAAATAAAGTCATAGAAGCTTTAAACAAGATTCAATGAAAAGCGAATTTTGATTTTAAAAGGCATGATTGTTTTATAAATTGGAGAATAATACAAATTTTTAACGAAAAAAAAACATACCTGGTCTCGACCATCCACCATCCTCTCTTGTAGGGGTTCTCTAGTCGTCTGACCTTCCGTTTACGTCTTTTGTCGACTACCAATCTATTCATAGTGACGTCATCAACAAGATCTTCCACGCAAGCCATGATGTCCGGATGCACGAAATTCGGTGCTGAAAGTGAAAAATAAATGTTTTCAATCCTACCAATGTTTGACTATGAGAATATACAATGTCAATCACAGTTAACTAGCTGACGATTTTGTTCAAGAAGGGAAATTCATCAGAAATGTTCAGTTTATTGTACATAGAAGAGATTCTCCAGCGCAGTAGAACGAAATCGATTCAAACTACATTTACAACACGGAAAAACGCGATTCTGTCTGCTTCACATCAGCAGAATCTAATCGAAGTATACTTTCGGATGTTCCCCTTGTTGGTTTCTGAGTAGAACAGTTTGTAAATAGAAGTTACCCATAACCGGTTCTGGATCTTTTCCGCACACTTCCTGGGCGTTGCAGGCCGGATTGTGAGGTCCAGAAGATTCTATTGACTCGACCAGCACGGTTGGCACATGAGGCAGCTGCCAGTACTGTCTGCAAGCATTTGGTGGTAAATATAGAGAAACTAGAAAGTCGCACACGTAAGCTGGAAAAGTGGTCAATTAGTCAATTCTCGACGATACGATCAAATCCAGTTCATTTCAAGAATTCAATGAAACTGCTGAGCACAGCGCTAGTTGGACATCGTTGTGCTTATTTTCAACTGACATGCTTCACTAATGTTTTAATGTTTTTTTATTTATTTTCGAGCTTCCACTTTAAATTCTCTGACTTGCCATAGGCAGAGGACATTAGTTTGGTTAGTTTAAACGCATTCATATAAACTGGAAACGCATTGAACCCACTTTTTGTTCAGAAAAATATGCGTACCTGTGAAAACGATCCCATCCGAATGGAAAAGAGCGAACTCGCTGAGAAAGGCCGTTGATTTGGTCTTTCAGTTCGTCAGATTCGCCCTTCAGCTTAGCGATAACTACGTCTAACTCCTCGGGAGTCATATTCTCCTCCTAAAATAGAATGGGATAAAGTAGAACAAAAACACACACGAATCTACATTTTCTCGCTCCTAGTTTTTTTACTGGCAAACCTGAGCACGTCCTCAATCACACAATCACGTGTTTTATGAACCCCATTCCCTATATTCTTCATTACGTTTTAGAGAAAAAGCTATACAAAACTGAGGCTAAAACGGTTCATTTTCTTGGGCAATGTTCGTTTGTAGTTTGCTTCCAGTCAAACTACCAATCATACGAACATAATCAAGCTACATTCGAATTCTGCAACGTCTCCAGTGAACTGTCCCTCACCTCTTCAGTCAGAATCTCCACTTGACCCAAGCCGGGTGTCAGCTTTCTGTTGCTCTGATGAATTGGACTGCCAGGTCGTGAGCCTTCCGAGTCTGAATTGCGGGAGGCTGGTCTGAAATTATAAAATACTTATTATATAATATATAATATAATTATACGTATGCAACTCAAACCTCTGTAGAAAAAATCATTAGTTATTATATCGTTGATTGGTCTGGTTTTTTTTGAAATGTCTCACCTTTCCTCGCCGTCGTCATCGTGATGGTGCATTTTGCTCTCTCTCCGCTTTCTCTTCTGATGAGTACGAAGGGCGCGGGCCTGGAAGGATAAATTATTTGAAGAAACGTGGTCCGAGTGAGGTAAAAAGTTCATCGCAATGAATTCACAGTCAAGAAACATGAAGAAACAACATATCATACCTCATAAATACACACATTTCATTCCGATTCTTCTCCTCTCACATTCTTTACACCCTTTTCGTCACTGCACGTAAACAGACCAACCTTTCCGTCTCTGAGCCATCGGTCTCCTTTCAGTTTTCCGATGTCCTCCAAATTTCCGTCAATTTCTCGGACAATGTTCCGGCAACAAAGAAGTTCATTGCACAAATAAGCGAGAATAGAGGCCTTCTCCTCACCACAAAGAGACTCGTACGAGGAATTCGACAGCAGAAGAGACAACTGAAATAAACAAAGTTAAATAAGAATAATTATATGAGTTTGCTCATTTAAACGCGAGGCAATACAGCGTGTTTTACTCCGCCATGATTGTAGTTTGATCTTCCCATTGATTCTCGATGAGAAATCGATGATCAAGGCTTGCGTAGAGATCAAACTACAACTTTTCTACGTGCTCCCTCTCTCTATAACCGGAGTATCGACTGTGTCTAAAGAGACTGAACCCAATTTACTATTACAGTTGCCAACAATGTGACCTGAACTAACACATAAGTACAAAATAAGTTTGGTGGTTTTATATCCACGTTTGGAAGAAATTCTGACCAAACTCTTGGCAAAATATCAGTGGTCGATTGTGTCTTACCTTCTTTCCCTGCTCATCCCTCGATTCCAGAAACTGACGCATCAGCTCAGAGTAGTTTTCTCGTTTTAAGCCAACGTCCAGCAAAGATTGGCCAAGTTGGTTGCGACCTCTGGAAAATGGGTTATTAAGAAAAACATATTCTTTGTTTTCCACCTTTCAAACGTCAAAGAATGCAGAACGTCAAGTTTAGACGCCAAAGAATACAAAAATCAAACATATCTCAAATATGTTTTTTTGGAAAAGCTGTACTTGGAAGACTATGACATAAAAATTGAAAAAAAACCCGAGTCGAATTCTCCTTGAAGGTATGTTCGAACCTAATTCATTCTGTTATGATGAGATATCATATTCATCTCATTACAGTAATTAGTCTTTGCTACTCACTTCTTGCCACTGGGTAGGCCGGGGTACTCGAGCGCAAGACCGAACAGGGTTTTGGTCAACTCGAGCACGTCGCTCACATAGCGAACATCTCCAGCCAAACCGGCCGCAAAGTGCTCCAAAGAAGGGATGGATGACTTTTCTGAAATGTTCACGTGTCATAATTAGATTAAACTTATGAATTTATATGTTTAATTTTTGAGTTTAAGACGTTTTCTAGGAATCTACCAAACAATTAACTATGTACCAAACAGTCAGCTGTCACTGAGAAATGATTCAACTGTAACAGTTAATAGGAAAGTTTCGTCTTAACACAAAACACAGCTGCAGGTTTTACATTTTTCATTGATTGAGATGAAATTGCATACCTATTCTGAGCACCTGTCCAAAGTTGTTGACAAATTCGAAGACCATTAGAGCATCGGCGAATCCCTCTCCACGCAGTTCCAGATGAGGTATGCGAGGCAGTTCCGGCATTGGCTGAAAAATGTTTAATCGATAAAGCGATAATTCAAATGCAAATCAATACATTTGAGGGCAGGTGACGGTCGCCAAAATGAGCACATGAACGTTCATAATGTAAAAAGCTCCATTCACTTATGAAGTTTACGAACAAACAATATACACCTCTTCACTCCAAACAGAACAAATTGCCTGGAAACATTTTGATGAAAAGGAAGTTTCATAGATCACAAAAGTATCACTCACTCTAATTTCTGTCAGAAGTAGATCATCAATCGGTTCACGACTCCATTTGATCTTCTCCTCGTCGTCGTACGTTCCCTTCAATGCCTCTCCCGCATCATCCAGATCTAGTAGCTAAAAGAAAACCTGTTCTCGAAAAACATAACAAAAATGCTCGTTTTTAGTAAAAACATGAGTAATACTAGTCGAATTCATCAATACACACGACAAAGATCTTAGAGAGTGAAATCAGTTGTTCGTGTTTCGCTAGACCACAGAACAAACTATGTCAACATAAGAAGACTGTTCACACGAGTTCACACGTAAGTTCACGTGATGACGAGTACATTTGAAAGTTGTTAAAGGTATATGTCCTAATTCTAACCTCCTCGGGAGTGACTGCTCTGGCTTCCTTGTGCTTCCTCTCTCCGTTCTTGGGAGCTGGTCTCTGGCTGAGAAGACGATTGACCTCTTCGTTGACCTCATCCTCGGAGAGTTTGATGATCAACTAGAATCAAGATTATGGTGCTATTATGATTTTCACAAAACCTGTTCAGAATGTTTTGTTCAGAAAGTGAGTTATCTGAAGAAACAAAAACATAAAAATAGAGAAAGAAGACCTTACATAATGAAAATTTCCTCAATCTATACTTAGCGTTCTACTGATGGCAGCTAGAGAGAAGTGCGCACAAAAACTCAAATAGCATAAACAATTTTGTAACGAGAGAATTAGACGTAGTGATGGTTTCGACTATACTGCATCCAGTATCCATTCTACATTTTGCATACCTTCTCCCCATTAGGTCCTTCCTTAGGGAGAATAAACTCTCCAACAACCAGCTTGCTACTGAAGGAGAAATTGTCTCGCGTGATGGGACCACAGTGGTTCTTCATTAGGTACTGTAATGGAATTGAAGTAAGATAATGTCCACAGAACTTCTACAAAAGTTTCACAAACACATAATGCCCAAAATCAACTGTTTTTAGAACTGATGAAAACTGCAAAAAAGGAGGAGCGGGTGCCGACTGTAACCGAGTATCCAGTTTTCTAGATTCGAACATTTATTTCAAAAGATTTGCAAATTCCAAAAGTTTACGATTCGAGAAAACTTACCCGTAGTACTTCTGCGTAGGTGCTGAGCTTCTTTCCGCACGGAGCGTAGTAGATAACGTCACCACGAACACCAGAAGCGGCGATGGCACGAATACACGTCTGACGGCGCCAGCTGGAACAATCAAACTATCTCTAAAATTTCCTTGAAAAAGACAATGCTACTCAAAATCTGTCTCAACGATATATTTCACATTTCTGTATTTTTTCTGTTGTTTTTCACGGTAAGAGTTGGAAATCATGAGGTTTTGCAACGTACCCCAGCTTCACGGGTACTCTGACTTGTGGCTCGGTGGCCTGTTGTCGTTTTCGGTGCTCGTGGGGCTCATGGGGCGTGGTGGTACTGCGAGTTTCTCCACCATCGGAACAGTTACCTGAAAACTCTACTAGTAAACAAATTGAGTGTATTTTGAGATAAACACATTATGAAATCATACAAAATCATTTTGTTCGCGTTTTCAAAATCTGTTTCATGAAGAATCTGTGTTATTGTGAATTGTGACTGACTAAACTGGTTGACAGTAATGTAGGTGATCTCTCGGATACCTATGCAAATTAAAATTAAACAGCGTGGTGATCTAAGGCCTGGTTTCAACGGAAGTATAGTTTGTTCCATCGACGTATAACCCACTACAGTGCGCAAACTTCCAGGTCAAAATTCGGGTGATGTCGGCATGTTATGTTTTCTGCACCTTTAATACTGAAAAGACCGAAAGTGTAAAACCAAAATAACTGAAATATGCATTAGAAAAAGCCATTTAATTATTTGATGTATTACTGAAGATAGACATCGATTGGTGAAACAGAGTATACAACACCTACCAGCTTCATTCTTACTCCTGGCTGACAGATCCATTGCACTGGTCGTCGACTCTTTTCTAGTGGTGGAACGACTGTGTCTGAAAATCTTCGACGTTAACTATTATTCAATACCCGTGAATAATTTACTGTTTTTTTTTTGAAAAATGTTCATGATCGCACCATAAACACATATTCAACCAATTTGAACAATGACGAATAGTCAAGAATATGAGAGAAATTACGTGTTCCCAAACCGTATTTCATAACTGAACTAAATATTCCCGAAGACATGGAATATTTCTGCCAATTTGTATTATGAGTCGTAATCTTCTTTTTTTTCACCCACCCATTTGCCTTAAGGGCATTTTGTTGTTGCATCATTTGACTGGCCAGTAGCTGCCACATGGCTGCGTCCAACATGTTCTTGTTCAGTTGAGGGGTAGTCGCCGGAGGGGAACTGAAAACACTCTTATAATCGATAGATCAATAAGCTCATAGAATTGATAGATAGATAAAAAACCTCAATTTTACGCAGCTGTTCACAATTACAGTACACTGTGAAAATATCTGGTGAATGAGCGTTTTTCCTAGACGTTTTGCACAAATATTTCAGAAATATAAATGTAGCGTAAGTAAATGAATATTTGCGTTTCGTTTGTTCAAATATTTCTACGTGTACGCAGAACAGACTAAACACATGTTTAGTCAATTCGATACTCAAATTGAACCATGTTCAAATGTGTGTAATAGTTCTCGCCAGGAAGAACAATGAAACGTCAAAAAAGTGTTTACACTATACTCACGTTTTGATAGGTTTCGGCACCTCTCCAGCCTCAAGTTTGATCTCCGCTCCTTCCTTGACGGTGGCGGTGGCTCCAGAAGTGGAGGGACGATCCAAATCATTCGACTCTTCCACGTTCTTCTCGGCAACTGGAGACATATATTCTCGATGTCATAAAATTTGAAATAAGTTTACAAAGAAAAAACTCTGCAACTGGAAACATATATTCTTGATGTTAGAAATACTGAGAATGATCTCCCAAAGGTTTAACAACAAGTTATCTGTTCATTATCGAAATTTCCCGAACGTGAATTCTTGTGGTTGAGATCTGATAGGTTTAACGTGACCTGAAATTTGACTAGTTGCATAACCTCGCTACCATACCAAAATACAGTGTCCTACTTGTTGGGTCTCATCTACCCTTGATATTCCTAATCCCACATTTATTTCCCCCAAGCAACTGTGACCAGTGCGTAGGCAACACCATTTCTCAGTGTTATGGGCTGTCCGCTGCATACCTACTCAACACAAAGAAAGAACCACATTTGGTGCGTCTCAAGGATATCTCGGTCGCCGCATACCAGTCGTTTCGTCCAAAGTCAAAACGACGCCGCAGTCGATTACTAACTAGACCGGGCTGAGATCGAGTGAAAAAAGAGTCTGTTCTGAACTATCTGACACCTGTTTCTCATGGGTTGCCACACTAAGACTAAGACAACTTGGTAAAAACATTGGTTCGGAGCACGAGTAGCCAGAATTCTGGGGAATAATCGGTTCGAGGGCGGAAATAATCGCATAGTTTGTGAAGAATAGATAAAGATCAAATACAGAAAATCTTCTACAAGTTGGCGTTGCGCAAACCTTCAGTTCCGCTGAGATCATACTGTAATGGCATATCATTATATGTGATAAAACTAATCTACAACATTTAATCTTCTGCTAAATGTGGAATTTTGTCCTGTTCATGGAACTAAAGTTACAATCAATCTTCACTAACCATGACATGCCCCTCTCTCAAGTTGGCGGCTTAGTAGTTTGCCGGTGAAATGGGTCATAAACTAAATGTTCTCATCTTCAAAAAAGCGCCTCAGCACGATTAGCGAAGAAAAAAACCAGTGTGGTATGCAGTATAGACTAGTCAAATCAACTTCAATTTCGCCAATGTTCAAGAATGTCAATGCGCTCCATATACAACACAGAAAACTTCAATTAGTAAATATTTTCTCTGCTTCAGCATTTCACTCTCAACGGGTTCATTCTATAATTATACTGCCCCACAACATTATTCTTTTTTCTCAAACAATATATCTGAAAGTGAAGTTGAATTCTTTCAATCACAGTAAAAGTTTCATCCATTTTATAAAAGGCGAATTCAGAGAAGCTGAACTATTTTCACATCATCGATTGATGTGAAGCAATCCACATGTTTCGACTCACAATTTGACTGAAACTATATTTAAACATCCTAGTTTTGGGCAACCAGTCCCACCCTGCCTATGTTAGTGCGTGGCGCGCGCGTCCCCCGGAAACGATGTTGATTTCACATTGGAACCATCTGTTCATTCAGTCATCTCGGCAATGTTTCGGGGTCGATCTAACCTATACACGCACACATGCTATGTGAGACTGGTCGCGCGGCGGTTCATTGAGGGGGCCTCTTGAATGACCTCCACGATTGCGGATAATCATGACAGTCATGGCGGTGGCTAGCCTAACAAAGAGTGCACTCGGTAGTTACGGAAACCATCGAAACGAATCAACTACACCTTTTTGAAGATGAAAAGTCAAATAAGGGAGTTAGTTAAAGATGAATAAGGTGGAACGTGTACTTGTATTTGAATACACCACTCCTGTAAAAGAGTTTCTAGCAGTAAATGTCAAAAAAACAGTAAATTTCAAGTTTCTAGCAGTAAATGTCAAGTCAATCCCGTTTAGCGCATTTTTCAGTGCGAATAGAGCGAACTATTTTCCCGTTGTCTGATAGAAAAGCGCTTTTGATTAAAACTTGTCAGGTACGAGCAATTTCTCCGCCAAAAAAGTGCAAAAGTGAGTTATCGTTTTCTTGTCCAGCCAGACCCAAGCGAGAGCAGGTTTCTCGAGTGACCTCCACTTAAAGGATTAATCATGTCCACCATACCTCGGTTAATCTAGTCATAATGTCCGAGTGGTAGATGAATCGACTACCTTGACGCGATGGCAAAAGAAATGTGAGAAAAAAACGTGGATAGATACTTGGTTGGGTATCAATCGTGTTACTACAGTAGTTATTGAAAATAAGAGACCGGACTACACACTACGTTCTCGGTCTAGTCACCACGGAAAATTTCAACTTCAAGAGTACAGTGTCTCATTGCGTGAACATTCCCTCATTTCAACAGTAGCACATCAAACCGGTGAGAAAGTTTCGGACTGTGCTAGTTTTTAGATAGTTAGTATGACAAACCCAACCAAACGTTGGAACATAATAAAACACAGTACGAATGTAGAGATACAGTATGCTAACACCTTAATTTTTACAACAACCATACCTTTTTCGTTTTTCGCTTTGTTAACTCCTTCGGACAGTTTTCTTAGCACCTCATCGAAGGATGGCTGCTGTTGTTGTTCTTGTCGCTGTTGCTGCTGCAATTGCAGCTGCTGCTGCTGGAGGGCTAGCATCTGGGCCTAAAAGCAATACTTGAACTTTGCATTTGAACTTTCAATTTTGGCAACAGCTTGGGGTAGTTTGAGATCATACCGCTTCAAATACTCTCACTTTTAAATTATCTTCTCTGACTTCGTTCAGTTGATAACCAGTGGAAAATATAATGGATATCTTATGAATATTGATTGTTTAAAGTACAATCGACACGAATATCTATTCACCTGAGCCTGTGCTGCCATGATAGTCTGCCACATGGCCATTTCGGGCGAGTTGTACATGCCCATCATGTTGTTGAGGCCGCCGTTGTTGTTCCGCTGTCCGTTGGTTCGGCCGTTGGACCGACTCAGCGGCTGCTGCGACGACGCCTGCGCCTGTGCGGCCAGAAAACGGAGAAACGCGTTCTGGTCACCCATTTAGCATCAATTCTGGAATGTAACTGTGTTTGGTTTGAGAATAAACCAACATTAACATGAAGAATGCGAGTTAGAGGGCAATAAGTAATGAATAACTCAATGAACATGCTGTTGAATATATGGAGAATGTAGGAAGAAAAAGATAATCAATCAATTGAAAATACTCTTTTCTACAAAGTCTACTATGAACATAAGAAAAAATGAGTATTGATTGTCATTGACAAATCAATTTGCATGTTTCCAATAGCCCGATGAACCTCATTGAGAATTTGAGACGAGTATATGCTCAGCTCAAATAGAGAGATAATAATGATGAAGATAAAATTTCTAACTCTAGGAATCAAAACATGATAAAGTATAAGTTGTGTTCAGCTTGGATGAGAAATACCAGGAGATTGCGAGAGCAGGAAAACAAAGCAGAGCGGCGCCGACCGGTGATAAATTACGAAAGCAGTTCGAATTAAACAAAATGAAAAACCGAATGGCTGAGCACGCTTGAGGGAAGATAAATTGACGAGATCAAACAGGTTCGGGAAACATGTTGTATCACCTCAATGTTTGCACTGGAAAGTATAGAGGTCTTAGTTGTAGTTTGATCAGTATGTACTAATCCTAACGAGATTGAATAGAATTTAGCATGATCAAATTACAAACACAACATGGTTTTTCTGAAAGTGAACCATACAATACATTTCTGAGAGAAAAAAAAAACAAATACATAGGGTTTTGTGAAAACAGAGATGGTTTAGACAGTCTACTGAGCAACTAAGCTCAAATGATGTAAGTATTAACGATTGTCAAAAGCCGAGTTACTTAGAGCTCTAAATTTAGCATTTGTTCTCAAAGCTGCCGTAACGTCACACACTATTCTGAACAGGATAGTTAAAGGACATTTTTAATGGCCGTATTAACACACGTAACCAAAAAAGCAACCTTAATATTTCGTGATTCGAAGCTTGGAGAGATCGATTTGTGATATGATAGCCAGCGTTGATTGATTCAAACGAAAAACAAATTGACACAATATAATGTTGCAGAGGAAAAGTTGTTTGTAAGCGAGCAACATTGAGGGCAGTAGTTATGCAATTAGTGTTTGATCATAGAAAAAGCTAAATCAACCAGAAACAACAAAAGAACGGCAAATGTTCGATTGATTCTCGTTTCATTAATAGTTATTTCGCTGATTGCACAACAGTAACAGGGGAAACACAACTACATAGTAGTATAGTTTGCAACTGTGACTACAAACTACAACGTTTTCCCGCGATATCAGCTGTTTTCGATACTCTAGAATAATGAAAATGGTGAACTTCGCAATGTACGTTTCGATTACGATACACGATACTATTCAATTATTATTGTTGTTAACTTATATATTGAATGTCGCGACTTGAGCGCCAAGCGGACGAGTGGCCGCTGTTTTTGCAATAGTCTGCGAGATGTACTTGAGCCGAAGAGTGTGGGAAATCGTAGCCATACACGCCAAATGGAAGCACTATGTTGCCGTGGCTATCGATTCGAAACCACGGTGACATTTGCCCCTTATTATGCTAATTAGGCCCAGGTGGAGTAATCAGAGCGGCGCGCATCTCGCAATTACGATATGATAAGGTGAGTCGTAGCGGAAGGTTGTTAACGAGCTACGGATGAGAGTTAGAGATCACAAAGTTCGAAATAAGATTGAAATTAGGCGATATATGGAAATAGCATGCCAGAAGGAGTTTCATGCCGAAACAAGGTAGTAGTTATGAATTCATTACTGCTCTGAACTTACCTCGTGCCTCTTTAGAACAAATATGAAATGAAAAAAAGATATGCTATCAGTTTGATACTAAAAATATTTTGTAAGTGAATTAATAATGAGCATGCGGGTGAAGTAAATCGGATGACTGTTGTTCGAGTTGTTTATTGTTTGTGTGAAGAAGATATGAATGGAGAAATGGTTGTCAGAAGAGAGTTTGGAGAATGATACATGAATATAGAGCAAGAACCAGTATTATTTCCAAAACATATGTTATTTACTATGTGTTTTTCTAAACAATCAACAAACAAGAGTCCAAAGTTCGAACAGCTGGTGCAAATTTTCTGCTAAGGTTGCATTTCAACATCGAGTTAAGTACAAAACTATCGTTAAAGGAGACGAGTAAGGTAGCGCCAACGCCATTGAAGAGAGCGAGTGCGGTGCGAGCGGCGGCCGCGTCGTCTCAGTCGGGGGCCATTGGCCGGGATGTATGAATAAACCAGCGCTGACAATGGGAACGCGCAACCCCACTCTCTTCTCTCTGCTCTGCTTAGCCACCAGTAGGCGCCGCCGGTCGACCACATTGCCGTGTGCCAAGCAGGCCACGAAACCAACCGAAAGGGCGACAACTAACCGGGCTTTCAGCTGGTAACCGGTAGCTCAAAAACCTCAGTAGGTAACCTGGAGTTAATCAGAGTTCAATTGAGGGTTAAATGTTATGTGTTCCCATGAAACCAACGCGGTCTTTCAAACAGTGAAACACGAAGATAGAGTTAGAAACTACTGTATGTTCTGAATCGAATGTTATCTGACATGACTGGTTTTACATGCCCGAACCGGGGTTTTTAGGTAGCCCAATTTTTTTCCATCCGGTTACCTGCTGAAACTGAAAACCGGTTGCCATAAAAATTAACACTGAAAACAACCGAGTTTTCGGCTTTTTCATTCAAGTTTTCTTTCGGTTACCTAGTCATATATCCGGAAAACGATTACCGAAATAGTTAGTTACCGGAAAAATTCGGTTAGCTAAAGAATTGGCCGCCAGTCGACCACACTGCCTTGTGCCAAGGAGGCCGAAAACGAAGTAATACGTCTGTCTCAGACAGTTTTCATCGATTTATTCGCGTGTTATGGGGGTAATGGCGGTACAGAGGTGGTTGAAACTTGGTTGAAGTAGCAAGCAACAGAACGTTTAGATGAACCTGGAATTTCTGAGTTTTGACGTGACTACAAAAGATGAGTGAATGTTTGTTACTGTCTTTGCGTGAGTTTAGTAGAATATACTTCGTGGAGAATGGAAACTAGGGTTGAAGAGCGACAAACAGGAAGTTTTGCAAAACTACCACGTGTTCTATTGTTCGTCTCAGTAATCAATGGGATATTTTGTCAATAAGACCAAAAAGATTTCGAAACATATTAGTTGGGAACATTTTTCAGAAACGGGAGACCTGAATCAGTTCAGATGTACAAGTCAGCTGTTGAGCCATGACGTGGTGTTAAAGTGATCTATGATCTATTAGAAGCAAAATGACAAGCTACACAGTTTACTAAAGATGAAAAATACTCGAGAGTTTATCGTTATTCATAGAACCTGATAAATACAAAACATAATGTTACACATATAGGCTTATTCATAATCACACATAACATTAATCAGAGATCGCTGCCACTAATCTCAGAAAAGTATCTATGTTGGAGAGTTGCGAAATGACGGTTGCACCAATAGTGTAACTCTATTATTGAAACATTGAAACATATATCAATTAAATATATATCAATTAATATATTTTCTTTTCCAAGAGAAGTGGCTAATTTGGATAGAAAAAATGACTCACATTGCTCAGTTTTCTTTACAAATTATTTTCAAAACAAAAGATTTACTAGCGACTCTGTTGGACTATAAAAAAGTGAATATCGTGGTTGAGTGAATGGATAGGTCGGATCAATGAACAATCGAAAAAAGAAGACGTTTGCCTATGGCAGAACGAAAATAGATAGCGAGTACGTCTGTTACTCAGTGGCGGCAGAAAACCTATTTGGACAATTTCAAGGGAAAGTTTGGATCAAGTTTCTCATTTTAAACCGCGAAAGAAAATGGCTTGATTTCGTAGTTCTGTTCCGAGGTTCAAAAATGGACTTGCAGAATACTCGAAAGAATAGTTGAAACCAAATGCAAAACATTACAGAAAGAAATTTCTGCTGAAATAGAGAGATTAACTCACGTATTTTCCATCATATTCTCGTGTGGATAAGTTCTAAACAGTCTCGGATAAAAACAACATATTACATAAAGATTTGGGCGGGATGGTGATGAATGAATGACTCATGCCAATTTGCAACACTCGTTCTATTTCTGAGTTGTGAAGTTTCGAAACATAGTGGGGCCTCATGGGTTTTTTTGGGGCGCTATTCCAACTTTCACGTGATATTTCAGTTGTACAGTTCACGTATTCAGAACGTGTGGAAAATGTGTTTGAATTTGAATTCATAGCAGCGATAAACAAACGCCTGACTCATCCATCATGTACGCTACCGACACTTCTTCTCAACTGTGTATGTTTACAGGGAGTGATGAATGCCTTGTTGTAGTTTGATCCCGATCTACCCCGTAATCAAGGAATTTTGTCAGAGAGCAACGGGATCAAACTACAACACAGTGAGATAGGAGTACAAACTCCGTATAGGCGTGTTTTGTGAAGGGTGAACCCTTCACAAAATGCGCCGTGAACCCTTCACAAAATATGATTCTAATGAAAACTTGTAAATATTGGTATCTTTAGGGTGCAAACCACAACTTAGGTTTGTTCACTAATTATACATTTGGTAGAATACAGTAAAGATAGCGAGAACCAGGACGTAAAAGGCTAACCGCGGCTGAGTTGTGTCACCACGCACAGAAAGTAGATGTTATTGGGAGATTCGGTCCGAGGCAAGGCAAGCCGAGAGAGAAAGAGACGGGGCCTATTCATAGTGAAGATAATAGCAGTTGGACAGCTGAGTTGCCTCAGGCTACGTTTAGCCCCCGATGCGCCACAGATACCGATAGATAAGAAAACGGCAGGAAACTGGTGGAAGAAAATGTTTTCACGTAGATCAACGTGAGATCACGACCAACATTTTGGCGGAGATTAACCTTGTGTTACAAGCAAAGATTGTTGGTGCTCAAAAGTAACTAAATCAGCTGGAGAATTCTAAAAGACGTCAAAGTGAACAATCAATAGTTAGTGGTTCATGAAGTCTCAAATTGCGATATCGAGTTGGAAGTGAATACATAGTATATATCCACACATGTTCCATAACAACATGTTTTCGGGAGAAGTTGTTGTAGCATAGTCCGTTTAGACTGACTAATGACCAAAACCAGTCATCTTAGGCTGAGTGAAGTGCTTCAAATTTGAGGGTTTGCTGAATTTCATGCGAGTTATACATGTCTCACTTTTGTTTATATCAAATCCTTCTATCTGTTAGTTCTCGTTGAACCATTATCAACTCCCATGAGAACGCAGTCATCATTTATATAATTTGTAGATTCCTGCAGATCATTATCCAGAATTATTGACCCAAAAAGGTACTGTTATTGCCGAGTTTCAGTTCAATCTAGTTACACCCGTGTTTTCGAATTTCAAATGAACGTAGGTCAATCAAACTACAAACACAACATCACAGAACTACAGGCGCCGCTTGAAGCCACCCTTCTCTTAGCAACTATACTACTCACAAGCAATATGTCATAATTGTTACCCATATTCCACGTCTGGGGAGTGTATTGGCAATCTGCCGCCTCGGCCACCGGGTAATGATGTCAACCTTATCTCATAATCTACGCGGGGCAAGTCACACGTCAATTTTATAGAATGCGCACATTAGCTCTGTGAATGGGCGACTTGTGAAAGAGTTTCAAGCTACGAGAGGGACATTATCCATGTTCCATAGAGTTTATATTTTCGAAGAAAGCCAATACCGTGTGTATTTCTATCCCGCCGATGTTTGTTATTTGATACCTTCACCTTTCGTTCCAAACTCGTAGTATTTGGCGTGTTTATAATCAAACTACGAGGATTCGGCGACTGCCACACTAAAATACACTCAAACTAGGACATTTCAAAGGCTATTAACCTATCAAAACACGGTCGTTTCCATGAAGAGAGTGGCTTACCACGATCATCTACCCTACTCATTACTCCGATCAATACGCGTCTTTCCTACACTAGCGCCGCCAACACCGGAATGTGAGTGGCGGCCGGCTGCGGCGGGGACGTTTTCTTATTGTGAACAGCTTACTAATTGACATGGCGCACGGGATAACATGGTGCCATGAAAGTGGCACCGTGTGGCCGGCCAGCCAGCATTTATTGACGCCGCATGGCTGCAGAAATGGAAATACACACCTATGCTCTCGCTGCCGCCGTCTCCCGAGAACGAGTTGAGATGGTGACCCTGTTATACCAGAAGTAACTGGAAAACGCACGTGAAAGGTGAACCAACAATAGCTGTAGGGTTCGTTCTTCTCGAAGGGAGCCTATAAGGTGTATCCCATATCCGCTGGATTTGTAGGTTGATCCCACTGCTCAAATTATGGCGTCTGTCGAGACCAAACTACGACTCAACTTTGGTCATCTTTACAAGTTTGTCAGTTATGATGTGGTGCACACGTTTCAGGTTACTATTCATTGGGCGCGCGTATGTTGAATGAAATTAAACCTTTCTGAAAGATGTCAAATAAATATACGGCTTCCTTACACCATTATTTTTGAATGGTTCGACAATTCTTCATTGAGAACCGTACATTGCACGTATCTGCTAATATGCTTCGAAATGACTGAGAGATCACGGTCGGGAGCGAGACTCAGAGACATGTTAATAATCACTGGGGTCCACGTAGGAACGCTGACGACTATGCAGCTCTGGTTGCGGCCCTGGCGGGGTTTGTTCGACATTTGTGGTCGATTTGTTCGATAGGTCAGCTGGTGGTGCTATGACAAAACGATAACGGGGCCGCTAGCAAAGTGGTGTGGCGTGCACAACAAAATATTATTCGCCACTTAACGATTTGTTAGAGTGACGTAGAGATCAAGTGAACAATGAGGGCGCAGACATGTAGGATGATTGAAAACGTAGACGAGTGAGATGGTATTCATAGGATAAACTATTCGAAGAAGGATACTAGAAAAAGTGAGCCCATTAATGGACGTGTAACATCGGTAAAGGTGCACGTTTATGGTTTGGAATATAATATCAAACAAATTGTGACACTGAACTTCTTGGTCATTCTGCAACTCCAGAACAGTGAAATGTTAGTTGAGAAAGACATTTGTGATGAAATGAGCGCAAAGAAATTGCGATAACAGAGCGAATGACAAAGAGAAGTAGAAGAACGGAAGTGCAGTTCAAACTACAATCTACACAAATCTATGGAGATAGAAAGTACGGACGTCCAAAGAGTCAAACGAAGAATGGAAAACTTATTTTTTTGTAAAAAAAAATGGTTGTATTACCTGCCTAATATTTAATTCACTAATATCAGAACAAATCAAACGTTGTAAACACTTAAACAAATTTCTCTCGCAAACACTTGTTTTGCATGTTACATCTCCTATTCTGATAACAAGTATAAAACAAAAAGCCAGCTCTCGTTTTTGTTCGGAGCGTCCATAAAACAACGTTCCATTCAATAAGTACATCTATAACTGAATCCTTTTACTATTCGCATAAAACGTGTAGAACACATCCAAACTTTAGCGATGAGTGTAAAATCGCTCACGTGTCTTCACGTTCAACGTGACTGTGGGCATAAATGTCATCTCGGCCAACTTGACTGGCAATGATGCGCCGTGGTGTGTGCACATACATAACTAATCGACTACTTTGAATTGGTTAAAGGCGAACGCGAAGGAGCGAGAGTGGCGCCGGCCAGCCAAACACACACACATATTGTTTTGTACCGGGGGCCGCGGCCGTGTGATAGATGTGGCACAAACAATGAATCAACACCACTCTCGTGTGCACTAGCCATGCCTCGCTAGTTCTATTCCGATAGCGCCCTGCGTCCGGCCAAGTATACTGGGAGGAAATGGAATGGATTCACGAAAAACGTGAAGAGTATAATATGTCTACAACCTGGGAAGTGCTTTCTTCAATGTGGTTGGCTAAAACGGGAGTGTATGAGAGGAAGTTGTAGAAGAAGTGTACCGGGCATGCCAATTTGTGAAAAAGTTTGAAAAGTGATGGTCTAGTAAGAAATAAAAAAATCTTCAAAGTAAATTTGAAGTTTTCTGACTGAGGAAAAGTGTTGCTCATGAACAGTCATAGCTTATGTTTGGCAACATCTATTCAATTTCTACCTCTGATCTAGTCGAGGTGAAAGTCTAAAAATCTCAGTGTGAATACTCTAAAATTAAACACGCTCTGTTCTACAGTATGACACCGCAGATACTTTGGTTAGCATTGTGATCAGATCGTTTACACAAAAAATATAACGCAAACATTGTAGGTTTTGGTTTGTATGCTGTGGTCCTGTGGTTGAAATTTGATCAGGCGGCGTAGCAATCCCCACAAAAGTTCATGAGATCACCTCATGAGCTATTAGCACGAGTTTCTCATGAGATTCTATTGATTGCTATGCTACAACACTAAGAGTTCACGAGTAGCTGACGAGGTAACTCATTAGAAACTCATATGAACTTCTCATGAGATTGGATGGTTTGCTACGCCGCCTGTCCGCGTTTTGAGGGGGAAAATATGTGATATGAAGACCAAACTACAACTAGAACATGCTCGGTTGCTCGAACAGTAATGGTTAATTGCAGATAACTGCAGAAAATTTCCTTATGTGTTTTCGTAGTAAAACTCCTGATTACGAAACGTTTTTCAATGTGTCTTCAACGTAATAAGTGATACCATAAACATTCTACAACACTAGTGAAACGTAAGGTGACGTGAATCGTGTGAAACACAACAATATTAATGGCCATGCAATGAAAAAGCAGATTGTTGAGCACCCTTTCACGTTCACGTGATGTTTTGTGACACTCTTAGCAGATAGGACTTTCAGTTAAAGAAATCTTTAAGTTCTAGCTTATGATGTCAAACGATAAGTATCGCTCTAGACTCGGCAGACAACAAAAGTAGATATTGTATCTTTCTGCGATATTTGTAGTTGTATTGCACTGAATGTTTTTCGTAGCTATTAACTTGTGCCGTAAATGTATTTCAAACTACAACTCAGAGACAAAAGTAAACTATAGTAAAGACTCGGAGAAACTCACGCACATCCATCGTAGAACATATTCCTACAGTACCTTCGAGATATCAACAGGGCGACCTCTATACTAGCATGACGTTATCTCGCCAGTGCATCGACATCACAGGGGAAAACAGGTGTCGTAGTTAAAGTTTGAGTGTTTGTTTGTGTCACCAAGGTAACAGGAAATGTGAAGCGTAAGATAGGTGTGAGACGCAAATGGTCGGATGACCGCAATCGTTGTCAACGATGTATACTACTAATAAAATCCAGTTGATCGTAAAAAACGTGAGATACCAAAAAACGTGGAATGAACTGTGCCCAATGTTTCCGGTCACAACATTAAATACATCATTATCGAGTTTTTCAGCATTGTACTCTCTAGAAATACGAAGTTTTCCATCTTACTAGTGTATGAAAATTCTCGAGAAGGAAGGTATTACGAAGTGGTCGGTACGTGAGTGAGTGTACAATACCTTCCAGGATGGTTCTTAAGAAGAAGTGTCTCACACGTTTAAAGTGAGCAGCAAGATCACGACGAAAGTTGACACAAAAATTAGTAAAGTAAGCGCTTACACGTCATTCTGTTCTGGTTAATCCTACGAGTTCGCAAAGATTGATGTGATGCGGCTATTTTCGTTACAGTCTCATAAAAAGTACTTTTCCCTGCTTATCCACGGTTTATCCGGTGTTATACGACAAAGTTAGATCATCATCAGCGGATTGAATCCGTCTGTTTTCTTCTTCTCACTTCTCATCAACGTTCCGGTTTTCCTCAAACAATTGCAAGATACTTATTCAGGTAAATGTTGCTGGGTCAGAGAGTTATTTCTTTTTCATTCTCACATTTGGAGACAACGTCTCTCGTTCTCACCTCACCGTTTATCAAGTCCCTCTTTGTTGAAAACCTTCTATATTACGAGTCAAATCTATATCAGTATGCATGTAAAACATGCTAACCACACTAGGAGTCCTAAGCGTTTGAATACACGGTGTCTAATGGAACAGTTCCGCTTTGTGTGACTAGCTCACTCATTTCTACCATAGCTCCTTTTCTCATCAAAACTGGAACTTGGGAGAGTTGTCTGACCAGTCTCCTGTTTGTGGAGAAAGAGTTTCAACTAATGTCACACGTGCATGTTTCACGTTACTGCATTTTTCACGTGACGTATTCCATCTACTCCTCCAATACTGCCCTCTCGTTTTCTGAGACTCCAAACTGGAACTTAATCCAAGTCGCCTGGCAAGCCACCTCTTTGTGGAGAAAGAGTGGCGCCGCTCGGCCACACACGCATATATAGCCATGGAGGCAATCGAGAGATGGTGAATGGCTGGCCGGCGAGAGGCCCCCCTCCGGCCTGAGACAAGCGATAGCCAAGCAAACATAATCATGCGCCGCCGACACTGCCTGATGTGCTCTCTCTCTGCTGGCAATGTCGCAAAACACACCCGCCACTCTCTCGTTGGCCGAGGGACCTATTCTGGGGTAAAGGGATGAGTCACGTGGAACGTGACGGGATATTTGGAAACTGCATTGGTATAGAACAAATATGTCACGTGAAACGTGAATGAACTTTAGTTGAAACGTTCCATACTTCACCCATTTCCATGTTTTACGGTACTGAATAATTAAGTATTCGTTAATTTTGGGTGTTTTTCATACAGGAATATGAAATCTGATGAGCTGTTCGAGGATATAGTTTTAAAGTTTCGAAACTGACTAGCAGCGATGAACAGTTATTTTGAACAAAAAAGATAATCAATACATTACTATGAGATTTAATGGTATGAGAAACTTTGTGTTGTATTATGATTTTGGAACAAAGTTCAATTCTCAAAACGTTGTCAAAAACGTACCAGTTGGAATACAGAGGATCAGAAGAGAACGACCGTGAATACTTGTTTTTTCTAGGGCGTCCTCATCCTGTATCCCCCCCCCACTCTGCCAGTGACAATAATGATTACCACCCTTAGAGAGCATAACTGAGAAGAGACTCAGAGAAAATTAGTCACTCAAACTATGCATTCAGCCCAACTTCTGTAATCAAACGTTCGGCTACCTTTAGCTCATTATCAAAACAAAAACATAAGGAACACCGCTAACAGCACAATAAGACGTTGGAATGCAGAACAGAGATAACGTTTCTTCAGATTGTCGGATGGCGATGCAGTTTTCTATGTGTTCAGGAACATTAGATGCTAAGAGGGTTGAACATGATTCATTTGTTAGTTTCAGAGTGATACCTCACAAATATCACCAGTTAGGCTCTGAAGGTAACCGCGAGAAGCAAATCAGACGAGAATATATTATTCTCGTTCTCGTAAACATAACGGAATTGCAAAAATGAAACCTTCACGCGAAAACGTTTCAAAGTCACAAAGATGTAAAGTTTGCTCCAGGAAACGAGCTAAAATAGTTGAAATTCGCAGATTCTTTCTGGCATGTAATGTACAACCGTATCTATCACCTGACTGTTTCCTGGCGAGAGAGTGTGTGAGGAAGGAGGGTGCAGACAAACTTCTGTGGTTTCTGGTAATTCTACCAGTAAATGGGAACGGTGGCGGGCGACCTGCATAGAGAGAGACACACACACATCGATCGAAACCATACAGCTGGTCCAAACAAATCATCGAATACCCGGCCGGCCGGCCACAGCCAAACAATAAGGACGCACACCACGTTCCAGGATGAGTCAGTCACTGATAGAACACGTTCACGTGGAAGTTTCACGTGAACACGTGATGGGCATAGAATTAAAGAACGTCCCTACATAGGAATTCTTCTCTCAACGGAGAAATCTTACAAACATTATGTTAAAATTTCCAATTGTTTTCAAACGTTTCAGGTTGACTCAGTTAGTTGAATGATAGAACACTTTCACGTGGACGATTCACGTGAACACGTGATGGAAATGGACGTTAAATAGGTGCTTACATAAACATGGATTAACCTGACAACGATTTTCTGTGTATTCAGGTAAAATTTTGAAACCTTCATAACAATACGTTAGTTACGTATGTTCCGTTCTTGGATAACAAGGTACAAATGACTATTATTGTCCTCTGTCCAAAAACCTCGAATTAAAATTAACACGGATACACGGCCATCACCTGACTGTTTCCGGAAACACGGCTTCAAAAATTTCACTGAGAGAAAGTTTCACTAGGCAGTTTTTCCATCATCGTTGGAATAACATCAGGAATCTCCCAGACATCATAATGTTGGCTAAAACATTTTTAGAGGTTCTCCAATTTTCATTCAATTTTCATTCAACTCTTTCTGATAATTGTATCGAATGGTGTTCTCTTAACTTAGTGTTTCAATACGGGTATGAATGAATAGTAATTTCCAGGTTGCAGTTCTCTGGTCAATGTTGAGGCTATTTACTTCTTGAGTTAATTTCACCATTTGGCTCAATGGTGGTTTAATTTGAAAAGTTTGGTCATATGAACACAAGTGAAACCCGTAGGTGAACCATATTTTGTTTCACAGTATTTGTCGACCAATTTCCAGAAATTTCAAAGGTTAGACTTTTCTATGCAATAAACGTGACCAAATTTCTTCTCCGAGGCTTGGTTTTCTTGAAAATTTCGTTTTCCTCCGTTTTGGCACTTTTGGAATACGTGAAATTCACGTCTTTTCAAGTTAGTGCGAACTATGGGTTGGTTTTTATTCTAAACCGGATATCAACCAAGATTGGTTGTGGCTCTCCTCGACCACCAACGTTACGTAAATAAGGTTTGTTTTGAAGTTGTTTTATTCAATTCGGCTTATGTTCTTTAATCTTTGAATAAATACTTCTACTATCAAACAACCTTATTTTCACGCGTTGCGAACCTGTGGTAAAGAAAGAAATTGTACAAAAAGAGGAGTCGTACTAAGGGTTGAATTCCGATGTATTTCGGCTCAGGGGGAGGGGGGGGGGGTGGAAGTGATTGTACAATATGCCCGGATTTTGATCAAAAAGTTTGTATCCTAATTTTCTTAAAAATGTACGGGTTTTTTTCCCGAAGAAACAACGCACATTGGTTGTCATTAGAAAACAAAGCTTTGTCGACATCTGATTCTGGCGATACGATTCAAAAACCATTTTGTTTTCAGGGTCGGCTTTTACCTATCGCTTTTTTTTGTTGGAACCTCCAGGAAGCATCGAACAAGCAACAGAATAACAAATAATGTCAAGGCGCATCGATCGCAGAATGTCTTGGAGTGGGGGCACTTTTTTAAGTCTTCTGCTTTTTTCCTTTCATCTGCTCAATATTCTATCATTTATCTGCATAAACAGTGTTTGTAGGAACATCACAGATCAATACTACTCGAGAAGTAAACCTTTGTGACAAAATTGTTCTAATACATCCCTTTTTCGACTCAAAAACGCAGTTCTCTGTGTTCTCAGGTCATTTTGGCACTCTCAACGATTTCAGAATTGAGCATTTTGATCTTTCAGACAGTTTGCATGTCCTGACAGTTGTTCTTCTGTGTACCCAGCTGGTACATTTCGTTCATTCAGACCAGTCCACGACCTCAACTCCCGTACAAAACAGTACAGGTATTGATGAGTGAATCATTTTTCTGCGATATGATGTTTGTAGTTGGATTGATGACCATTTGATGTGTTAGACGAAACCACAATTCAGAATTGGTAACTATAAACAGGCATGCTGGTCTAATGTCGAGTCGTGAAGTGATATTAGACTACACAATGAGTAAAAAGTCTTGCATGATGCGGAACTCGATGTATATTTTCCTGTTTTCCAATCTGACGATGCATTTCGATCAGAATGCCCGAGGTGTATTCATGATTTACTAGTATCAGTTTCAGGACATAACGAATCAACCACACTGCCTACCGCCACCGTCACATCAACAACAACAACAACTAAAGTTAGTTGTTCATCGAACAAGCTGGAACTATGAAAAGATGCCCATAATCTCTGGAACGTACATTACAACAAATATAAAAACCTTATCGGATTGTTTCTCTACTGCGGTAAATACGTATTTTTCAGCAGCCTGCAGCAAGCAAGGTCGTGGATCCAAAATCAAACAGAGACACAAAAAAAGAATCATTGACGTAAGTTCGTCTCAGACTGTGGAACGTTTCCATTTGTGAAATAAGTTGTGAAGGATGACTCCTCACTAATTGTGGTCACGTTAGAAATAACCAACACCTTCATCCTAGTTTTATATTGAAGATTATTATTTGAAAGAGAGTGGTAGTACGATGTTTCTGTTAAAAGTCCATTGAAATCTAGGGTTCCATACTCTACTTGCAACAATTCATGAAGTATAGTAATTTCACAACTGTTATATTAGAGCTTCATTATATATATTTATCAATACTATGTTTTGTTGTGTTCAGAATCGGTCTAATTGCCGGAGGTGTTAGTGTCTGTCTACTTATATCGGTGGCTGTAATCGTAATATACTTCTGCTGTCTACGGAAAAAGGATGGTGAGGTTTCAAGAAGAAGTTGCTTTTTAATTCATTTTTGCGAGATAACCAATTTCAGCCATATACTTCTATTGACGATTTATCTCGAAACAGAGACTTGAAATTTGAACTTCTCGAATCAATTTATCAAATAACTGTTATTGTGAACCTCTGGTGTAGGTTAAAGTGTGGTATACTGTCTCTAGGAAAATATGGGGCATTTTAACATAAGGGGATGGGGAAGGGGATTCTACAACAATCCCCTGAATCAAGAAGCCACTCATGCTCGTGTACAGGTCCTCGAGTGGTCTCATCTAACTCGTGGGTTAGCGGAATTCCGTTGCACACATCATGAGTGACCTTCTTCTTGCTACTCATGCTAAATTGCATTTTTGTGAAAATACCAAGTTTTTATTACAGATAAAACCAAGGCGAGTGGTAGCAGTTTGGGCGAGAACGGATGCCCGCTTGATCCAAACAACGGCTATGTCGTAATCGGTGCGGCCAATGAGAATGGACTGAGCAGAAACGCCAAGCTGGTGGCTGGTCCCTCGTCTACGTCTGCCGTGGTGAAGGAACCGACTCTATGATGAATTCGGTCCATGAACAGGATTAACCCCTCTCGATTGTGGTTCTATCAGATATACTTAATTTGTCCGGAATATAAAACATTTTTCTGCGTTGATGTATGAATTTTTTAAACTAAGAATATTCATCTTGTCGGTAGGTCACCATAGCGGGATACAAAAAAATATTTTCATTTCAGCTGTGAATAATATGAATGGTGGGTGTGTCATCCAACGCTAGCAATCTTCAAATTCACGTGAAATATTTAATATAAACATTCACGTAAACTAACTGTTGTTTCCTGATTGAGATAAGATGGGATAACCTTGGTTTGAAACCCTCGCTAAAGTTGATTTCCGATCTCTCAGCCAGCGATTAAATCACTGAGAGACTTATTTTGTACTAATAAAATAAAAATAACACGTGAAACATCGCACAAATGACTTGTTTCGTGTTTCGAACGATTTTATAGATCAAAACTGTTGTTATAACCTAAGCTCAGTTGTTATCTTGTCAGAAAATCAATTTTGATAATGATTAGGGAAACCATTTCGATAAGGTATTTATCACGGCCTGCATTTTGTTTCTGAAAATGTCTCTTTCACCTGCTTTCGTTTGGATTTTTCTGTGTTTTTCAGTAGGTGAGTTCTTTCAAACCTTCTATAGACAGTGAAATTGAACTATACCGTTTCTTATTGGCCTCCATCCTCTAGCTCAAATATCCGAAAAAAAAAACTATTCGAGTTCTTTTTTCGTTCGTCAACGTTCAAAACAATTGGTTATAATTAGTTAGTTTTGATTTTATTTCGTACCTCGGGTTCTCTTATAATTTGTCATTCGCATCGCATTGTTGTCATTTTGCAAGAAATCGGTAATATCTCAAAACAGGAAACAATACTTGTACATTCTGCAACTTTATTCATCTTTCATAGAACACAGAGTATCTTTGAAATTGTTTCCAGGCTTGACCTTGAGTTCAGAATCATTGCCTGATGATAAATTGAGGGTTCACTCATTGGATATCGCTGCCGCGGAAGGATGTGCATGTGATCCTCAGTGAGTTCAGTCAATGTTAAAACATGTATTCTCAATCTCATGAGTAACACCATTTTCCATGATTTCGCAGTTCATTCAAAGATATTTTGTTCACCTGATTTAGTTTACTTTGACGGTATTTCAGTATCAAATCTAGAAAGAATTTTTTGAGCATCCACTCAGTAGTTTACTTTGTGGCTAATATTCTGCGTATTTTTTCCAAGTCATACTTACAATTCTGAATATTCAAGTATGATTTATTGCAAAAACAGGAACCACTCAGAAAATAAGCCCAGTGTTATCTTAATCTTGCGGTGTTTATCGAAAGAGGATTAGTCACGTAAAGGCGTGGCTCAGTTCTATCGCTGATGTGAGACCAATTCACTGGAGAACCGGGTCCTTCCCGAACCAAACCGCGAATGTCGGTCTTAATGTCGGTCCGGTTCAAACCTTTCACTGGAGAACCGGTCGGTTTAGAATGTCAGTTCGGTCGGTTCACTATGTTCGGTTCGGTTCTCGAGTGACCGGTTCGCGGTTCGGTTCGGGAAGGACCCGGTTCTCGAGTGAATTCGCCCTGACGTGAACTCCGAGTTAATGATTCATCAGATGCTTTGTAAATTGGTACGCTCTATCAAAATCATAAAGTTTGTAAGAATTTAATGCATTTTGTTTACACCAGGACCATCTGGACTGATGTGATTGTCCTATTAGAGTCTTCCGCCTCTGCTGGCCCGGCTGGTATGCAGAATGTGAGTTTAATAGAAAATAAACACCAATACTAATAATTGTACAAATAATATTACTAATGGTAATACTAACAATAATATACAATTGGTCAGCACATAGTTCGTTCTAATCAAATTTACGGAAAACAGTACTGTTTACCGTATTGAAAATACATGCCACAATAGGAGCAACAAACGTGCAAATAAAAGGTTAAATGGAGATTAAAAGGAACACCATATGCTAGAGTTCGATGTATCCAGCGCTAGCCAACACAGTGTACATTCCTCGATTCCGCTGTGTTTGTAGTTTGAACTTGCTTTCAATTGCTTTGTACTCGTGAATCATGGCAGTTGTTGAAACCGAACTAGAACGAACAATTGAGCATACACAACGTCGCTGAGAGCCGTTTCAAAAATTTAATAAAGTGTTACACTTTATTAAGTTACGTGCACCACATACTTTTTTGGATATATCTCTATAACCTGTACTGATCAGAAAGTAATACATCGAACACGCATTCATCACATTATTCTGAAAATAGCAATTCAGATGTGGGGATTCATCATTACCAACTTTCTCAATTACAATGTGCAGAAAACTGGCTCCACAGATAAGGTAAGTCAGGTCTATTTTTCTGACACAACAATTCTCTCGAGGGATCCCAATACGATACACAGCGTTTAAACCATCTGATTCGCGTTTGAACCCATTTAAACCTTGATAGAGAATTAATTCAGAGAGTTACTCAGTCAAAAACGAGAGGCTCGATTCCAACAAGGTTTTAAAGTACAAAGAACTATGTTCAAAACTCGTAGTGAGATGGAAATAGAGAGTGATTAATCAAAACATATACTATGTGAAATATTATGTTCAAGTACTATTTATATTCAAAACGCAACTAAGAATGGATGAGAATCCTGAGTACTATTACTTAATAAAGTTAACCATATTTCAAAACAAGCGTAGTTTTAACATACAAAACGAACCAGAGAAGTTTTGTGTCTACTACATGTTGCCTTTTAAGATGTCGATGCGAGTTGGAGTGATAACCTACGCCGAGAAGTTTGTCGTTTCGGCGCCTCTTGGTTCAATAGACGTGGACGACATGCTCGCTTTGGAACCACCGTATTTGGGAGGAACTCAAGTTCAACTGGAAAAGTAGAGTTTTCTTTTATTGACAATTTCAGTCGACAATTGACTTCTTTGAAACCATGTCCTGACACATTTTTTGACTCCTGACACATTTTTTATTAAAATTTTCCGTGGTGCGTGAAAATGAACAGAACCTTTAGCATTCTGGAAACTGATACATAGAGATTGTATGTTATAAAATTTCCTGTCCGTCTGTGTGATAGTTCAAAGAAGACCGGAAACCAGACGTGAGGTTCAGAAGACCTACTGTGTGTGTCTCATTTTTAACTAGACGCGTTACATGTTTTGCGGCGTTTGACATGCGTCTGTCACCTGAATTTATGTGTGCTCGTACTCAATATAACTCTGTTATATGTTGCTCACAAAATTGTGATAGCAGCCCGCATTTAACCTTCTGACCAAGTCGGTCTCCAGTATCCTTTACGCCTATCTCAGACATTGTGTCGGTAGTTGCGCAGGAGAATAGCCCAAATCGGTACTAGCGCGCGACAATATCGGTACTACCGCAGCATAATAACTCGTCGGGGCAGAGGGCCCTGCGGGCGGTAGTGCCGCAGGATAATATGTTATTGATTGATAAATATTTTCAAACAGCCTGATATCATAATGTCGAAAACAGAAATAACTTTATGCAGCGCGCTGGATGCAGCCATGGATCAGTTCAACTCGTCGAGTCATCGCCCGAATAGTCGAAAAGTTGTTCTCATCATCGCAACTTCGTACAAGTTAGTTGTCTGTTTTCAGAGAAACAGATGAAAGTTACTAAATTTTTACTCAAGCTCGTTGGCAGAAGAACTAACGGTAAATGACAACATTATTATATAGTTCGCTTTACGTTACACTTGAGCATTCCCGCTTCCCCTGGTTGGCCAAAAAATCTAACGCTAATGACATTTTCATAATACAAAATTATGGCAATTATATCTCAAAATTGTATTTCTATTTTTTGATCGTTGTTTTGTTAAGTTTGCTCAAAAATACATTTACCTGAATCGATAAATGATTGGAAAAACAATGAGGTACATTTGAACTAGGGAAATTTCCTAAAGTGTGAAGAAGGATAGTGCTGAAACCTTGTTTTCTTACTTTCTGTCCCAAACCCAGTTTAATTTCAGTCCAACCAGTTCTGATGATCCGAAAACGGTTGCCAATAAGTTTAAGAACGACAACGGAGTAGTCATGACATACGGTAATTTCCATATTAGCATTAAAACTAATAAAACTACAATTATATCGCTGACAGGGAATTTCACATATAAGTTTGCGGCGAATACACAGCATAACTCAGCAGTTGATTTTCAGTTCACTGTGCATAGTGACATGATATATCGCATATTTGAATAGTAGGGGAAGTAATAGAGAAAATGTCAGTAGAACAGAATAAAGTAAACAATTGAAAGTTTGTAATATATTTCAACTCTGGAAAATTGTGGCGGTTCAGATTACATTCAAGTCCATGGTCTTCCCAGTCCTTTCCTGCAGGAACTAGCTTCACCCGGGTACTATTTCACTTCGCAAAATCCGAATGCAAATTTAACGGTCGCAATGTGTAACGGTGAGTTTGATGGAGTTTCCCCAAAGTTATTTGGTAATTTTAAAAAGGAAGAAAGTACAAACTTTGAGCAGAACCACACGTTATAGGTCATAAATACTTTACCATTGGTGAATAGTTGTGAATTGTGAACCGTCTAATCTTCAAAGAAGTATGCTTCACTGAGCTACCTGAGCTGTAGGGTACCTTTACCTAGCTAGTTGACAGGTTAGGTATTTGTACATTATATCTACAATTTCATCGGTCTATAAATGATTCCAAACTAAATGAGTTTCGAATTTGAATAATTAATTTCAGCCAACTGTTTCTGCCCTCAGTCTTACGCATCTTCGATGGTGGTGCCTTCTATGGAGGGAACTTCAACCACAGGCTTGTTCAAATAACGACCAACATCCATATGAAACCGATTATAGGGCTCCTATCTTCATGTGGTTAGATCACGTAGCACTAAATTTATTGTACTATTTTCAACCGAAAATGAACAGGAAAAAAGTACAAACACAGCTGGGTGGGGAGGGGGTCCTACACCGTGTGAACCTGCTTTCAAGAACGCGACTCTTTACTGAAACTGTGCGCAGGTTCATACATTTACGATGCGATTGAAAGTGGAAAATTCATGCAAACGGTGTCAACGTCTATCCGGGCTTATTTGCAATAGTTTGAATATGTCGTATAATGTTATGTTCTAAAGGTTGCTACTATCTGACCGATCCCAACTCATTGGGACTTTCCCAATTTCTCTGCAAAGATCAGCTGGGCGGCACGTTGTCAATGGACAAAACAGCAAACAAGACAGAGTTTCTGTTGAATGGTAAGCTATAAAAACGTGGATCAATGGAATATACGGTTAAATGATTTTTACGGGATTTTCATGTTGCATAGGACACTTATTTGCGCCTTCTCTCATGTGTGTTTTTTCATTATCTGATTAGTGACTGACTCATAAAATAAAGACATACTGAAAAGGAGAGAATAAACGTGTAATCTTGTGGATATCGGACACGTGAACTGTTTTGTTTCAGCAGTGCATCATCAATATCCGCTGTGGATCGGTCTGACCTACAACTCCATGGAGCAGAAATGGCTGTGGAGTGACGGAACAGAGGTCAGTTCTTTCCACTATGTTTTATTGCTACAACGGAACCACACGAAAAATTGTTAACACTGAGTTGCTTGATACGAACTTGATACTGATGTCCTGGACATAATTGGAAAACAACTACCACTACTACCTAGAATTCGGTGCATTGGAGGAGGGATATAGATATAGAGAGTAAAAAGTGTGTGATAGGAAAAACATATAAGACCTGAACATTTGCAAATTTGTGAAAGTACATTTATTTTCTGCGCTAGAACAACGTGTGGATCAGACCACCGAAAACGTTATCGTATTTCAAATTGACAGTTTGTTCCAGAATAGAATAAAATGCTACTCTACATTTTTAGTAGACTTTCGAAAAGACTAAACTTGTTTTGTTTCTTCACAGCTATCCCCCTCCTACTCACCGTGGTTCTCTCACAGTTCGACCGCCGATGGCTACTGCGCCTACCTCCTCTCCAACGGAAGTTCGGCGTCGTGGGTGGCCGCAGATTGCAACCACCAACTACACTCATTGTGTGAGACCCGGCCCTGTGACTCTACGAGATATTGCGATGCGTGAATGAATATTGACTGTAATATGTGTGTCATTAACGAAGAATTCTGGGAACTTTGGTTTAACTAATGCATACAGCGTTGCGGTGCGAGTGGTTGTTAGTAGTTACCAGCAGGTGCGAGAGTTGTGTTTATAAGAAGCTACTTACGACCCTAACATCACAGTTTTTCATGTTGTCTAAACTGGAGGAGTTATAGCCGCAATCTCTTATTACTCTGTAACTGTAATCGAAGAACTGGTTGACACACGTTTTTCTTCAACTTTTCTATTGTTGATCTCACAGTGAATGTGCCTGTTCAGAGAGAGCAAATGTTTTATTGTGAGAAACACAGCAGAAACAATATGGAACAGATATGCATCCTTTTTATTTTTTATCATTAATAACAGATTCATCCGCAGAAGATGATTTTGTAATCGGGACTGGTACGACCTCCGCTTCCCGAGCAGGTAAAGGTAGAAGTTCGGTCGTCGTAGGCGTAACTGTAGGCGGTGGGGCAGTGGTTCTGCAAACAATAAATTTTGTGCTTGTGAACTTTCAGGTCACGCAAAACGTGTGAACGTAACACGCGTTCACAAAAAGATGCATATAAATAGGTGTGAACCTCACAGAGTGCTTGTTTTGCAAAATATCTCCAAAATAGGTTTGGAATCGTTTGAGTTGAGTGTATTTCACAAGTTAGGGTCAATCTTTGAAAGCATGTGATCTAGAGACGATTCTTCAACGAATTGCGCACCTTGAATATCCTGGCATAATCATTGGATCCGCACGATCGTGGGTTGCCAAACTGTCCGCGACAACAGAGTCGGTCCGTGTTGTACTTGGCGCACCCGCTCATACAAGCTACCTTGAAGAAATACTTCGAGTTCAAAACATTTTAAGTCAGATATATACATTGGACTGGAAAAAAAACTCATAAAGAAGAGTTTATAAACACGAAACGGTACAGATCTACCGTCAAGGACGTATATGTTTCTACGGCAACTTGATGAGAACACAATACTCACACCAGCTAACAACGGAGAAGGAATCAAACAGAAAAGCAACTTAATGCACATTCATTCAGATGGAAACTGAAAACTTGAAAAAGTTGTCCGAAAACTTACAGTATAGTTATCTTTGTTTTTGACAGACAGATCTCGCGGGCAAATCGGATTCAAATCTCCTTTGCAGGATCCTGCTTTACCACAACGTTGACCTCCTAAACATTGTATTCCAATAAAGGTTTCATCGATATTCTCACAGAATAGTGCTACATAATTTTACAGGAAGGAACTGTATGACTGTACGAAACAGCCAAATCATCGCCACAAACTAACTTCGCGATCCTGAGAAGGTTCCTTGAATTGGTTCCACCGTGACGACAATATTGTATCCGTCGACCAGACTGACGTCATAGAAATCTTGATTTCCGGCGCCACCCAAAGTGAATTCGGCCAGAGTTACTGGTGGTCTACCACCGGCTCCGTTACATTGGACAGAATTCTTAAATACATTTTTCCAAATATGAATTCTCTTCTTTACATTACTCTTATAACCAACAATATCACATAACTTCTACGATAGATGAGAAACCGCAAGGGTAAAAAGCTTGGTGAGAGTATACAAAACAATAAAAGTTTCAAGAAATACTCTAAAGTTCCAGTTTTGTAGTCCAGTTTTGAGTTCTTACTCGACAGAATCCCGTTTCACAGTTCATATTCCGGTCGCATCCGGTGCGCGCCCAAATCCTTCCGGCCGACCATCGGTCTGGCACATTTACGGTACGAGTCTCATAGGGCCGCATCTGAATACCACCGCCCTCGGGTAGGGTAGAGCCCTAAATCACAAGTTTTAACGTAAAATTAACTACAATTAACTACAATCATAGCGGGCTGGGGGAACATACACCGTGTGGTCACGAACCCTATATTGTACTGATTCTAGTTCGTTTACCTGGAATCCCGGCCATACGTTGAACGGACACTGGTTGTAGAGGATCATTTTGACGGCGGCAGAAGATTGCACAAAGACGAACAAAAAGAGAATTCTGCTCATATCTTGAAAAACACGTTTTTAATATGAAACGGTTTGTCCTGAAAACAATTATAGTTGATCGCTTGCGCTGTAGAGGTTCTGACCACAGAATATTCTGAAAGAGTTGATAATATACCATTTGTGTCGGTCGTGTGAGGTGACCCCTCTCGATTGATTACTATGCCATCGCCTCGTCCAAAAATGGTACCACTTCGAACCCATTTTTCCACCCTTTTGAGTGAAATCAAAACTCTCAACGACAAACTCGACTCTCTGACTCAATCTCTACCTACTATTATTCAATCCCAACTTCACCACTTCAATGATCGTCGATGTCTCTCCATTTATGGCCTACCAGAGGATACTTCAACAAAGAAAAAGGTGAATGCAGTTTTCAATTTGGTCTCCGTCTCTCCATCTAATATTTCTATTCTTCACCGTTTGGGTAAACCTCGTCAAGATGGTTTACCTCGTCCACTCAAAGTATCTATCAAAGATGGTATTCCGTTTCCTCGTCTTATTGATCTTTCTACTGCTATGAAGTCTGATGCTTCTATGTCAACTTTTCATGTTCGGAAGTTCGAGACCCCGGAACAGCGGAAGGCCGGATTCCTCGCCAGACAATCGAAACGAGACGCCGCCCGAGCTGAGGTCACCGACCAAACTACAACATCAACACCGTCTGCCGATCCTATTCTGCCAATTGAAATGGAGTTAGTTGAACAAACTAGGAATGTCGTTTCCAATCGTGTGTCCGCATTTCCATCTCCAAATTCTATATCTACCCGTACAACCCCTATTCATTTTGATGATCAACCTGCTATCCAAAGTCCCGTTCCTGTTGAAGTTACACAAATATCTGATGATCCTTCTCCTATGTGTGATACACCATCCATTATTGACCCTCCATCGTTCCATGATGCTCTTGATGATGCTTCTTTGAAATGTGTAAATGACAATGTTGAGATATTGTATAATATGCAGCTGAGTGGAGTTTCTATGCGTGAACGTTACAGCTGTTTCCATGGGTGCTATCAATTGACCCCTCATCTGGCCCCAATTGTATCTGACGTGTACTTTGATCGCTATGGTTTCCGTTTCAACATCAATCAATCTTGGGTACCTCTTCCATCTCTGTCTTCTAACTGAGCCTCAATGACATCAACAACAAATGCTATTAGCAACTTTCTTCATGTACCTGTTTTTCTTTTGTTTTCTCAAATGTCAGTTTGAATAGTTTACATTTCGTGATTTCATATTGGTCTATTATTATACTGATAAACATTATTATTATATGGTGCAGTAAACAATATAATAAGTGAGTTGACTGAATTCACATTCGGCTCTGACCTTTATAGCGTGCGATTTTACAGTTGTATACACATTTCACCCCGCATGGTGATGAAAAATAAATAACATCATTTTGTAAATAAACGGACCGCCGCGAGTTTTGTACGAAATTTTGCAAAATTTGCACACATTACGTTTAAAACAACAACGAAAAACATTATTACTCGAATACAAAGATTATAAATAGCAGTAATCTGAACTGAGCAGCGCCAAAGTTTTATTTATCGATATTGAATTTCCTTCAGTGAAATCTCATGTACGTTTCATTCTTTAAGGGCAATCTTAAGTTTTTCTTCATTAGTCAAACTCTTCGTTTTCTCAGAAGGGTCAGGCGCAAAATGTGATTCTGTAGTCCGGGCTTTTTCTTCCGTCACTGCCGACGCACGTGTTAATAGATGAAGGGTCATCAAATGCATAGCTATAGGCTGTTGGACATCTTTCCTGAAAAAATCATTTGAACACGGATTATGATGAAACGGTAAGCGTGAGTTATACTAGTTTTTCGAAGTCTTACCCTTCATTTTGTGATCAGTTCAAAACAACAAGCACAACAAATAAATAATATATACTACTAGCCTTGCGATAATCGCAGTAAACATGAGGCACTGAACTGCAAGACAACATTGTGAAAACTACATTCCAGTATTTTATGTTGGAAAAAGGAGCTGAGACACGACGTGTTTCATTTTTTCCACGATCTCAGACCAAACTATGGAATTTACCTTGAAATATTTTGCATGTTCGTTGGAGATACAAGTTTCTGGTTTGTTGAATTCTCCGCGACAGCAAAACTGGTCTGTATTGAACTTCATACAGCCGCTCATGCAACCGACCTGTGTATGTACATATTTATACTATAAATGTGTACTAAATTACTCTCAAACGTAACTTATTTGGTTTTTGTTTGCTAGAGGGAAACTTTCAGCAAAACGAAAGAAAATAAGATTGTAATGTTAGTTGGTCGTGAATCAATTTTTCATAGGGAAAAATCACTCACTGTCCAATTGTTGTCTCTATTTCTGACCGAAAACTGTTCCGGGCAGTCCGGGTTGAGGTCTCCACTACACATCCCGACTATATTGCAGCGTCTTCCATTGGCGTCTGAAAACCGGATAACGTCTCCAAAAACCAATACAGGGCGCTTTTATCCGAAGGAAGCCTAGCCGGTGTGTTGCCCTATCCCATACGATTTGGAGTATAACTTTTGGGTCTGAATCAGAAATTAAGGGCGTGTCAGAATTACTACAACAAAGGTTGGCTCATTCCTGTATGTCGCGCAAACCGCAGCCGCGATAGGAATTATAGCTATGGCCAGTGTAAGTTCGTTTTCGCTGTTTCTCACGTTCCAAACCTGAATTACTGTTACACAAAACATCATACCCACCTCTAGCTCCCGCAAAAGTCCCATCAATAGGTTCAATCGTAACGACTAGATTCGAACCGTCCACCATGCTGACATCGTAGTAATCTTTCTTGTCCATCGTTCTCAGTTGCCAAATTGAACTCGGCCAAAGTAACCGGGGGTTTACCACCCGCTCCGTCACATTGCACTGCGTTCTGCAAAATTCTTATTATATTAAGCACACGTTCATTGAAGGAGGTCGGAATGGAAAGCTAGTTTGATACCCTGGGGTACCTAAACACAAGGTTGCGCGCCAAAACAGGATAAAACATGTGAACCGTATGCAAAATAGGTTCGTTAGTGTGAATGAGAATTTGTATACATCGGTTTCTCTTGAGCAGCTCTTTAATATGAACTTTCATTTCTCCCAGCCCCCCCCCCTCTAAGTCACAATTGTCACAGTGATGTTCAGACCACCTATGCTGTTTTCTCCATTTCTTGCTTCGTGTACGATTTTATCATCATTTCTCACGTTCAAAGTTCGGACCAGAGATCAATATTTTTAGGACTAACAAATAGCCGAGGTCTTCAGTATGCTCAACGAAAAGTTGCCATCACTTAAAGATGAACGTTTACTGTTTTTAACTAACCTTGCAGAATCCAGTCTCACAGTTCATGTCTCCGTTGCAGCCTGTTCGGGCCCAGATACGCGCGTCCTTCCAATGATCAGGTACATGTACATCACGTGTTTGGGACTTGCCAAGCTCGATTCCACCTCCTTCGGGAATAGAAGAGCCCTGGCACCGTACCAAAGTTATGAAAGTGGTGAGATCAACCTGATCGGGAGCCTGATCTGGCCACATAGTGGTCAATTTCTCATGTTTAACATAGTGTATCACAAACTGGGTCAGGTGGGGACCAGAGAGTTCAGCTCAGAGATGACCTCTTCATGAGACTTCGCTACGGTGTCTGAATGTGTACTCGTGTCTATTCCAACGCCTTTCACAACACTATTTCGTAGAACAGCCCACCTCTAAAGTTTTAGTTTGTCTCGTGGCTGTTGGAAACCTTCCTGGGCTGTTGCCCCCGCTCACGAAAAATTATCAAAAAACTGAATATACGTTTTTACTCCTATTGATGGTAGAAACGAATTAGATTAGCCTACCTGGAAGCCGGGCCAAATGGTAAACGGACACTGGTTGTACAAAACTATTTTCACCGAGAGTACAGGTTGTACAAAGCAGAGAAGTATGATGAATCTCATTGCTCCTAGAAATCATGTACAACATATAAACTCATGAGTATACTCAGGTTGAACGCTATAGTAGTGTGAAACGTGAGAAGTTCATTCTAGAATTCTGGTGGGTTCGACATTTTTGAATATGCGATCAAAATAAGAGAATAAGAAGAAAAAGAAGAGAGAGAGAGAGAAATAGTCAACGAGACACAGAAAACACATGAGGAAGGATAATTTCATATAGTTCAGTGGAAATAGCTCGATGCTAGGTACATCATCTGAAATGTAGTCTTTTTTGCTTGAAGCAACACTTTTATACCGCCCATTCTTGAAAGAATGTGTTAATTATCTAAAAATTCTTAGTTGAGTAGTTTACTGAAAACGGAACAAACAACATATGAGATATGACTGCACTGAATCACACCTCCTTGCAACCAGATTTGTTTTGGTCTGTTACTTGTGTTGTTTGAACCGCTCATGGTGAATCACAATGCCCCAAAATATGAACGCTGCTGTAATTTTTTTTCCAATTTCTATAGTCGATGCCATAGAGTATTATCACGGTAAAGTTTCATTTTTCTCTTTTTCTTTTTCCTAGATGTTTAACAATGAAAACAAAACTGTGAAGTACAGTTTGAAGGAATCAATTGTTTTCCTGGTGTTTGGTTCGAGCGGACAGATGCTTGGGGCGAAATCGTTTATTCAGGAGCTCACACACGAAGTTGTTCAGAAATTATCAGAGTTTCGTGTCGTGTTTCATCCGCAGAAGATGATTTTGTAGTCAGGGCTGATTCTTCCGCCACTTCCAGAGCAGACGAAGGTGGAGGAATGGTCGTCATAGGCATAACTGTAGGCTGTAGGGCATTGGTCCTGGAAATTGCAAATTAAAGAGTTTTTGATATCGTCTTACAACTAACGTTTCAGCGCCAATTAAGCAAACTTATTCAATCTAATAAATGTCTGCAAGGTATTAATAGTAGTGTGCATAAAAAACTAGAACTTACGACAAGTTATCCATTCATTGGTTCAAATTTTGATTTTCGTTTATGAGACGGTACGCATCACCACTGATATGTTGACTGATCAATTTTAAGTTGATCTCATTCAATAAACGAGAAAAATTGAAAAAAAAGATTAACATACCTTGAATATCTTCGCATACTGGTTTGATCCGCAAGACTGGGGATTACCGTACTGACCACGACAACAAAGTCTGTCGGTGTTGTACTTCATACATCCACTCATGCAGGCGACCTGGAAATTGTATCAAATATGAACAAAAAACTAAAAAAGCTCATAGAAGATGGTATCGTGTTGAATCTCATGTGAGCATCACGTGTACGTGTTCTGGTTATAGAATGTCCACAAACGAATCTTAAATCACCGGTTTATGGTTCTGAGAGAAACATACCACAGCTTCCCTAGACCGATTTGGAAAAACTGAATAACATCATTGAGACTATTTTCATTATTCATGACAAAGCAAGCAAAACTAACCGTCCAACCGTCTTTGTTTTTGACCGACAAATCGCCGGGACATTTTGGGTTGAGATCTCCGTGGCAAGAGCCGGCCTTCTGACAGCGGTTACCACCTTAATTTGAATGCTGGTGGATTTCATGAAACCTGGATTTGATTTTGTACGTATCATATGTCACGGAAAAATTCCTGACATAACCTGTAGGTAAAACAAATATTGCGAGTGTTTTGGATTTCTTCCTTCATGAAAACTTTCGCACACGAAAACTTTCTTCAAATGTTCTGAGAATAATTCTTTTTCAAAAAGGTTCGGCTCCATGTCAAAAAAAGGTTAGGCTCAATGAAAAAGGTTCGGCTCCATGTCAAATCAGGAACTTTTCTGAGAATTTTTGATCTACTCTAAATGATTACGAAAGAACCTTGAAATCTCACTTCTTCCTCCAGAAAAAGTTCCCTGAATCGGTTCCACGGTGACGACAATGTTGTATCCGTCGACCAGACTGACGTCATAGAAATCTTGATTTCCGGCGCCACCCAAAGTGAATTCGGCCAGAGTTACTGGTGGTCTACCACCGGCTCCACCGCATTGGACCGAGTTCTGCAAAATGGTTACTGTATTGATCTGAAGAAGATTCAGTACATCTTAGATTTCAATTACAGTAGTGATCGGTGAATTTGCGCTGCATTATTTTGCTACTTCTTTTGATCGTAATTTTTATCTTGTTTGTGGCTTTTGAGAGGTTGGATTACTATAACTCAAGATCCTCAAATGTTGAAACAATTGAAATACCGACAACATTAGAAATAAATTCGTGAAAATGTTGTTCTGTGATTGATATAATCGTGGTGTAATGATGAAAAATTGAAAAAAAGGACTTCACTAGCATACCAGAAATGTTCAAAGATATTTTTTCGAAAAGTCTATGTTTCTCTCTAGTCTTTTTCAACAAACCTTGCAGAATCCAGTCTCACAGTTCATGTTCCCATCACATCCCGTTCTCGCCCAGATACGGGCAGCAGTCCAACGATCGGGCACATTTACGTTGCGCGTTTCATAGGGTTGCATTTCAATACCACCACCTTCAGGAATCGAGGAACCCTGGAGTGTATTCACGTTAAACGTGAAAACCCATGAGTGACTGTTTGTTATTGTGAATTTCGAAACTATGATGTATTATTAACTATTAACAACCAACGTTTCATTTTTCATTACTACATCATACTTCATACACGTTTTACTTATACTAGAAGTCGATTGAACAGTAACGTAAAGTTAGCATTCTAATGAGCATCGTGCACTTTATCATTGCGCGTTTCTCAGTTCTGTTGTATTCACGTGACTGTACAAATTGACTAACAGTATAAATGGATGATGTTGTGTTGATCTGCTCTGAGGTCCCTATGAATACCTGCAAACTAGTGTTTCTTTTCAAAGGGAAAAAATTACTAGTTACCTGAAATCCGGGCCAGACTTTGAACGGACATTGGTTGTAGAGAACCATTTTCACAGCAGCAGCAGATTGCAGGTAGAAGACGAAAACTAGCAGCTTCATCATTTCTGAGATGAAAGATGGATGACAATAAGACATTCAAAATTGAAATTAAGAATCATTGTAATGGATAAATTCGCGAAAAAAAGTTAAGAGCAAATGCTTCTCAGGGAGATTACCAGCCCGTATGGGAAAACTGATTTTGTGCGATCCCGGCATACCACCTTTATACCCGTTTTTGCGGCAAATCCGTTTGTAAACCCAGATGTACAAACAAACACCCCCTCTTCGGGAAAACAACAATCGCGTCATTTTTGGACTCGCGTTAGTCTTTGAGACAAACAGTAACAAACTTAGTTGAAAAAGTAATTTTCTTGGTGTCATTGAAGCAGTAGACAATAATAGACAATAATTAACCATGAGGTTGTCAGAAAGCTACAGTGAGGGAATGAAGATCTAAACAAAATGTCTCCATTATTGAGGAATGAGAGAGACCGTTTATGGTTAAGACAATGAAGCAGAGCCAACGACACCGAAGCGTACATACTTTCACTACTCTTCAACCTGTATTTATGCCGAAATTTGAGGCAGATTGTTTGTTTTCTGACTGGAATGAGATAAGATTAAAGGTGAAACGGAAACGAGTCATACGATCACTGAAATTCCATGGAACATAAAAAAACCCTGTATTTCACGTAGTATTTTCACGTTTAACTCTTAATTGTTGATAAAACTAGAAGGCAATTGCTGTTATGTGCGTTTCAAACTAATCTGAAAAAATACTATTTTGGCAATGAGGAAGATTAGCTACAACAATGGTTTGGTACTGTTTCGCTGTTTGAACAATCATACTGGAAGTGTAAATTTTCGTGACCTTTTCAAAATTATCATTTATTTTAGTTTTCGAGATTCTTCAAATTTCCACATCTGTTCACATTCAGTTGACCCACTGTGCTTTATTCCAGTCAGATAACAAACAGTTTGGGATGATAGTGGCGCTGCTGAGTAAGACACTGTGAAAGTATTTGATAAGCATTTGAGGCTCGATGGAATTTCGTTACGAGCTAAATTGGATCAATTGCCATAGGTTGTAGTTTGATCATGAACCATAATGCTTTCCTCGCATTCGACCTACATTGCACCGGTACCAAATTGCAATATTGCGAAGCTGGCGCCAACCACCAACCACACTGTGCTGGACAGCATGCTAACTTCAAACAGATATATTGAACACAGCTCATATGTGTCCATACCCTAATTTTTATACCATTTTGCCAGAGCTGGACGATCGAACACATAATCTGAGATCCACAGTACGCTGCTGCCCTGGTTTGATGATAACTACATATTCGAGCGTGGAGTCATAAATGCTGCAAGTAAGCGGGTCTCGTCAGCTGTTAAGTTAAGATGACCTCCCGTGCGACATTACATCTTCAACGCGCGCCACCTGGGTCACATCTCGTTATCCAGTCAAGAGCCTTTTGTCTCTAAGGTTCATTAAATAACATCGGATGTTTCATCTAGTATGATTTTAGATGTATACAGTACTCACAACTGAATCTGGTATGAATTCTTCAACCTTTTGTCGTTGAGGACACTGTCTTTGAGGAATTTTGATAGACTTCTAATTTTCTCTGGTAAAACTCTGAATTGATAAGCCACCTAGGTCACATCTCGTTATCCAGTCAAAAGCCTGTTGTCTCTAAACTAGAAGTAAATTGAATAATCACGTAAAGTCAGCATTCTAATGAGATATCGTGGATTTTGTCATTGTACGTTTCTGGATTCTGCTGTGCTTAACATGTTACAAGTGACTGTGCAGATGACGAAAAGTATAAGTCTGTATTTCGAAGATGACTGGTAGAGTTTTCGGTAGATGTTTCAAGTTATTTTCTGCTCCTAAGTTTGTCTTTCACAGAATATAACAGAGTTCTGATTTCATCGGATACTGTACTTGATTGCAATTGTTTATTCTATTATTCTACAGCCTTTAGTCTCTAAGGTTCAATGAATGAGACCAACTGTTTCATCTAGTACGATTTCGAATGTATACGGTTCTCACAACTGGGCCTGTTTTGTCTGAGATCCTTCATGTTTTCATAGTTTTTCTGTTACTCCATATTAAAATATGGCGTACCCCTTTTATATATCACATTTTATATAGCTATCACAACATTCGTGAAAATTTGTCGTCAATATTCAAGATTTCAAGACTTATTTTATGACATTCCTGTTGCAAAGTGGTGTCGTCACTAGTATAAAACTCAAAAATATGAATCACAAATTATTTATTTCAATTAATTCCGCCTGAACGGACAGAATCACGTGCAGTGGTACTACTACGTCTGCAACTGACGTTATATGACAAAAACTTATATTTCTTCCTAAACTAAAATCAGCAGAGCGCGAATACATGAATTCACATTCTTTTTTCAACCTTTTCTTCACCAATACTCTATCTCCAATTCACTGAATCTCTAAAATATTTTGCAATGCCTAATGGTCTTTTGTGACATGACAACAACAACTCAAAGTAATAACTGAGAGGAATTCCAACCATTCATAAGTGCAGTTTTTGATATTGCTATTAGCACGAACGTACTATTACACCCCGAATTGTGTGTCTAGCCTGAACTACGAGCTTGTAAATAGCCCCGAGTCAACATCAGCAGGTGTTCACGAACATGCGAAAAAACAAATGTTCGAACATCGGAAATGTCGAACGATATTTTATGATTATAGAAGAACAAGGAGATCGATACCAACGTCTAGTGAAAGCCTATTTCGCTAGTTTGAATTCTACGCTTTTGGCTGGCATTCATCAATTATTATGTGTACCTAGATAAAACTACGACCCAGATCACTTCAGATCATTACAAATACTGTTTCAGTTACCGATTTGATCAATCAGCTAACTCTTTTGAGTACCGAACCATGACTGTTGAGACGTTTCGGTACTTTGTAGTCTCATCATCGCTGCCCTATTATTCAGAGGATGATAAGGAACTGCATGAAATGAAGAATACAACAGTTTTTGAATTGATGAATTAAAGATCAGAATATTGGAATATTAACGTAAAACTCTTAAGTAGGGATTCATTCAACCAAGGTTTCCTATCTTCCGGAAGTTATTATATTTTCATTCATTATTGAACCTTTAGCTCGTTGTTCAGTGAACTGTGTTTAACCACAACGCTCGATAATGTCAACTTTCAGTACTCAACAATAATGTTTCAAAAAATCAATATCTGTCTGTTCGTAACTCGTTTTGAGGGACATCGATCGATTTTGAGCCCAAGGGGTCGAAGTTCCTCGGAGAGTGGCGGATCATATTCCCTAATTCTCAAGTTGCATTGTTTTCAACAGAATTCGACAACATTTCCTCATTCCTGGGGTTGTTATTACTTGAAGAGTAAGATCTAGACTATTTGCCACACATACACATAATTCCGCTGATGTCTTTGTTTTTTATTCATTACTTTGTTACTAGCTATAACGTCGTAACAATTTTTTTCGAATTCGTTGTTTAACTCGTTCATCATCTCTGCTGAGTATATTTAAACTCGATAAAATTATTGTTATTATGAATCGCAAATGCTGCTGTTCATTCTCGTTCTAGTGACCATTCCCTACAAGCGTATCCTGTTCCAGGAATAAGATCTAGAACTACTCTCATTGATTATGTTGGTGTGGTGCTTCGTCTCCCGTTCATTATTTTACACTGTAACTTGACTTTCATTATTGTGCGACCGCGAACGTTCTTACACGTTTCTATTTACTACTAGCGTAACCTTTTCTGTTTACAGTCCCCGATGTCTAAGCGGAGTTCACTAAACCCAAACGACGCGGACGATTCGGCGTCCTCAGACAGTTCGTACTCGCCGGTACGAATACCGAGGAGATCGGCCACCGTGTCGCCGAGTACCAGAAACTCTTTCAAGCACTATCCGACGAGGTATACTTGAAGTAAACTGAACAGTCACGTGAAGTTAGCATTCTAATGAGGCATCGTGCACTATGTCATTGCACGTTTCTGGGTTCTGCTAAATTTAACATGTTTCACGTGACTGTGCAATTGACTGACAGTATGTGCAATACAATTCATTAGTTCATTACCAAATTAGAACCAGCTCACTTTACCGTATCATTTCGTCTATACAACGGTAGTTGTGGAAAAACTACACATGGCCGACACACGTGTGCTTGTTACATCACGTGTCATCTCTGATAAATTTAGTCTAGGATTTACCGAGGTTCCGTTCATAGAGATAGAAAACAAAACAAACATTTTTCACGATTACGGACTTCAAATTGAGACTTCAAATAGTTTTCGAGCCACTTAAATTGTTATTAGTAAAGGATGAAGTGTGCATGAATAATATGTTCACACTATCAACAATTTTTTTCGTTGTATTCACTACATCTGTGAGCTGCTCGTTTGAATATCAGACACTGTTTTCAGAAGACGTTCGGATTTCAATTTGAACCTGGAGCGGGAGCATGAGAGAGAAAGAGAGCGCAGACAACGAAGTATTCGGAGTAGCAGAGAAAGAAGTGGAAGCAGAAGGAGACTGAGGAAAACAAACAGCGAACCGAATGTCGAAGGAGCGCCAGAGGTAGTTATTCACATAATATAATGTACAATACATTATAGAATACAATATATTATGGAAACTGCAGTGTTCGATCCATACAGTGATTTGAAAAGTAGTTTACACCGATTCTAGCTATATAATTCACAAAACGGTTGTGATTTAAAAGAAAACAGAACAAATTATGAACTCAAATTTTTTTCACTCAAATAGATGATTTTTTCAGATCAATCTCCACGCTCTGCGTATTCTGTTGGGACAGTTTCCGGGTCTCACGTCAGCAGTTCAGCAGGTTTGCTTCCATTTCTGTTCCTGTTATTTGTTTCCGGTTTTTTAAGTTCAGTTGCCCGGACGTGTGGAAAAATAAGTTTTCTGAGTAATGCGAGTTTATTTTCATTGCTGTATGTGAATATATTTTATAGTAAGAGAAATGTGTGGGATGAATTTTTATAAATTCAATCGTTCAAACATAAATCAGGGAATCAAAAATGGACTGTGTAAATCTCATTAAAACATTTAGAAAACAACATTGTGTCTCCAATAAGGCTATTATGCAATATGCTGTGTTTGATGTTTGATCGTTGCACCGTAGCAAAGTCATAAAAATGGCGAGCTCACCTTGATAGAGGACCTGATCACAGTCTGGCCACAAACTTTGCAAATTTCCGTGTTTAAGTATTGTGGGGGTGACCCAAATCTGGGTCAGGTTGTGTCCAGATAGCTCAGCTCGGAGCAGACCTTTTTAGGAGACTTTGCTACGGTGCATGAACCCCTAGACAAAGAAACACTAAGGTTGTGTGAGATGTTGAGAGCAAACTACAACTTGATAAACACTCAGGCGGATAGTGATTCTGGCGGTGAGGACATGATCAACACGGAAATCGAGGAACTTCGCGACGCCGCCAAGTCCATTCAAAGTCTTCAGCGAGTCCTGAAACTCCCCCCGCAGCAGTCGTTGGATAGAGGTGGTGAGATCATCACCATGAATAAATTTTGTGAAAACTAGAAATAACACTCTCAAGTTGCAGAGTTTATAGCTGAACGTGAAAAATGTTGCACAAAAAGTAATCAATCAGAGATTTTTCATGTGTTCTCATTACCAGTCTGATTTTGACTGTCTTCTGTACGCTGCAGTTATCATGAATTTTTATGAGGTATACACATTCTCCGATCAGTAGACACTTAGACAGCTACAGTAATTTCTCGGATTATCTAATAGCTGATTTTCAGAGATCAAATAAAGCTCAGGGAATCATTTTTTGACAAACCTATGGAATCGTATACACCAATTTTTAAGCATCTCCGGAACTTCAGGTGGTCATAAGCGGCTTGAAGTCTTGCGTTTGCTCTGGAGTTTTTTTACTAGCGAGTGTAAGAGACTTTGCATGACTTCAGTGTTTTCTGACGCCGACGATGTCTCCACAACCACAGAAACGGGAACAGAGCGTCTGTCCGGCATCTCAACTCGTCTCGGTCATCCCAGAGGAGTCATGCAATTTATTCCTTCCATCAGGTACGCAAATCAATATGAAAATCTAAATTTCCCACTCTGACTTTGTTCATTTTTCACATTCCGATATGTGTATTGCATGTTAAATTAATATACCTACAGTGTAGTACTTTCTATATACATATTCGTTCGTCGAAGTAAGGCTAGTATAGGTGCAAAAGCCAGTTCTACGGAAACAGTCATAATATTTGGTCATAAAACTTTCATATTCATAAGTATCGAACTTAGGAGAAAAATATACGCAAGTGGAAACACTCTCGACAAATGTTTCAGATCTGAGCAGTTTACTGCATCCGATGCGTCATTCCGGAAGAATAGCCTGACTAGAAAGATATCTGCTCCCGATGGGTACGATTCATATACCGAGGGCATAAAGAATGAGAAAAGTCCTCGAACCAGGTATGCTGTCGACTTTTGACATTATCAGAACCTATCATTGAAAAATTGTTTACCATTGTAGACAACTTGTTTAACCAGCGCAATATAATTTCATTTGAACATTTGTCAACAGTGAATGTTAACGTTTTTTCACCGAGAGTGATTATAGTATTTTCTCCGTCAGAGAAACAGAGAGAGGAGAGAGAGAAAGAGAGAGAGAGAGAGAGAGAGAGAGAGAGAGAGAGAGAGAGAGAGAACCACTGAGAGGGGGAGAGACCCTCTCTGAAAACTGTTTTTGTCTCTGTTCAGGAGACGTGGCGTGGTTGACGACATGTTCGCGTCCTCTAGTCAACTGGAGCAGAAGAGTGCCGACAGTCTCGAAGGCGTGAGTCGGTTCTCAAAACTACTCCGCAGCTTTCGCTCCCGACCCACCTCCCCTGACCAGCATCCCACTATCAGTTGGTCAGTTTTGAGAAAATTAAATATCGTGGAATCGTGCAATTAACAATATATAAAATTTTGAACCCAAAAAACCAAAGTCAAAAGAATGGAGAAGTACGTTTTTTTTGTGTAAAACACAGACATGAACTTCACATCTAAATTAAATTAGCGTATCGCACCAAATCATCTAGGAACACGTGTTTTTTCCAACGATCAATTTGTTTCTCGTGAGAATTGTGAAATCGGTCATTGTACAAGACAACAGACAACTGAACTAACCTTCAAGTTTACTGTAGCGTTTATGATAAAGGAATAAAAGTAAGTGCTATTTTCATGAAAACGCTGTCACACATTACTCGACCCCTCTAGTGAAAGAATGGAAGGCACCGAGCTTACCAGTACATTAACTCAAACGGTTATCAGCAAACTAATTGAAACAAAAAATGTAGTTTGTACACATCGTGTTTTCATAGGTACATCACCCAGACGGCGTAGCAATCCCTAAAAAACCTCATGTCATGAGATACCTTGTGGGCTATTAGCATTGGCTTCTCATGAGATTCTATCGATTCCTTTGCTACAACATTGAGAGTCCACGTATAGCTCATGAGGTATCTCATGAGAACCTCGTATGAACTTCACATGAGATTGGAGGGATTGCTACGCCGCCTGGTTTTCTTCATGCGAATACAGAAAATATATTCCAATTCACAACTCACAGGAGTCCCTACGTATCGGCAGAAAATGCAGTTGAGGAATGTCAGATGGATAACTCGTTGTTAGAAGCAGACATTATGTTGTGGAAAAAACGGTCGAGAGCGAGTCTACGAAGACATTACAGGTTTGTAGTTTGCTTCCTGACCAGGGAAGATTTGTTGTTATTAACACAGAGAGCGAATCTTTGAGTTTTACTGGGTAATGGGGAAAAATTATTGAGAGACTTTTTTTGTAGTTTAGAAAAAATCTCTTTGGTCAATCTGGAATCCTCAGGTAACAAAGTGAAAATTTCACGCTGATTTTTAGTAATCAATGAACAGTCACTTCATATCTTGAATATGTGAGAACTAGTGAACAAAGCAGTGCAGAGTAAACAAATCATACAACAATTCATAAATCAGACACATCTGTTCAGCGTTCGAAATCTGGCGGCTCAAGAGCTTTACGATACCGAGAAATCGTTTGTGGAAGGTCTGGAGTTTCTGATAACGGTGAGTCTGAGTACATCTCTTTAAAAAATATAGTTACTATATTACCTAAAAAAATTATCAGTTATACCTTTTTGACTATTGTTCGTTGTTATTAAATTCTCCTGGAAGGTTTTTGATCAAAACTTAGAGAAAATGAAACAAAGAGAAATATAATGGAATTGGAAATCTTCCTCCCATTGGGAATGCGTTGTTTTCAACCTGTCTGTCTACAACCTAAAAACTCTATTTCAGAAGTACATGAGACCACTCAGACAACCTCTGGAAGCAACTCTCATCGAAGCCGGACTAGTGGACAAAATATTCTACAAATTACCAGAAATACTGGCACATCATCAAGTATGTTCCTGTGTTTTTTCTAGTTGGCATACCTTGTCGCACCTCGAATCAAACTTTTCAGCAAAGTAAACATCTCGTACAATAAACAATATTTTCAACGCGATTTGGAAGCGAAGCGATATTTTCGTACCGTACAGAAACGTACATGACCCCGAAATATCAAATGAGACCAGTAGTTTTGTTGAATACGGCATTCTATATCCCGGTTTTGGTGAAGTTCATTTTGTCTGCTTATAGGTTCTTCTAGCCGCGTTGAGTTCTCGAATCGAATCGTGGCACAAGGACTCTGTGATCGGTGATGTACTCCTTGGTCACGTATGTTTATTCAAACACTAAATTAAAAAGTTTATATTCGCTTGCACTTGAAAATGCCCTTACGGTTTTAGATTTTTTACTTCTATACGTTAGCACAATATAAAATTGTTATAGATAATTTGTTTAACTTTATATAATCAGCCTCCCCAAAAAAGGAGATTTCATAATCAGTTTACAAAATGAGTGTTTTTGAAATCAGTACTTTTCAGTTCTCCAAACAATCCATGATTGAAACCTACATCTCGTTCGTGGAGAACTTCAAGTATGCCAAACAAGCCATCAGTCAAGCCAGAGCGAAACCTTCGTTCGAAAAATATTACAACGTGAGTTCCTGACAACAAGAATCGTAAAAATCAGATGTTCTCAGACCATACATTCATGTGTTAATCAGGACTCAGAACATAGATATACAACTACACTTTAGGTACATATAAATGTTTCAGCGCTGCTGTCGAGACCACCACAATAAGCTCGACCTCGATTCACTGCTGATATCTCCGATTCAACGAGTTCCAAGGTTTGCCAAATGTTTATATAAAATAATCACCAAAAACAAACATGATTAAGTGTAATTTAGAGAAAAATCACAACCTGGGTCAAATGTTGATCAAGTAGTTCAGTTCAAAAGTGACCTGAAAACTTGCCTACAACTCTTATTTGCTCTGAGTAAATGAAATGGTAACGCGAAACGAGTTTTTGAGTACAAACTTCCGGTTATACACGGTTTCTGTTTTCTGATCGACCAACAGTATATGTGTGGGTTTCCAGATACGAATTGATTCTGAAGCAGCTCATGAAGCATACTCCAGCCGAACATAGCGACCACGAGCGATTGATCAGGGCAGAGCGACATGTACATAATCTGGCGGTAGGTCAAACAGGTTCATAATACATATATTGAAAAATAATCGGATAGTCATGTACAGCAAACGAAAAAAATCAAGAACTGTACACTATATCAATGTTCATTTTCATTCATGTATTTTCTGTGTGGGTTAAGGTATCATGACGATATATCGTCAATCTCTTATGACATTTTGCGCATGGTTATCAATCATGGATTATCATGTAGAATCAGTGATTTGGGTAATGACCAAATGTTCGATGTAGTTTGATCTCAATACACACGGATCTTGACCGAAAAGGAACTGGAACGAACTACAAACACAGCGGACAACATACACCGTTCGGGCCTGCCTTGGAAAATGGAAACCCTATTTTCAGATTGCCATTAATCAGCACAAAGAAGCGCAGGACCAACAGGAGCAACGCCTGAGAGAGATTGAGGCAATAGTGGACGGTCTGGACGACGTGAGTAATCTGTTTTTAAAGCAGGACGATTATGTGCACCAATCCCGAGTCAGCGGTCCTTTAAACTGAAATTGAAAAATTTATTGCAGTTGAAAGGACTGAATCGTTGGGATTTGACCACATAATCGTCCTTCTCTAAGACGGGGTTGTGCACAAACTAGGTGTTCACGTTGCAAGTGCCTGAAAGTGAACATAATGAAACATAAACCCACGGAGTTACTGTTTGTGTGCCGCTTAGATATCACCAGTTTTGTTCTTTGAATAATCAAGGTAGAGGCTTTCACGATTTCATTAACCACCGTTCTTCTCCGGCGTAAAACCCTTTTCAGTTGGTTTCGAGTGGCCGCAACCTGATTCGCTACGATATGGTCCAGATGCAGGGAAGAGAATCGAAAAAGCAGAGATGCGTATTCACGCTCAGCGACCAGCTTCTCCTGACCAGTGTCAAGCGGAAAGTGCCGAATAGAAATGGAAAACTCATGTTGGTTTTTTGGGTCTCCCATGGTTCATTCAGTAAAACCACAAAAGTTTAGATGTTTCATATACTTTCAATGACGGGCTAGTTGAACAACGTTGGTTCGTAAACGAGATTTTCAGTCGTCCTGAGTTTCAATTATGAGAAAAACTTACCTTTGAACGGTTGCCCAAATTATTAACGGGTAATTTATGTTGGAACTTATATATTAGAAATACATTTTGCAGAGCTTCTAGTGTGCTCACGGTTTCTCTCTTGAACACGCAAAAAACTTTTATTTGTTGTAGTTTGTTTCGTTGGTGTTATTTGAATGTAATTTTTAAGTACCCAATCGCCTGATTTTCTGGACAGCAATCGGTTCAAACTTCTCATAAAGATTTCTTTGGACGATGTGGAAATCGAAAAAGGTTAGTTGGGACAGTTCAGTTGAACCAGTACACATAAATTTATGAAACGAAGTTAGTGCAATTGAGTCAGAATGAACCTCCGACTCAATAGCTTGCTTTCATAGTTCTCCGAAAACCCTCTCGTCGAGCTGTATAGTGGTCGCCAACGGAAAGGCGGGAGGGTACTGTATATCTCAATTTCCGCTGTGTGCGGGCACAAGTATTTGATTCCCACGCTTCAGAATTAACAACTCGCGTAGCGCAGTTGTTTTCGCCCGGCTTCAAATCTTTTGCTCGCAGGTTCGATTCCGGCGAGAGACAAAACTTTACAAATTTGGCACCCCCTATACACACGTTTCAAATTGCGAGTAACAGTATGTTTCCTGTTTTTTCATGGGTACGGACTAGGAATCCTTTTCCAGACACCCTCGTTATGTTACAAGAGGCGGAGGCAACTATGGAATCTGTCAGTGAGGACGGAAAGGTCATCAAGAAGATTATGGAACTGGCCAACCTTCTCAAGGGGAACAAAGATGTGAGTTTATCGGATTGTTTTTTGTCATTGATTAGTTGTTTACATCCAATCATAACACGTGATCCACTCAGCACGGGTTCAGTCACTTTACTTCATACCAACTTCACACCGTAATGTTTTACCTACAATTCTAGACAAAATTTTCAAGGATACTCATTTCATATTAGCGCCATTGTAAAAAGTGATAACTATGCGACAATTCACGGTCTCAACAAGAAAACTGAAGGTAAAAAACAAAAACAAACAAACAACTGATTGCATCATTTATTAGCGAATTCAAACAAGTTTCGAAGAACAATAATCACTGGGATTAATACCTGAGACCGTAATGTTGTGGAATTGTCCACAACAGTTGATTGTACTTCCGGAGGAATCGGAAAATGGCAAACCTTCTGGAAAACGGAAAGTTGGGTAGTCTGTGCTGGTTACAATCAAATAGAGTCGTTGGCAAAAAAAGGCAGAAGGGTACTGTATATCTCACTTTCCGCTATGTAGGCACACATGTCTTCGATTCCAAAGCTTGCCTGTTATGTGCAGTGTTTAGCCCTCTGTTACGAATCTTTTGCTCGCAGGTTCGATTCCGGCGAGAGAAATAAATTTATAAATTTGGCACTCACTATACCAGTTTTCTTCCACCACAATGCCCCAATTTCGCTTTTATCGTTAATCGTCAAAGAGTGAAATTTCTCTGATCGCATACGACAAATTATGTTTATGGCATTTGTTTCAAAATCTTTCGCAGTGATACAAACTATATAATGTTTAGCATATACGGTATGACCCTCTGAATACAACTCAACTTGTGGGAAGTACACAAACTTACGTTTCCGGAAGTACTGTACATAACATGGCGCTCCAACTTCTGCTGACATCAATTCCATTGCAGAAGCACTAGACGCTACGATCATACCAATTATGCCAAAACCTGGAAACAAAAACTTGACTTGAAATGTTTCTGCAATAACTGCGTTCACGAATTTGATTTCTTCTTAGTATAGGTTTCGTTATATTCCAATTAAACTTGAACAGGTTTGAGCGGCTTAGATAAAGGCTGAGTAAAACTGTGCATTTTGTCTCGTTCAGCCGTGTTTGTAACTTGATCTGTCTAAAGTTTACTCGTAATAGTGGAATAATGATGTGTACGCAGATCATAATACAACTCTGTTCATGCCCAAAACTCAGTTCAAAAGTTATTCACCAACATCAAACTATTATTCGAAGTAACTCACTTATCGTGATCATATTGAAGATCAGAATCGGTCGTGGAGTGAATGCGACCACACTGCAATATAATGAATTATTGCACTTCGAAAAACTTTTCTCGCAAAGATGGTCCCATTTTATGTGAAACTCTGCATTTTCAGCGAAACGCTCAACTGCTACACTGGATGTTTTTTTTCGAGCCATACAAGGCTGTAATATACGTCACAAGTCTAAAAAATATGAAAACAGTAGTACTTTAGTGACGTTCACGACTTAAATTTTTGTTTCGAAAACCAATGTTTACACTGAAGAAAAGTTATGGGATCAGTCAAATATCTAGATTAGCAAGATTTCTCAGAATTAACTCACTCTCTCCACGTGGCCAGTTGATCATCGGCAAAATCGGCGATCACACTCTGTTCTTTGATGTCGTGCTGCCGTTTTTCCCACGACGCATTGAGTAGCAGATAGAAGACACTGGGTAGAATGATACACATCAGTGACATGGTAGAGGAGCCAATCTGTAAAAAACTTTTATAAATGCTGCACAATCTCACTAAAATACTATTCTCAACAATGGTTCGCTCACGATTTGTAATTTAGTTCAACCTGGCTTGGAGCATTCCAATTTTTGATATGGGCTGTAAATTAACTCCCCATTTGTTGAGTCTGACAGATGTAATATGTATTTCAGACTGTCAACTACATATTTCTTAGTATTAGTGAGTTAGTTAGTAGTTCTAAATCAGAATTTGGAGATGAACAGTTTTATTTCGAGAAACTCACAAACTCCATCATCGGCCCGAAGTTGGGCACACTGAGGGCGGCGAAGATTACTATCCAGAATAGAAACGAACGGACCACGAACCTCTGAGCGCCGAACTCTGAATAAAGTGTCTTAAACCTTTTCACTAAAATCGACCATAACTTCCTGTTTTGGCAGTGTTACAGCATAATCCTCATTACCTTGCTAGACAGTGGAACTAAAGCATAAGAATCTATATTTGACTGGAGAGTTTTAGTTCGGCTGAGCGAACCGTTCAGAATTGGTTGTATGAAGTTATTCAAATAACACAGAAGGCAATCAAATTCGTAAAAAAAACTCACTGTGCGGTACTCTCAATAGATGTTCCACTTGCTGCACCATTGGAGAGTAGGCGATGACTATGGTTGTGAGAACATGGAAAGCAATCAGCATGTTGACCTGAAACTTCCGGTTTGCTTTCTTTTCTGGTTTGCTTTACATCAACTGTTTATTTTATTTCTAAAGTTAACTAAAGATCACCACTGAAATAACTTTCTTCACAGGAAATGTGTTCACTAGTTCAGAAATTCAAAACGTTTGGTAGTAAGTTTTTGAAGTAACGACAGTTTTCATCTGTAATGAAGGAGAGTGGTTTTATTCTAATCGCGATTCTCGTTCAAAGAGAAGTAATAATCATTTTTAACCAACACTTTGCTGGATCCATGGTTGTTGAATGGAGGATATAATTGTGTCTCCAACAGAACTACCGTACACATAATAGCCATAGATGGACACAGAAAGATAGTAGACCAACACGGCTGGAAATAGTTCTGTGAAAATTTTGACAAATAAACTAATTTCAAGAAGTATCAGAAAGTAACTTTCGTAAATTGTACATTTGAACTCGGAAATTGAGTAAGAACTCGTTATTGTCCTTGTTTCATTGTAACCGATTCTCGGATTTTATTTTATTAAAAAAAGTTTATAAATCATAGGGACGTGATTTATATCAGAAAGTCGTTGAATTTTGTAACATCCACAACGGGAACTAACCGGCAAATGACAAATATACGGATCTCGAAAATTGACTCGGAATTTTCATGTCATGTTGAATGGTGGGAAACGCAACGTGTCCACCGAATGCAAAAACCAAAGTTCCGTAAGCGTTGAAAAACTTTCCCAGCTCAAAGTCATTGTGATGAACGTACTGAAATGGACAATCTTCAAATGACCGACTATTCAAAATATATAAATTTATGTGGGTTTCTCTTATTTTGCTTGATCCCGAGAACTTTCTGAAAATTTCTGCTGTTTCAAAGTTCAAACTACAACTGGAAAAATCAATATTCTTTTTCACATCATTTTTGTTTGAAGTCTTACCCTTTCACAAACTGGTGCATCATGATAAATACCGAACAAAACTACCACGACTGCAATAGATGACGATGCAGCAGACAGCACGGCCACGTGCCTGAAAGTTACACAATCCGAACCAATTTCACTTTTACCTGTTTATTCGAAACGTAAACGGTTATCGGGTTGAGTCACGTACCATGACACGCGCTTGCCCACACGATGTATGTTGCCCTATTCCGATTTTGTAGTTTGATCCCAGTCCTTTTCGGTGGCAATTAGTAAGTTATAATCTAGATCGTAGTCAAACTACAACGACGTTTTGAGCATAGCAAGTTTTCTTTTATGTGGTTCGCCTACCTGGCACTCAACTATGTAACACGTATTTGCTGCGAACCATAACACCAAATTTGAGGAAAACTAATATTTTTCTTAAACTTGAGATTATCGAACCTATCTGAAGACTTACCAAAAGTGCATGGGGCTTTTCAGCATAGTGGCCGGCCAGACCAGAAAACCGACAATCAAAATCAGATAACAATAGTTTATTCGTAGAAGGAAAAAGAAATTGAGCAAGATGGCAATGTTCTTGGCCGCCAACAACACCAGAACGGTACAGAAGCCGAACTGCGTCAGACAGATCATGCACACCAGAAATGATCTGAAAATAGAAAATACCAGGCGGCGTAGTAATCCCCACGAAAGTTCATGAGATCACCTCATCAGCTATTGGCACGAGTTTCTCATGAGTCTATATTGATTGCCATGCTACAACATTAATAGTTCACGAGTAGCTCATGAGGTATCTCGTGAGAAACTCATATGAACTTCTCATGAGGTTGGACGGTTTCCTACGCCGCCAGTTGTAAAAACGAAAACCAAAAAGTAACTAAAAACATTCACATGAGTGTTGCAAAAGTAGTTCAGAGCCCCATGCACTGTGCAATTTTAGCGACTCTGAAAACTAGCCTTGTGTTAAATTTTTACAACAAACTGTAATAACGTCGATTGTATTCGTGGTTTTTTTGAATATGGTAGTGGCAATTAGGTAGTGAGTTGCAACTTCATCTAAAACAGTTCAAGTCGAGGCTATTAGTGCTTACTAATTCAGATATTCTGTGATTAACTTTTTTTCATCACTTTCAATCTCACCTCATCCACGGTCCGCAAGCGCGATACGCAATCTCGGCGTACGGTTTGCGGCAGTCCTTTTCCAGATATTTTTCCGGCCACCGTTTCTGTAAATTAGTCCAGCACTTTCCCAGCTGGGTGGCCGTATTCGTAGTGACCAGGGCACAGAACAGAACCAGTATGATGCCGGGGGTGAATCCTGGAATCCATATTCCAAAAAGTATTAGAGATTATCACATTTTTTCATCGTTTTCTAATCATTGTGCTTTATTTTACTGACAAGGCGAGAATCGAGTTCAAAGTTGAACTCTAAATTGTAGGACTACAAGAACGAGAGAAACGTAGTTTATAGCCAGTTTCGTACATGATGAGTAATTTTCGAGATAGTCTCTTCACTTTAATAGTTTTTGAAATTTTAATGTTTGGCAATTTGATCTCTAGCTCTACCCCACTAATACCGACTACTCAACAAATTTTCTGAGAAGTAAGACTATTCACCAGACATCAATTCAAAAATTAAACCGGTGTATATGAGCGAAACCAAATATCCCACCTGTCTTCATAAACGCGCTGGGCAGCGCGATCATCCCGGCTCCGGCCATATCTCCGACTATGAAAACACAGGCCATCAGCCAATGAAGGCCATGGGAGCTCTCCTCAGAAGAAACTGAGGATGTTTCTGACTGAAAATATCACAAATTGCGACTGTAAAACTTTAAGTCTTAGGCACGAATCGCTCTAAAGATCTCAAACACGTCAATAGCTATCAAAAAGTTGCGAAAGTGTTCCCTAGTTATTTGTTACCTTTAGTAAGATGTTTTATCTGAATATATTTTTGAATCTTTTGTTGTTCTGAGGAAGGTAGCAAGAACAACGCGTGCAAAGCAGGCAGTCTAATAGTCATCAAATAACCTACTTTAGTTTTAGTTTCAAGGTTGCACGGAAAAACTGAGAAACTTATTTAGGAGTCACAAACTTACCGCCTCCAAATCTTTCTTCGGCGGATCTACAATCATATTCGGCTCGATATTCGTAGTAACTGAAAAATATAACGGTAAATTTCACTAACGTGTGATCAGATTAACCTTTCAGCAATGGTTGATCGAAGTAATCATAAATTGAAGTACTCGAAAAAATTAAAATTAAACATGAGGTTACTTTAAACCAACTTCAAGATGAACACAACGTTAGTATTTGTTCACTTTATTTCAATGTGAAAACATGGTCAATGAAACGTAGAGGTTTTTTTACAGTCGAAATTTATATTCTTGTACTATAAGAAGCACAGAAACTAGAACCGATGGGGGCTCACATAACGAATGACTCTTCCTGGGACAAGTTATCTTATCTACACCAATCTGTTTATGTTATCCTATCGCGTCACTATTTGATACAAAGGTCAGATTTTGCTATAATTACTGTAAATGTCTCGGTGGACGTAGACGTAAACATCTGACGCGGCGGCAATTTTCGTAAACTCATGAGAAGTTCACGTGACCTCTCTCATGAGCTACATTTTAAATTATATGAGTGCATACTATTTTCGAAGGTTGTGAGAATGGAGGAGACCTCCTCATTTGTATGGATCGGTTTATTTCAAGACGGATGGTTAGCGGAAAAAGACTGATAAATGAAAAATTGAACTTGATGTATTCGATTAATTTGCCACTCATTAGCGGTGCATACAATTTCACATACAGTGAAATATAATATCTTGTGAAATACCAACATCAAAGCGAGACTATATTTGAACAGAAGTAAGTGTGAACATCACACTGATGAAAGGTCAGCGGTGATGTGTTGAAAAGTGTGACCGAATTAGGTATGCCAATAAACCGATTCAAACGGATAATTCGGGGACTGCAAACTTTATTTTCAATCACAGAGCTCTTTTGAGTGACTTCCAACACACATCAATCAAACTGCCAAAGTTTCCAAAAGGAACTACCTCTAAATTCAAAACATGTGTCAACGTATATAAAAGTTACATATCCCAATACATTAGATACTTTATGTTTTGTAAGACTCCTTTTTCATTAATGTTAGCACGTAAACGAGGTGAAAAGATTCGATTTATGGAAAACGAGACACACTTATAAAGACACAACCTTCTCCGCCGAGCGAAAGGATAATAAGTGATAGAACATTCTCGTCATCCCAGTTATGCATATGACTGTGGTATCACGTGGAGTGAGATATTTCAGAAACTGGTTCCCGTTTTGGAGGAGATGGACGGAGAGAATTCACGTCGCCTGCGGTTTCTGAGCGAGCAGATGACGTCGAACCCCGATCTGACCACAGTACAACTCAGCGTCGCAACTATGTTAGTTTGCGAATTTCTTTGTAATGTGGTTATAGAGTGATGGACAGAATTTCAAATAGAAACATGTTCTTCAGGATCTATAGTAGTTTGCAAGAATGTGTATAACATTTCATTCAAAAAACCTTAATTTTTTTAGTAAAGCAGTGATAAAGTATGTCGGTTAGCAGTTAGCAGTGATAAATGGATGAATTGTGAGTTGTTTGTTGAACAGTCAATAACTATCATCGAAAGGCACGATTTACACCATAAAAAACATGCTTATTGACTGAGACCCTAGTAAAGATATTTGAAACTCGCTCTATACAGTTGTCGCTTAAACAAAGGGTAGGGTAGTCATGTTTTGCATATGAGAGCATTGGCATAAAATTAGAACCAAGGAGGACGAAAAGAATTTAGAAGAGTATGACCTAAGTCTGGAAACTCCATATTCAGTGTGACAACAAATCGGTCTGGCGCTATGGAGATTTGAATTGTCTCAAAACAATATTTCCGGGCAGACATAAACACACCAGAGACCGCGGTGATAGTTTATTCAGAATAGAAATATAACGTTGGGCATCAAACAACTCCCTTAAACATAACATGCTTACTTGTATGTCTAATGTAAGTATCCTTAATTGTAGTTTCTCAGCCGATAAAAATATGAATTTCAGCAAGAATAGTGCTCACGGTTCAATATGTGACTTTTTCATTGGTAACAAATTGGTAGATATCCAACCCCCATTGATGCATATTAGTGACTATGATTCATCTTAGTGGTGCCTTTCTTGAAATGATATATTACAAATTACAAACTGAAATTGTTGTTTATGTCAGCCGAAGAAGCCGAAGAAAACGTTTTTTCTCCGATTTTCGAAAAACGAATGAAACAAGTTCATATTCCTGTATATGACGCAACAACAGAGAGTGCAAAGTCCAGTTTCGAGCAAGTTCTAGAAACAGATATCTTGTTTTTGATATAAAGATCATGTGAGAATAGAAAGGAAACCCCTGGCGATAAGAGATATATATCTAGACGATAAAACGTCATTTAATCATATCATTTCGATCTTATCGCAAATTCTGGCTGAAAGCAGAGAATCCCAGAATTTTCTTGAGTATTTTATCATTTGATAGAGCTGTGTTCTACGATCTTTTTCGTGCACGTAAATAAAAGAAAAAAGCCGAGAACAATGTACTCTAGTCATACTTTCAAGTTATCTCAAAAACAGATTGAGGGAGAAAATAGAACAGTAAAGAAAAGAAAAAAATTGAGTCGGAATCGTTTTCAGGAACGGCATTGAGTCGGTTCCTTTGGAGTTCGGAAGTGCGGAAAAGCGTGCAGCGTGGGAGGGCGCGTTCAAAGAGACCAAAGCGACGCTCAGTGAGTTTTTGAATAACAATTATATACTTCCATTCAAACTTTATTCAGGTTATAAAAACATCACTGATTCAACAGTTAGAAAGAGGCATGAAACTCATTATGGTGGCTGTACAAATAGTTGAGTAAATCATCCTTGAAAATGAATAAAGAAATGATTGATTAACAAGTTGTGTTCGAATGATAAAATCAATAGAGTTCAGAAATTGTTCAATCTATAATGTAATATTGATTATTAATTGTTGATATGCAACCTTTAGAACCGTATTGAAGTAAGAGAAGTGATTAGTTAACTCAGTCGAAACACGTGCGAACAATCTGGTCAGATTGAGGTCACATTCCTGTATACATAATGTGGTCGCAACTTGGTCAGGTGTAGAGTGTTGCCTCGTATAGGCAGCTACCAACTTTTTCGAGTAGTTTGATCTCGCTACATCCCGTAATTCACAACTTTCGACCGAACAGCCAAGCGATAAAACTACAAACACAGCGGGAAAGGGTATCGTACACCGTGTAGGCTGCTTCGCAAACAGCAAAACCAATATGTTGTGTGAAATATTGTGTGAAATAGTAAGGTGCACAATTGCTTATAATTTCCTTATTATTTTCGGAAAACTTTAGCTGAACCTTGTTTTGTATAAAAAGGAGAAACAATGCGGTAAAACAGCATTCAGTGTTTTGCAAAACAAGGCGTTGTCTAGCTAGCGAGTAGCATTATTTTGAGTGACCTTGAAATTATGCCACACACGCGCGTAAACAAGGTGGTACATGCTGTCTTGTTGAGGATGGACATCAAATATCATTGATCGAGCGGAGTTCCTGGGTTTCATTCAAATGTGCTTGGAAAATAGATTGGCACAAGGCTTTAACGTGTTCGAATTTATATGATGCAAGTGTGAATGTCGAAACCTTATTTCATCAGAAGAAACTAAGATAGTGATCGCTAGTTGTACAAAATTACCCCAATCTGATGTTAACATAATCCAGAGGAGTAAAAAAGGATTGTTTGTTGTGGAATAATCATTTATTCATCAAAACTTTCGAGCCGGAATATTGTAACTTGCAGCTAATACACAATTATCTGCCTCGTCCAGTCCGTTGAAGTCGGTCATCGCTCATCAGACCAGGCCCGGACTACAGGTATAGTTGTCGCTGTGCACGCGCACATGTCTTTGATTCCAAATGTGTGCTCTAATAGCGCAATGGTTAGCGCCCTGCTACGAAACTTTTGCTCGCAGGTTCGATTCCAAAAGAGAGACAGAAACTTATAATTTGAATAGTACATAAAGTTTTCCAAGATGTAGACAACAAACTACAAGTAAGCCGTTGTACATATAACATGACTCTATATACAGATTCGAATCCAAAAATGAGAAAAGCGGCAAATTAAAAAAAACCAACAGCTCAGTTCTAGGTGAAGAGCTCCACATGAATGAAGAAGTTTGTTCAAACATTCATAAAATGGCACTAGAGTATCATTGTAATTGATCTGAATTTCTAGCTCTGTGCCGCCACCGTGGTACCTGGAAAACGGGCTGACAGCTCTCCCTCCGTTTGGGTTAGTGCCAGCGACAAGTTCAGTGGACAGGTAATCGATTTTATATTTTTTCAAAGTAATATGTTTGTTGTTATGAGAACATTTGGGTAATCTTTGGCCTCGACTATTGAATGTGTATGTAAATGTGAGGCCACTGATAAATCATCAGTGCAAATCTACCAAAATTATGCTATTCAAACCCACTAAGACACCGAATTGAATGGTTTTGTAAATATTTTGCACTTCGAAATAGTGACCGAACCGTTGATAGTGGAATAGTCGTGTGAAAAAATTCAGGTCGCTGTTGTGTCGTTGGAAAACGGAGAGCAGCCGGCCATCGAGAGCTGTGCCGGAATCGGAAATGCAGCTATCACCGCTGCCTGCACCGTCCCACCCCCTGTGTGAGTTATTGAATGAACCAATATCGATTCCTTCATCCTATTTGTTGAACTGGGTTGTGATTAGCGTGCTCACGTTTCATCAATCGATTCTTGAGTGTAACCGATATATTCTGATGAATTCAACCGGAGTATTTAACATTTAACTTTTATGATAGCAATTCAGTCATTTCTCAACTGTAGGATGTTGAAACTCCAAACTAATTGTAGTTAATAGTCGTTATGTCGGTTACTTTTTTGAATTCTGAAGGATGTAAGAGACAAGGATATTTGCAATCCATGGTGTGAAATTGGTGAGCCTTATCGTGCATTGCAAGCCTTGTTTTCTCATCATAACTCGTGTTCAGGCAGAACCGTAAACGGAAGATGAGGTCCCAAAAGTCGCTGGAGCTATTGAGAAGAAATGAAAGTCTTCTTAATCTGAACAGGTAAAAACGTGTCCTGAAGCTTAGTTCATTGACTTCTCTGGCTTTGACTGGCGGATCGGATATATTTCTGTAGACATGCAGGTTGAGCAACAGTTCACGGAAGAAAATGATATATCCATTCTGAACACTTTCACATTTGATACTTTCCACTTGACAGGGTGGGTATCTCACATTGAATAAACTAATCATAGTTATTGTTAATAAGAAAGTTCTTACAAAAACTTTTGAAAAAAACCTTTTCAGCAGCGGAGAATCATCAGAGTCGTCTTCGGATGAGAGTTCGTCCCCGGCCGGGCAGACGACTGTCTGGATTGGAAACGAGGACGGAGAGTAAGTATTATGTTATGTATTGTAAGTATTATTTATTACAGATAAATGCAGTTCTATCGTGAGAGGTGAAACATTCACCGTATATCAGGTGATTACACCGAATTTCATTGAACATCATAGCCTTGTTTGAATCTGGTTACTTTCAAAAATGAGTTGTTCAGCAATGAAACGGCACTATTCTTTGTCATGGTCATACTATAGAAGAAAATCTATCATAACTCCCTTTTATAGGAAGGCGTAACACTATAATTCCAGAGTATTCGTGATGAATTCAACCGACCGCGTGCGCACGCGACCGCGTGAGCGTGTCGCTCGGTTGCCGCGTCCGGTTACTTCCATCTGTTCCTGTGACGGTGACGTCTACGTGGCTACAGCAAATCAAACGGCACCAGTTCTACTCTGCTTCAAACCACAAACAGGTAATTGGTAGTTGATAAAAAATTACTATGTAGCCGAAAAAACTAAAAGTATTACGGGCTAACAACTTATAGTTCACACTATGAAGTCTTCAGTGACCGAAACCGTCTTTCAAAATCCCCACCATACTGACTGGAACACTTGAACTTCATGAATCCAACGGTTCTATTTGTAGGCTAGCATTCAAAATATTGCAAGAGCTCGACAAAGTTCCTCGAAACGGAGAATAACTTCAGATCGTAGTTGGGACCTGGATTCTCCATCTACAGTGGCCCAGTCTCTGACCTCTCCAATCACAGTGATGACAGCAGTTGGGAGACGGCTGGTGGTCGCCAGTGGACCAGCCGTACATTCCTATGATCCTGAATGTGCAACCTGGCAGGTGGGAACTTTTGCGCCAACGTGTTCGCATTTCGTAAGTAAAATCTAATATTATCTGGTTGTTCTGTCAGTAAGTGTGCCGTATCGTTTTTGCCGTCCTTGTGCGATTCCGGCGTTCATAACCAGACAGTTCAGAATTTAATCTGTAAATTTATCTCACAGAACATTCTTTTTGAGTTATGTTTTAGGGATTTCAGAAAACTTTTCTACGTTGGAGAAATGATATACTTTTCAATGAAAATGTTCTCAAATTGTATTTTCAGAGCTCGGTGGGAATCGTTGGCACGGGAGACGCCGTCACGGTCATGTGCTCCTCCGGAGGTGTGCTCTTCGTTAGCGGGAAGAGGTGAGATTCAAACAACATCCCAAAGCTGACGTTACACACCAAATTGCATATTCAAGCCAAGTGATCTTGTTGACTTTTTGAGAAATCGGAATAACAATTGTAATAGTTAAATATAGAACTCACAACTTCCGTCACTTTTATATTTTGTGCTAACTTTGCAACAATGGGATGTGGTCAATAGACAATAACGATCAACATTATCGAATTATTTTATGAATTTTTCCTTCTGTATTCGTATATAGTGTAAACCTTTTCTCATAAATGTATACAAGAACTAAAAGTATTGTGTTCATCCTTCCAGTGTATCAAATCAATTTTTGCAGATCAACGACAGTTCACGTGGTGGACGCTTTCAACCTGAACGTCGTCTCCCACTTCAGTGTGGCGACTGTCATACGAAACCAACTGGCTGGTACGTATAATTCTGCTCATTCCTCCTGTATGGACTGATGAAAGAAACCAGTTCTTTTTATTTATGAGAACTTCAAAAGCCCATGACAAAGTTCGGAGAACGCGTACTTCGTTTAGCGCATAATCAACGGTAAAATGATCGCGATTTCGTTTTCGCTCATCAACTGGATTGAACTTACTCGAAAAAGAAAACTAGTTCAGTCGTCCATGCACTAAAATCAATGAAGAACGCCTGGGATGTGAATTTTTTCAATGTTCCTTCACAGGTCGTGAGGATATTCTCCGTGAGCACAAGATGGGTTGTCTGAGAGTTTCCTGCCTGACCGCTGCCCGATGTCACCTCTGGATCGGCACCTCGGCTGGGTTTCTCCTGTCGGCCCCAATTCACTCTGTCAAATCACAGAACTCTCCTCCACTGCATGGTGAGTTCAGTTCTGCTCAAATGATAAAAATCCATGGTTTAATTCAACAATATATGATAAACAAACAATGTTGACGTTGAACGTGTGAACACCAGAATAGTGAAGAGTGCAATGATGAAAGTCAAGTTAGACGTGACAATTCCCTTAAAGAAGATCGGAACACAACCCCAAATATCAGAAATCTGCTGTATCCTACTTCTAATTAGACGCGTTGCGTGTCGCGCGGCCTTGTCATGTGAGTGTCGCGTGGACTATCAAACTAATATACGAGTTATTTGTGCTCTCTGATCTCAATACAGTTAAAAGAAGTCCAGAACAAAACTTTTGCTTAAGTTGTGTTCCGGTCTCCTTTAACAAATATTCTTCATTTGACACATGAACAACTCATAGTGAACATTGCTAAATCACAAAAAGTTACTCACATGTTTCTCTTAAACTTCCTCTTTCTTCTGTAGCGTTCAATATTTAATTGTTTGTCAGCATGGAATCACTTTGTACGATATTGAGAAACGTTTGATTAATTAATTCGTTATGTATATGAATGTGAAATGTGAAAAATTCACTAATTTTTACAGGTCTTACAAACAAAAATAACGATAAAAATTTCAGTGTGTGAAATGGGGCACAGCGGGCCCTGTCGAGTACTCATCCCCATAAATGTGGCCCTCAGTCGGAAAATGAAGCGAATGTCTCTGAACATACCTCTACAACAGGCAGCACAGGTTGGTGTCAGAACAGTGGAACTCAACTGAAAACAGAGTCTCGATTAAAATTCTGTTTGCGTCTCATTCAAAGTTTCTAGATTCTTGATCAGAATTATTTCTATTCCTAACTATTGGCTGTCCTTATTTGTTTTCCAATTAATTGTTAAAAAATTTAACTCACAGATTGTTACTTCACTTCAAAAAGTTTTATGAAGAAACCTAACGTACGGAACTGTTCGATGTATGCGCCCAGGACAAACTGCGTCAAATTGTTAGAAGATGCTAGAAGATCGATTTCACGGCATCAGTCGAAATAAGTAGGTCTTAGGAAAAAGAAAAATGAGAACATTCACGAATTCATATCTTCTCTCTTCGTTTCGCTAATTGCATGTTTTTTTAGTTGCTGGTGGTCAGTTGTGGAGAAGGCCTTGATGAACGAGGCGTCGTTCAGGATCCTTCAACAGACGCGGTCAATCACCTCATATTCTGGAGATGTAACTAATCATACGGAAGTGATAATATAAGAGTAACGTGAAAAGTCTAGGTTAATTGATTAAAGAAGAGCGATTTTTTCACATGTTCTCATTTTGTCGAATGTAGCGTTGAAGTTATGATCGAGAAATTTACTACGCGTACAAATCGAACTATATTGCACAAGTCCAGTTCGAAGCCATAGAATTTATTTGGAGAAAATTTGGAGAAAAAATTGACACAAAGTTGGTTTCGAGAAATTTATGCCACATATTTCACTCATTTAGTCTACCCTAGTTGAGGTAGGAACGATTAGTTGACCGTTCTGCGTACACGGACCTTTCTCACAGTCGACTGAGATGTTTTTGTTATGTAAATATTTTTGTCTTCATCTCGTAATAAACATATATTGGTCAGTTTTACGAAAAACTTTTCACGCATTCCGACCTAATTGATATTAGTGATGTTTTCACTTAGAAAGTATGATCCTAGTGTTCAAGAAAGCGATTTTCTATCCATATTTATCCGTGATGGTTGATTTATTTCAGTTCGTTCACTACCGATTCTAGTAGTCATGAAAAACAACGTGGACAATAATAATGAAATACATTTATTTGTTCTAGAATTAAACCGGTTTGGTATCTTATTAATTTCGCGATCTAGATGGGTGGTCAGATTAATGCAGTCCAAATCATTTGCACTCGTTCCTTGCCAGTGCCGCTAGACAGCACGTGACTCCAGCAACTGTAAACCAGCAAGATTAGTATAAAACTGGTATTTCAAATAAAGTGTATTCATAATGTGAAAAACCGAAACCCAGACATAAATCTCTGGTTGTGTCTAAGCTCCTTGGCGTTGTTTTAATCTTCAAACAAACCAGATATGTGACGTGCTACCAACTGGGTGTCAAGTAGTGAAATATACCGGTACTACCGCCGTGTATCGGCGGTCGTCCCGCTATTGTCTGGCGCAAGTACCGGTATTCTCCGGCGGTAGTTTCGGACTAATTTCTATGTACGCCTGCAGCAAATGTTAATTAAAATCAAAACTCGCTTGCAAAATAGGATGCGTGAAACAGTCCCAACATCACGAACCCAAAACTCGTCACGGGAACTCCGGCTGAAATCAAAAGATAATAATGAAAATATGTTTCACTGGAAAACCGCATTATGAAAATACTGGTCACATTTTGACTAGACACTAGATTGAACTGAAGAAAGATGAGTTCCTAATTTGGTTCCAAGTATTTTTTTCAGAACCTTGAAACTCGACTAACTATCGTGATCTCTAGCGTCGCTAGCCTCTTTGCAGCTTGCTCGGAGAAAAAAAAGCAACAATATGATGTTACTTACACTGTGGTGTTACTTATTGAAGTTGGATAGTCTCACCTTTGATGTACATCAGTACGTTGAAAATGTAAACAGTGACCTGTATGACAACCACAAATATCTGAAAAATAGTGAATAGCACGTGACGAAATTGAGGAGAGAAGAGAAAAGAAAGAGAAACATACAACAAATAAATGAATAGAGAGAAAGAACAATCAGAAACGGGATAGAATGAAAGAGGTGGATGAACAATGGAAGAAAGAATAAGGAAAACTCACAAACAAAAACAAGGTATAGGTCAGCAGTTTCCTTTTACCTGTCACCGCTCCGAGGATAGCCACCGCGTAGTAGAGTGTCTGAATAAAATAAGTTTCGATGTTAAGTCACGTAATCGATGATGTGCACCCGAATTGTGAATCCACAAGGTGAAAAAATCCTACATTTGAGCGACTACGATCCCTTTTCTATACTGTTAGTCAATTGCACAATCACGAGAAACATGTTCAACACAGTAGAACTTAGAAACGTGCAAGCAAGGAAAATGTGTCAATTTCTCATCAGAATATTAACTTTCCGTGGTTTTTGAATTCACTTCTTACGAATGTTCAAAAACACCTACTTGTACAAAAATGATAGCCAATCCCATGATGATGACAACAGCTTCGAGTCCTGACAGGGCATTCCTAACCATATTCACCAAATTCAGCACCAACATGAGTCCCGATAAGACAGATAGATGAACCTGATGAGATGTATGTATGAAAACAGTCAAAAACCGTAGTGAATTATCCCAAGTGAGAAACAGAATGTGATCGATGTGCCAATGCACGTATGCTAGAAGATCCCGGCACTTTCATTCCATTCTGCGTCTCCTCAAAGATACGCAATTTCTCTGCTCTTACATCCCGCCGACATGTATGAGACGAGAAATAGTGCGGCAGAGCGAGAGACGTAGGGTGGGATGAAGGTGCCGGGATATTCTAGCATACGTACTCAGTATAGTCCAGCATACCTGTTACATTGTCAGCTTTCACACTAAGATCTACTCGTTTCATGGACAGTGTTCAAATGAGGGTTACTAAAATTGTCTAACACTTTTGTAGTAACAATGTCAAAACTGGAACTGACGTTCAATTATTAGAACATGTATGTTATGACCGACCAAAAACAAAACCAACCCTCACAGAAAAACAGCAACTGCGTTCCTGGAATACGAAATTTCAACATGATATGTAAATAATAATAAAACGCTAGAACGATAGTTACGAAAATGTGTTTGTAGTTATTCACTGATTGTAGTTACAGTTTTATTGGAATTTATTCCCAATCAATTAGAAGCGTGATTATTACCTTTGTCCTTACCTCCTGCTGTAGATGGTTCCAAACAGAGATATTTTCAAATCGATGAAAAAATTATACGTTTTCCTGATTTTTCTAATTGTTGACAGGTTCGAGCTTGAGCCAAGTCAATTTGTACTTTCTATGCTGAGTATTATATAGTTCCGATTTTATGAGGTTTGACATGATTAATAAAAACAAATAGTCAGCTCACCGGCTTTTCTTCCGGACGTATTTGTAAAGTAGACACCGACGACTCATCTGAGCTGAAAAATGACAAAGATTCTTCGAAGATCAAAAACATGAAGCTATAGAACAAATTTACTCCTGCGACTATTTGGGCCGAAAATACTTCTGCGTTTTTTCGAAAATCATATATTTTTTCAATCACGAAAATAAGCATATTTCAAAGATGGTGACTACTGAACTTTTTTGAAACGAGAATGAATTTACACAACGTTATGAAAATTCAACTACCTGGTAGACGAGGAGGACGCCATTAGCTGCTAGACTGAGAAACAAAATGATAGAGTAGAAGAACAGGGCAGCATTTTCACGTTTTTCACGCAAAAGCACATAGCACGTGTTCCAGAAGAGTACTGGTAAACAGGTTTCTCGGACATATTAGCATGCGGTTCTAGAGTAATCTGATATCCACAGCTTTTCTCAAAATCTTTGTGTTTTTTCCCGTTTCATATGATTGTTGTACTTTTAGTAAATTGCACAGTCACGTGAAACATGTTTAACACAGCAGAACTCAGAAAAGTGCAATGACAAAATTCACGACTTCTCATTAGAATGCTAACTCAACGTGACTATTCAATTTACTTCTGATATACTACTGATTTCTGTTTTGTTTTTTTCGTATTATCACCTGTTATCTAACGTGTGGTTGACATTCGTAGCAGTTTGAGTTATAGAGATCGCTACAACGCAAGTTCATACGGTGTAAGTTTCCAAATGCCGCTGTGTTTGTAGTTTGATCCCGCTACTTTTCGGGGCTGTATCCGTAAATTATGGCGAGTATCGAAATCAAACTACAACGCAGAATTGATCACTCCCTGTACCTTGACAAATCTTTTCTGTGCGGACCCAGGCCAGGTGTTCCGAGACATAATGCCCACCTCTCCCTTGTTCGCTCTGTCCGGGCTAATGATGAATTATTCACAGTTTTAATTATTCAAGTCACCACACACAACACATAGGTTATTGAAGGCGCGTTGCAGTCGGATCGAACATGGGTTGTCAGAATTTCTTCGAAAACGTGTGGTATTGTTGGCATTAGAATCTGTGGAAAGTTTGAGCATACGTGTTTATTTCTGTCACAAGTTATAATTACTTCAGATCGATCCGCATATCCCACTGAGCACTTGCCAACCTGCGTCTCTTCGCACAAGCACTATTTCCTCGCTCTTGCATTAGTCCGGAATGCAAGTTCTGCAAGATTGTGTGGAAACGGACTGACGAAGAGATCGGGGCGGCAGGATAATTATGTATACATCCTGAGTAGGGTTGTTAAAAATAAAAATCGAACTCGAAAAACTCGAAAAAACTCGAAAATTCGAGTTTCGAGTTCAACTCGAAAAACTCGAAAATTTCCGAACTCGAAAAACTCGAAAAACTCGAAACTCGAAATTTCTAAAAACTCGAAACTCGAAAAACTCGAAATTCGGAAAACTCGAAATACTCGAAACTCGAAAAACTCGAAAAACTCGAAATTTCGAAAACTCGAAATACTCGAAACTCGGAAAACTCGAAATTTTCCACTCGATTAACAACCCTAATCCTGAGATGTCGTACACAACCTAACGTGACAGTGTATTTGAGTAGCGTATACATTTCACCATTCAAAGTCCGACAACTATATCATAACTGCAATATAATAGCACTCCACATACGTTCCCACACTCGTCATTTGATACTCAGGTGAGAACCTATCTACGTAACACTTACGCCAATGTACACTTTGAAGGATATATTTCTCTTTGAAATTGCAAAACATCGTCAGACTACCCCACTTTATGACGTAAAATAACAAAACTTGCGAATTTCCCGAAAACAATTTCGAATAGTATTCATCCCAAAGGAGCATGAAACCGTTCTTGCATAGTAGAACCGTGAGAAACGGAAGTGGAGAAACGTTTGGAACGAGCACTTCAAAGGATTTGCTCTAACCAAACCGTGTATATTTGGTCCGTTGAGTTCATTCTTCGCTCCCGTTGCATTTGGTCAGTACATTATCTCGTATGTTTAGATAAATCTACAACAAGATTTAACCACTCTCTGTACAGTTGCACATTTCAGAAGTGGATTCTTCAGGTTTTTTGCTAAACAAACCAATTCATCACAAAAAGCGTGTTGTTTGTTATTCCTAATTGCCGAACACACCTCGTTCGAATCGAAATTCTCAAATTAGCGCCATCTCACGGATGACATGCGCAGAATTACCGATTCGCATTAATCAACCCACACCAATTTCAGCCTCCTCTTCATATTTTCATATTTCCGTTAATAACGAATAAATCACTGCCTAACTCGGTTATTGGTAGTCGAGTTTTGCTTCGATTTGTATCAAGTTATACATTTCTCTCAAAAGTATAAGAAACTACTTCATTTATATTTCTAGATTTCATTCGGTTATATAATTTTCGTCGCTCTCTTGAAAAAGATTTATTTCAGAGGTAATTTTGAACTAAAATAGGAACAAGCTTCAACAATTATGGTGTTCATTTTTATGTGTTTCCCACGTTTTACGTGGCCGTGATTTCTACTAACAAATCAGTCGTTTATTCCTACCAGCTTCATCCGGAAGCTGAAACCGACAGGTGTTGTGTGCCACAAACGGTTATTTGTAGGTTTATGGCGGGGGAGCCCAATATCATAATTACATATTGATCGCAGGGGTGGGCTTACCTGCCAGCTGGACACCTCACTCAGAGAGGGTCTTCTTCCTATGGTCAGTCTTCTGTTTACCGTGGAGCCAGTCGAAATCACGTGTGCCACATGAGATTCACGTTATTATTTCAAGTAGTAATGTTGGTAATATATATAGTTATTTAAAATTGAAACCTATAGGTTTCACTCTTTCCAAAGTGTATGCTGTCTTATCCCACTGTGCGTCTCGTTTAAAATAGTTGTTTTTCGGTCGTAATTCGGACGTATGACGTTTATCGAAATCAAACTACATTTCAGATTTGGTTACACCTGTAATAAACATATCAACTTTCCGAAATGTGCACTGAAAAGTTAAATTTTCCGACGTTATTTTCACCTTTCGCTCGAAAACCCTTTTCACATCTTAGTAAATGATTTGAAAAAATGTTATTTTCACTTTGATCAACGTTCAATTCCCACAGTTTCTTTGTCACCTTTCTCAATCTCACAATCTTTGTTCAATCACGTTTTATTTCTCACCACGTCATCCTAATTCTGTGTGCGTGTGTTGAGTTTCGGATATAAGATGGTAAGAAGTGATCGCAAGAAAATGTTTTTTTTTCTAAAAAACCAAATTCATACTAATGTAAATCGTGTAACCACATCACAATTGGCCGATCTGCAATGAATGCACACTAGGAGATGTTTCTTAATGCTTCACTTTGTTTTACATTTTCCGTATGGGGTATACGTTTTTAATGATGAGTACTTTAGTATCATTAATTTCAAAAAAGTGGTTGCAATGTCATTGAACAGTTCATCGATTGAACTGGTAATTAGATAAAAAATGGGTATAACAACGTTACAAACTATGCCGATTGGCTAGGATTCAAAATGCCTTTTTAGGTTGCGCATTTATATCACAGAGCCTGGAATAACATCTAGTTTGCGTTTATCATTTTAAAAATTCTTCCAAGAACAAAACCAAGCTTAGAGAAGCCGGCTTTGAAAGATTATTCATAACTAGAATCTACGGCTTAGACGTATCTGCGGGCGAGATTTGGATCAGCCAACTTTTAGCTAATTTGAAAACTGAGACTTGGACGTTATAGAAAATTTGTCACCGACGAAGTTCTACATAAAATAGTGAATAGTATTCAGTGCTCTCTTCTTTCAGACTTTTTTATCGAAGCATAGACCAATTTTAAGAATGCACGGAGCACACGGAGCATATCACTTTTTCCATAGAGTTCGTTAAACTTATCTGAACGAAACTGTACTTGTGTCCTTTTCATGTAGTACCACAACATATTCCACTTGGGGCGTTGAACATGTAGATGAAACGCACTCTTCTCCTACAAACGAACAAAATCCATTGAGAAGGTAATTTTTGATCTCCTACCCTACAAAATATAAGACCACCCGAAACGATAGATGTTTTAACGATAAAATCACTAGAATTCCGATTATCACTCATTTTATCGTCCGAAAACGTTCACCAGATTCTATAATCTGTACCACGCACTCGTAACGATTGTGGTACTGCCAGACACACGTTGTGACATGTACGACTATTCTTTATTCGGCATGATTTCACACTTGTGTATTTTTGTCTCCACAATTAAGATTTTCTCAAAGACCCGTGTGTTGCTCAGAATACAGCCTTTTGGCAGTTCGGCTGCGTACCGTAGGTAGTTACAGATGTGTGAATGGGAGTATAGCTAATAATTATCTATATACTGTTTGTTAATTGCACAGTTACGTGAAACATGTTAAACACAGTAGAAACGTGCAATGGCAAAGTGCACGTTGCCTCATTAGAATGCTAACTTCCCGTGACAATTCAATTGACTTCTAGTAATTAGGTTTTGCTATTTTGAAAGCGAGATTACACGGTGTATGTTGCATCATCTCGACGTGGTTGTGGTTCTATCCCGTTGTTTTTCGGTCAGAACTCTTCACTTCGCGTTTGTCCAGATCAAATAATAACGAAGACATTGTCACTTCCAATATTCAGCGCACCTATGAGAACTTCCTAACATTTGATTGTTATGGTTGGTAGATCATTTTCTCACCTAATTTTCTGGTGCTTCTCCGTTTATTGTCAAAGGTGATGTACTGTAAAGAGTTACAGAGGTGTGCATATGAGTATAGTTTTCATTATTTGTATATTTTAGTGTTTTAATCGTCAGATCATACTTTCTCACCTCCTTTCATGGTGTCTCGGTTAATTGCCTGAGACGGTATTCTGTAAGGAGTTATCACAGTTTTCTATATTGGCTCAACTATGCAAACTTTCAAATACTGTAGTGTTTCAATTGTCAGATCAATTTCTCACCTTCTTTGTCTGGTGCTTTTCGGTTGATTGCCTGAGGCGGTTCACTGTAAGGAGCTACAGAACTTGATCGAGAGAATAGTTGATCTTTCTGAAATTTTGATCGTACGATCGCTTTCACACCTCCTTCATTCTCGGTTGATTGCCTGAGGCGGTGCTCCTCAAGTCTCCCGGCTGTCGCCATGGTTCCCGACTACCCCCGCACATCGATTCGGGGCCACCACCAATCACAGGGAACACCTGGACTCGCAATGAACTTTGCAGAAATTTCGGATCTTCTCGCCGGAGTTCCGTGCATTTTTGCGGATATTTGACCGGTAGCATCGAAGGTTTGGTTCACCAGAGTATAGTTTTGTAGAACTTCTGGATCTTCTGCCAGAATTCCTCACAGTTCCCCGCACTTTTCAGCTGTTTCGCTCAGAGTACTCCATATAGACGAGTTTGTCCCCCAAAGTGAAGCTCTCGAAATCAAAGAAGTTACCAAATTTCCTCTTGTCACCAATCCGTCCTTTTTGTTAAATTTGTTCTGTCCTCCTGCAACCAGTGTTCTCTCTAAAACATTGAACTCAAGTATTTACAATTTCTCGAAGACTTAGTCCAATCCAACATGTTCCTCCTTTGCAAACTTGTTCCGAAGCCTTTTTTTTTGAAATTTATGAAATATTAATTAGTAGACGCAGACTAGCTCATTCGGCTTCCGGTTTCCACACCAAGTTTCACCCATCAAATCATATTAGATTAATGTGTTTTTGTGTTCGTGTCGTAATTATCATCGCTATTATCATAGTTCAAAAAAATCTTACAATACAATACAAGCTTCACTTTCTCACATCTCATTGGAAAGAATACCATTTCAACATCTTTATGAGTATTTTTGACCGAAAACTGTTTATGTTTCTAATGAATCATTAGAAATAATAATTAATGTTGTTCATTCACCCTGCTTTTCCATGATCCCTACCCCATTAGCCCTGAGGTGTTTATGAAATAATGTTGTCCAGAATCACACTCGTCATGAAGTCTTACGACCTAAATCGCCAATGAATGTTTATTGCTCTCTATTTAGAACGAGAAATTGCTTCAGGGAAATCGGACAAACATGGTCAATTGCGCTGTGTTTGTAGTTTGATCCGATACGGTTTTTGGAATCATTGGCATTTCTGGAGTGACGCTTTCTGTAGTACAACTCATTCCCAGATGGATCTCACTCGATTTACATCTCTTATCATCGAAACACCACGTCCATTCTAAATGTGCCATGTTTCTCATCAAATCTGGTTCGTACTAAAAACACTGTATACTCTTCAAACAACTAATACGTAGTCAAATACCAACATTTTTTGGTTCTCCAATTTTTATTCTCATATTATCGACGTATTTGAGCCATTTGTGTTTGTTAAAAAAAGTGGATTCATTGTTTGTATTCTCTCACGTACCCTTGTGACGTGATTCTGTTATTGACAAACAACTCTCGGACACATGTTCTGCTATGCCATATCTTCAACGTGTCTCTCGATCACAGCGTGAAAACGTGAACACGTGAATACGCGCTAATAATGTTTTGATGTGATTCGAATTGAAGCAAGTTTAACATTGCAGGTAGTCTGTGGGTATGACTACGGAGGAAGTAGAAGACCATGTTAGAGATCGGTACGATGTCCAGAAAAGACTAGGAAAAGGCGCCTACGGAATAGTCTGGAAGGCTGTTGATAGGCGAACGAAGGATGTGGTCGCACTGAAAAAGGTTAGTTACTGTTGGTTACGCACGAAACCACTTACTGGTTACTCTAACGGTTCATTACTTATTGAACACGGAGAAAGGTTGGCTACTGCTGGTTTCTTATTGAACCACTTACTGGTTACTGTAACTGTTGGCTACATAATGAATAGTAACAAAAAGTTGGTTACTGCTGGTTACATGAAAAACCACGGTCCCTTACTACAGTTTATTATTCAACATTTGTGGCATAATGGAAAATCACTTTTTTCATGTATTCACATGTTTTACGTGCCTATGAAAAGCAGCTATGAGTCACTAGTAACCGATGATGAACACTTGTACTAAAGTTGCGTATTTGTAAAAATTTCACTAATACATTTGAAACTACACTTTCTCGTCCCAATCGGACCATTTCAGATTTTCGATGCGTTTCGCAATGCCACGGACTCGCAACGAACTTTCCGAGAGGTGATGTTCCTCCAGGAATTTGGAAGACATCCGAACGTCATCAAGTTGTTCAACATCATCAAGGCCGACAACGATAGGTAAACGTTCTGTTTTTGAATATCCAACTTCGAAAATTCAAAAGTGTAATGTTCAACAAATGCGATTTTATTCAGGCCGAGTAAACTTGAAAAACGGCCCATTCTACTCTGTGAATTGACGGGATAACTGTAGAATTATCTTTTTAGTCTTATGATGAACAGATAGCAAAACAGTTCGTATTAGTTCTAGCTGATGATTCCTAGATGCTTGAACTTTCACCGTAAATTTGTTAGTGGCTATCATGTTTATAACTTGTTTTGACCCAATGTATAGTCACGATTTGAATAATTGAACACTTTTGCACATCCGGGAAGCAAAACATTCATTGAACCGGCGTTTACCCGAAAAAGGCCTCCAATTTATACATAATTGTCGGCATGCGTGTTCGCGGGAAACCAAACAGAGCAGTTAGTCTGGACCCACATTAATTTACATGACGAATAGTATCAGTCGAGAAAACATCCCAACGTCGTAAACAAAAGAACATTGAATACAGAATCTCAAATCGAATTTTAAGCTTTCGAGCTGCTTACACCATCATTTCAGTTTTTTGTTGTTATGAGATCATTTTGTCGGAATTCATACAAACTAGCTAAAATACTTTAAAATTAACACTAAAAGCTTTATTCTAGCTAAACAAAGGCTAGCCAAACTTTTTAATATCGCCTGTGTCAAGTTTGATTTTTCTAGTTTTCGAGGAAAATATGTTTCGAAATGGGGAATTATATTATGAGGTGTTTCCGTATATTAGTGTAAGTCGTACGCGAACAACAAAAGTATTTCAGACAAACTAACATTTACTCAGTCAATTCTACTTTTGTCATGTTCAAGACTTCAAATTCAAATTATATAGTTTGTAAAACTTACTTTTTATATATTACTTACCTTGTATTTCAGGGATATCTATTTGATATTCGAGTACATGGAGGCCGATTTGCACAACGTGATCAAGAAGATGACCATTTTAAAGGACATCCACAAGCAGTACATCATGTGTCAACTATTTAGAGCTATTCGATTTCTACACAGTGGGAATGTGCTCCATCGGTAAGGCTGACATTATCCAAATCAGAAAAAATACGTATGAACATTTTATTAAATCTCATGATTCACTAGATCGCTCGCCATGATTGATTGAATGATCTTGGTATTTTTAAAACACACTTTGGAGTTCTCTAAGAACGATTCAATCGACAAGTGTAATTCCAGGTAAAAAATTACATTAGAACATGATTGCTTTAATGTAGTTTATTGTTCTCGTAATGTTTGATCTTTGCTTGGGATTCTTGAATTTTGATTCTGTAATCAGAACCTATGGAACGTCACACTTCTTTCCCTCCGTGAATGTGGCACTAATTCGGGTCGCATGTACTTTTTGCAACGTTTCCGGAAGACATTGAGTGCATGTAGAGGTGCGCCTAGAAACCACCTGCTTCTCGTGAAAAACGACCGAAATGCCAGTTAGAAATCCACATCTGGGAGAAAAAAACAAGTTAGGAGCCAATACAGGATTAAATATATCTATAGGTATAGGGGGGCGAGTAGTTTGATGTGCATACATAATGAAGCTTATATTTACGTGCACATACCTGATTATAAATGTGTGTGCACGTGAAACATGTAGAGAACTTCGCAAATAATATGTTTAACTGTTCACAGTCTTGTATGTGTGATGTCCACTTACACTATACGTGTACAATCCTAGTCGTTCGGAAGTTGATTGTCTATTCAATTACACGAATTTGGGTTGTAACGTGTTATTTCACGTGCATCACTGTAACGACATTTGTTTTTAGAGACCTGAAGCCGTCCAACGTGCTTCTCGATGCCGACTGTCGAGTGAAATTGGCAGATTTTGGCCTCGCACGGTCACTCTCATCCGTGAGTTTTCCAAGTCAACAAAACAATAGACAATGTTGAATCCGGACTTTCCGTGACTGCAAGAAAACTGGCAAACAACGGATGATGAGTTTTACGTGGAGCAACTTGAGCTGTCTTGTATTGAGTTAACTCTAGTTCGAAACTTGAAAGATATTCAAAACCTAAGTATTGGTTCGGAAATCTATGGAAACCAGTAACCACACCAGTTCAACCCGTGATTAGAAGAATAAATTGGTTGCACGTGATTCCGAGAACTTTCACGCTCGAATGGACACAAAGTTCGTTATGCATTCAGAGGGCATTCATGGGCCGATATCTATCAAAAAACCTAAAAATCTCTAGAAATTGAAGTAAAGTCGATAAAGTATTTCAAAAAGTGGAGTAAACTTCAACTCGGCAACTATAATTTCCCACCCGCGAACTCTTAATACGGGATTATTATTATTTAAACAGTCAATGTCGTATTTTTCAATCTTTCTTTGCAAATGTAAGACCTCTTTAAAGCTGATTGAGTCCAAGGGACCGAGTTTTTCAGTTAGAAGACTATCCGGAGGGTCAAACTATGCCCGATCTCACGGAATACGTGGCAACTCGGTGGTACCGTAGTCCGGAGATATTGTTAGCGGCCAAGAGGTATACGAAAGGAGTCGACATGTGGAGTCTGGGCTGCATTCTCGCAGAAATGTTATTAGGTTTGTACAAATATCAAGTTCAGAATTATACGGGGAGCACAGGTTCGAACATTGTGGTCTTACCTTGTGATACTCTCACAGCATGAAATATCTACAATCTCAGAAGGAAGAACTATGAACAGTCTCAGAATATAATTTCCATTGTGGATGTTTCTGTGTTTGTATCGCTCTGAACGTGTATTTAGTCTCACCATGCAAATTGAAAATTCATGTAAAACTCAGACACAAATAAATTGAACTTTTTTCAGGTCGAGCATTGTTTCCGGGTACATCAACAATCAATCAAATAGAGCGAATAATGAACACGATAGCAAAACCAAGTAAAGGAGATATTGAGAGTATAGGTGAGTGTTCTGTTAATAATCTTGAATTGGCGAACTTCTTAAATGAAAAAAGCCAGAGAACGGAGAAAATCAATATCAAGATAGAAAAGGAAAGTTATTGTTGTTCGGACGTAATTGTTCACTGTACTGAGTAGATAAATGGTAGAAATCACGTTCAACTGTTGTAAGTTTTTGTCTGTACAATATCAAAATACGTTCTTATGGAAAAGTGAGAATTGTTTTCGTCCGTTTCCTGCAAAACTCACATTCAGGTAGTCATTACGCCTCTTCTGTACTTGACAAAATGCCACAAAGGCCGAGGAAACCCCTGGATGCCTTCATCCCATCCCCCAACCCACATGCCTTGGATTTGATACAGAGGTTAGTAGCGAAAGTCTCATTTGAATTTTGATTTGTATTTATTTTCTAATTTTCTGCTGTTTTCCTTTCAACTAACTAGCGAGAAGTTTGTTTCTGCTAACGTACCGTTTCAGTTTAACATTTTTCCAGCAACGTAGTAAATCAGTAGTTCACCTGTTCATAATGGCTACAACATTAAGATTAGTTGTAAATGTTTGCAATTCGCCACGCAGGTGATAAACTTGGTTGTTTGCTCATCTGAAAACTAACAAATATTCTTTATTGAATGTGAGTTCTGGAAAGTGTAATGTGTTGACGCGCATTGAACAAACTGCAACAAAAAAATTGAAAATAACTAAACTATATATGACTTATAAAGCTTCTAGAAAGGTGAAGGAGCTCATTGGGCTTGTCCTTGTGGTAATTGTAGTTTGATCACGGCTTGTGTTAAGCACCAATCGATCCTGTGTGTTGTACATCAGAGTAAAACTCAGATTTTTCTCCCCGCAGCTATTACCGATATAGATGTTATCGACGCTAAGTAGTAGTTTACACAATTCTGACTGAAACTGATTATCGGGTACCGGTTTAGCCTGGTTCGCCTAGAACGCATTGTAGATTGACTATGATCTTTACAAATGTCTTGTAGGTTACTCCCCTTCGCGCCTCAGAAGCGACTGACCGTGGAACAGTGTCTCGTCCACCCCTACGTACTTCAGTTTCACAATGTCGTCGATGAACCTGTACTTCCCTACGACGTGAGTCAATTTTTAGCTCGTTCTTGATCATTTTATTGGCATGTACATGAAAAGTAGCAAAATCAGAACACAATCAACAGATATTCATATGTTATAAGTACGTAAACGAATAAACAAGTTTCAGGTTTCTCTTCCTCTTCCGGACCACATCCAATTGACGGTGGACGACTATCGGAGCAAGTTGTACGAGATGATGAACAGCAAAAAGACGCATATTCGACGGATTCAGCACGAGAGAATCACACGAACGGTGAGAGACAGAACCGTCGATGCAATAACATTTGAACAAGAAAAATTTACCTGAACCACACCAGCTTCCGACTACTAACGCATCACAACAACTTCAATTTCAAAACATGTTGTATGAATGGTATTACGTTATATGCATCGTACTTTGTACGTGAGCGAGATGTGACTGTTCAGAGTGACGAATGAGGTTTTAGTTTTGTGAATTATTCATCAATTTTTCTTAAGTGATTTTTGAACAACTGAAATTTTCAGATGCAACAGGACCGGCCGATGCAGCGGGTGGCGGGTGGCAGGAACGACCGGGCTGCCCCGATAGCCCAGGCTGAGTGCAGCGACACCGACTACGACACAGCGAGAAGTTTGGCACGTGCCAGCGGGTCTGAAAAGAACGGCAGCTATGACGGCGGCAGTGGCAGCACACTTCGAGGTTGGTTCATGATTGATTGAATCTCAGGGGAAAAACTCATATTAACTGGAAGAAAAACGTATCTACCCTTTTTCTGTTTTTCTCTAGTTTTCCAGGTACAGTCAACTAACTGAGCGCCACCCCTACCAGTGTAAAGTAACTCATGTGTCGGATTGCACATATGCTAGTTTTGAATATTCTAGACTGTGTAGAACGTGTTTTGTAAGTCATCAACACAACTTGTAGCTTCCGGAGTAGGAGTGGGTGGAATTATGATTTCTTCATAAAACTACATTGGGAATGGTTCACTGTCCGTGAACATTGATTATAACATTTCCTGTTGTTTGATAGACAACTCATTTCGCTGGGGTAGTTTTCATTAGATGTAGTGCGCTCCGAGTGATTTACGTTAATAACCATTCTGCCAACCGTTAACACCAATTTGCGGAAACGATTAACATGGCGGAACTAATAACATTACTCGAATAGATGAGAACATACCTACTAATCATGTTTATTGATCTCATCTAGCAGGGATTGACGCGTTGAACCATTGAATTACGTAGTAGAAGTAAATTACTTGTGGTTCACTTTTTTTTGAGACTTACGGGAGAAAAAAAACTATTATTACCTGCCAAATGAACTGAAAAAAAGTCAACTCCGATTAACTTGTGTTTTTCCTCCTACTTTGATGTTCTTGAACTGAATACACAGCGTATAAGAACAAAATAGTGATACTGAAAAACATCTCATTGAAAATAATGTCATTTTAATGTAGAATGCGGTTCAAAAATATATGCGGACACGGTAATGCTATACAAAGAGCAACTGACACAGAATCTTCAAGTGCTCAGTTCAAAATAGACACACTAGAAGCTTTTCAAATCGTCCGCAATCGGCGGATTTTCAATTTGAGTCCGTTTTCGAATTTCAAACCGTGCGCAATCGACGGATTTTCATATTATAACCATTTTTGCACTTCAGACCGTGCGCAATCGGCGGATTCGCGTGGTTCCAACGGTACGGTGAAACGGGGTTCCATGACCTCTCAGACGTCGAAAGAACGGCGACGATCTGTTGAAAGGCCGCGACATTTCTCCGTCTCAAAAGCCAACAAACTGATCAGCAGCAAACTGATCGGATCGCATTATTGATGGGGAGTTTTTCTTTCCTTTCATTGCTATCTTTCTATCACTCTCCATCTCTCCCTCTTTTTCTTTGTATATCTTCCTCTCTCTTTCTCTCTCTTTCTCTCTTCGTCCCCCTCTATCTCAATTTTCTCTAATTATCTGAAGTTCCAACACTTTTTTCTCTTTCTTATTGTAAATTTCAACTATTAATTTCTTGTTTTCCATATTTCACTGCTATTTCATTTCTTTCTCACTCCGATCGCAACTTCGTACTTTCTTCTATTAGAAACGAGAATCTCTTCAAACACAAAGTTTATGATCTCAATGAAATCATGCGTGTACCGTATTACAATAAGTCATGTTTTCCCTCGTCTAGTCAGTTATATGCGGTTCCGAGAGTTTGTATTAAAATTAGGGTTGTCTCGGTACCATCGCGACAGTTTATATAAGAACTATTCTCAATACAGATATTATTTATGTTTCAACCAAGTTGAAATTAGGATTAACTTAATAACTTATTATCACGAATGTCGGAGCAGTTTTAGATTTCATTCTGAGGTTTCAAACCTTTCTCCTAAAAGTAAGCAATAACTATTGTTGTCCACCTGTTTTCCACGATCTCGTGTAAAAAAGTGGATTTCTGGCGAAAATCGATAAATTTGGAAAACAGGGAAAACAAGGATCTCTCAATTCTGTGTTTGTGTTATTTATCGTGTTGCACCATGTCTGTTGTTGTCCTACGGGAATAAATAGTAGTTCTTTGTTTGCGCGTTCAAGGTTTCTATTTGTATCCAATGTTCAAATTCACCTGATGAGAAAACAGTGTTGCGGCTACACGACTAGCTAGCTACAAGAAAATCTCTGGTTACACACAGTTCATTCACAAAAAATGCACAATCACAAATACATACACCAAACAAATTTTACAGTACACGTACTTGAGTTTAACCACGACAAGGAATACCCAACACTATTGGAAGTGGTGGGCTAGTTGTAAGTTATCATCCAGTTCAGTTGTTTTTCTGCTTGTTCTTGTTCAAAAAGTTGTCGAGTCGGAAAACTTGTTTGAACTTGCGGTACAGAGAGCTTGAATTGAAGTTGAACAACCTTCTGAAATGTAAATGTTACCCGCCACAACTACATGATAAGGTTTTTGAGTTGTTTCGTAGCTCAACCAAGATAGTTCACAAAGAATCATAACTTTTTTTCGGAAACTAATTTCATTATTTTCACAAGGCCTAAACCGTCATGATTTCAGAGAGCCAAGTCATAAAAACTGTTTGACACATTGTACCAATACATTGTAATGTAGTGGTTTGCGTTCGTTTTCTGATCTATTTTCCACGAGAATTTTGAGCAAAACTTTCGGGTATCGGATTCATATGAGGGTACTTCTTAACTGTTTTTACCTGAGTCTATTCGACTCTGAAAGTGCTTACCCGCCAAACTTCTGTTGCCTCTGTTTGTACATGTACAGAAGCAGGTTGAAGGCCATGAAGGGGAAGACCATTCCGATGAAAATGCTACAGAATCCAGCCACAATCCACTTCCGGCTAGTAATCCAGACAGGGAACCAATGGCCGTAGGTACCGTAGTGGTAATGGTACCCGAAACATCTCAGCAGACAGAGGACTGGAAAAATATAGTTGAGTGGAACATCATGTTAGTGTTGTATTAATTCGAAACGTTAGCATTTTTGAATGAGGACTTTGTGTTGAACACTAAATTGAAACAATGTCTTTTCAGTTTCAATTTATTTCGTTTGAATCCTTTGTGCAATGAATATTATGTCACTTTCCAATATTCTATAACTGATCAACTCACATTCCATAGTGAGTCCGGTGGGGTAGAGGACCAGCCAGGCGTTGTATCTCATCCAAGTGAACGGGTACCACTCCTTGTCAAGAGCACGCAGCATGTAGTATGGGTATCTGAACAAGAAGTATGAACTACAAAACATTTTTTTTTCTTTTTCGGTTTATATGACATTTCTCGTGAGCATGGTTTTGCTGGATAATAGATGTAGAGAGAACCGAATCTCCGTTGTAGTTGTATCTTGCTAGGTAAATTTCAAGTTCATAGCGTAATTTCAATCAGGTATGGTCTAATACAGGCTCGTATAATCAGGCTCATACGAAGCAATTTGGTCAGAAAAGAAAAAACTGTTGGAAAATGACCAACCTCACAAGTTCGATGAGCATATAAGCGAACAGCATAATTGAAACGGGTAGATGATCATGTTGATAGTCAACTCCAACGACAATATGCAACATGAACAGTCGACCGAGTACCTAAAAAAATTATATACTAGAAGAACATTAAAAATTTGGTTTTCTAATGAGGAATTGTGCGCTTTATAATTGCACTTTTCTGAGTTCTGCTGTGTTTACCATTTTTACGTGACTGGGCGACTGACGAACAGTACAGCTTATTTAGTAAATTCGGTGCCAATATAGTTAGTTTCAACCATCGATAGCAGCCAGTTACAGTAGATTTTAGTGGGCGGAGTCAATTGTGTTGGAAAGTGATCAGCAGCGATCAGCCTAATCAAAATTGTGCACCAGCTGGGTATTGAACTCAGCGGCGATAGGTGGCGCCACTCCCACAAGCGGACGGCCATCGGAACATGATGGGTAAAACTAAAAACAGTGATATCCAATCACCTTTTCAGGCCGTTTTTCAATGCATATTTTATCGCACAAAAAGTTCTTTAAATTACTCCCCGATTGGGTGGTAACCTTTTGAAAACAAAAAATTGGCGAAAATCTCAAAATAACCACTTTTTTAATTTTTATTTGCAATGAAAAGACTGGCAAGCTGCCAGATCAGTCGCCTGCAATGTAGGGTGCGCTCGGACAGCATGGCTGACTGCTATCGATGGGTGAAACGAACTATACCACACATCTGAATGTTTATTTTGTGAATCACGAATTACCTCACAAGGTTAGTTTTCATAGTTACTTCACTAGAGACGAAAATGTTATAGTAATAGATGCAGATCTAGAACTGAAGTGGTCATTAAAGGATAAAATTGAGCGAAAAAAGTACGTTTCGATACGCTGCATTGTAGTTCTATCCCATTCCCTTTTGGTCGTAGTGAACAGACTGTGTTCTGTACGAAGATCAGCCCCAATTACATGCAACGAACTTCATTGTGTTTTCATAATTCTGAGGGTTTGTATTGCCTTGTGAAAGATATTATTGTTACCTGAACCAGTCCGTTCACCAGGCTTGTTTTTGTCAACCCTAATGCCGCGTGAGCTACATCCATCAGCTGGAGGGCGGTGCCAATACGAAGGGTTGGGAAATGGTTCATGTAGGTATAAGTACCTGAGAATATAAAAGTTTTCAGTATAAATTCAAATACACGTGAAATAAAGATAAATCGGGTAGGAAAATGGTTCCTGTAAGGTATAAGTACCTGGACAATTATATTGCTTCAGGGATCAATTTCTACGAAACAAAAAACTAGATCTCGAAACATGTTTGTTTCAATACTGTGAACGAAAGTAAACTGAGAGCTACTCAGAACAAATAAAAACGTAATATTCACGGTCTCGGTGCACGTTTTACCTTCGTTTCTATCGAGCCATTTTTGAGTGGTTTCAACATCGCTGTAGTCATTCGTTCAACTCAAATTTCATTATGTGAAATCAACATCAACTAACCTTTTTTGTGTTCAATGGCCAGGTCTACAAACAAGAAGAAATGTACGAGGAACATCATCAGGTTGTAGGCGAACAGGTACAACTGGACAGCCCGCCGCCTTACTTGTAGGTCGGCCATGGCTGAAAGGTTGGGATTATTGAATAAATGTTAACATTAGCAATGAGGGAAAGGTTGGTGAAAATGAAAAATTACAACTTTCAGATATTTCACAAACATTATAAATTGTCCACCATGCAGAATATCTGGTATAATTAATGAAATGAGAAATGATTGCTTTTAGGCATATTAAATCAAAGTTCAATTTTGCAGAACTTGTAGATTTAAAACTTATGTAAAATCTTCTCTTAATATGCATTATTGAGCAGGATGACATTAAATTAAATTTTCCGCTAAACGTTTTTAAGACAAACTAGAAAATTTGCATACATCTACGGAACATAATGAATGTGCTTGTAAGAACACGCTTAGCTAATTGTTGTATTTTGCAGGCGACGAGCCCTCAAGTAGCGGTTATCAGTACTACGAAATCGTGCTGCTTGTCAGTTGCTATCAAAGAAAAAACTATATTGTGAGGATAAGATGTAATCAAATCATGAATAGTTTTTATTCATGATAGCAGTTAAAAATGGTTCAGATAGTTTGCATGAACTGTGAAGATTACCAAAAATTTGATAATACAAAGTAAATTATTAAGAAGCAGAGAATAGAAAACGGTTAGTTCCACTAATCTGCAAACTTTATTAACCAAAACGAGCTATATCTCTCATTCGCAATCGTAACAAACAAACAATGAGAACTGGAAATCTAGCGAAAGTGGACTTCAACAGTTTTGCGAGCCGAAGAAATACTAGTGATAGGGAGAAGAGATATTGACGAGTTTCAAGTATTAGAGAAGCTAAGTTTTAGTTCAAATTTTCGATGATCTGTGGACCATGTTCAAATAAACTATCAATACTCTTGAACTTAACATTAGCATAACTTAACTTCAACTAAGCATCCACACGAAAACTTGTAAATAAAGTGAAATGGGTGAATTGCCGGACAATTTAAAAATTCGAACACAAACTTGGTCAACTTTGATTCTCTTGTAATAATTTCATTCGTTCAATTTATACTAATAAAGACATCTTATGAGAGTCGAGGGTCAGTTATAATACAACATTTTCCGAGTTCAAAGAAAGTACTCTGCTAGTTGAATCTCACTTTGAAGAAAATACATTGTTTCATTGTAATCAACATAACCATAAATATACTTCGATAGATAATAAAAACGGGCTGTTTTAGTGACTGACGCCATTTCTGTTGCATACCGATGGCATATAGTATTGCGTCCTTTCATTAACGAGGTCGTCCTAATGAGGGAAGGATTTAATCAATATTTGGACTATGCCAACCAAAATGACTGGCAGAAAACCAATGCTAACAAAAAAAACTCAATGATTAGTGTTGAAATGTAAAATGTGAGAAACACGTTCGCAATCGAGAACAGTCCTATGAAAACGTGTATAGTTGATCATGTTTATTCATGTTTCACGTGACCATTGTACTTTATAGCATGAACACGCTTATCAACTTCCAGAGAAATTTATGGTTGTTAAAGTAGGACGATTATGTGGACCCATCTCGTGACAAGGGTCCTTTGAACTGCAATTGAAAAATGTATTGCAGTTTAAAGCTCTGAAGCGTTGCGATTGGACCACATAATCGTCCTTCTTCACGAAGGATATTTGCAACTTGCACCTACGTGGAAACTTACAAAACATCTGCGAGCTGTTTATTGATTTTTCTTTCAAAAATTTGATTTCAGCATGCTGAGGAGGTATTGCTGATAGACACTTCCATAAAACATCGTTTTGTGAATTTCTGTATTGCAATCTAGAAAAGAAACAAATAAAGTGACACAAATAATTTATTGAGATGTAGCTCCTTGATTGCACTTTTCCAAACATAAAACGATAATACGTAAATTATCCTTCCAGCCTCTTCTTTACAATTCGCACGACCTTGCGGCATTTATCAGCTCCGTTCTCAGCCTGTCGGGCTTCCTGCAAATCGAAATTGTTTTCTGTTCACAAATAATAACTTCAGTAAACTTTTCCCAATCAATTTTCACTGTTTTTGCGATAAGAAATTTAGTTTCGGAATGATTTTTTTGTTCATCGAAAACACTGTGCGCTAAAATGCCGATTTATTACATTTGCTTGCATATACTCAAATATGACTAGTGGACGCTGACTGTGTTAATATGTCATGCCTCGTCTCTGAATCATTACATTTTGTGTTTAAATACGGATTCCTGCATTTCTAATATAGTGTTAGTCAACTGCACAATCACGTGAAACATGTGAAACACAGCGGAACTCAGAAACGTGCAATGAAAAAGTGCACGATTTCTCATTACAATGCGAATTTTAGGTGAGTATTCAATTTACTTCTAGTATAAGCGTAGTTTCTCTGGTGAGAACGTACCTGAATGGTGATTCTTGCCGGAACCAGCTTGAATCGGTACGACGCCTGAGTGAACTGGCAGGCGTAGTTGAGGAGGTTGTAGCACGAGATACGCTCCTGGATCAGACCGGCACGGCAGTCAGACTCCTCGCTGAAACTGTCACAGTCAGAAATGAAAAACATAGTTTACCAGAAGGTTTCATCACGTACAAACTATCAAAAGGTATTCAATAGAATTTGTCACTGTTCTAATACGTTTACTTTCAACGACAATCTCACTAATTGCGATAAATGTACACCGTTTTTGCATATGTTCGAGTAGAAGTTCGAGCGAACTTGATTGCTATTTCTCAGTTGGATGATGTGTTGGAATGAATCACATGTATCCCATGTCTACCTCTTTCTGCTTTTCTCTATTTCCTCGTTATCAGTAACTCGTATTAATAACCATCATCAGTCATATCAATAACAATAATCATATCAATAATCAGTATTCTCGGATATTGCTAGTGAATCTCTTCAAGACTCACCTCTTGCTCAACTGGATCTTGGCCAACAACTCGTCGACCTTATCCCAGTGACCGGTAGATCCCTTCCTGTCGCACTCGACCAATCGCTGCTCAACCAGCTCAGCGAGGGCGGCGTCCTGGAAACACGGTGAAATTGAAAAGTGCTCTCCAAAACAAAAACTTTCGCGCTTTGCTCATGCCTAGTCGAGCTTCTATCAACGTAAAATATTTTAAGAGAGCTCGAAAACATGCAATACTTCAAGAATCCGTCCCGCTTTAATTTTGACTTTTGAGTTAACAATCTGACCCTATGGCAAATGAATAACCATTATCAAAATATAGTTTTATATAGTTTTGCGTCCCTATCTTGCTTCGTTTCTCAGAAAAGCGGCTTACGTAATGACACCGATAGGGGGTTGCGTACGGGGTATGCTCAAAATAGCCTATAGAAGTGCAAAAATGATTTCAAAACACTCACATACGAATACACCATTAGAGACTGAAAAATGAAAATAATTCTGGATGTAAATAAACCAAGTCAAGTTGCGTCACAGTGAAAATGTTCATGCCCCCTTCTTTATTGCTTGATGTTATGCAAATTTTGCAAATTTTCAATCAGAAAGTCTTTTCGTGGTCTATGGAAAGACATTAAGAATCTTTTTTGAGCTTTTGGAATTTTTCGTGAAACTCAAATTAAAGCGGAACGGTTTCTTTAAGATCAGAATTGATGACGTTTTATGTTCCACGTTACCATTTCATCCTACTCACAAGATATTCGTTACATCAACTAAACATATGACATTTCTCCAAAATATATACTGGTGTTTTGTTGTACTTTTCGTAATACTATTCAATTTGGTAGGACTATTTAAGTAATTGTGAACAAATGAATCGGGAAACGCACCTTTCCTCCCTTCTGCAGATAGTTGGGGAACTTGTTCTTGAACTTCTCAGCGATCTCGGTCAAGTTGTTCTTGCACACTGAAACATTCTCGTTAATAACTCCTAATTCTGACAAATTTTTATCAATGAGTGTTTTTGACAATGGCCGTGATAATCAAAACATCGCGTACTTTTATCTTTACATTCAATGACCAACATCGCAGTATTTTGCTCGTTTCTTTCAGAAGAACTTGTTCAACCTTGCTCCCATCAATGATGAACACTTGTCGTCTTCGTTTGAAGCCAAAGTCGATAAATCTCGATTCTGACCGGATATCGAGAACTCGTATCGAATAACCCACCTATCCAGTTCACGCGCACGTTCGACCAATAAACGAGGAAAGGGTCTAGCCAAATTTCCGGCAAACTTTTTAAATCAATAAAAACGTAATAAGTGTTTTTTTGTTGAAATATGATGGAATGAACGTAGAAAGTATGCAAAAAATTAATAACTGTTCGATGCAAAGGTGTTTATCAAAAGGAAACGCGATTTGCATGAAATTTAATTTGCTTTACTTACATCACAAAGTGAAATTTTACTAGTTGAAACCCCGCTACAATTTTCCCACGTTTCCGAACTGTCGCTATTCTCTGGACGCGCTCGTAAAAGTGACGCATGTGAGACGGTTCGGATACGCTTCATATCCGATCTAAGACGGATTGAGGTCAAGTTTGCTGGCTAGATCCATAGCAAATCCCAGTGAAACGACGATAAACAACAAACCAGTTACAGATGAAACTAATAACAGATGTTTACATACACACTTGTTTCATTCGTCGACTAAACAAACAATGCATGTATCCGAATGCATGCATGCGAAACTGTAACTTTGTTTGTGGGATGTGCTTGTGTAGAATCGGTTATAGTTTGCCCGAAGATCCCATATATGCCAAGTGAATGAGAGTCACGAAAGACGTGAATAACAACTTTGCATTATTTGATTTACAATATTCGACTTCCAGTTCATTCATTGTGTTCGACCATGGTTCATCTCGACTTTGAAAAAAGTCAGGATGCAGCAGTTTTGTTTCTTACCTGAGGTATCGAAATGTTCAGAGAACCAGTTGGAAACACGACTGGGTTCCCCAGAATCGTTGACTTTCTCCATTCGAATGGCTCGAGGTCGAGTGGGAATGGGGGTGTTCTTGATGTGCTTCGATTGAAGAGGTGCTGGAGTTACCTGCAAGTTTGTAAACATTGGAACATTGAACCGATGTTTTTGTATTGTCTGTCATGGTAGAGTGAGTGCATCCCATCATGGTGCTATAAATAACTTTCTACGGTTTTTAGTTTACACGGAAAAATGTAAGTATTGACGATATTTGATGAATTTTTGTACAGAAGTACAGAATTTAATTTTTTTTCCAGCAAATATAACATGCTTTCATAAAAAAAGAGTCTGCTCTAAGTAACATAAACGCGATCGCACACTGAGTTACCTTATTCGTGATTCTAATACAAATCGTAGTCACCTGAATATGAGCCTGGGGCAAGTTGCTGGGCACTTGTTGGTGCTGGACGATCTTCTGTTGCTGAGGTACAGTAGGCTGTACCTGCAAGGGTTGTCCGCTTGCTGCCACTTGCTGGTTCTGAGCAGCAAACTGTGTCTGTTGCTGAGCCGGTTGGGGCTGTTGCCGATGTTGAGGCACAGGCTGAATCTGCTTGGCAGCAAATTGCGTGGGTGGTCTCGGAGCAGGTACTTGTTGTTGTTGGTGTTGATTTCTTTGTTGTTGCTGTTGAGCGAATTGTTGCTGCTGCTGTTGAGCAGCAAAGTTCTGCTGAGCTGCAACGTTCTGTTGGTTCGGTTGACGCTGGAACCCGTTTTGTCCCTGTGGCACCTGTCCTCTGAATTGGTTCTGTTGAGCCTGACCAAAGTTCTGTTGAGTTTGAGCATTGAACTGGTTCTGTTGTTGTTGAGCGAATTGATTTTGAGTTGGCTGAACTTGACCTCTGAACTGATTCTGAGGTTGTTGGAACTGATTCTGTTGTCCCTGAGCGGTGAACTGGTTCGGAACCTGCTGCACGAAGCGCTGCTGGTTCGGCTGTTGAAAGTTCTGCTGACCCTGAGCAAACTGATTCTGACCAGCGAATTGGTTCTGTTGGAATTGGTTCTGTGGCACAAACTGTTGCTGTTGTACAGGTGCAAATCCAGATTGGGGTTGCTGCCATTGACCTTGGTTAGGGTAGGTAGGGCGAACTTGAGGTGCAGGTGCTGGTCCTTGTTGACCAGAAGGTACCTGCTGACCTGGCAACTGTGGTTGGACACGTTCAGGTGCAGGTTCAGCACCGGCGGCCGAGTTGGAGTTGACAATGGGTTGTGCCGTTGCCGCAGGCGCGGCAGTAGATTGCTGCACGGGTTGAGCTTCTTTTTGTTCAAATGGAATATCGTAGTCCGCCACCTGTGGCACTGGAGCCTGGTTGTTGTTGGCGGCAGCTGCGGCTGGCACTGGTGGTGCGACTGGAGGAGCAAACGTGAACGGCGAAAGAGCGGGGTGGGGTGGGAATGTGAATGGAGCGTGAGAAGGGAAGGTGAACGGTGCGAAGGTTGGGTGAGAAGGGAAGGTGAAGGTAGGTAGAGTGAATGGTGCCATTGTGGGCAAACCGGGCATTCCTGGCAGACCGGGCAAAGTGTGAGGAGGCAGCTGAGCTGCAACCGGTGCACCTGGAATTGGAGCTACAGCTGGCGCTGGTCCCGGTGGGGGTGGTTGTGCCACCGCTGGTGGAGTAATAAGAAGTGGAACCACTGGATGAGGGGGTTGAGCAGATCCCTGAAAAAATCGGAATGTTTTCTTGCCAATATGTTGTGGTACCATATTTCGACAGTTATTTGGTTTTTTATTGAGTGTAATCTTCTGTGACTGTTTACAATGATGTTTTTACTACAATAAAAGAACATAAAAACCTTACGGCGAATTTAATGAACATACAAAATCAAAGCTCCGTTTTAACTTTGTTCAAAAACTCTCCACTTTGTTCCACTCCTAAACAAACTGTTACAGTGAAATGTAAATATGTGTATGTAAAATGTATTTCCTATGTAATATTCAAGAATCTAACCTTGGCTACAGCGAGGCTGGCAGGTTTCTTTAATTTCACTGGCTTAAGATCATTTTTGACATGTTGAGTTGCAACGCCCTCAAGTTGTGCCAGAATGGTAGGGTCTTCTACCGGAAGATCAGCTGGTAGGTCAAACTTGGCATTCTGAAAAGTTGTTAGTAAATTAATCATGACAATATACGAAAACATAGTTCCCCCACTACTTCTTCAAAATAGTTAGTAATCAAACATGTGAACATACATTGAAAACATAATAGAAACATGTGTCATGTTTCAAGCTTGCATGCAAGTGTAACACTGTAATGTTATCTCTGCACAGTGATTAAGAAAAAATGAAAACAATTTCTGTTCGTGAGACACTGTTCAATATGAGCAATGCTGACGAGTGACTAGCGAGCCTCATGTTTGCTTATATATCTCCCATTTACGGTAGCTCCTAGAACACAGTAAACAGACATATAAGCTTCACAAACTACGCATGTGGTAGAAAAAGAATTGAAAGACAACAGCTTGAAGAAATATCGGCTCACGAGATGTACTGGATTAGTCATGGATACTAAAAATATCACACGACCTTGTCGTGCTTTTAGAGTGTTTTCTACAATCTCTGTTATAGCCCAGTCGATTTAGCTCAGTCAACTTTGAAACAACCCTGATCTTCTATGTGAACAACAGTCAAGGACATCATCTGAACGTTCTGAGTACGTATGCTAGAAGATCCCGGCATTTTCATCCCAACCTGCGTCACTCGATCTGCCTTACTATTTGGCGCCACTCGTATCTCGGCGGGATGTAAGAGCAGAGAAATAGCGTATGTTTGAGGAGACGACGCAGGATGGGTTGAAGGTGCCGGGGTCTTCTAGCATACGTACTCAGGTAATTACAGCCTGAGAGTGAATCTACAGTTTCATTATTGATTTTCTGAACCTCACAACAATATCGGGTGCCCAGAATTGATCGCCTGAGGGTATTGGTTACCTGGAAGGTCTGTTGTGCCTGGATAGCCGAAATTAGCGCGAACGCCGTGCAGAGTAGTCTCATGGCGCGAGAATGTGTGGCTGAACGGGGGAAAGTCGGGGATAAAAGAGACAAGGAGAGGCGGGCGCCCGGATCCGCGCGAACACAATACGAGATCTAGCCGCTACTGCACTAATACGTCCACAAAGCAAAAATCCAGCAAACAGGTCGTGAAAACTTGTAACATACACCATTTTGACGTGTGCTTTGTGCTCACTGCTATAGTCGTTTACTCCTAATACCTCTGAGCATGCGGAGATAAAAAGTTTGGAAATCGGTCATGGACCACCATCATTGTGATGTAACCACCGAGACTTGAACCAGGCAAGATGAACTTCCATTTTGGTGACGCTGACCAAAAGTGGTTTATCTAACTAAAGAGATTTTCATGTAAGATGGTTATCCCGCGTTAGACACAAGCATCGCATTTACTACCTATCCCCAGCTTCAGATGGAACTTTGTTGAGAGTCATGTCACATATTCGAGAATTTCTAAAATACTCAATTGTGATTGAGGAAAAAGGCTTCCAAACCAACTTTTTTTCTCTTTGGAATGTGAAAGATAGAACTATCGAAAGTGAAAAATCGTTTCTACACTTTTTGCTGGTTCCGCTCGTATCATTAAACCGGATAGATTAACGTCGTGGAAAAGTGACTGGGGAGGGGAAATGTTCAAGATAAGAAAACCTCGAACAAAAATTAACACTGGAAAACAGTTTAAAGGTCTAACACGTGAGATGGCATACCTATTAACATTTACCCTGTGCAGATTACCGCCTCGCCTCCACGTATGAGTGATCGTGGCTGTAGTGAAAGTGATAATGACTACGCTAACAAATGACTGGTGGTAGCTACTCGTGGAGAAATAAGGGGCTGTTCATTTACTACGAGGTTTACCTAGTGTGCTCGTTTTTTTCTTCTGCAAAACTAACTAAATGACGTTCATTGTGCATTATACACCTGTCTTTGAAAATCTCGCAATTGTGTGGGGATGAAATCGCCAAACCTGTGCCGCGCTTGAAAAACTTGATAGCTAATCCAGCGGGATTCTCGGAAACTGGTTGTTTTTCAATAATGACGAAACATCATAATCTCAATTTTGTTACTATGTTCAATGGAGTGTTCTACCGAACTTCTTCTTTAACACATTTATGTACATCACAATGTATTGGATCACGTCAAATCGTTTTAAAATGGTGTGTTCCTCGAATTTCCAGATATGTGCACAAATTTGAATAATTTTTATCAGAAAAATTAATTAACATTAATTTAAATGATTGTATCACACGCATTCGTACACATAGGTTAAAAGAAATTGCAATCAACAACATTTCGGTCTCCTTTCGTCCAATTGAATTTCTGCCTCCTCTACGCTCAGGCCCTTTGTTTCCGGTAGGAAGATATATACGAAGGCAATTGAGGCAAAGAGGCAGACGCAGAAGGGCATGAACGTGAAATTCCCGAGAACTTTCTGGAAAAATTAATTTTTTGTTCTTTCATTGTTTTCCAACCAATGTTGTTCTGGCCTTTTGGTGAACGATGTTTCACTAGCTGAAGGCTCTCATGAAAGTAATCCTAATCCACTCATCAGTTTCTATTATGTTAGATTGGTCGAAAGTACCGGAAACTTGTCCAAACAACTACACACCAAGATTAGCAGTGTTGCGGCTTTGTCGAGGGGAAACTTGATTGTCTACATGTGCAATAAACCGTTCGTCACTATGAGTCATGTAAACCTGTTGTTGTTGGTCAATAATAGTTTTCTGGAAATCTGAATGAGACGATGCTGCAAGTTTGGACGCAAAACACATTTTTGAAAAATGTAAAAAATTTTCACAATCGAACCAGTCTGCAGCTCAAAAAAAAATGAAACAACTCATCTGTAATCGAAGTGTGTGTGATGTGTGTGATACATGCTTGTTTAGTGTGAATTTCGAACTACTTCTGTTTTCAAACCTATTCATTGAAGTCAGCAAACAAAATGTTCTGGACTAGATCAGAAAACGTACCATCACTTGTAGAAATGATGCTCCAACTGCAAAGTTACATGACCAGTTGACAACTGCGGCGATTGCTGCAGCGGCCGCTCGGGCGTTAGAGGGAAACACCTCAGCCACGAAGAACCAAGGTATGGAACCTGAATCTTTTTAAAGTGTATAGTCTTCGCAAAACAGGCAGTGATTCTTGCTCTATCAAGTTATGTTTGTGGTTCTTTTCAGTCGAATCTCGCGAACAACAGCGTGATTTGAGATCAAACTATAATGCATATTTTGAGAGCGGAAAGTTGGAGAAACATAAAAAATACGAAAAAGAGAAGAAATAGGTGAAGAAAATAAAGGTACTTTGAGAATAGAAAGATTATAACTGACCTGGTCCCGTAGCAAAGGAAATGACAAACAGAAATACCATTCCACATGCTATGTATGAGGAAATTGGACCAAGTATGAACTGAAAACTACTGTGTTAATTCCCTCCACATAATTATCTAAATATTCTGATGATAGACTTAGTTTCAAAAAATGATTATCGAAAATAGGCGGTTTACACATGCAACCAGGTTGCATGCAACCAAAATGCAACCGGGTTGCATGTGTTAAGAAAATTCGGTTGCTTTCCAAATGCAACCGGGTTGCTTTTGGTTGCTTTTCAAATGCAACCAAACACTCAATTTTTGGACATTTTCCGGTTTTTAATGCAATTTGGTTGCTTTTGGTTGCACTTGAAAAGCAACCGAAAGCAACCCGGTTGCATTTGGGAAGCAACCAAACTGTCTTTACACATGCAACCTGGTTGCATTTTGGTTGCATGCAACCCGGTTGCATGTGTAATTGGCCTCGAAAATAACACTGGAATGCGTGGTAAACTGTGTGATCTTGTGTAATATTGTGTACGATCTCTAAAATTCGTAATCTAAGAACATTAGTCAATTGTGTACTGTAGTACTACCAGTGAAAATGATAAGGACTATAACGACATCATACCTTGAGATTCAGACAGACGACAATACTGCCAGCTGCAAAAAGCATTCCGCATAGACCGATGAGTAGCAATGAACGACGACCAAACCGAGGGTGATCGACCTGAGGTTATTGCAGGATGAAGATTTGAATTAATTCTCGAAAAAAAACTTTGTTGCAGATATTGTGCCACAACAAATGTTTTGTTGATTCCAATTGTAACTCAACTCAAGGCATATATACTACAATTTTTCTACCTGACTTGCTCTCGAATTCCGTTGACATAATAGTCTTGCGGAATATAAAAAATAGTGTAAGACGCGGAAATATAGTAAAATAGCGTCGGATGTTCCTGCACTCGGCCTCATTCCCAAAACTCACCAGCCAAGTAGATACGAGAGTCATCAGTACGTTGACAGCCCCCATTCCAACTGTCGCATAGGCGGCTCCCTCCTCTTTCAATCCCATATCTACGAAGGAGGCCGTAGAATAGAACATCGCTGCGTTGATTCCTGTAATTAATGTTGAAGCTGGTACTATATCAAAAGTCGTGAAACGTGTAAAAAATATAAGAACTTGGAAATATGAAAAAGAGCCCTGAACGGGTTTCCAGTTCACACTCTTTTACTTTTATTATAGCATTTTAAATGGGGCCCGAATAGTGCATAATTGTTCGTGAAAGGGGCGAAATGTTTTTTATGAACGTATCCAGTATCCATCTTTTATAAAATATCATCTTTTATACCGACCTGAGAACTGTTGCGTTGCCATCAATACAATCGAAACGAGCAGAGGCCAGCGGTAGTGTCCATCGAAAATGACCTGCCATGTGGAGAGACTCCCCTCCGACTAGAAAATTTTTTTTATTGAGGTTTTATTCTTAATCCCAATTTGATATAGCTTTCTAGGCTTTCCAATTTGCTCGAAATGGAAAGAAATGAATACATCGCAAAGTTTACTTACCGCTTGCGCTTCTGATTCCATGCTCTCAATCTCATTCTCCACCGAACCGGTACCTCTGATTTTCTCCAAAATCGTGCGCGTTTCCTCCTCTTTCCCTGAAAACACAACTTTATTTATAAACTGGAGACGAACAATTTAATAAGAAGATTTTTTTAGTTATTAATATAGAAAAGTTTTAAACACATTCTCATCCATAACTACATACCAAAACAGTGATTAAACCTTTCGTATTTCTGAAGGAAATTCGACAGAAGGAGAGAAAATCTCAGGTAACATAATCGAACGAAACGAACGAGTAAAAGAGAGGAATATCGAATGGTACATCTCGCTTCTATCCCAGTTGACTGATGCCTTACCTCTGAACAGAGTGTACTTCGGCGACTCGGGCGACAGTGGGAGGGTAATCAACTGCAGGGTAGCAAAGACAAAGGACAACCCTGAATCTCAGAAAAATAGAACTCAGTTTTCTAATTCTATTATGTATTAGCGTCTCTTTTTTTTCAACAAATATGTACTCTCCTGAAAACTGGTAAATACGCTATTCAAATGTTAAAATAAAAAGAATAAAATGACCTACCAAATATATATTCCCACTTGTCACTCTGACCAAGAAGTTGAGGCAAGCCAACGATCTGAAAACTCTCATTCCGTCAAGAAAAAACGGCTTAATATCAAAAACATGAGTGTACAACTGTTCCATAAACAAAAAACTCACGATTTCTTTTTTTTGTTGAATTTTTCTAACCTCAATCACTCCGACTTTCAGAAAGCAACTTCGAAACGTTAGGTATCCATAACATTGCAACTCCGGTATTATAATGAACTTCTAGCAACCCATTATTTGAATAGTGTGTAGCAACACGATGTCATCTTACTAACCATGGCTACCATAATAGATGACGTAATTGCCAGCTGGTGGAGACTGGACAGGGTGCCGCGAAGGTGCCGGGGACTGAGCTCCAGTATGTACATTGGGGTTACACCAGAACAGACACCTGTAACAAATTACAAGTTGAAACGAAAATTGAAGCACACGATTAAGTATGAAAATTGTATTTTTCCTCTTTTTGTAACTTGTGTTTTAGAGGCTTCAACAGTATGAAATCGAACTAACTGTACTGCTTGGCGAACTGTTAAACTGATGTACATCTCTAAGAAAAAATGCCTACCTCCCCCCGTTATAGTGGGCGAAAAATCTTGCAAGATGTAGTCAGTCTTATGGTTTATGAGCTGCCTTTCAAAATTATGAAAAAGTATAAGTACCTGCATTGATTCCAATGAAAACGCGTCCGACTATTAAAAGAGCAGGCATGTTCCAATATCTGGCGAACATCATCATGGTTAAGCCAATGGCAATGGGAACATTGTTCAGCAGAAGCGCCAGTTTTCGACCAAACCTATTTAAAATAATTTTATAATTTATGAAAATGAAAAGGAAACTTATAGAAAAGAGATAGTAGGTTCAATAATTGAAGGAGGTTTGAAAAATTTGCTTGATGAAAATACATACAGAAATAGTTCATGAAGAGATTTCATGAAATAAGACATTTCGGTTTGAACTGGATATATTATTGAATCAAGATAAGTAGTGAACAAACTGACTTGTCGGCCAAAAAAGACGATGCGATACCTCCCAATATACCACCCACACAGAATGCGCTCACCGCAAATGTGCTGAAACATCGAACTAGAAAAATTGTCGTGGTGTTCTCGTAGTGTTGCATAGTACAACTCAAATCTTATCAATGAGAATGGCTTAAAAACCTTGCAAATTGAGACAGACTTTTGAGTTTTCCTCTTTCGCTAGTGAAAAGTGTATCTATCTTTTCGCATGCGAATGCATGCATAGATTTGCTATAGTACTACCAGTCTTCATTGGGAGAATGAGATTGGTATAATAAAACTACTCAATATGTAGATTTCATGGGCTTGGTGAGATTAGTACCGTGCCTGAAATCAGCGTGAAGTGCTGAAATATTTGTGACACACAAAGACAAAAAACGGGTCGTTGAAATATAAAATAGCCATGTGAACTCACAAATAGGTGGTCGCAGTAGTTTGATCCATTCCACAGCTTGTGACCATCCAATCAATAATCAACTGCAATTTTGATGTCGTTTACCGATATGAATACAGATAAATACAGATAAGTATGCTTTACGCTTCTAAAACTTCGCTATACTGAAAAGCGCAGCATAATCAGTGAAAATACCTTAGCTGGTGGGTTCATGCATCCTACATGATACCCGAACTGAAACGAACTGCCAGTGACGATTGCAAAAACCGCGAATAATAGTGACCACGTCAATTTTCCCTGTAAGTTTCACATTCGAAAATATACCAAAAACAATAACAAGGTGTTATACTCTGAAGCTGGGCCACGAATTAGGCGGTTTTATGATCGACGAATGGACTTGTTTACCCAAACTTTCCTAGGACGTATTTGAAGATGAAAGATTCTTTGTGTATTTTATATTCCACCTTCTCTTGTTCAAAAACTCAATTCAATATCTTTCATTAGTTAATAGTAACATTAACTCCATTATTACGATTCATTAGTTCATGTGTTAGTGAAAAGGTCTCAACCCACCTCTATCTCTGATGTTTCTTGCAAATTCGTCTTTGAATCATGGCTAGAAAAGCTGCAGCTAGAAGAAGCCATTGCCAGTATTTTTGGTTCCAAAACTGAGATTCTGGAAACCAGTTTTAAACTTCCCCGTTATTTCCAAGGAAAACGAACAACATGCATGGTGCGTTATCCCGTTAACTTACGTGGAAACAGTTAGTGACAAACTTATTGCACTTTGCGCACTTTGCGCATTTTGCTTAAGTGAATCAAAAGTCTGACAAACCGTATTCCAACAAAGTGGTGGGTTCTGACATCCAGCGTCAAATTTGGCTAGCTCCAACCTACCACCGTAGGAAAGTATCATGAAAGGTAACCTTTGAAATAGGCTCTCTGGTCACCTCCTGACCCAGGTTTTTGATCCCATATTTTTTATTAGTCGCTTTTTATTGGTGTTATCAGGTTCTCGATCAAATTGAGCTTCTCACATGTACGACTTTGGTACGGTTACACCGTAATACAAACTATGAGCAAAAAATTTTAAAAATTTTTTTCAAATTTAGCCTATTTATTACAGTCTAAGTAACCAAACAGTTTGCAGGTAAGTCGGGTGACCATATATCTTAGCTCAAAGGTGAACTTTCACCACTCTGCTACGGTGCCTGTTGTTCCGATTGATTATATGAACTGTTTGCTTAAAAAACGATTGTGCACTGAATGCCAATTAGGAATTAGTTTAGTCCACTAAAACTCACACTGGAAATACAGAAGAAAATCTTTTCTCACATTCTTTCAGAATTTTCATGTCAGGTAATTACAAATAGTTGCAAAAAAGGTAGTGATCTTTAAGCGAACTCAAGATAATTGACAAAACCTTATTGAACCTGACACGCAAAATGTGTCGCAATCTTTTCTGCCTTTATAGTGCTTCACCCAGGAAAAAAACTGAATGCGCATAAAAGCAACAAAGGGCAGTCTCATATTAGTAATGAAACGGGTTTTGTTTTATGAAAACCAATTGAACTATTGAAACAGAAGATGTTCGACTTTTTGAAAAAAAATTATTTTCATGATGTCAGTATCAGGAAAACGCCGTTCCGATTTACAAAAACTATCCTGGAAATATATTGGTTAATCAAACGCTGATCTCAGTAACGTTGAAGTGTGTTTTACACATTTCAGGGAAATTCTGGAGATAACACACAGGAGAGAATAATTCAACAACATTTCATTGTTTCTAAAAAGACCACACTTGGTGTCAAAAATAAAATGAAGCGACAAGCCACTGTCTGACAGTCAAAACATGAACACGAAATCAAAACAAATTTAAGAGTGACAAACAGTTCGAATCAGCGAAACTAAAAAATTAGAAACCCGTGACGTCAAGAATGAAAAGAACGTTTTTGATTGAAAAAATGTTGACCTTAGATTCAATGGCCTAGAAACTAATGTACATAGTTATTCAACTTTTTATGTTCTGTTTTTTTTTTCTGTAGCGCACCTCATTGTGCATCAAATAAATAAACTATACCAACTTGATGGAAATTGACCCTCGAAATCTTCAGAAAAGTTAACAATAAAAAATTGTGAAATGCTAATTTGAGGTTACTCTAGGATATGTTTTGTCCTCAAAGGTTTACTTTTGTTAATCTTTTTCTGGGTGTGATTGTGGTGAATGTTGTACAGTCGTCGAATGTATTGTCTGTCAAATTTGGACAGTTTCATTCCTTCGCTGAGAGTTCTGAAAAGAAGTTACATATTTGTGTTTTTGTCTTCATTCAAAAAATTGAGACTCTTTCCATTTAGATGGAGTGATATGAAACTTGTAAAAACCAACACGAAAACCGATAGTTCGAAGAGTCGATGAGCAGAGTGAGAAAGGGTTATTTCTTGAACTAATTACTGACTATAGTTCGTTTCACCAATCGATGACTTTCTACAGTAATCTTTCAAAAATTCAAACGCATTTATCTAATCAACAAACAAAACTTAAGATTCACTGTTTTGTATGCTTGTAGTACCCAAAGTGGAAAACTAAATCACACAGTTTAAACTATATACAACATCTACAAGATATGATAAATTCACTTAAAAGTTTTATTATCTTACTGTAGAGGGCTATTGTTTCGTGAAACAGACTATACCTGTAGTATGGGTTCATGATCGAGTATTTCCTTTTTGTGTGCCGCAAACCGAGTAGATGACCAGTCTCGTGTAGAATAACCTGGGTGAGACTTAATGAGCGAATACAAAGATTAAAGAGGTTGTGGTTGTTAAGAAAACCAGCCTACACTTACGGAAATTAAATAACTCTAACCAAATCAAAGGCCAAATGTGAGTTGAGTTAGGTTTTGTAACACATCACCACTATTGATCCCCACGAAGACTACAAAAAGTAGAGTGGATTACAATCACAAACTTTAAACGGGCCCTGAACAGATCGTACACACGACTCAAAGCGCGGCCCGCCACCGGCCAGGGCGCATATATAGACCGTCTGCGCGCAGCCCGCGCGCAGATAGGCGCGTTGTGCAGCGGCGACGCCTGTACCCACCCCTTTCTGCGCGCGGCATGCGCGCAGTCTGCGCGCAGAGGATTTTCGCCGCAGACCGCGCTTTGAGTCGTGTGTAGTAAAACTACCACCAATCTAAGTTAGAATCTAAGAAGTACTTGTTGATGTTTATCTCCATTCAATCAATAAAGCAAACACCAACGAGAATAAGCCAAAGAGTCGAGCCCTGAATAACCCACATATCTTATGTCCACTCCATTCACACCATCGAACGACCACGGTTCATCGGCGTCTAGATGAAGGTAACCGCGCGGTGGTAGACCGGAATGAGCCACCATCCCACCGGCACCGTCCAACGCCTGAAAACTGCAATCATGTCTGGAAACTACCACTATATAACAGAATTTTCTCCGAACACAGACCAGGTAGGAACAAGGAATGAAGTACAGCTTCCTCAAAAACGAAACTTAAAACGAAATGTAGCATCTTTCGAAAGTGAAGCAACTCCCCTCGATGTCTCCGTGATCTCGTCTGGCGAAATGAATGTCAATGTCCGATTTTCCGCCGTTTTCCTTGTTTTCAACTATTCTCAAACGATCACCCAGTGCGTTCTGCCAAAGCTCGAAAGACGTGGAAATTATCGACCTGTAAACTTCATTGTGTATACTTGGCTCGTATACGGCCGAAGGGCGAGAATGATGAACTGGCGCATGATCGAACCGATGAAGGTCGATAAATGCTCAAGGAGGTACACTGTCTCAGACAACTTTGAACTTATGGTCGATTCGATGACCCACTTGGGCAAAACTATGACTTTGGTTCTTATCTAACTACGTGGTATGTCTGAAAAAACATGATCACCTCATCCAATTGTATTTCTGTTGAGATCTCAACAGATTGTAGGGATCGCGAAACGACCACGAAACTTCCTTTCTCCTCCAAGTTCTTTTCCGGCGTCGCAAAGCATCACAGACGCTGGAAGAGTTAAATGATGGTAATGTGGATCGTGTATGTTGCTTTTATAATATTAGTTCATTGTTTATTAGTTTCAATAGTTGCGGTTCATTTTTCGAGAGAATTCATTGTTGGGGTCGAGGGTACGTCGTTTTAGGGTGCGCGCAAGGTTCAAATAGTTTGTTTTGTTTCGAGATCAAACTACAATTTAGAGATATACTGAATTTGCATCTGTGCGTATGAAGTTTGCGATTTGGAAAAAATTCGAAACATTCTCGCGTGTTTTAGACAAAGTTTCTGATATTGTTTAGTGTTTTAAGTCTAAAATTTAAGATTCGGATATCTCTTACAATGTGAACTTTGTCGTTGCTTGTTGTTACTTGAAAACGGCAAAAGATTCGAAACAAAAAGAATAATATGAACAGAAACAATATTCTCAGTCTTTTGGCCTAGAAAGTGTTTGATGTTAAAAATCAAGAGATTCGCAACATACCTAACAAAAACAATGCGAAAAGACAAGATTTGAATGTAGTCGATTCAAATTTGGACACATCCAAAAGTTTGCATTTTGGCTTGTAAGATTTCGTTGAAAAAGTGAAAGATTCGCAACATACCTCACGAAAACAATAAGCAGGTACAAGATTCGTAGTAGCCGCATTGTGGCTGATAACACGGGCGAAAGCCGGAAAACATTATGCTTCTCTCGCCCAAAGAAAGCCCCGAATCAGCTGGGAACTGGATACGAAAGCCGAGAACCAGAAAACTGACCCCAGCGGCCTAGCACTAAACTCGGAGGTTCATATACAATGTAAAATATATAAATACAGTTTTACAGGTTGGCATTCAAAAACTTTTCAAATCATTTGTTATGTAGTTAAAATTCTCATTTTGCGGCATTCACACCGAAAACGAGAAAAACTGACCCCTGCGGGCTTAGCATTGAACTTGGAGGTCAAACATGTAAAATATATAAATATTCAAATCGTTTGTAAAAGTAATTTGTAAAAAATTCATGCATACTGAGACAACTCACAACTCTTTTTATTGCTGTCAAAGCGGTTTTCCCAGTTCTCCTACAGGCTAGAACTACCGTACTGTTGCATAAGATTACATTTAGTCGATGAAAAGATGTGGCCTCAGTCCTAAAAACTTTTAGAAAATGAAAAACAGTCACGAATGCAGAATGTTTTCTAACTAGCACTCTCTGCAATAGTGTGTGTTTATGTTTGGGCATTATTTTGTATTTGTTTTTTAACAAGAAACAACTGGAACTTCGCTGTTGTTCTTTTCTATTAATAAACACGTTTTTTAAGCATCTTTATGATAACACAATAAAGAAATAGCACAATGGGCGCAAACATTAAATCAAGCTAAATATCACCCGATGGAGACAACGTTGAAGGCAAGAAGATCCTAATCACACTTGAGTCACAGAACAAATCAATAAGATCAATAATTGGGAATGTGTGGAAACATGGAAAATCGATAAGATCAAAGAACATTGGAATGTGTGGAATTACCCATCAAGGGTGGAATGTGAGAAAAGGCCATGGCAACTCGTATCAAAACAGCAGAAATCAACAACAACAAACATCGCCCACGAAGTGAGCAATGAAATAAATAAATAAACTAAAGATTCCATATTGAGAGAGAATTAGTGGTTAACAGAGAGAATGGTTTCTTTGGAAAAGTTGTAATGGTGAGCTGGACCACACAACTAGTTATCATGGAAGATTTCGGGAAGTTCAGAAAAGAAACCTGAGTTATTAAACAGACTAATATTGTTAGAACTAGTAACTTATGATCGAAATGGGTGAGCCGATAGAGTCCACGTCCTTCGGGCCGCACATGCGCCTCCGCTGCAGAAAAACGGAAGCCAGCGCGGCGACACAGACTAAAAAGAGGGCGACCGCAATCAGCATGGCTGCCACTCGGATACAGACCGATTCGGATTTGGCGGAAGCGGTGATGACGTCAGTCTCGTAGGTTATTCCTATAAGAAATAGTATTATTTAGTTGGTAATAAAAATACATCCATCGTTCTAAAATTACACTTTCAATCAACGAAATGTTCAGTTGGGTTCGCGGTGTCTGTGCTGTCGTCTGCTGTATATCTCAGTTTCGGCTGTATAAACACGACGTTTCAACTCCTGACAACTCTGGATATACATAATTGCTATTTTTTTCTAACAGTTTCAATTGATTTGGTCAGTGAAAAACTGCAACTCACCGTGCTTCCACGAATCGACTTCTTTCTGAGCGCGACTCTCCTCTTCTTCTTCATTGACAGTCACGAGAGAGGAGAAGGCTAATCGTTTAGGATCCACCAACTAAAAAAATATGTTAAAGTGAATTGCGAATATGTTCTGTGCGTCTTGGATGCCTTGAATCACTACCACTCACAAATTGGAATAACCAAAATTACAACCTTTCAAATAAAGTCTGTAAAAGCTCATAACGCGATAAATAGTCCGTTTGATATAAGTGGTGATCGACTTCTTAGATTGGAACTCCTGCTTCCAAATGAACTACCTTTTTCATCAGATTATCGATTTCTTCATCTTCAAACTCTTCCTCCGTATCCGGTAGGACAACGGTTCCGTTGACGGAAGGATGGGCACGCCGGAAACGGAAGCGACGCATCGCGGCTTCTCTGCGCTTGCCGCAGTTCACCTATAATTGAGAATAAGAGCATAACTAGCCTTTTATCGATTTGATCCTAAACCAAACTTGATCGGAAAAAGCATCATCGAAAACTTTGTGAGAAAAGAAAAGCGCAACAGGAACGTTTCAGATGTTTCCTGTTAATCTTTTTTTGGATTTCATTATATTTTCCAAAGTTAATAAATTACCGGTGGGCACTCTCCGACGCAGGCAGAGCAGTCACATTGGAATCGAATCATTGAACTATCGGGCCATTTGAATGTTCTGTAACGGGATAAAATCTATGATATTCAACATGTTCGGTAAATGTTATGTATCATTGCAGCGAAAGAACTAGAATTTTTCTTTATCAAAGAAAAGAATAGAGAGGAAAGTATTCCAATTGTCAAAATTTCTTATTTCTACATGTGCTTGTATTTCTTGTAACCACGTATTTCAGAAGTTGTCAACGAATTTTTTCAAACGTCTGTACAACTCACCTGAAAACGGCCTCCGTGAGGGACGGTCTGATCTTTGTCCATTCCGGGAACAATTGATCATCGATTGCACATCCGGCTCGGTCGGTCAACGAATATCGATCTCCCGTCTCAATATTGATCGCGAAGCAGTTTCTCGGTAGGATAGAGTAGGTTGCTGCAAATAAGTTCATTATTTGGACTCTGAGATGAGATTACGTCGTACTTACTGCTTTTTTGAATATTACTCTACATGAACCATTAATGAATGAATGATTTATTACAACAGTTTTCACTCGAATAAGTGTCAATTAACTTTTACCCAATTTTTCGGAAATTTAAAGACGATATCACGGGATGGTTTACGTGAGAGCTCACGTAGGAGTTCACAACTCACCATTAGGTGCAACTTCCAGGCGCAGTCGGAGCGATTGTCCAACAGTGGCCGAATGGATGGATTCTTCTAGCTCATTGGTAACAGTCAGTTTGCAAAGAGGACCGTCAGCCTTGTCTCTCAAAGTAGACGAAGTGGCCAGTTCCGAGACATTCACGTGCGACTCGACCTGAAAAATATAAATCATAAATACAATAATAATGGTATTACTTATTACACAAGGAAAACAGATACGAATCACCTATGTAACGAGCACCACCTCAGGAGGTATATTCCCGTGACGTTTGTGAAATTCCAGATTGCGAAAAATTCAAAGTTATTATTTCATTGCGCATGGATAATCGAAAAATTGCTTAGACAACTATTTGGAAAACTCACTTCTTTAGATCCAACTGGGTAGGTACATTTGAGATCGTAGGCGTTTGAGGAAGTGGTGATGAACATAGGATGTTTCTGCACAATCACAGTGGTGGCAAACGTGTCCTGAATCAATCAATAGTAACGTGAATGACGTAAAACTTGTCTCCACTGAAACACAGTATGATCCAACTAAAAAGACAGTAGAGTTGCCTAACATATATTGCTTGAGACATTCTTTGCAACAGCGATCTGTACAGTCAGACACAGTGGAATCAAAGTACAAACAACCAACAAAAATATTTTCTTGTCAGTATTTGCGATTTCTACAATTAACAACCCCTTCTGACACACTCGAACAAAACTCACCTCTTCCTGCAGTTCCACATTACAGTACTCGAATGCGACCTTGAAGATGTAGGGTCGCGTGTGCTGTTGCAGGGGAGAGAAGGTCTTGGAGCAGTGCGGGTTCTCCGCCTGGCCGCGCACGAAGATCCGCCCCTCGAACATCTCCGTCTCGTTGCCGAGGATCAACGTCATGCCGTCCGGCTCGCAATACACTGAAAATAGCAAGTTTCAAAAAGGCATTTCTGTTTCCATTCAACTTCAAAATGTGTTTACAGCTGAAAGATTCCGATTCGATTGTGTTTATGGGGCTGATTCTCTAAAGGTACCATTCCAATGTCCCAATGTTCCAATGTCCCGATGTCTCATTTCAAAGCCTCAATGTCCCAATGTCTCATTTCAATGTCCCATTTTCTATTTTACATTCGTGACTTCGACTATTCTAGAGCAAGTTAGAGACTGTGCATTAGACGGAGAGTGCGAGACATGAGTGTGAGAGTGTGTGTAGACGTGAGAGAGCGCCAGACACAAAGTGTTAGAGAAGTAGACAACAAACGATGACAATTGCGTAGAGCGCAGACACTGAAGGACGTCGTTATTCGACAGAAAATTTTGGAATGCGACATTGGAATAGGACATTGGGACTATGAAACGAGACATTGAGACAGTTGGACAATGACATGGGATGTTGGGACATTGGAATGAGACATAGGGACTTTGGGACCTTTAGAGAATGAGCCCCTATATCTCAAATGTGCGATTTAGACAACTTCCTGTGTTGGCTCAACACTAAGCCAACAATTGTGTGAGTGTGAAAAGCCATCAATCGAAAGATGTGTGTACTGACCTCCAAGTTCTCCAACTCTGAGCGCCTTCACACACAACACTCCATCACCGGCATAGCCCTCAGGGCACTGACAGGAGAAGGAGCCGGGAACATTCTGGCATGATGCCAGATGATGGCAAGGCGAGGATGTGGCACACTCATCAATGTCTGGAATTGAACAAATGTTCTTCTACTTTATTGTTTCAGGTGAACGGTTTGTTTGAATACTTAAACGGAATTCACAAAACTTTCATTTTGAATAGTTTTTATTACTTGTGAGGCACATAGTCAGTCGATCACATTGATATAAATACAATCTGTAGTCTTCAATGATTGTATATTCGTAACTGCGTGATGTTGCGAATGGAACTTGAAATGTGTAACTTGAATGAGTTTTTATCGATTCTACACGTACCTTGACATTTGTTGTCAATCTTGCTGAATCCGTGTTTGCATCTACATTCTCCGCCGAAGCAGTTCTCAGACACCGCATCGCATTTGTTCCCACAGGCAGATGGAGCTTCGTCGAGGGTCTCACGAAGACCGATTTGAGAAACTACAAAGTACAATTATCAAATTCAAACGTTTTATTCTTTATGTATGGAATATCCAGAAAAGTCTGCTTTCTGTAGTGAATGATATTTTATCACATGTTTTATCAGTGACAGTTATATAAAATTTTCACGTAAAAAATCACCGTAAAATTTTGAACCGTTCGCTCGAATGATATAAAACTAACCCTTTTGGCAATGGTGTCCGTTTCCTTCGTGACCGTTCCGGCAGATACATTGACCGGACGGCAGACAGATGGCGTCCTTGTGGCAGACGGATGCGTCTGAGCGGCACGACAACACAGGGAAGCAAGAGATACCGTCTCCGAGATAACCTGAAAAGCGAGATAGTTTGTTTTATTGATTTTTCAGTAGATCTGAAACACATGTATATCTTGGAAAACCAATATGCTTTCTTCCTGAGTCATTGAATTTGGAATGAATCCTTCCCAAAATTATTTTTGGTTATTTAAGTTATCTAACTTGGTTTTTGGATATCGAACAGTTCACTATGAAATAGAGGAGGGGGGTGCGTTTTTCAGACTGAGTATTCTAACCTGAGTTGCAAGTGCATGCTCTCTTCTTGTTGTCACATCCGGCTTCCGGATGACAAATTCCGGGGAAGTGGACACAATCTCTTGGATCCGGCACGCAGCACAGTCCGTTTCCGAAGTAACCGGGCTGAAATAGGTATATTTTGGTTACAGAAATATTCAGAGTACAGTTTTCCCTACATTTATTCTAATGCTCGAATTGGTTACATTGGTACAAAACTTCTCTGATGTGTTCACTTCTATCAAGATAATCAAGACCCATCGTATGGAAAATTGTTTTCCAACTTGTTTTCTAGCTTTGGTGATAATATAACTTCTTCAACTCACGTTGCACGTGCATATTCCCTGATCACAGTGAGCATTGGTGTCGCATTCTGAGCAGTTATTGGATCGTGTATGGATAGAAACGCATTTAATACCGTCGCCTGTAACATTCCCATAACTTTTTTCTACACACAATTGACGCAGAGACTATATATCATTTATCATGAAAATCATCATCACTTCAGCTAAACAAAGACTGTGAAAATGACGAAAAGTGTGACAGGCAAAGCACTCATCCTGTGCTTAAACAGTTGTAGATAACAGAGCTCAAAAAGAAGATATCTTCCTGATTTGCATACTGTTCTGCAATTTTCATGAGGTTGTTTTAAATGCCAGAATTTTACCTGTGAATCCTTCCATGCATGAACACCTTCTGCCAGTACAAATAGCGTCAGGGCTGCAGAGATTCTCTCGTACCAAACAGTCCTGAAACGAATGAGTCTTGATAAGTTTTGTGGCTTTGTGTGTTTCAATGATAACCAAATCAATTTCTTAACTCAAGATCTTCAGCTATATTAATGAATGGGCGGTGGTTGTCAGAAACTTAACTTTGTAACAGTTTTTCCTATCATCTCTCAACTATTATTACGCATGTGATGTCCCCAAATGTTGGAAACAAGTGTTTCCGAACCCACCAGCGGATCAGGCGAGCACAGTATTCCGTCGCCGATGTAACCGGAAGGACACTCGCAGCGGCGGGTGTGACGGTCACAGGTGGCATCAGCATGACAGATGTTTGAATCGGCAACACAGTCGAGCGTAGAAACACGGCTGGAAACAAAGATTTGTGAAAAATAATTGGGTACATTTAATTGTTTCTGCCGTATTCCAACTGATTGGGTTACTTTTGAACCAAGAACATGACTGTAATGTTATCTTCTTACCTAGTTGTTCTTCATTTAACTCAAAGTTTTTTTTTCCACTTGTTCATTGGTCTTTCTAGTCGTTTTGGGTTCTCTCGCCAACTTTTGAATGACTACTACATTTCTTTTGAATCGACTGGATCATTAATTATAATGTTCTATATTTTTACTGTACACTCACTTGCACTTTTTGTAGCCATCTCCCTCAAATCCGTCCTTGCAACGGCACTTTCCAGTGGAGATTTCACAGATGGCAAGCGAATGACATTGGGAGCGATCGTGAACGGAACATCTGAAAATACTTTCGTGAAAACATATCAAATTTGTATTACTTTTTGGTCAAAACCCTTTTCGAGAAGTGTTCTGCTGTTTCAATACCTTATCGAAGTTTCATACACAGAGAACTTTTTCTCACCTTCCTTCTCCTAGCTCTTCTCCGACAGGTGTAGACGTGTCGTTGGTATGCACTTCCAAACCATCATCGGTAGTGGTTATTTTGCCGGTAGCTGCGGTTGTTTCTGAAAACATTATTGTTGAGTGGATCACGCGTTTTCTCAATGAAATAAAGAGTGTTTCGAGAAAGAATTCACCTTTTTACAACGTTCGTTGTTGAAGTAGAATTCAGCATCAAAGTTGAAAGGTTTAGTGTATTGGCATTTGAAATACACATTTCGATGACACAAAAAAAGATTCGCACCTTCTCTCTCTTGAGTCGTGGGTGAGGTGATAGGTACAGGTGTTGTGGTGGTGCTTTCTTCTGTTGGTGGTGATGTCGTGAATTCGGTTCCTGTCTTTTTCTCATCGGGTGGTGTCATGCTGGGAGGACCTCGGTTCTCGCCTGTATATTTTTATGAGTGAGCATCAGGCAAAACAGCTATGGTTCAGAACTTTTTCAGTGTCGAGGAAAAAACAAAAAGAACTAAATCTGGAGCCGTGAGAAGAACTTTTGTTTGAAACTTATCGTTTTCGCACGAACTGAATACTGAATACTTTGTGTGCACTTTTTGGACAAACATTTTATTAGAAACACACTGTTAAAGTGCACCCGTGCTTGAAACATACCAGTAGTAGTAACAGCAGTGGCTGTCGTTTCTGAAGGTGGTTGCAGTGTTGAGGTTTTTGCGACAGTGGTTGCAGGCTCTGTGGAGAGTGGAGTTGCATCAGTCGGTTTGGGGGAAGGAGAAGTCTCACTTGTGGTTACTTCAACTGGTTTTTCAGTTGCTGTCGTGATTGCGGTGGTGGGGGAAGACGTGGTCGTTTCCGTAGATGTTTTGTTTTTCGGAACAGGTTTTCCGGTTTCAGTTGATCCGGTTACCAGTTCTACTGTCTCCGGCTCCTCAATCGAAGTTATTGACGCAGTTCCAGAAGTGGTCACATCCTGAGGTTCTCCGGTATTTGTCGAGGGAACGGTGGTGGAAGTAGAAGAACTCTTGGTTTGATTTTCCGGAACAGGCTTTTCTGTTTTGCTCGCCCCTGTGACCACTTCGACAGTTTCCGGTTCCTCGATCAAAGTGACGGAACCGTTTGTGGTTGGTTTCTTCGATGTGCTCACTGCTGGTGTAGTCGTTTTGACGACTTTTTCGGTTGATGTAGTTTCAGTTGAAGTGGATGTTGACTTTGTCTCCTCCTCCATCGGTTCAGTCACAAAATGAATCTCAGATGAAGTGATCACCTCAGGGTTGGTGAAGGTCCTTTCAGTAGTTGTTGTCTCAGGAGGCACTTGGGTAGAGGAAACTTCCGTAACGGTGGGTGGTGCTGTGGATAATTTTGAGTCACTTTCTTCTGTAACTGTTGTTGCAACCTTAGAAGTGGTTGTGGAAACTGTAGACGTGCTAGCTGACGTGGCAGTGGCCGCGGTATTTTCAGGAACCGAACCTGTCGTTTTTACAGAGGCAGCATTGGTTGTAACTTCTGCTGTGGTTGCTACTGATTCAGGTAACGTGGTACTTGCAGAAGGTGTGGTTGACGGTTTCTCAGTTGTAGACGAGAGCGTCGTAGTAGACGTGCTGGCAACTGTTGTGGTCTCAGCTTTAGTAGATTCAGATGTGGGCTCAGAAGTCTCAGTATCGGCCTCTGTTGTCACCACAGTTGGTTTCGATGAACTTGGTGCAGAAGTAGTTGTTGTCGACGTTGTCACAGAAGATGAGCTGGTACTGGATGGTGAAGTTGTTGTGGTAACGTCGTTTTCTGTAGAAGTAACAACAGTGGTTGGTTTTGAGATTTCATCTGGTTCGGAGGTGGGGGCTGTTTCAGTAGAAGTTGCTGCACTGACGGTAGATGCTCCAACTGTTTCAGTGACCTTGTTTGCCGGCGTTACTGAAGAGGTCGACGACACGGTTGTTGTAACTTCCGGTGCAACAGTTGTTAGAGTGCTCACTCTTGGTTTAGTAGTTCCCACAGTTTCACCATCGACAACCTTAGTATCAGGTGTTTGTTCATTGTCAGGTGTGGGTGTGCTATGTGAGGACGTTGAGTTATCTGGTGCCTCAGTCGGTCCCGATGTGGTACTCAAAGTGCTAGTTGATGAGAGTTTACCGGACTGAGTTGTTGTTAAGTCGATTGGTTCAGTAGCACTCGGTGTGGTTACATTCTCATCAGTCGGTGGGGTGGTGCCGGACGTGTCAACATCGGGTGGTGCGACAGTCGTGCTACTCTTACCGGAAGTAGTTGGTTTGGGTGAGGTACCAGTAACTTCTGTAGTACTACTGGTTGGTGGAGATGTGAGCTCGCTAGTTGCGACTACAGTTGTTTCATCTTCCGGTTCCGTTGACGTTGCCTCTGGAGATGTGGTAGATTCTGAAAAAGCAAAATGAGAAGTGAATGAAAATTGATTGGAATCAGATGAACCCAAGATCTGCATTTCGGGAAGAGAAAAAGTCGGTCGAATTTGCGACCTTGTAAATATTTTAATTTCTTTTACTTTGATAGTTATTCTAAAACTCACCATCACACTTATCTATTCCGTTTCCTTCGAAGCCTGGGTTACACTTGCAGCTTCCGTTCTTCAAACAGGTAGCGTTAGCATGACAAAGGTTTTCATCCAAATAACAGTTGGGACCTGGAACGGATTAAATGAGAAATACAATTTTTGTCTTTCAATTTGGGCTCTGCATGGAACAATCTTATCCTTGAGTATTTTCTTTCAGCTTCCCCTATACATGCGCTCTATACTTTTTTATTTCACAATTTTTCGGAAAGTGTAATCTCAATTTTTATAAATTTAGAAAATAAACTGAAACTCAGTACTAGCAGTTCGTGAAAGCAGCATTTTGGATACGAACACAGTAGTTTTGCGGATTTGGTCATTTAGTTGTTTGGACAATTGAACAATCCACATAAAATTATATGTTTTGCTGAATTACACATATGTGCTCACTTTCAGTGTGGTTCGTGCCCTCCGTAACAATGGTGCATTGGAAACCGTCGCCGGTATACCCCTCGTAACAAGTGCAGACAAACGATCCATTCAGGTTCTCACACTCGGCATGCGGGTCACATATGCTGCCCAGTGAGCACTCGTCAATATCTGAGACAACGTGCGTTTACGTGGAACGTGAATTGTCACGTAAAAACGTGTGAATGTTGAACACATACTCACTTGTGATTCAACGTGCAGTTTCGTATGACGTCGTGAAAACGTTTACATTTGGAACAGCAAGACTGACACACGTATTTCACATATAAAATCCAGCAAGGATTCCACATTAACATCTCGGTTATCACCGCTTCACACTATTGTTTCAATCTTTACAAAATAGGTCATTCCGTCACACGACAGAAATAAAGTGAATGGATTGTTCACGTTAAACGTGAACAGACATGAAAATGCGCTTTTTGGGATTGTTACAAATTGACACTGAAATGCATAGCGGACACAAACGTCGAACAGAAATTACGATTTCTCACCATCGCATCTCATGCCGTCTCCAATGTATCCGACTTTGCAGGTACAGAAGTGTCTGCCCGGTCTCACGTCGATGCACTCGGCATTTGGATCACACGTGTTCTTCTTGGGATCAGCACAGTCGCCAGCACCTTCCACGGCTGAAAACAATAACAATAAAAAACCATTAAACTATTTAACGTGTTCCGCTCTATTTCCATTTCCATTCAATTGTTTTCATTTGTTCATATGCTTTTAAGGTGGATCTTATGTGGTCACGTAACAAGTATACAAGAAGTGAATGGAAAGAAATGGATTGATCAGGAATAAGTGCCAAATTCCAAAACTCCAGACAATCTATACATGGAAATTTCTAAATTACTAATTCCTAAATTATTGATTACTGAACATTGCTGGGTTCAACTTTGAAACAAGGTTGTGTGTGTGAGTAAGAAATGTGCCATTTCAAGACCAAAAGTTTTCCCACGCCAGTCACGCGAGATTATCGATTATGTGAACTCACGTTGACAGCTGCCGTTGATGGGATGGTGACCTTCGATGCAGGATCCGCACTGGGGTACTTCTTCTTCGTCCACGTGACATGTCTTGTTGTCCAGACGGCATAGTCGTTGCCATTCTACCGTGCACTCGTTGTCTATCTCACGATGAGGGGTCATGGCTGAGAAAAATCGATAACCATATGTTATTGTTATTCATAATTTAGTAGAATCCTTTAGTAGAAAAGTAGGTTGTGACTACTACAAAAAGTCCGTGAAATGAAAAATGAAATCCGAAATTTTCAGTTGTTGGCGGTAAAACGTCATTTGTTTCAAGTTCAATTCGGGTTCAGTGTCACGGAAAATATAATATAGAAAACCGATTTCAAAACGATAGTTCATGTCAGAAAACTCACAATTGCACTGTGTTCCGTCTCCGGTGAATCCGTGCATGCACTTGCAACCACAGCTTCCCGGCTGGTTCGAACACATGGCCATCGAGTGACAGCCGGCCAGGCCACGTTCACACTCGTTCACGTCTGAAATGGTATGAGAATGAGAAGTATATTCCTTTTTCATTCAAATTTACATTAGATAACTCAATTTTGAAGCGTATAGTAGAGAACTGGTAGTAGAACCGAATGTTCATTCGGCTCGTTTTTCGATTTCCTACTGAACAGAATCAGGTTGTATATTATAGAAAATGCTTGTGACTTCTGCGACGAACCTACGCATACGCCTCCTTCTCCCTCGTATCCCTCGAAGCAATCGCACTTGAAGCCTCCGTCTTCGTTGACGCAGAATGAGGAGGCCGGGTCGCAGTTGTGGCGGTTCTCCAAGCACTCGTCGATATCTGTTAGAAACCAAATTGAATATTGAAATACCGTTGGTGAGTACGTGTATTTCTCAAAAACCATTGTTAATTTTCTTATGAGCATGTGAAACTACTTGGAAAGAATACTGTTAGCAACGTGTTAAGTCATATTCAGTGTATTTTTTATAGCAAATTTGGAGTTAGGGCAAAATTTTGTGTGTCGTTTTGTATTCCTGAACAACTCCCGGCTTACCTTCACACGTGTTGGTCTCCTCGTTCAATCGATAATTCGGTTCGCACTCGCAGATGCTGGTGAGACTTCCATCGAACACGCGGACCGACAGACAGGCGGTGTGGTTGGTACGACCACAGAACTTTCCAACGTCCTCACAGGCTGTCTCCAACGGGTTGGCACATTCCTTCACACCATCTCCTAGAATTTTGACTTGAATATTCTCACATAATTAATCATGAGGAAGCCTAATTCTCAAGTCCTCTGTTTCTCATCACGGAAGATAACCTTTCATTCAAATTTGAGGCGTACATATTGACTTTTTGCGCAGTTCTCAGACATGCAACAGCTGTTGTGAGAACTGTAGTGAGAATGTGTATTTGATGATCTCAGTTCATGTGTTTTGGTCAGACCAACCTATGAAACCATCGGGACAAGCGCACTTGAAAGATCCGGGCTCGTTAGTGCATTCTGCCTGCGGGTGGCAGGGATTGCGTGTACACTCATCGATATCTGAAACAAAACGACGTGGGAGGGTTGCCTATCAGAAAGCGTTTTTCTATCAGTTTACAATCTATTTTCTGAGATTAAGTTTAAACTTGAAGATTAAGTTTAAAAAGAAAGATGTCAACCCAAAAAATGTAGTTTGACGTTTTTAGTTTCTTTATTATAACAAAGCTGTGGTCTAATATGATTTCAAAGCACAAGTCATAACTTTGCGTTGAATATGTTGTTCGCGTAAGAACATTGTGATTGTTAATTAGAACTATACCTTGACACATGTATCCGTCTCCTCTGAATCCCTTCTTACATTGACAGGCGTATGTGCCGCTGAGGTTGTTGCAGTCGGCATTGGCATCACACATGTTCAGGCCATCAGAGGCACACTCGTTCACATCTGAAAACGTATGCAGAAAATGTTTGAGACAAATATTATGGTGCAGGAACGATTTCACAGAACTCAAACTTGCAGTTTTATAAATTCGGCTAATCAGTTCTGTATCTTCCAATCACTCCAGAACCACTTTAGTCGGAGTACATTGATTCGCTGTTCTGCCAACAAATTTACAGACACTAATTGTAAATCAATCATTACATTTGAACATGAAATGATCAAATAAACAAGAACTAACCAGTACAAACTCCATCGACCAATTCGTAACCCATTTTGCAGGTGTTGCAGTCGAATTTTCCGAGTACATCTACCATGCAGACGTGTGTACTACCACATCCGGCCTTTTTCCATTCCGGTTCCGAACAAGGTCGGTTGGTTTCCGGCATACAGTTGTAGCCGTCCCCGGTAAAACCTTAAAATTCAAAATGAGATTTTGTTCATTTTTGTCTAAATTTTCATTATGCTCATGAGTCAAATGAAACTCACGTTAAAAAAATGAGTGAAAACGTTTCAACACTGGTTGACGACATTAAATACTAGTATACCTTTGTACTACTCTGTATTCTCTATACATTGCATAGAAAAGTGAACAAATATTTTAAAATTAGGTTGAGTAAAATGTTAAGAATGTACCTGATTTGCACTCGCATCCATAAGAGCCTTCCTTGTTGACGCAGGTTCCGTTGGAACTACAGCAGGCACTGTGGGACTCGGAACACTCGTCAATATCTGGAAACTTAGAGGGTTGATGATTTTTCACGGGGTAAAACTATTATATGTTTGAGTATGAGCGGAATATTCAAAAAAAACAAGAATATAGTTTTGTTTTGAATAACGGTTCAAATTGTCCAAATTGATATTTCGCCATAATTTCCGAGAAATGTAAAGATATTAGTCAATATTTTCAGTAAATGGCACAATATTCACCTTCACAGATTCCGTGTTCGTTCTTCCTGTAGCCCATGGGACAGAAACAGGCGTAGCCTCCGACAAAGTTATGGCACCTGGTTGACTCGTGACAGTTGTGCAGACCTTCGGCACACTCGTCCACGTCTAAAATAAAGTACAACTTCAGATTTTTTCTGTTAACTTGTTCGCACGTGTTCGCACCTACTCTCACATGGTCAGTTTTCTATCATTTAACCTTCTGATATTTTTATAACAGTGTGTTCATCGACACCATGAACTTGTTCCGATCATGTAAAAGTTATAATTAATAATAGTATTTATCGATTTTTTGTCGGAGAAACGTTTTTTATCTGGAAAATTTTATTTTGGACACCAACCTTTGCATGGTTTCTGGGGAGGAGCACCGTCAAAGCCTGGATAGCAACGACAGGCGCCGGTTCTACGTTCACACTGAGAATCGTCCCCGCACTCATCGCCGCTAGTACACTTGGTTGTGTTGCTGGAAAACAACTGTTTTACTGTGGAAGTTTCTAATACTTGAACTATTTCTCTTTGATTTTCAAAATAAACTGATATCGAATGACGCTCACTAGGCATATGGACACGTTTTGTTTTGCGAAATGTTAACGGGATGAAGCTGCACTGACTATTAGTAACAGCAAAGTACGATACTATTGATTTTACAGAATCAAAAAATAATTTTGAGCTTTCTTTCTATCAATGTGTACAGTTTTGCAAAGCTGTGCGTTGTAGTTTGTAGTTTGCACCAACCTAGGTGCCAGTGGGGAGGGTGCCGGCGTAGTGCTAATTGGCAACGCGAACTCGTCCTTTGTCGTTCCTTCTGATTCAGTCTCACTAGGAACTGTGGCGGTCAATGGCTTTGATGTTTCCTGGAAGGTTGATGTTGTAATTAATTTTTTATAAATACACATGTTCTTCTAAACTTTTTCTTCAATATCCGAACTGCGCGGCTAACATTTTCATTTTGTGTAGTTTCACCGATTTCTGTAATGGGGTTTACAACGTCATTTTTCACTTTTTGTTGATCTTCGCACCAGTTACAGTGAATATATTGTTATGTCTTAAATCATTGTCCGAAAAAACGATGTAATCACGACACCCATCGTTATATATTGAACTAAATCTACTCCCCTCCTTCACCAATCAAAACATTGAAAGGAAATTTCTTTTTGAAAAAATAATAACATCTTGAGGTAGGTATAAATGTTTTATGACAACCAACCTCCAATGTGGTCACCTCCAGTGGGGTGGCAGTTACTTCTTCCTCTTCCTCATCTGATGGTGTCACACTGACTTCTTCTCTCTTTTGTTGAGGAGTTGTGGTCTCATCGGTCTCATCGGCAGGTACATCAGTTGGTGTTGTCAGCTTCTTCGTGGAGCTTCCAGGAGCCTCCGTCGACGCAGTCATGTCGCTGTCGACGTCAGATGGGACAGATAAGGTAGAAGACGCACCGTCAGTGGTAGAAGCGGCTGGTTTAGCTGTGGTAGTTTTCTTTTGAATAGTTCCAGCAGCAGGAGTGACTTCGGTTGTTGATTCAGTTGATGGTTTGGTCGACGAAATGGCTGCAGAATTTTTCGTTGAAGTTGACGCAACACTTGTAGTCTCAGGAGTAGTAGCGGGTTTATCGGTGCTGGTAGGACTTAAACTTGACTTCGGAGCGGCGGTACTTGTAGGAGAACTCTTCGACTTTGTTGAACTTGAGTCCTCAGATTTGACGGTTGTTGATGCTTCGGTGGATTCATCGGTTGTAGGTTGAGCAGAAGTGGTCGAATTGTCAGACTTTTCTACTTCTGGAGCATCAGTCTCTGAAGTAACTTCAACTGTGGCTGTAGAAGTATCCGGTTTATTAGTGGTTACATCAGCACCAGTGGTTGTCTTCGAGGCTTCCGATGTTGTGCTCTCCGCAGATGAAGACGTAGATGAGGTTGTTGACAATGGTTCTGTAGTAGCGCTGCTCTTTGTGGCTTCGGTTGTTTTTGAAGATTCAGACACACCCGACGCAGTAGACGACGAATCAGATTCTGTAGTGTTTTCACTCGAAGAGGCGGTAGAACTTTCAGTAACATTGGATTTAGCACTTGTGGACTCGGTCTCTTCCGGAGTGCTTGTGGTAGTGTGATGAACGATTTCCAGTCCCTTCTCGGGGGTGGGTGCACCAACCTCAGTTGCGTTTGCTGTTGGCTTCGCGGTGCTCTCCTCGGATTTTGCAGTTGTAGTTTGGTGCACAATCTCCAAGCCGGTCTCAGGTGTAGAGCTTGCACTTGTGGTCTCTGTGGTCGGTTCGGTGACATTCTCACTCTTCTCGGCAGAGTCGTTGGGAGAAACAGTGGATTCAGGCATTGAGGTGGTGGCATCTGAAGGTTCGGTTGACTCGGAAGTTGCTTCTGTTGACTTCTCAGAAGAAGATGCTGTAGTGCTTTCCGATTCAGTTGAGCTGGTTTCCGGTTGTTTGGTGGTCTCATCAGTCTCATTATCAGCCTTAGTACTCGCTTCGCCAGTTACTGGAATTGTGCTTTCAGTAGATGCAGCTGTAATTTCTGTGACGTTGTCTTTCTCTTCCGTTGAGTCTACAGTGGTTGGCTTTGGAGTAGAAGAAGAAGTCGTATTATCGGTTCCGTTTCCAGTTGTGTCAGTAACAGAGCTTTCGGTGACATTTTCCGCTTCGGTGATCTCCGTGGTAACCTCGGTGGTTTCTGGTTCCTTCTTGTCCGGTACGATTTCAAGACCCATTTCCGGTGTGCTGGCTGTGCTGGATGAACTCTCCGTGGACGTCTGAGCAGATTTGTCGTCAGGAACGATTTCCAGGCCCATTTCAGTCGTTTCAGCAGGCTTCTCGGTCTGAAAATAACAATTGTATAGCAGAATTATCAATGAGCGAATCATGAATGGGAACAAAACACTTTTTCAATATTGAGTTTTCGGAAATCAAATCAGAAAATAGTTTAATCATTGATAATATGACGAGTCATTAGAACTGCATTTACGTTTCGTTTTGTTTGCATTCAATCAGAACATGTACTTACCGTACTGTCGGTTCCATTGTCAGTCTTCTCTTCTCCTTTACCCTCATCCTTCTCGACATTCTCAGGAAGTTCGCCATTGTCGGTGATGACTGAAAATGTACATCAACCATTATATATTTCGCAAATGAACCAAAGAGTCACATCTTGTCGAGAAATGCGGGAAATATGGATAGGTCAAACAGGTTCAAACCTAGTGTGCAGATGATTTCTGGTACTTTGAATACGTTCGAGAGCTTCCAGGACCGACTGAATACAGAAAAACTTTACAATTTTCTCGAAAATCTCCAATATTAATTACTTTGTCATCTTTGAAGTTTATTCTCACCAGTCGAATTTCCCTTGCCGCTGGTTCCCTCCACAGACTCAGTGTCCTCGGTCTCGTGAATATCGGTTTTGGGTTTGGCCGTTGTTGCTGAAAAGAAAAGTTTTCCTCACATAATCATAATGGAATTTCTACTTTTTCTGGCCAGAACCAGTTGATTTTGACTAGAGTTCAATATCTCACCCTTGTCTGCTCCCTCTACGGTCTCACTGCCTTCACCGCCATGAATATCGATTTTCGGCTTCTGGGTGGTCGCTGGAAAAACAGTTGCTCATAAATGAGATAGATTACCAGAAATGTTTCCATTGATGCAGTTTTTCGATTATAGTATGATGAGCCAACACTAGTGATTAGGAAACCAACCATTTTCTGCTCCATCTACAGTTTCATTGCCATCTTCATCGTCAATATCGATTTTCGGCTTCTGTGTAGTTGCTGGAAAAAGGTCATATTGTTCAAACACGTAATAAAACTGCGAAAAAATACGGTGGTGAACTTCCGTATCATCAAAAACGATACTAAAATAATCGGATGGGCGTAAAACGTGAACTAACCTTTGCCAGCTTCTTTTACTGTTTCTTCGTTCTCCCCATCGTCAATATCAAGTTTTGGCTTCTGGGTGGTTACTGAAAGACAAAAAGTTAAATAGATCAAGAAAACTGTGGTTTTACTGGAAAAAGAATCAAAACATGAAAAGTTTCGTTAGTTCGAATGATGAGAACTTACCCTGATCAGCTTCCTCTACTGTCTCGATCCCGTCACCACCGTGAATGTCCGTTTCCGGTTTTGCGGTTGTTGCTGGAACAAGTTTTGTTAATTTGGTCTGACCTATTTTTGTCACCTAGTCACTGAGTTTTATGTTCTAGTGTTCACTAGAAGTAAGCCTCTGATTATTTTTCTCCGGTAATGATATTGAAAATTCTCACACTTATCACGATTTCGCCTAGCTGAGAACAAAAAAAAAGTCAATAAGATAATTTCACCCACTTTCATCGGTCTTATCGATTCCGTCAGCTCCCTCAACAGAATCAGGGGTTTCATTGCCGTGAATGTCAGTGTCTGGCTTGACGGTGGTATCTGAAGACATAATACTATTGTTCTAGAAATATTCTTCTTTTCATGCCGTCTATTATCGTTTTCTTGCTATACATTTAACATAACTACGAGTTTCTCTACAATCATTTTCCACTGAACGTTGCACTCACCAGTTTTTGGTTCGCCTTCGCCGCTTCCTTCAACTGATGATGGAGTTTCCTCGCCGTCAATCTCAGAGTTGGGCTTTGCCGTTGACGCTGAATAAAATTAGTTGGTTACACTTGAAAGTTCACTTCAGACTGTTACTTGCATTTAATATGCTTTTCTGACTTTACTTGATATATATGCAAACTAACTTCTGTTCAACTTGTTGGCTCCCTCGACAGATTCTGGTCCCTGTTCGCCGTGAATATCTGTTGCGGGTTTTGCAGTTGTTTCTGAAAAGCAAGTCATGGTAACGTGTTAATTGAACATACCAGCTCAAAAAAAATTTCTCTTCTATGAATACGTTTTTGTCTTGATCAGTTATGAGCCTTTTGTCTTTATCAGTTACGTTTTCAAGAACAAATCTTTTTTTAAGTTTTTATTTACTGACTCTACACCTATTGGTCGAAAAAGCTATCAATTTTACTGTTCTTCTATTATTATTTTTTCACTATTCGAAAAACTCACTCTTGTCGTCATTATCGTCTTCTCCATTGTCGTCGTCCGTGTCCACGTCCGGCTTCTCGGTTCCGCTGGCGCCAGAACCTTCTTCCACCGTTGGCTCGGTTGCCTCAGTCGTGGCAGCCGTCGACGTTTTTCCTTCCCAGACAATTTCGAGCCCAACTTCTTCGGATTTTTCCTTGTCTTCTGGGTTTTCCTCGTCAGTTTCGTTTCCAGTCTTAGGGGCAGTTCCAGATTTTGGAACCAGCCTGCCGTGCTCGATGGTGGTGCTGTTGCCGCCAGATGACGTCACAATTTGACCTCCTGCTAGTGGCTCATTAGGGTGGTTTTCGTCGGTAGTGGGCTCAGCACTGTTTTCTGAGCTGTTGTCTTTTTCGGTTGAGGTTTTGGTTTCAGATCGATCCGATGGCTTTTCAGTAACGTCCTTTTTGCCAGCCTTGTCTTTTGGCTCAGAGACTACTGTGGTTGTTTCTTCTGCTGTGGTGATTCTCACGTTGATATGGCCATCCTTTGTAGTAGGTTCTTCGGTCGTTTCGGTAGATTTCTTGCGATTAGGCTTTTTGGCTTCATCAGCCGTGTCAGTTTCTACAGATTTTTCCGTTGTACTAGTAGAACCAGACTCGGAAGGTTTGGTTGAACTCTCAGCTTCCTTCTCATCTGCCGGTACCTCAGTAGTAGTTTCTTGTGATTCACTGCTAGTTTCTTTTCCGGATTCATTCTCAGGCGTTTCCGTCTTCTTAGGCTCATCCGGTTTTTCCGAACTGGGCAGCTGTGCTGTTTGAGGAGAGGAAGTAGCTTCTTCACCAGATTTCACAACTGTCTCGTTTTTGAGTTGTTCTCCAGATTCTGGTTTGGCCGAAGTGGTTGCCGGAAGTTCATCAGAACCGGTTTCTGTTTCGCCAGAGCCTTCTTCTTCGATGACCGTGATTGAATCTTCTGTGACACCATCGGGAGATGAAGTTGTGACCTCGGAGGCAGTTGACGTGGTGTTAGCACTGAGTTCAGGAGTTTTAGATTCCGAATCAGGACCGTTGGTGACAACCTCGGTTACGTTCTTTCCGGGAATCTGAAAAATGTATGTTGAATTGTTTATCCGAAACGTGAAACAGTCCCAATTTGTCATCAACAATCTTTTTGTTCAAACTAATGAATACGTTTTATCAAAGTTGTGTTTTGGGACAAAAGCAATTACAGGAAGTTCAAGAGTTTCTATTTTTACTTACCTTCTCTGCAGAATTGGGCTTGTGGATAGGTATTTCGGTTATTGGAATGGACGTGGTGACTTCCGAAGCACCACCAATGGTCGAAATGACTCCAGGTAGAGTGACCGACAGAATCGTGGTAGTTTCTTCGCCTCCTGCAGCAGCAGTTGTCGTCTCCGTGGAAGACTCAGCACCATCCTCGGCAGTTGTTCCGGAACCTAAAAGTGAGATCAGAATTAGTATTTCTATACAATAGAAAAAAATAGAAAAACAATATATGTCAACATCTGGAAAACTATTGAACATATAAAATACATTCACTATAACAAGTTTCTTACCGAATTCCTCGGTTTCGGTGTGAATGGCGGGGTGTCCAATAATTTCGAGTCCCTTTTCCCCGCTGGTAGGGGACAGAATCGCCTCTCCGCTGTCTACTTTACTCTTCACAAGGATTATCTGGCCACCTTCGGAAAAGTTGCGAGACTGAAAAATGACCGATATACACATAGAACGTGAAACAAATTCCGTTAAAAAAACGTGAAAAAAGTTGTACATTTGCAAGTACACGCTCCCAATTTCTAGTGTGTTCAATACGTTTGACGTGACAATGCACGATTCGGGTACAAACTGAACTGTTTTTTTCCTTCACTTGTTTTTAAATTCTCCCTTTTAACAAAATTTATCAATGCGTGAAAGCAACCTCGAAATGATCTTAATATATTACCCACCTCTTGAATTCTCTCACTGATCGTTTCTCCTCCGATAGTTTCGTTTAACGAGGCCAGGAAGATGGCATTTCCATTGTCTCCTCCTCCAGTCAGGCGCATTCCTTGACCACCAACAATTTCGATTCCTGAACAATAAGAAATGAAAAATTCACTCTCACGTACTTTGTGAGAGCTCTGTATAATCCATGTTTGTAGTTTGTAACCTTTCCGTATATTAGCTTTATTTCATACTCGAGACGCTAGAACTGCCCTCGTATGTCTGTTTTCCTGCTATTTTTATGTTGTCATTCTGTTTCAAGTATTACATTAACGGAACGCCCTGTTTAGTCTCTAATGAACTACAAGCTTTTATCTCATTCAATTGATAAACTCACCGATGCAGTCTGTCTGCGTACTATTGGCGTTGCAGCACGTGAATCCTCCATCCGTGTTCACACACCAGTTGTCATTATCAATTTTGCAGGGAGCGATGGTGGAACATTCGTCGATGTCTGAAATTCTTTTGAATAGTTGTTGTTACACACTTGGAAACGAATTCAATAAGATCTGCTAACCCATTGGCCTTCTCTTGTAATAGTTCTCTAATAGTTCAGACTCTTGATACAACGTTATGCTGTGTTTCTTGTTTTATTTTACTTTTTTTAGTTGTAACTGGCAGCCTTCGCTATATGCACGGATCAAAATTCAAACTTTGCGTTGTTTCACTATTTCCAAGGTTTTATACGTTCACGCACCTTCACATCCGAAATGAGGATTTCCACCATAACCTTTGTTGCACTCGCAGAATCCGTTGATACATTCCGAATTGGCCGGGCAGTAAGAAGTACAGGGTCGTTCTGGAAGTAGGTTGCTAATTTTGGACCAACTCAGCCATTTTGGACCAACTTTGTCATTCAAGTTATGTTGTGGTTTCTATTTCTTGTTTTTTTTTCGCCACTCGAGCAACTTTAGAACAAAGTCAGTTGTTCACTTCCTCAGTTTTCTTTGCCACTACAATTCGAAGTTGAATTCCAGTGTTCTACTATACCAGTTTTAATACTTTGTAAAGTGTTTTTGCTACATTATGGATCATACAGTTTTATGAACTCACTGGAGTTCATGGTGACACTTGGCAATTTGCCAACCGCGTGTCTCACATCTCCTTTTCCTTCAGCAAAAACGACGCTTCCGCCGGAGCTGTTAGAGGACGAGCCGCCCTGCTCCACCCATCTGTCGCTAGCGGAGACGTTGTGCTCCAGAATCGAGGTCTTTCCGTCCAACGTCTTGAAAATATGCGCTCCCTGAAACATTGAGGTGTGACACACATACAAGTGAACATCAAAGATGATTCATCTTTGAGAATACCAGTTTTTGCTCCAGACGTACACTCACAGTTCCACCATGAGTTCAAAATGGATGTAGTTTCTATTGATCATAAGCATTTCTAAAACAAACAGAAAACTTCTTAGAGATCTGTTCAACAAACCTTGCATTCGGGTTCCTTGCTGTCTGGTCCACAGCACAAATAACCTCCAAGAACATTGATACACCACTGGCCGACACCGTGACACATCTTGTCCGAGCTGCACTCGTCCACGTCTGAAATATATAAAAAAATATATTCATTTCGTGCATATTACTACATAATTAGAGGTGAAAAGAACACATGCAAACAAACTTTTTATTTTTCTGGTTCAAACATCGTTTTCTTTTTGCTCAACATCCATGTCTAAGCCATTTTGAACTTTCTACTTGAAACAGTCAGTGTATCACTTTGTTTCATATCCTCGTGAAAATTGTTCATCAACTCACCCAAACACTTTTGCATTGGGTCTCCGATATATCCCGGCAGACACTGACAGGTCCGGTTGGCACAGTAAGCATGGAGACCGCAACCGCCGGAGCAGAATGCACCCTGGTCTGAAAATTTTTTTGATTTTAGATAAAGCATTTCAGCAGAAAGTTCCTACTTACTACATACTTCAGTTATTAACATTTATAAGCGAAACAGTGCAACTGCAAACATAACCCATTTATATATACATATTTCTCATTTTCCCAGTATGCAAAAGTCTTGTTCTGCCGATTTTACAGCAAAACGTAATACCTCCATACATATTCTGATCTTTATTAAGAATTATTCATAGAAAATCATTTCCTGACTTACTCACCCTCAATACACCGTTCGTCGTCCTGGTCTTCTCCGCAACAGATGTATCCACCGTCGATATTCACACAACGTTTTCCATCCTGGTTCTCACAGGGGTTCTCCATGGCGGAGCACTCGTTCACGTCTGTAACACGATTTTACAGTATAGACAAAGGGGAATTACCCTGTTATACTAATTAACCAGTAAAATAATCGTCTCCATGTACCGCTGTAAGCACTCTGATTGGACGAGAACAAATGTGTTTTAGAATCAAATATCGGTGAGACGGTCAGAACTTAAAGGTTCGTTTTTACCTACCATGACAAGTCATTCCATCACCGGCGTAACCAGCCTGACAGTAGCACATTTTCAGGGCAGGAATACACATGGCGTGGCGATCGCACAGGTCATCCCGTTGGCTGCAGTCGGTCAAAGCTGAAATTGGTCATTATTTGATTTTTGGATTAGTTTTTCAATAAATATTTAACATTGTTGTTGAACATGAAAAATGAGGTTATACCTCTCGTAAAAACGTAAAAACTCACGTGTACACTCTTCTCCATCTCCTGTCATTCCCTCTTCGCAAACACATTTGTAGCTTCCGGGAGTATTGGTGCATTCAGCCCTAGACAGTGTTTGAGGTATTTAAATTTTCAGTTCACGTTGAAGTTCAATTAACAAATTGCCAATATGCAACTTATTCAGCTCATTCTATTCAAAAATTGATTCACTCTGCGTTCTTCTACACTCGGATCTTGAGGAGAAACATGAACTTTTCATAGACACGGATGTATTTCGAATAGAAAATTCATATTAACCAATAAGTTTCATCCAAAATGCTCTGTTCACCTGGGATCACAGGTGTTCTCCAGTCTGCACTCGTCAATATCAATGCATTCTCCATTGTTGAACTCGTAACCTTGGGAGCAGCGCGAAACGCAGGTGAATCCGCCGACCTAAATAAGCGGAATACCCGGAATTAGAGTAAACAAACAAGCCGCGAAGAACTATGAACTGTTACAAAAAGTGTTTTAATGGTGCCCACAGTCTGCAATACATGTCTGTAACGTTGAGTCTCAAGAGATCGCGAACGATGGAGAACGTAAAATCATGAATGTCTAGAATTCTCATGTGAAACGTGTAATAAACAGTATCTGTATCGTAACAGAGAGAAAAAAGAAAGCAAAAAATGCACAAAACGTACCGTATTCTCGCACATCTCGTTAATCTGACACCCGTGAATGCCCAGCTCGCATTCGTTGATGTCCACGCATTGTGTTTTCAAAGATTGACCCTGAAATTAGAGTTAGTAATATCACGGTTTTTTGGAAGCTTTATTAAGCGTGAAACATTGAATTTCAGTCGTTTTCGCTTATCACAGGCTTTATTCGTTCTCATTATAGTTTGGTGTCAAAGTTTTCTACTGTGGTCACATCAAACTATAAATCAAGTTCTGCCGTACTTACCCTCTGGGTGAATCCCTCGGTGCAGTTACAATAGTAGGTTCCGGGCAGATTGACGCAGTTGGCGTGCTCGGGGCATGGCGAATCGTCCACGGCACACTCGTCGATATCTGGAAAGAAGTATTGAAACTTTGAGTTCAAAGTACAACCCTTGTCGCTCATTTTTTCTGGTGTTTGTAGTTTGATCACAATGCATTCTCATATAATTTTCGAAAAGTGTGCTGTTTCGATAAATCAAGCCACTTTTGAGATTTGGTTGTTTCTCTATGCTGTGTGCATCTCGGTTCCTCCTGTTTACCAGACTTTATAATTCAGTGAGCAACAGCGAAAAATAAAGTAATATCCTATAACTATAAACTCGCCTTTTCGCTTATTTTTAATTGAATAAATTGCTTTATCTATCCGTCTAATATAGTTTTCACCACCGATCCCGAATATGGATTGAATCGGCGACAAAAACCTCGTAAACATCACTTTTACAAGCGATTAGGCGACTCTATCGGGAGTGACCTTGCTAACTAACCCTCTCCCAGAGTTCTATGAAACAAAAGGTATGATGTGGCATAATCCGATTGAGAAGTTTTTTAATTCTATTCGAAGCACAGTTAGACACATTTGGTAGAGAAAGTTAGACACATTTGGTAGGGAAAACTCGAATTTGATTTAAAAAAATCCCTTTTCCACCAAACTTCTCAGAACATTTCATGAATTGACAGACAGCTTACTTCAGGTATTCCTGGGCATTATTTGAATAATTTGTATGAAACATGCTACCATGAACAAAAAACAAAGAACTTTTACTAATTACTCCTTTTTAAGATGCACACTGCCAAAAAGATGTGAATGAAACAAATATAACAGATTTTTCGCATCCTGTGCGAATTTCCCACCCGGTCTCTGGTTGCTAAAACTGTTTTGCCTGTAAATCTGCTAGTAAATTCGTCTGGCCTTGGCTCATTGGCTGCTGACCTACAACAAGACGAGACGTTGCGAAAATTTGTTCCCGACTTGAATGGAAACCGCTCAAAAAACTATAATTACAACCCACGGGAACCGGGCAGAAAAAGATATAAACGCTGTGTTCGAGAAATGAATTTTGTTAAAAACTTTTTCCATTCCCTTCTTCCCACTGTTACCAGATAGTAAAACGCAAAATTGAAATGAATAAGTAACTAAGAGAACCTTCGTCGTTGACATGTTCTCTCTCCTAATAGAACTTTCAAAGCGATTGTCTCAGGGTTAGTTTAAATTTAAACTTCAAATGTCTCTCTGTATGTTATGTTGAGTTGCGCGCAAATTTGAAAGAATAGTGACTTTCACAGTTTTTTTTCATTCATTCTTCCGCATTATTCATGAAACTGCGTATAAAATTGAACTCTGTGTACTTTTTACGGTACTAGGTCATTTGGTTCGAAACGTGAAGTATACCACGATGTGACAAGGTCATCGTCGAATACTAAGCAAATAAGGGATTCATTCAGCCAGAGCCCATCTGCTTCCCTCATCAAAATGGGAATTACAGGTCATCTGACGTCTTTGAAATCCAAAAAAGTTTTATGAGGGAATAAATTTGCAAAAACCCAATAATTGCACAATTTCGATATTAGAGTAAATTTTGGATGAGTTTTTTCGAATTCTTCTGATGCGTGAGTCTCTTGCTGCTCCACTCCGTAACTTTGGCGTCAATGACGGGAACCGACTAAAACGCGAAAACAGTCGAAAACCGCGCCGACTGTCGGAAATCCTGAATCAGGACCGACTTGTCGCGACGGCGGCAAAATTTATTCAAATTTTTGCATGTTTTATATGATAAGGCTGAAGAAAGTTTGTGCATTTAGGAAAAGGAGATAATTTCTACTACTATTTTGAATGTAATCTTCAACTATAACGCGATAAACATGATAATAGGTTATTTTTCTCAGTTTTCGACCTTTTTTTTGAAAATTTGATTTTCACTGGTGAATTTCTCAAAATTGGATAAATTCAATAATACCTACATATAACATATTTTCACATTCTACATCATGATATTCAACAATTTCTTCTAATTGTCTATCCTACTTCATTTATTGTCAATTTAAAGTAGTAAATGAGTGATTTTCTATTTCTGTCGCGACAAGTCGGACCACTCCGACTGTCGGTGCACCGTCATTGACCGGTAGGTTTGCTGAGTACACCCATCAAATCAGCTTTTTTCGTTTTCTAGTATTCGTGGATTTGTAAATAGTGCATGCTATCTAACATGCTGCGATCGCAACGTTTCACCCCGTCCTAACCTTGAGCTAGGCGAAATCTCAGAACGTGATTCATACCGAAAACTTTCGAAAAATGATAAAAACGCAAGTTCTCGACCTTCCCTGCCTTCAAGTGTTCAATTCTCTTTTTCCTCGGAAACAATTCGGCGCCAATTGTTGGTGCTGCAGTCAAGGCTGACAATCAGTTAAAAAACTTCAATCTCAAGAGAGTTTAGGAATATCCCGTTATTTTTTTCAGGTTCGAAAACGTAGGTTTAACGTCTTCCAGAAGACTGATTGGTAAGTTGCTGTCGAACCGCATTCGTGTGTGTACTACGAGGTTGTCAAAAAGGTCGTAGACCACCTTGATGCAATTTCGTAGAATACAAAAAGATCGAATCATTCCTATATTACTATATGATCAACTTTCACCTTCTGTCCCCTTCCAAAATGTTTGAAGTTACACATTTATCTACTAAATAAAGTGAGTTTTCACAATTCATTTCTCCTACTTACCAGCACAACTATGACCATCTCCGTGGAATCCGGCGAAACACTTGCAGCTATATCCACCTGGCTGGTTCTGGCAATGTGCCATCAGATGACACGGGCGGTCCAAACACTCATTAGCATCTGAAAGTTGTTTTTACAACTTATTATATTCTTAATGTTCGACTTCATTTCTCGTGTTTTCATATTGGCATTCGAGTATGTTACTTATTAGAGATACAGAACTTAATCCAGTGGTCTAACCGTCCGGAGGATCAGGAACACAAGACACCTTGAGATAGAAAAGAAATGGAATGAAATAGTTTGTTGATAGAGAGAGCTATTTTTTTGAAAAGTCAATCCCTACTTACCAACGATCTCGCAGGTCTGTCCGGAGAATCCCGAGTTACAGTAGCACTGCGGCTTCTCTCCGTCGTACAGACAGGCTCCCCGGTTGTTACAAGTGGAATTACATTTACGTTCTGGAAAAAACCACATATCGATTGAAAACAGTGATTAATTCACTGTTGACAGAAGAGCCCCGTTCTCCAAAAGAAAAAAAGTGAGATTTATTTTCAATAAAGCAATGAACGTGTTAGAATGAGGATCGTACTTGAAAAAAATTTGTGACATGTACATTCACGTGCTCGATACGTTATCTCTGTCGATTATCAATACTCTTCGGTCTTCTTCAACATATATTATTCGTATTATTACAACTATGTGGAAATCGAACAGTTCCCCAAGTCGATAAATCTGCCGGTCAAATTAGGTTACGCTCAGCTAAACCAACCATTTTCTCGTCAATTAAGGAAGGTCAACGTCGTTCGATTATTTATTAAGAAGTGAAGTTCGAGGAACACTCTCGCGCGGTGCGCGTATTTATGAATAGGCTAATTACCCGTCTCACCGGGGCCTGGGAACGCGATATGACGCCAAAGGGTCTGCCGAAATGGAAATAAAATGCTAATAAACTACTTAGAGAAGGACAATTATGTGGTCCAAGCCCGATCTCAACGTTTCAGTCTTTTAAACTGATATACATTTTACAATTGCAGTTTAAAGGACCGATGCGCCGGGATGGCACCAGATAATCCTTCTGCTTTAAATTAAATTAAATGGTAAATTAAATGGTCATGTGAAACGTGGTGTAACATCAGTCGTGAAATGCACGTCGTAACCTTGTCATACCTCTTAAGTGACTTCCATTTTAACTAGCAGATTAAGAATTTTTCAGCTCTCTAAATCATTTTGCGCCTTTTAAACTCTTGAAAGTGTTTCATGCAGAATTGAAATGGTGCACAATTGCCCGAAAACCCATCTGAACTAATAGGCGCTTATTTTACAAGGTTCGTACACAATGAAGCATTTTGGAAAGGTAAAGTTATTCAAAGTTCCCGAATTACACGTTTCCCATATTTTGTTTATTCTGGGAGCCGCGCGCGCCTCTCTCTGGACATGCCACCTTGAACTTGAGGAGGCCTCATTGGGTCAGTTATGGTTATTGCCGAGAGAGTGTGTCGTAATAGGAGAGAGTTAGAGAAAGAGAGGGTAGAGGAAGAGAGAGAGAGGAAAGAAATGCAGGTAGAACAACACAGGGTTTGATGAAAATGAATGAATCTATCACGTACAAAGTTCGTACATCATGTTTTATGAATGAATAATTTGAAAACATACCGCAATAGGGGAAACTTTCGTCGTGCATTGCTGGGTTCATGAAGCAATCTTTCTTTCCGTCGCACAGGATACTCATCTCGTGCAGATGTAAATCGGTTGGATCGGGACTGAAAAAAGGTTAAACAACTTTACTCCATAGTCCCAGACAAACCTTACTCCATAGTCCCAGACAAAGTAGTTTGTTGTATTTTGATCTCAATACATGCCCTAATTTACGATTTTCAACCGAAAAGCAACGAGATCAAACTACAAACACAGTAGGATAGGGTATACACCGTAGACGGTTGATTTGAGAAGACCGAACTTTATAACCAACCTATGCTGACAGATGACGGTAGACATATCAAAGTTGACCACAAACGTAGGTCTCATTTCGGGCATCGAACTATTGACAAAGTTCTTGGAGATAGCCCTAGTGGTGCCCGCAAGCAGGCAGAGGGAGAGCAGCGGGCCCAGCCAGCCCGAACTACCCATTCCCATTATTAGAATTCTGAAACGGAGCATACATGAGAAAACAGCAGTTGGAGCCATTATGCAGAACGGAGATAATGAACATCTTTTGAGAAAATGGTTCAATGAGACAACTTTACCGTGGTACATGAGAACTAAGAAGGAACACGTGACGAGAAAGTGTTGGACGCAATAGCTAATACGGAGAACGTCCAAGTATTGAGACTCGGATTTAATGGTAATATAACAAAATGTTGCGTTAGGCTCTTAACTACTCAATGGAAGTATTTTCTAGTTCCCAGCCACTTTCGTAAATGTTCATTGAACTCAGAAGGAATGACGAAATCATCGTTGTAATTTGATCTAAATTCATGTCAGAGCTCACGAAATTGGACTAAAATATGACGATATAAAACGACAAAGACAGTGGAATGGGTTAGTAAATACTGTGCAGAATTGCCTGAACAAAGTGAACTTTATAGCTGAATTCGCTTTTCCTTCAGTCCACCTTTCACAACTTCAGAAAAGGACGATGAGAAAGTCAAGTGGCTCGGCGCACGAGTAATAGATGCGGTGACCTTTGTTATTCTTGGATGGAACACAGGTACAACAACAGCACAGCTCAATGTCACCTTCGCCTCGTCAAACAAAGCAAATTGGATTTGGAATTCAAATGCCAACAGATGCCGCGAATTACGAGCATTCTGAAGGTTGATAGGACACAGGTTAGGTTTGCGGTTGGGTAGGATGAAAAAGATCTCTTATAATATACTAAAAGTAAATTGAATAGTCACGTAAAATGGGTATTCTTATTAGAAATCGTGCACTTTGTCATTGCACGTTTATGAGTTTCGCTGTGTTCAACACGTTTCACGTGACTACGCAAATGACTACCAGTATACGGAGAGTGCATGTGATACAACAAATGGAGAATATCTTCAAAAGACTAAAGTTCGAACTAACTGGATAATCTTCAGCGCCTATCAGAAGAAAATTGTCCGACAAAAGAGAGCGCCTATACAGCGAACTCAAAAGTTTCGAATTGGCAAATCATATTGGCCAGATATGATTCGAGAACAGGACAAAATTTCAAAGTGGTTGAAATGAATCCTTGAAGAAATAAAAAAAATGAATAGGTTTCTTAATACATAGTTGATCTAACCTCTCTCCAGCTTGGTGTAGAAGAGTATGTGTGATTCCAAAAATTCAATACATATATCAATTACATATAACTTATCTTATGGATGTGAGCTATCATGCCTAGCCAGGATCAGAACCCGGCATGTGATGGCAAATACAAATTACATACTTATTACATATATAAATGCTACCTAAATGCACATATCAACAAAACTTCATCAGATTGAGCTGAGCTATCATGTCTAGCCAGGATCAGAACCCGGCCTGTGATAACCTCGGCCAAGTGACCAGTTCTCGCCAGTGAACTTGGGGCGGTCCCGTACCGCATGGTGTACAAGGTCAAGACACGGAGGACGGAATTAAATCCGCCGAGACAAGAAAACGAGAAAAAGAGCCCCGCCGGGAAATACATGGCGTATTCGAATACTACTTTGAATGGACAAATTACACAGAAAGGCATTGGGGAAAAACGCGGCAGGTGCCAGGCTGTTTTTGACCTCAAAGTTCAGTTTACAGAGAGGTGGTGTTGTTTTCAGAACACATATTTTGTTTGCGAAAAGTTCGAAAGAAAGTCAGAGAGAAAGGAAGGGAGAAAGAGAGAAAAAGAGAGATAGAGGGAGAAAGAGCGCTGGAGTAAGACTCACCTCACAGTCTCACAAAGCACAAAAGTTCGATTGAAACTTCAAAGAGATTGAGAAAATTTAGTTTCTCTGCTCAAGATTTAAGGAAACGAAGCTAATGCGTTGAGAGTTAGTGTTACTTGAAACTTGAAAAGAATGGTAGTGATACTACAAAATTGTCTTCAGGGGTACTGTAGATATGTCACCACCCGTTATTTGATGACTATGAAACCACAAAATGCCCTCCAAAACCACATATAAACACGCGCAGAACAGTTGTTTATTCGATTCTGAGCCGATTACCAAAATTTTATGGTCTTTTAACTGCAACCGACTGCCTTGAGATGCCGAATGTGTGTATGTGTCAGCCATACTTGAGTAATTTTCTAGCGAATTCCTTGTAATAGACGAATGGTTCTAATAAAACTTATTTATCTGGAAGAGAAAAAGTTTGTTTTTTCTCGAAACAAGGTAACAGTGAATGAAACTATTTTTTCGGAGTAGAATGAAGAGTTGTACTGGCATTTCTGATCAGACTACAACTTAAGTTAGTCACTGTTGTACAATTCACACTCAATACTGATCATCACGAAGAAGTGTGTGTGTGTATGTGTTCCGAATTAGATGAGAGGACCACGATATAGACTTTGAAAAGAACCGACCAAGATTTGCGAAGTAGTGCAAAATGTTCTATCAAATACAGCGGAAACGAAATAGAGGAAGGTGTTTTTTGCACTCAACTTGATCAAACAGTGCGTGATGCAGAATCTAGGACAATGTTGCCAAAAAAGCAATGTTATTTGCCCAAAACGGTGAACTGATTGATATTCGAGACTCGTGGAAATCTTTTCTATAAATCCTCTGTTCGAATTAACATTACATGGCCTTATTGTATACCAACCTGGCTACTTTTCTTCCGAATGTGATCTAGTTCTACGAAAGGAAAGCAATTTTTCTTAGATAAGTTAACGTTTCCTGAATTTCGAGAACATTTCGATTTGAATCCAACTTCGACATTATGGAAGTTAGACGAATAATTACAAGTGCTTTTCTACCTGTTTTTATTGAATACTTGAGAACCAGATAATAGAACAATTGAACATTGCCCTATTGAAGGAACTGTGTTCGTTATAGGGAGTGAAAAATTATTGTTTCGTCTTTGTAGTTCGATCCCGACATACGCTGTACTCAGGCGACTGCATGTCCCAGGTACATGAACGGGACGTCCCATGTCCCGGTACTGTCCCGGGACGGTACCAAAAATTACGGTAGAAGTGGAGCATATTTGCGTAAAAAAGTCACGATCGAGGAGAATTTTTGTCATCATTTTTGCAAATCTGCTCCATTTCTACCGTAATTCTTGGTACCATCCCGGGACAGTACCGGGACATGGGACGTCCCGTTCATGTACCTGGGACATGCGACTGCTGAGTATTCAAAGAAATTTGACCGAAAAGTAACAGGATCAAACTACAATCACAGCGAGATTGAACCATAGACACGGTTTAGAATTGTATCGGATAGAGCTAACCTGCCGTATTGAAGGAAGTGTGTTGGTTATAATTATCTCAATACGACTTATAAAGCGGGGTATGAAAAGTATAAGTTCTAGAGTATTTGCTTTAAGAACAATATAGGAATATAGCATTCATTGTCTTCTTGGAGGAAGTGTGTTGGTTAGCCACCGCTGCTGGCTTGTGCATGAGCAGCCGAAAACAAAGTTGGGTCAAGGTGAAGTAATTGACATCAACTGAGAAAGTGCAGTGATGATATCAAGGATAACCTAGATGGCAGGACTTGTTTACGAAATAGTCAGCACAGTTCAAACTCGCAAAAGGGTTTTTAGTTTCGGTGAACTCTCCTAAGTTTAATGACGATTGCCTAACATTCAAATTGTGAAAATAACCCAAAGTTTCTGGCCCGCTATAGAGGGACAACTCCATTGAACAGAAATGACATATATAGGGCGACCTAACAGAAAGTGTGACATTATATAATGATCTATGACATCAAGCACGTGCTATATCTTTATAGGCGGCGCCATAGTTATTCCGGTCACTTACCTCACACAGCGAAAAACTGCCGCCACCGTAAGACTTTTTACGCATCAAGACGCAATTTATTGGCTATAATAGCATGTTAGCTTTCAAAGGGTTGTGACCCTGTTAACGGGACGTGAGAAGGACGAAATTTCGTCTGGCTAGATGTCAGACAAATCAAACGTTGTCTACGTAATTATACCAAGAAAAAAAATGGAAGAACTGAAGAAAACTCGGGGAAAAAAAGAATAATTATGCATTGTCTCAGCCAAAATTTTACCATTTCAAGGATTTATAGTTTGCTCCGTTTGATTCAGTAAAAACAAACATTTATCGAACAATATAAGTGTGTTGTCTCGCAAATTTCAGTCACAAAAAGTCACGAACAATGTTTTCACTCCCTCACAGGAATCAGGATACTCGGTTGAAACGGACAAAGGAACCAAGAACCTACTGTCATGATCCGAATGCACAGAATAAGTTTCGTCTACAGTAATTCGTGTGTTATCAGTGGGACAGGCGAAGAAGAGTTAAGTGGTCTCTCACCGTCCCTCGGTTCTCTCTAATGGCAATGCTCGACCAATGTCAAGGCAAGATTTACTGCTGAGATAGTTATCTCTGAATCGCACGCGCCTGGTAACCGCAAAACGTTTGACCGTAACCGAACCTTTAGCTGGTATCGTGTTTTTCTGAACACTGTTATTTAGGGATGAAAAACAATAAACGCTTCAGGGCAAAATCGAGCTGAAACTCAAAAAGAAGAGTGGAGCAGCCAGCGGACCGAAATATTGCACATTACGATCCAGATGTTTTGGAGACGTTCATGAAATACCTCAACTTTGAGTGAAATTGATAATAAAGTTACAGTAACCCATAATTGTTGACGGTCATGACTCAGAGTAGGACGAAGTGATAGTGCCGTATATACTTTACACTTTCGAGATGTTCAAAAACCTAAAAATTCAGTGGATTAAAAATAAAGTTACAGTAACCCGTAATTGTTAACGATCATGACTAAGAGTAGGACAAACTGGTAGTACCGAACGGCCGAGTCGAAATTCTAAACTGATAGCTCGACAGCCGTGACCCGCAATGTCAAGGACGACAGAAATGTCGCGGGAAAGCACGGCACCGTTTTTTCTAATTCGTTTGTTTTTGAACTGTTTTCAATTGACTAGTATAAAGGAAGTTTCGACAAAAAGTATCCGTTTTAACGTAACGACTTGTGTTCTTGTCAAAGTCATGTTGATTCAAAATAAAGGCTATTAGTTATAGAAGCAAGCTAAGTCCTAAGTGGTAACAACTATACTGTTAGTCAATTGCACAGTCACGTGAAACATATTAAACACAGCAGAACTCAGAAACGTGTAATGACAAAGTGTACGATTCCTCATTAGAAAGCTAACTTTACTTGACCATTCATTTTAACGAGTTAATTTGTGAATAATATTGGGGAATAAACAAGTCTTTTGCTCTTTTGTGAACCTAAACTCCTGAAGAATATTGGAACAAACTAGATAGAAACTACGAAACAGCGAATAAATGGCAGCTGATCCGAACAACCTCCAACTTTCTCCGACGGCACCACAACCAGACAAGATAATCCTCCATTGTACGGTTCGAGAACGGGCAAACTTGTCTTTCAAAGTCAGGCAAGTCAGAAAAAATCGTAATATTTTGATGAAAAACTGTCAGAACTAGTTAGTACAAAATTCGATTCCGTTTTTCAACTCCAAACATCTTGAGGTAGCGCCAAGAAATCGGGCCAAGATAGTTAGTTATTAACATTTTTGTTCATGTGTAGTTTGATCCCGTCGCACTTCGAACGACCTACAAACGCGCTCGACTGACGTTGTTTTCGCTTTTTGAGTGATTTCAGACGTACTTTGGGTGACTATTGAGTTACTCGTATGCTGGTTTCATGACCTCAGCAAATATTTTGATCAGTATCTGCTAATTGGGTGGTATCTGCTAAAGTTTTACATTTTGTGGCACTGGTATCACACAAAAACAGCAGAGCCGACCTATTTGATCTACCCACCTGACTTAGAGCCCCATCGGTTTACTTACCAATTTAGCAATCGTTTTTATTGACCACAAAGTGCCGACACGGTTTACAGTTTTTTTTTCATGCACCTGAACCCCCGGCACAACCTTCAGGAATGATTAAACAACAAAGTTAAACTAATCACGACACTTGACCCACATTCTACACAAATTGATAAGCGGATTGCCGCGGTACCGAAAAACACGAAATTTATTTCAGACACTTGGTCATAGTAAACCAATTGTGGAAGTGGAATCAGAATAAAAATAAGAACGTAGATTATATCATATAATTCAAAGTAGTATTGAACTATAGTTACCAAATGGACCCAGAAAAGACCCAAACCCCAGGAACGCAAAAAACGAAGGCAAACATGACATCAATCTCAAAAAAAATGATGATAGCTCTACCGGAAAATGCAGCACTTTCTGCTCTTTTCCAACTCATGCAGTATAGTAATGTAATGACTAAACTAGGAATAAATGGTACAGCCCAGCTAGTAAACATCATTATGCGTGCATTTCACCATTGCACGTGCCTGAGTTATCAGAGTTTACATTGACTGGCAGTTTATTACTATTCAAATGTTTCAGCTAGATAATAGTACGAAACGAGAATAAGAAAACAAGACTGGACGTCAGATCGTCAAAGTGACCAGCTCGACTGAGCTACTGGCGATCCTCCCCCAAGCCGCGGCGCGGCATCTACGTCGAGTTGCGCAAGCGCAAGCGGCGCCGTAACAGATTTGTAGGCGATACGGCAAATCACTTTGATACGTGACATGTACCTGTCAAATCAAAATGTCCCAGATACAGTGTTCCGCTCATGTTTGGGAACTACTACCCGAGTTACAGTTCTGGTTGAACTCTTAGGTTTGCGTGTAATGATGTCAGCAAATTTTGGTGAAGTTTTGAGCTACAGCTTTCAAAAACATAAGACCTCCCCATTAAAAAAGTTGTAAAAATTGCATTCTTTTTTTGTTCTAAAACCAATTGTAACTTTTAAAATACGAAGCGTTATATTGTTCTTACCAGAAATTTAAACGTTGCTCTAGAACAGAAAAAGGATACCACTTTTACAGTTATCTTCTCGGATAAGTCTTATTTTCGTCAACTTTGTGTGTCTTCAAGAGCTCACAATCTGCCTCAAATGGGATATGGGATTCAAAGGAATTTTCGCTGTTTGGTCTCAAAAATGTATGATAACAAGCGACCTGAAATTCAAAACTTTTACCGAGGACTAAGAATTGTAATTCTTACCGAGTGCTTGTAAGACACCGGTGGGACATCCCATGCCATACTGTGTGTCCACAAAACAGTGAAACATACAATACTTGCCCTTCCGACGTCTTCTCTGCGTCTCTCTGTTTCGCCCAATCCGTTCACCGTGTCCAACAAACTTTGCAAGCCTGTGCGAAGGTCAAGTGTGTGCCAAATCAAGTGAATGTGATGGTATTCCAATAAAATGTGCGCCACCGACAATGGCACAATGTGTACGTGTGACCTCTGTCTCCCAGGCTCCTTTAATGGTTCATTTCACGCCGTTCACTCGTTCTAGACGGCTAAGAACACAATGAAAACCAACGAAAAAGAATAAGGCGAGGAACATTGACACGAATCTACTTTGCATGACAAAGCCTAAAAGAAGTGACCGCGAATTTGTTCTTTTGATCGCACTTTAGAAAAATTTCTTTGGTTAGCACTCCGGGACATAACTAAACAGAAAGATTGAGCTTTCCATAGGAAGTTACCAAATTTGACTGGTGGTCCAATCTGTCAAACTCAGCAGAAACTAGAGAATATTCCCGAAATTCATTGATCGAACTAGAAACCCAATAGACCTAAACAAAATCATCTTCCGTCGAGAGACACCATTACTTCAGTTAAAAGAAGCAGTGTCTCTACAATTCATGTTGTGCAATAATCATTAATGTATAATTATTGTTTTCCTTTGAGCTTTATTCGATCAGAGCCTTGACCCGAGCCGCTCACATCGAGCAGTTTTCATTTATCTACAATTGCGCAAGCCTAGATTGTAATCTACTATTCCGAGCCTACAGAAATAACCACCCACATATAAAGAGATTGTAGCTCTTCAAGGGTTTGAACATAATTATTTAGGTTATAAAAAATAAAAGCAAAACTCAACACCTCTGAAATAGCAAACTTCATTATCAATAAAAACAATCACAGAAAAACACTGATGATAGGTCGTAAAGAAAAATAATTACAATAATAAATTACTATGGTATCCGTAATACTAACAAAAACATTTGAAATAACTAGTGAAAATAGAGGCTTTACCCATTAACCCAAAAGTTGCACAGAGCACAGTACCAGCGAACTCGCTGTCAATAACAAACGTTTATGACCGCGAGTACGTACTCGAATTGAGAAATACTACAAAGAATCAGAATCATGTTTTCTGTGTACACACTAGGTTAGGCGCGTTCAAAACATATTCGATAGTTTAACACACAAAAAACAACGCAACTGGCAGTGAGAAAAGGGAGCAATATTACAAACCAACTATGATTGTTCACGCTCAGACCAAAGACCAAAGTACGAGCACAGCTCGACACTAAAAGGTGGTGTTGTTTTCGGGGTAACTGGGCTCATGCTTAAAGGTTGAAACTAGGGCTAATTCAGTCCGTAAACAGTCCCTAGCCAACTGGTTGCACACTCAATATATCACTCTCGAACTGGGTTCACCAGACGCAAGAAACAGTTGGCATACGAAAATAAATAATATGCTCACCGAAAACCAGATATTAGGCAATAGAATATGGGTTGTTCATCATAATTAGTTTATACAACAGTGCGAACTTCGAAGAATCGTTTCAGGTACCAGATTTGTCCGACGGTCATTGAGACGAGAACGATAGCCTCGAACACGGCCCACAGCACCACTCGACTATTCGTGTTCTCGTTGACTGCAACAGAAGGAATGAGAAATACATTCGAGTCATACATCAGCAACTCGTTGTTTCACTCTCAACGTGTGAGTTTTTCCTTCAACTCAATTCATGGGAAAACGGTTTCTTCGACACGAGAATCTCGGATTTTCTATTTTCATCAGAATCAGTCAAATATGAATGTTTCACAGTGAAAGTGCAGGGATCTAAGTTTCGAAAATGGTAGTAGCTAGCTCGGTAACTGTTGAAAAGATATGGTAATAGATAGTACTTTGAGCTGTTGAGTATGAAAGCAATACAGCTGCGACCATACGTAAAATAGTTCCACATCAGAACGAAAAAAGTGAGCATGAGCATTACCGAAAAGTGAGCTTGTGGTATTCGAAATCTCGAAACAATTGTAATTTTTCCCGCAATAATATTCAACAATGTCGCAAAAAGTGAGCATGACTTATTTAGAATTGGGAAAAAGTGACCATCAGACAACATCAAATGAGAGGGTATTTTACGTATGGCTGCGACACAATAAAGCTATATGTTTCGAAAGTTGGTCCCAGAACAAATGACTAAGCAACACCACAACAAAACTTAAAACAAGGTTCTGCTGTTTGCTGCATACTTCCGGCTTATGACTAAACTAGCAAAACGATACCACTAGTCAGCCACATACCAGTAACGCATGACTGTTCCACGACAATAAAACCGTTTTCCCTAAGTTTCCATTCAAGTATTGCATCAAAAATGAGCAAATTTTCCGTACAATGAAGCAGAGGGAAAGGGAGCCTATTTTCTAAACTTTTCTAGTTTGAACCTTTGAGTATAGTACGATATTCAGCTCAATAGCAAAAATTTATTGTATTGTAAAATAAACTCACTGGATCTGTGTACGCGTTCCCTGACCTCCATGTACTCTTGCTCGTGCTTGACCGACATCAGGGCGGTCGACAACTCGCGCACCATCTCCTCCAGTTTCTGGTTATCTGCTAAACACATCATATTTTAATGTTAAATACCACAACACAACGAAAATCATGCACACACTCCAATAAGGTCCGAATACTTTACAAAAAAAGGAGTGCGTTCTTTCATTGGAACACATGCTAATTAATGATGCTGCCTCAAAATAGACAAATTTTCTTTTGGCGAAAAAGTAGCCAATTTTTCCATTTTTTTCCTTGACTATTCGGACAAATTTACTGGGGTATGACGAACCTAGGGAAAGTAGTGATACTTATAGCATGGTATGATATATCTATGTTACATTCAATTGTTTGCTTATGTTCAGTCTTGAGTATAAAATATGATCTTGTTCGTAAACGCTTTTCAGCTACGTTTTCACATTAAACGAGTTCATTTATGTGATAATTATTAAAGTTTTAACATGGGTTTTGCCCATGAAGTGATATTTAAATAGTTAAGGGGATTTTTTTAAATAGTTGTATTTTAGATTAAGAAACAGCCAACTCAGAACGTCCCTGGTTGTGTTACAGTATTTTACTGTACTTACAGTAAAATACAGCATGGTGGGAATACAAATCGATTTTTTGGCGTCTCGACTAAAATACAGTATTTTTCCGAACCGTTCGGTTCTTGAACTGTTTCGACTAAACGCGATTTCGTGAAATACAGGGCATGTTCGGAGAAGAGCCAGGGAAAGCCAGAGTGTCCAGCTAACCAAAAAAAGGACCTTTTTTGGCTTACAAGCGAAACTATAACTAGACAAGAGTCAACGGTGAGGAAAAATCATACCTGCGTCCTGGTTGGCAGCTGCTCCGGGCGTCTGCTCATGAGGCTCAACGATCTCGATGGTAAACATCACTGCCTGCAAATTATAAACTTGCTGGTTTGTATTATTTAGTAAATAGCCGACAATAATATTCTCTCTTCCCTTCAGTCTTATTCGGTCCAATATGTACGCAAAATGAAAGCTCAAGGCAACGGAAAAAACTTGTGAGAATTGAGAATTCCGTAAGCGCGGCGATTGCATGCAACTTGCAACTGCATACTAAGTTCACGATAAATTCATTGAAAAAAAAATGGAAAAAAGCCAAAAAAGGATATGCCACCGCAAATCTGAATACACCGTACCTTAGGAGTCATCGTGCTCATTTTGTTTCCGAAGCAATAGGTATAAACTCCGTCCATGTGCGCGGCGAAGGTGTACTTTCCGGATGATTCCCGTTCTCCTTTGTAGATCTCCTTGTTGTCCGGGCCGACAATCTGAAAACATGCATTTCTGAACAAAATAGTTAAAAGAGGGTGGCTGCTTAAACTCATGTTTCGTTCTTCGTTGTAATCGAAACTCGAAACAAAAACACTCAACGACAAGAATTCGATAGAGAATTCTGTATCTGTACGGAACAAAGGTGTTTGCTCACTAAACCGTGTAACCAAAACGACCGTTCGTTTAAAAATCTGGATAAACCACATCATGTTTTGCTGGTGAATTCTATATGTAACTGGGTTTTTAGGTAATCTAACCCTTTTTTGGTAACCTATTTTTCAAGTTACCTCAGTAGGTAACCGGTTGGTAGCCTAAAATGAAAATCCGGTTAACTGTTTTTCTAACGCAAAACGTGGTTTTTACCGTTAGTTTGAACTGTAACCGGATTTTAGTTTCAGGTTAGTTCCAGGTTACCTACAAGGTAACCTAAAAAAGAGGTTACCAAAAAAGGGTAAGGTTACCTAAAAACCGGTTAGTTGTAGAATTTTTTTGTTTTTGGTGAAACGAACTGGAACTTTTTGAATATAATATCGTAACGGATTATCACAACAAGGGGAACAAGGAGATAACTGTATGCACTAACAGAGTACGAAACGCTTCCTCTTTTCTGCCGTGCAAGTCTGTTTCGAGTTTTGAACATTAAACTGCAAGGTTATTTCCGATGAAAAATTTGGGTAATCGTTACTCATACTCAAGCGCCTCCCCAAAAATCAGCCAATTTACAATTACAACGTAATTCAAGTTTGAATATTTTTTATTAACATTCCATAGTAAGATTCGGGAAGAATGATAGGATTACCTTAACATCAATATCCAAAAATCCTCCTTCAGCAACTTCAAACATGAGACCCATCTTCGTTCCCGAGATTACGCGATCGAAGAAACATTGTTCCTGAAAACGAAAAACCTTAGCTTATCTGATATAATTTTTAAAGTCTGAAATGTGCCATCATATGCGGAATTCGAGTAACAAAACTACCCTCATAGTTCAGCTGAGACAGGGAATGGGTCTGAGTAATATTCGAAAATGAACTTGTTTTTCGAATAAAAAAACTAACAATAAATTGTGCAGTTTTACGTGAAAAACGACCACATTTGGCTAGTAACAAGACAACCAGTTTTTTCATAATTTGGTCAGAAGCTAGGGTTGTCAAGATATGAGTAAGAGTAAAATATTGGAAACGTGAAAAGAGGGAAAATGAAAGAAAACGGACATATAACCTTGACTAATGCCTGCAGATTCGGACTAAAGCATCTGAGAAGCTTGAACGAGTTTCTTTTTTTATAATAGTGGGCACTTACAACTTACTTAAAACAGAGTCGCAAACAAATAAATTAAACGTACTTCATTGGCATCGATGTGGATGAAGTAGGCAGATGCTGACGAAACCAAGAGGAACAATTGGAATAAACCAAACATTGTGTATACCCTGCAAATACGTATATGTACTTCACGCATAACCACATACATCATAATGATGTTAAATAACAACTCGTTCATTCATTCAACAAAATCTAATCAATAAATCGAAGAGAAGTAAGCTGAATGAGAGGAAAGCAGCTTGAAATCACACAGCATTCGGAGAGGTACTATTTAAAGAACCTGCTAGGTGTTAAAATGGTTGTTTACATGATAATATAGAAAATAAGAACTGTTGAAGATTGTACGGAGCCGGATATCGTATTATTTACTAGCAGTCACTGGTGGCTGCTCCCAAACGACAAAACAATACATCAATTAATACAACACAACTTGGAGTTGAAATTCAATTGAAAACAACAAAACAATACAAATAAAACGTAACAAAATAGTTGAAAAGCTACGTTTACGTGTCTATTTGGCGGTGACCGAAACTTTAGCTGTGTGAGTAATGTGGTTGTGACTCCCGCCACGAACGAGCTAGTCCTTTAATAATTAAACAGAAAATGCGCGGCAATGAAAAGTTTTCTGATGCTTTTGAATGGTGTCCGCAAGGCTGATACGAATATATCAGAATTCTGTGTTACTCCTATCATCAGAAACCAAAGTTTACACCATCATAGTTGCAAAAAAAATTATATAAGGCACTCATAACTCCAAAAAAACAGTCCTAATGAGCGTCAGAATTCCAAATGGAAATCTTTTGAGGCTCAGACTCCTTTAGGCCAATTCTACAACTAACCGGGTTTTTAGGTAACCTAACCCTTTTTTGGTAACCTATTTTTCAGGTTACCTTGGTAGGTAACCTGGAAGTAACCTGAAAGTAAAATGCGGTTACCGTTCAAACTAACGGTAAAAACCAAATTTTGCGTTGGAAAAACAGGTAACCGGTTTTTCATTTTAGGTTACTTACAGGTTACCTACCGAGGTAACCTGAAAAATAGGTTACCAAAAAAGGGTTAGGTTACCTAAAAACCCGGTTAGATATAGAATTCACCACTCCTTTATCATGTTCCGTCATAAAATAAAACCCGGTATCTCTAGGAGTCAAGACTTGGGTTTATTTTTGGTTGGTAGTAAACATGTTGCTTCTGTGATAAGCCAGGTGGTATCAATAGTAATTTCGCTCGGTTCAGCTAAAATTGTAGTTTTATCTAGCGTCACTTTGTGCTCAATTCAAATATATCGCATATGTTTGACATACCCTTTTACTACGACTTGACTGTGTCACGCCTATTTAGAATATTTAGAATATTTATTCAACGCATTCATGTATTTTGACACATAGTATCACATGGTGTTCTCTCAGCTTCATGCTTCACGTACGGCTTCAACGGGGGAAGGCTAATTTCCAAACATCGGTCAGAGCCCGGGCTTCGCGGATCCAAGTGCTCCCCAGGATATTTTTGAAGTCATCGTGCCATCTTGCTTTTGGACGTCCAACTCGGCGCGTTTGGTTATAGGGGAACCAGTGAAGCACCGTTGTGGACCAATTTCGGGTTCGGACCACTTTTTCGGCAAATTTCCATTTTCTTCGTGTGACTTCATCGATCACATTCCGGAATTGGCTCACTCGGTGTAGCCTTTCATTTGTCCAGCGGTGTTGAAGGGAAATTCCCAAACTTCTTCTCATCATCTTCCTTGTTTCTACGGACAGTCGACTTCTGGTGTGTTCATCGAGGACCCAAACTTCTGACGCGTACAAAATATGGGGAAGTACCACCATGTTGTACAACTTCGACTTTTGTTTGATGGTTGCTGCACGACTGCCAAAGAACGTTTTGTACTTCGTAAAAGCGTTCCATGCTGAGGATATGTTCTTGTTCACCATGGCTCTGTAGTCGATTGGAGTGGAAATTCGGCAGCCCAGATAGTTGAAAGTATCAACTCTTTCGATTGTTTGTCCTTGTATGCGGATCTCTCTGGTGACACCGGTGTTGGCCATGTATTTCGTCTTTGTGAAATTGAGTTGCAGACCGGCTTTCTCACTTTCTTCGATGACTTTCTTCAACATCCTTTCGGAGCCGGTTTTTGTCGTGGAAATCAAAACAATGTCATCAGCATAGCCGAGCCACGCTAATTTCTCGCCATTTATTTGGATTCCGTCTTGCAAATCGGCAGTGTTGATAATCTTGTCGATCACCAAATTGAACAGCATGGGAGATAGAGTGCATCCCTGACGTACGCCCTTGCGGATTTCGACCTCGACTTCTTCTTGGTTCACTTTGAAGTATGACTTGGAATTCTCGTACAGCTTGGCAACCAGGTGTATGATATCACTTGGAACAGCTGCTCCTTCCATTGCCGACCAGAGAAACGAGTGTTTGACACTATCGAAGGCTTTCTTGAAATCGATGAAGACCAAATGAAGAGGCTGGTTGTGTTCATGACATCTTTCCACGACTTGCAGAAGTGTGAAAATTTGGGACGTGGTACTGTATCCTTTCCGGAATCCTCCTTGACACACATTTAGATGATTTTCCAGCAAGTTCTCCAGACGATTGAGTATCACCTTTGTCAGAAGTTTGTAGACTGTGGACAAAAGCGATATTGGACGGTAGTTGGCGATGTTGTAGATGTCCCCACTTTTGAACAGGAGCTTGGTCACGGAAAAAGACAGTCCATTTGGAATGTCAGGATTGGCCAGCATTTCGTTAAACATTGTGGTGATGTGGTATACCAACTAAAATTGAAACAGGCTCTCAACTTTCGAAGTTCAGCTTCATCATAGTTTGTGGTTGTGAGTTTGATGTCTCATTGTCTTCGACCTATATCGTATGAATGTACTAGAGTAATGGGATTTGCAGTTCAAGAAACATCACACAAATATCACGTGCATTTTACATCATTTGATGGAGCGGTGATATTAGAATTGTATACGTAAAAATCAACAATGTTCGAGCCTTGACTAGACAGTGAGATCAAACTACATACACAGCGGGGCAGGGCAACATTGTATCGTATACGCCAGCCGTCACGAAATCGACCTCAACACGTAAAGGTCAAACCTGCGAGCACTTCTCTTCTCCAATAGTTGTTCAACAAATAGTTGCTGACCAGGTTGAAATAAAGCAATATTTATTTACGATTTCGGCGAAATTGAATTAAAATAGAAGATACAGATCAACATGTTCAGTGGTTCATTTTGTTAATCACCGTTTACAAACAAAAGGTCGTCGTAGTAGACAGAGAATGTCGCTCCATCTACCGCCGCGAGACATCTCCACGCAGTTCTCATTGTGGTTCGCGTTGTCGGGCTGACCTGAAAAAAACCATTTCGAAAGTTTCAATTCAATTTGTTTTTCTGAAGTGTAGCTTGAGTTCATTTTGCCAATCAACTTGATTTTACTGGGAAAGCAGTTTTTCTATATGAAGCGTCTTGAAAAACAGGATGCGTTAGAACAAATGCGGTTCACCCAACTTGTGCAAAATTCGCCCTCAAATGTTTTTATTACTTGTGCTTCTGCTACTTGCGCTCTGTTCTTCCTCTCAGATTTAGTATTAGTCTGACACTAAGCAGGTATATTGTACGTTTTGATATATGAGACAATCTTCCGTTCCTAATTTGAGGATACCGTGACGACGTCTTTGTCTCAGGAAATCTTGACAACTTTACCTGGCCTCCAGTTGCGGTACATATGCGACGTACGGTCCGAATTGATGAAAGCGTTCTCGAGCTGCACGTCATTCAGACCGATCCACGCTGGTTCGGACATTATCAGGGCTGAAAATGTATCAAATAATATAAAACTCGTAACTATGAAAGTTACTCTGAGAAATCACTGACTCGGCCCCCGCCGACTGAGTCGAAATTGAGACGGCAACGACAATGTCGCTGCCGTGACAAATTTTACTGATGAAAATAGCATATGTTTTGAGGAGACGCAAGCTGATGAACAACAGTTGAAACTGAGACGGCAACGACATTGTCGCGGCCGTCTCACGTTTTACTCATAGTAATCAGAAACTCTGTGTAGCTATAGACACATTCCATTTCGCCACATGTGACCCTAACCTATGCCGGTAACGTTACGGGCCTTCCCGGGCTGTGAAATACTGCCGTCATAGAGCCCGGGAAGGGCACGGCGCAGTACCACGGGAGGGTTTGTTTGAGCTACGGATTATGTTTAAAAACTGTGAACCGAACCTGTGGTGTGACATTATTTGAAGATAGAGTTAATACTCACAGTCGATAAATTTGTTCTCCGATTCAGAAGCCACTGAAGCTAGATGACCACCCCATTCTAGACAAATCTCTTCCGCTCTGTACCAGGATTCTCTTTTCTGAAATGCACAGATTTTTTGATTGTTGAGTTTGATCGAAAATAACTATTCACTTCTCTGTTTTATATATATAATTTAAACTTTTTCAAAAACTTGTTTTCTCTAGAAATATAGATATATTAGACAAGGAACCTTATATACTAAGTAGATACTTATTGAAGTTTATTTTTAGCGTGTTTAGGGTTTTATAGTTTTTTTTGCAATTATAGAATTTTTAAAACTCAAAATTTACCTCCATGTAGACGTATTCATGTCTACCGTGTCGGTGAACTCGAGCAGACAGCAGATCAATCCTCTTCTGGAAAAAATGAGAATTAAAATACATATTAAACTTAAAATACAGTAAGAACCCAAATAATATGTTGTTTCATAGAGGTTTTACACAACTTTTGACATAATAAAATTTTAATGAAGCAACGTTCTGCTGTCGGGACACAATTTTTACACCGAGTGAGCTGAAATACCAGAAAAATTTATATTGCCAAATTAAAATGTTCAATTTGTTTTTTTTCTTTCATAATATATTTTTGGAGCCTCACCGAGAGTTTTCTTACATCCACTTCGCAGGTACGCTGCACATCCAACATGCGACGCTCGCTAAGATTTTCAGCATTTCGTAGTTCGTTCTCGAATTTGGCCTGAAATAAAATATGTCAGTAGCTCATTTTTTTTCGCAAAGATATTTGATACAAACCATTGTCAGTTATTCGAAATATCTTCACAAACAATGTTCTTCGACAAACCCAAAATTCACAGTCACGATCTCCATTTTAGTTATTCGCGCAGTTAGCTCGAAACGGTGTAGTTTTAATCCAAACGGAATTTTGCCATATTCTCTTTCAGTTGAATGGCCTCCTTTCCAGTTCAAGTTTTTGGTAATTTTAAATCATAATTTTAAATCCTGGGTCGGCTCACGTTCATCTCAGCAATCTTCTTAGCCATTTCTTGTTCCAACTTCTCGCGAACTTGGGCGATTTTCTTGTCTATGTCTCCGGAGAGATTCTTCATTATAGAAGCACTATCCAGTGTGGTAGCTGCAATGCGGATGTTCAACATTTGCACTAACGAAGAACAACTATTTCCGATCCCTTGAATATCAACACTGCTATTAGTACAACTCCATCAATGTGCGACATAAATAGTGTTGCGCTATTTGATTTGTTTTTGAAAAGAAGTTCCGATGTTTCTGGAATACGAACGTAGGACCTTCGGCTTGACTAGAAGTTGAACATGCTAAATACAAAGTCTCAAAAGTAAAACAGAATACATGAATCAATTTTTTTTCACGTGAATATCGAAAACTGAGGCCACATACACGGAGTAAAATCGATGCTCTCTGTATCACATTTCTGCCGTTAAATCTTGAAAGTTGACCACAATCTGTTACCCATTTCTGTTCCAAACTAAACTCACCCTGGGGTTTGTGTGTTGGTTGTGGATGTCTGGGATGGTATCGGTGGTGTTGAGAGAACTCCAAATCTATCGTTCGTGCACCTAAAAACTATTTCTCCGTTGATTATGTGTGTGAAACTATAAAAAACAGTTGAAGTTGCAATATACAATTGTTGAAACATTTGAAACACCTCAAAACTACGGTTAATTTTTGCTGACTTCACTGATTGACCAGTCCAAGCAGACTTTTTACTGTCTTACTACAGTTTACAGTTCTTCCCTTATCATTCCAATTTGAGTCTTCACCAGGGAAAGTGAATGGTATAAAAAAAAGTTCCATGACAACCTCATAGTTCGTGCATTTTCTCTGAATGTCACGTCGTCTATATTCGAAAATCACGTGTTCTTATTAAACACACCTCTGTGTCCACTGTGATCGCTGCACTGCGTGAGTTTCTGTCTGAGACATCGAATTTCAGCAGCCCAGTTATAGCCAAAGTCCGAACATGGTTTCTGGGAAACTACGACAGACAGAAGGAAAAGTGAGAAGTATACAAACATCGCTGAAAGGATATAGTGTAAATCAATGGAAAAATCACGTGAAACATGGAAGAACAACGTGAAGAAGGGATTCACTGCGAACATTAACTGAGAACTTTCATAATTACGACTTAAGTATGACGAGATCAAAACTACAAACATCCGTTGAGAGTATGAGCCGGGCAATATAGCAGTTTTCAGTAGAGTGGACAGCTCAGCGAGGTGGACCTTATTAAAATAGTAAGGTCAAGATTTAGATTGAGAATAACTCCGATATGACATTTCTGTTCAGAACGCGAAACTTGATACTCGTGATTGAAACAATTAATGAAATTGAAGTGTTTGAACGGCATCCGGGAAAAAACGATAACTCTATATGACCGAAGAGCAATCAAGTGCTCTCAAATAAGAGAAATATGATCTGAGTAAATTCTGAGAGAGAAAAAACAAGTCCCAGGAAACAAAGTGGCTGACCAAAGGTCGTATTCAGGAAGATCCAGGCATTTCATCTGCGTCCCTCCAAGAATATGTTATTTCTCTGAGATCATATCCATGAACAACCCTCCATTTTCATCCCAACCTGCGTCTCTCGCTCGAGCACACTATTTCGTAACATTGGTAGCCCGGCGGGACGTTAGGTCAAGGAAATAGCGTATGTTTGAAGAGACGCAGGATGGGATGAAGGTGCCGGGATCTTCTAGCATACATACTTTGCTCTCACATCCCGCCGGGAAACGAGTCTCGCGAAATAGTGCGCCAAACGAGAGACGCAGGATGGGATGAAGCTGCCGGGATGTTCTAGCAACCGTCCTCAGAAACATTTCCCATAAGAACCTGCCGACCAGAACCCAAATGTTGCTACTGTACTGTGATTAACACAGCAAGAAGGGCGGTATAATAGAGGAGTCATGAATCATGAAAAAACCGACATTTCCCACCGCCTGACCGTGGGATATTACATTTTTGCTTTTGCAAGATGTGACAGATTTTAAATAAAGAAGGGTGCTGTTATTTATGTATTGTTGCCAAAAAATTGATTCATGTATTGGTATTCTGTTAAATGAACAAAATTGATAACAAATGAAATAAAAGTTAAATTTCGCACAAAAATAGTAGATGAAAGACGGGAGCTCAGATGAACTTTTGAACACTCCGAAACAAATTGTTCTTCAGACTGTAAGACATATAAAAACCTGAGAACTTGCTTATGTAACGAGTGAACATCAATTTTTTTATTTAAGCAACTTGATAGGACACGGTTTTTATATAGAATAAAGTGCAGCGTGGGACGTTCTCCCGAACATTTCGAAATTGATGTGAATTTTTCCTCTTGAAAAAGTTAGATGACTGGCTAAGATTGCCGGATATAAGCTTGAATGAACTTCTCGAGAAAAAGTAGATGCTTATAAATTTATGTGAGACTGGAATATTGTGGTGTTCGCATGAATGATTAGCCAAAAAATCATGGGAACCACCAATATGTGATATTTTCCGCTCCTACGTATAATACTAGAGTAGGATTGAATGCAGTTCAGTTAGTTGAAAACATTTTATATAGAGTTTTTTTTACAACATTTCCACTTGCCTAATAAGCCTAATTACTTAGATTCTACATACTTTCGAAAATTAATTCCAGAACTCTGTTCACTGTTACATTCACCAAAAATAGTTGTTCAAGACTCAGAGTTAAAAAAGCTATAATATTCACATAGTGAATTTCTCAAGAGTATTGTATTCATTATTGTCTATCGTTAATTCTATTTGCGACGTATCTAGTATGGGTTGAGAATTGATATATCAAATATCCGTGCCCAAGCAAACTACAATCAACACAACATAACGCGTGGTTGTCGACCTGACGATACACGATACCACCTACATTGCTACACAAGTTATTTTTGAATTCTGTTTGTATACTTTCAAGTCAAACAGAAGCCGTTCTAGTACGGCGGAGATGAGTAAATGAACGGCATTGTGGGAAAGAAAGGTCAGTTTTACAATCTTGTGCGCCAGTTCCACAGAAACCGAATGAGAACGGAAAACAATACGTTGCAGAAAAACTTTCTGTTAACTAAATCTTCTAGAAAATAATTAAGGTACGGTCGAAATATTGAGCCGGAGGATAGAATTTGAGGTGTCACACAAATTTTTACCAATTTACGTACACGTTCTGCTTTGGAGTGAGTGTTAAAAAGCAATTTGTCTCTCAGATTCATTTGAGAAACTAAAAAAAAACCCAACGATTCCTCGGATTAAAGAAGGACGATTATGTGGACCAATCCCGTTACATCGGTCCTTTAAACTGCAATTGAAAAATATATTGTGGTTTAAAGGACTGAAGCGTTGCGATTGGACCACATAATCGTCCTTCTTTAATGGCTCCAAGTGTGGGTAAAACAGAATGCTTGAATACAACAGTAAATGAAAACCGAAACTTCGTAGCGAAGATTTGCATAAGTGTTAATAGTTCGAATAAATTGGGAGTATATATATAGTTGTTAGTGGTTCATAAATCATAACACAGTTCATGATGTGTTTAGATGCATGTAAAGACAACATAACTGACGATCAAACATAAAAAAGAGGGGGTGGCTGAATGATTCAGAAAAACGGTATGCGAATTCATGTACTCTCTGATGGATGTGTCATTCGTGGAATCCTGACGGGAAACGGTCATTACGTTGGTATTTGGAAGACCGAACTGTGCTCCTACTCAAACATAGTTTTACGTGAAACGTGCCAACACATCAGAACCAAAGTACGTGCAACGGTAAAGTGCAAAATTTTGTGCTTCTAGTATTTCGTACGCTCACTCGTTACTCGTAGGCAAGTTACGAGCAATGAACTATGATCTACTTCAAATGGTTGAAACACATCAGAAAAAACGATAGTATTATGAACCCCTCCTCATCATACATCATCGTTCACTTTCGACGTCGAAATAGTTCGCACATTTCCCAACTGGACTTGGGCAGCTTGCCGATGAAATTTCAAAACAGTTTTTGAACATGTTTAGAAACTTCAAAACAATAGAAATTCATGCAAAGGTTTCTTCCCCTTTTTTACAATTCGAATTCAAGGAAACTTTCTGTAGAATATATGTTTTCTCTTAAAAACACTCAGAACGATTAGCGCCAATATTCTGCAATTGGCCAGCTACAAAAACAAGAGAGCATGCAGGTCAATGACTCGCAGACAGGCTAAGACAATCTGCGTCTCTCTGATCTGCACACTCTCTCGTTCAGCCAATAAAAAAGTGGCTGGCCAATTGGCTAGGAATTTTCTGAGCAGTCCTCCAAAGTTTTTGGCACGCTGCCAACGAGTCCAGTTGGAAAATATGTATCATATCAACTTTCTTTATCTCAGAAAACGGCCGCTTTCTTGTCGAAAATTGAAAATTAGAATATTTTTGTCCGTTTTTAGTTATTATAATAACGTAGGATGGATTGAGTTATTGAGAAAAACACATCCAGCAGGCTAGACGATTGATGTTGTTTTTAACTTGTCATTGTTCGCAATTATTGTAATAAACGATTGCGGCGGATGCAAAACGGAAATGAAAAACCTTTTCAGGTTATTCTGTTCTCAAAAGTCGTGAAACTCCGAATAAATGAAACATCCCATAATACTAAATTATTTAGTACTATATTTGAGCAAAAACGTTTGAGATCAAGCTGGGGTAGAGCCACCCTGTCGAGCTGCACGCATGAAAGTAAACGTTCGAGTATTTAGTTACCAATTTGTTCCATAAATAGCTGACAGAGCGAAAAACGATCACTAGAATGTTTGACCGGTTACGGTAAGCAAGTACACAATACTTCAACGTCTATTGATTAACAAACGTAACTGCGTGAATCGGTCAATGACGGAGATAGCATGAAATTTACCTAGACTTTCATGTAGTGTTTGAGAAAGAGAGAGAGAAAGAGGGGGATATAGTGAGAGATAGAGAGATAGAGAGAGGAAGGGGGGAAGGCTCGTAAAAGCTGAAAAATCTTCACATATCTCACACGGAAGACTGATGGACTATTTTATCATGTGAAAAACTAGCGAGAAAGATCAACTGGCGATTAGAGCGCAGTAATAGGTGGAGCAGCCCTCGCCCTAGAATAGTTTGATCGGACTCTTTCAATCCTGCTACAGCTTCTCAGTTCAACTGTTGCCTCTCAGCTAGAACTGAGTTGGGCAATCTTCACCTCCATCCGTGACTGTTAGAACAAAGAAGATACAATCTCCCATTTTATGAGAAAACCAAAAAAAGTAGATGTGGGGGGGGGGGGTGAAAGTGAAATGATTTAACATTATGTATGTTTACAAACCAGTAGTTGGTCATGGGAGTCCATGCGGCCAGCTGGTCAGCTATTTTGATGGTGAAAGTGTGTTGAAAAAGGCTGAGGGTTTATACAAGCGGCGCGGAGAGGCCAGCTGCGGTCATATATCAGAAAGAGCGATAAATGAGAGAGTGGGAGAGGACTCGGGGAATCTCGCGGCAGAGACGGGAAGGAAGATTGGGACCCACGGTTCGGTGCATGAACTTTGCACTTTCAGTGTTGGCGCACTTTTATAGTTTAAAACGGGTACTAGAAGAAGAAGGATCAGTCACGTGGAACGTGAACGGATTAGGTAAAATGGACTTTTCGTACATCTTCACGAGTTCTGTATTTAAAACGTTTCACGGCAGATCAGTAGAACTTGTAGTGCCATATCCAGTCAGACGTAGTCTCATGAAGTATCTGTCTTTATTTATTTGTGACGAGCCCATATATGATCTGTGACAATGCTGAATTTAGAGGTTTTTCGCGTTAATGCTACGAAGTCTCTGTCTCAGGAAGTTCAGAGTAATACGTTACTCACCTCGCCAGCACTGCTACATATGTGTTTGAAATTATTGAAACAATCCTAGTCGAACACGTTCTTGTGAAATGAGAAAACTACAACAGCATTGAGAAAGTGACATATGTTGTTAACAATGCCAAGTCGTTCTAGTTTACTAAGTTTTTTGGTCGTATTATTGTTACAAACGCCCTGAAAACAAAATGACGGAAAGTCATGTCGCGTGTCAAGATTCCTTTATCAAACTCAGATCAAATGGGATGAATAACCCGTGGGGAATAATAACAATAGCACTGAAGATAAGCCATCTTTTTGCATTTTGTACTGCAATGTTGAACAGAAAGCGGTAAACAAGACGCGTGCCAGTCCGGGAATGAAAAAATGCTCGCACAACGGAAAAAAACACGTGTATCCCGGCGGGATGTGAGCGCAGATAAAAACGAATGTTTGCAAGGACACGGTTTGGGATTGTGAGTTCGGAATGTACTCGCTATAATGTCTCCTTATGTACTCACATACATCCAAACCTCTCCATCCCAAACTGCGTCTCCTCAAACATACGCTATTTCTCTGCTCTCCACCGGAATACGAGTGTGACAAAATATTGCAGGAAGCAAGAGACGCAGGATGGGATGTTGCCGGGCTGTTGTAGAATGCGTACTATACGATGTTTTGTTAGATTTCGTTGAATTGATCAGCTGAGATTCGATAGCAATTGTTACTTCTTATCAGATTGCGAATTCGAGCAAAGTTCGTTCTTTTGTTTGCACATGACGCTGAATAATGAAAGTCGTTACGACGCGCGTAATTGGTTACCGTAAATCAGGATTGAGAGTTGAGGATATCTCCTTCCTGCATGATAGTGTAACATCTGGCAGTTTTATAGACTAATCATACGCGTCGAATTGCTGCCATAAACCATGGGTTTTCAGTTCATTTTGTTTCGTTTTCTCCACCAGGATACAGGGAACTTACTGATGTACTGATTTTTCAAGTCACGGTTATTAGGTTATGAAATTAATTTGCATATCGCCATGATTCATGGGTTTTTTATTTTGTTCCGCTTTCTCGAAAAAAAAACAGGAGGAGAGCTCATAGTGCACATCATACCTACTGTAGCTTGCTTCTACAGTACCTAATCGAACTAATGAATGCTTTACCGCAAATTTCAACTTTCTCTGAAGTATTTCCGAAACTCCTATTGTAACAGGGAATCGGAATGAAATCCAAAATTCGATAACCATTACCGATCATTTTTACGAAATTAAAACGGACTGAAAGTTTTGTAATCATACTGTAGGAGTCTCAGTGGAAATGAAAAAAAAAAAACTGTGTAAAAATGGAGAAGCACATGGACAGCATGGCGATCCCTCATTAGTTTCAGAAGGATTCATTAGTATTCTTCGTTGTTCTGTAATCCATTTAGAAAAAAACGCGGTTCGGGTTCGTCTACCAATCGGCGTGAATTCAACTGCAAAAAAGAAATGAACTAATCTCAATTATTTTTGTTCGATCTACAAATACATCCTAATCTTCAATGTATGACCAATTTCTCCCGTGATCAAACTACAAACACGGCAGGACCCAAATGGACCGCGTCTACCGGACAATCCCTGTTCCGGATCACATGAAAAAATTCGATCACGTTTGGGCAAGAATGAAACTGATTGTTCTAGTTGCATCCGTTTTCTCATGAATGTTCTAGCAATCTATCTACAATGTGTGAAAACCTCGTCTTGATTACTAAACTGCTCAGTGTGTATGGTTTCGCAGCTCTTCTGGCTTACGTTCTAAGAAATCAAGTATTTGTGCAAACTCCTCTACAGAACAGTCAACTTAATCCGTGCCCCCAACCTCAAAGAGTATATATACTGGTCAAAGATCAGAATCAAAGTTAGCACTCAAAGATGAATTGCACGTTTAGTCATATTTCTTCACGTTCAACGTGACTGTTCAATATACACTTGTACACCGCGACAATCTGCTACCGACGACGCTTCCTAATTGGTAGATCTAGCAAATAACTAGATCTATATACGTCTCACAGTATCTTTTCCCAGTTACCCGGACGAAGACTATAATCCAGCCGGGAGCCGGCTGCAGGGTGGTTTCCATGTCCGCCCATACACATCAATAATAGACCATTCATCATCGATTGATTTCATTCATTCCCATACGGGGATCAGCTGTTGCAGCCTATCTAATTGACTGCGTAAATCACAGGCGGACAGCGGGAGCCAATTACCGTAACCCACCAAGCTGGCACGGTGCCCGGTTGCGCGTCATTCCCATCAGTTATTCATAGGAAGTGACCAAATCATCGTTGTAGTTTGATCTCCGGAAAATTTTACTTCCGCCCTCCACCGTACAATCGCACCCCCCCCCCCCCCCCCCCCCGTCATAGTTTGCCCCCCCCCCCCCCCCCCCCACCCGCACTAGTTTAAACAGAAAATGGTGGGGGATAAAAGGTAAATATATGGTAGGCTGGGGGGGGGGTAAAGTTAAATGTCGACATGGTACAATCATCCCCCACTAACGTAAATTGACGTGTGAAAGTAACATGCCTGGCAATCTTCAACAATATACCCCACCCTCGTGATTCTCAGTTGAAACGAAGCCATGTTACTTTCACCCCCATGGGGTGGGGGGGTGAAAGTAACACAGGACTTATCTCGGCTAAAACGGAGAAAAGTGTGAGAGGGGCAGAAGTAAAATAGTCCCTTGATCTCTTGATCTTGGAACACCTCATAATTCACGAATTTCCACCCAAAAAACTCAGAAAGTTAGGGCAACATACACCGTATAGCTCTGTGACGGACAAACCCCATTCAGTCAATTGTAACGGGCTCGGCGAGATAATATATGGGTCAGAGAAACGCAGACAGTCTCAGCCTGTCTGCGGCCTCATTGACTTGAAGGCTCGCTCGCTTTTGTAGCTCGCTAATCCCAGGAAAAAAGTTTTAATCACAGAAACATTTTCGTTAGTCTTCTTCGATTGGAAACATTTAAAAACGAGAAAATATGTAGGTAGGTGAGGTTGCAGAATATTTGAGACCTCAGGGATTTCCTTGCCAATCGTTTAGCCACTTTGGGAGCGGCACGATAAGATAGTGTGCAGGTCCGAAAGACGCAGACTGTCTTAGCCTGTCTGCGGCGTCTCGATTTTGTAAATATAGTGAGTGCCAAATTTATAAATTTCTGTCGCACGCCGGAACCGAACCTGCGAGTAAAAGATTCGTAGCAGGGCGCTAAACACTGCGCTATTAGAGCACATAATTGGCAAGCTTTGGAATCGAGGACATGTGTGCGCGCACAGCGGAAAGTGAGATATACAGTACCCTCCCGCCTTTCCGTTGGCGACGACTATATTGCGCCCATCCACGGAGGTCCGCGAAATAAGAGAGCAAAAGAGTGGGTATTTTCGAAACATCCAAGTCTCTCCGATCCGCACACTATCTCGTCATGAGATTGACCAACCAATTGACTGGGAACTGTCCGAAGACTGCCAGACGTGCGTACAGTATGAACAGGACATGGAAAGAGTTGTGAGAATTTCGGAAACACGAAAATTGGCGGCCCCTCGAGAGCTCAGCTGGGCGTATCTTCTCGAGAACTCGGTTTTTCCAAAGCAGAAATGCTTCAGAATGAGAGATGACATTAAAAAAAAGTTTGTTATATATCTTCCGTCACCTCCGTAACCCTCTTAGAGATTGCTACCGCGCTAGAGAACTTCTACCACGTGTCCACATTACAACTTGCTAACCTTCCAGGTGTGAATTGTTGAAGATCAAGTACAAAAAAATGAAAAAAAAGAAGTGTGCGTGCGATTATTTACTTGTTACAAACTTATGTTCTGTAGCACGAGAGGCAAAAAACCACTTAACTATTGTGCACGCCGTGATTACCTTTTGCACAAAACGCAGCGACAAATAATACAGTGACTGGTTAGAAAGTCTTATAAAATTTGATTCTGACACGTACCGGGCTGAAAAAAGCGTATATATTGCAAACGTTCACCCTTATAATTCAAGCGCTCAAAGAATGTCGCTGTACAGTCTAGCTTGGAGATTGCTGACGGAACTTTGTATATGATGTTGCATAATCTAGGTAACGAGTTGAGGAAGTGACTAAGTTTTTGCTGTAGTTTGAACTCGATACAAGCCATTGTTTTTGAATTACACACGAAAGCAACGGTATCAAACTACAAACACAGCGGGATTGAGAAAAAAGAGTTAGAATTTAAGATTTCACGGCTTCCTTACTCGGGTTCGCATTCTCGGATTAGTTGCTGTTGTGAACCCTTCAAGTAGCATAACTAACACTCCCTCATAGAAACGTCTGTAAAACATTCATGAATAGCAGAACCGTGTGATTACATTGTAAACGTGTTTATATTCACGTACATTTTTCTCTCGTTTATTGTGTCTCGCTATAAAATATGAAATCTGTGAATAGCTCAGCCCTGGCTTCGTACGCAGACGTACTGTTCGCCGGCGGTGGTTTTCCTCTTGCTATAGGCTATAGGTAGTGACAAAATCTCCGTTGTCATTTGATCTCGATACCACTCTATAGTTCATTTCATTCTCACTGAGACCCATTGGCATCCTGCCAAGATTTTCGGATGACTATTTCTTAGAGAAGACATGAGTATTTTAAAGACAGTTTTCATTTACACACTCTCATGGAACTGATCAACCGCTAACAGAAATTTGCAGTCTTTTGAAAAACTACAAAGTGGTGAAACACAGCCTGGAATATTCATTGGCACGCTGCCAAGTCTCAGTAGGAATGACCCGAACTATATAATATCAGAGTTTGGACCGAAAAGTAACGAGCTCAAACTACAAACACATCAGAATAAGGCAGCACACACCTTTTCGTGTAAAATTGCTTTGAAAAGATCTACCCTTATACGACGGTTACAGTAATCCCACAACCTGGTGCCAGCGAGAATCGCGCGGGAAAAGAGGCCCATACAATGAAATACGACCGAGTGGTTTGGCAGCATGATAGCAAGATCACGAACGAATCTGATGCATAAAAAAATACTGAAAATGGTCGTTTTTCTTGAAGATGGAACCCCAGGCGGCGTAGCGATCCCTCCCATCTCATGAGAAGTTCATATGAGTTTCTCATGAGATACCTCATGAGCTACTCGTGAACACTAAATGATGTGGCATAGCAGTCAATAGAATCTCATGAGAAGCTCATGCGAATAGCTTATGAGTTATCTCATGAGCTTTGTGAGGGATTGCTACGCCGCCAGGGTGTACGAATAGGCAGTCGTTTTTTCTCATGTGAGACTCAGTTATACGTAAAAGAACTCGGACTGCACCAAGTTGGTCAGTTTGGACATAACTACGACTTATGAATTTTCCGTTACAACGGGTCTAGGTTAGAGCCAACGTTGAGCACAACCTGTTCGAAAACCCTCCTCTCCATACTTGATTATTTCAAACACGTACTCGTAGAAACCAGAGCATGCTTTCCTTGAGTGGTTGGATTTGCACTCCACTGCTCAACTTATCCGTTGTAAATGTTTGATCTTCGCACCGATCGTAACCTATTTTACAGCCTCTTCATTTCTTGTCATCGATACCCCATCTAATTAGGTTTTCGACCCTTCTCATGTTGTCATATCTGAATGGTCATATATCTAATCTAGCCATTGGCTATGAGGTTTGTGTCAAGTAACATGCCCAGTGGGCACCATCGTGACACCATCGCAGCCCAGATAGCGCCACTCTCGAAAAGGACTGTCCGTTTGAAGTGTAAATGGACCTGGTGGCGGCACCACAAAGGGAGGGGTCAGCCCGTCTATCTGGCTACCTTCCAGCACATCGCCATACCATGATTGCCAATAAAACATTTGAATGAGTCGGGAATATGTTTCCAGCAACGATGAATGGAAAATGAACATAAAGTAAATAAACCAGTCATGTGAAAGTTTAATACACGTAATCAAAACCAATGTTCGCTCCGATATTTGAAAGGTTCACGTGGTAATTGGTAAAGGAATCAGGTTGAAGTTCAATTCAAAACAATATTTGGAATAAGTGTCCTAGGTGTTTCAGATCTCACAGTTTTGAACCTTCTCATCCGATTTACAAAGTGACGTTGTATTTTTTTTAAAAGATCAAGCCTCTCTCCTTTCAACATCATTCATCACGCTCGCCGGACTGTCTAATGTAGAAATTGCATCGTCTGGCTATAAATTGAGATTTTTTTGAGAAAGGAACTTCTTAGACGGTCTATGTCCGTCTTTCATTCAAACACTCTTCAATTAAAGACTGCCGGGAACGAAATAAAACTGGCGACCTTGACAGAGGTTACGGTAGCTGCAACAGCTGAAATGAATTGGTTATGTGCTGAGTTGAGAAAAGGACGCCCAATGAGAAATACTAGTAGTTCGTGTAGCAAAAACACTATGAATCTAGAGTTACTTGGGTATAAACGAATTCTAATCAAAAGCTATGGGTCAACTATGAAACAAATGTTCATCCCATTATCAAATGCACTTTTTGGAAGAATTCAATGCCTTGCCTGTGGAGTTCTTAGGTGCCACTACCCCTGAGTTTTCGCTTTTCACAACTAGCATTCGATGAAATTTTAAATTGGAACGTGAACAAGAAGTTTGCTCTTCGTATTGTGCGCTTCCGAGATGTAATGTGTTTCGAATGTTCGAAGTCTCATGCTGTTTTTCTACGTGTTTATCCAAATGAGTTCATTTCATGAATATACCTAATTTTTCCGCCCCAGCCCCTTCCTCCCCCAAAAAAAACCTGCCAGATGCTACTCCCGATGACATACGGTACCTGGCCCCTGTGCCCGAGGAGGTTACAGGGGGCTGGTTACAGTTATGTCTAGACGTCTACGTCTCCGTATTCCACGTAGTCTCTACTCACGTATGACATCATAGTTCGGTTGAGATAGGGTTGTTTACCGGTATGCCACCCCAAGATGACCTAATCGATGCTGCACCCTGTTGCATAATGGCTGACCCCTTGTGCAGACCTGGTAGCTGGGTGCCGCGACGCACGTGAAACAGAATAGATTTTACGTTTTTCACGTGAAACGTGAAAACACGTGAGAAGTAAGATTTTAGTAATAGTGTGCTGTGTGTTTTAATTTGACTCATGTTGACACAAAGTGAACGGGGAAAAGAGATGGTTTGAAAAGACGAGAGGCTACGAAGGACTTGTCTGACCGTGTGATTACCCCGTACTACTATCCTACAATCTTGAATGCTATACATATAGAGTACAGTTACCGTTCAAAACCCTGGAAAAGTTCTGAATTGATTATTCCAGCTTTCCGTAGAAATACTGTAAGGTATTCCGAATGTCTTATCAGTTCAGCTTAGTCTCATAAATTCATCGCGTGCGGTAAGTTTACGAAACTTTAACGAGTTCTTTCAACTTTATGGCTGCAACACTGAGCACTGCCGTGTAGCTCATACGATGTTCTCCATTTTGTCCATCGCTATTATCACGTCTACCCGGATGTTTCGAGCAATTGACTATCTTGACGTTCATATAACTTTCGAGCGAGAAATCGCACGTGAGATTAGAAGGTGGGTCACGCGGTGTTCGCAGCTTCGACAGTTTACTTCCGCCTAAGGTGTTCTGTCGATTATTCGTGTGTTATTTGGGTATCTCGTGGTATAATCAAGAAAAAAACGGCAATTTCATCGCAACCGCACCCGTTTTTCAGCTTCGATCTATTTTCATGACTGGCTCTCTCTTTGTCTCGTGGTTGCCCATTTTTTGAGCTTCCCCGCCGCTTTGCCGCAATTTGCATATCCCCTAGCAGATGGTCGTGTGCTGCTGACCCTAGTGTCTGCGCTCTCTCACAATATCACAGTCTCTCATAAGCTCTGACCATTGGCGCCGCCCATTTTGTAGTCCGTCTCTTCATCGGCATGCTGTCTCGCCTATCTCTAGCCAACCGGAGCCACGCCCCCTTATTCTACCGTCGAGAATACCAGCAGTCTTAGTCATTAACTAGCTTAGTGTTTCTCCCAACTCAGGTGGCTTCTCTATTCTTGAGTTAAATCTCTCTATGATATTGATCTACTACCATAGGTGGACCTTGTAGTCTGGTGTTGAGCGCGCCAAAATGCTTCCCCTATCGGGCTGCCTCTCAGTTCTCCAGTATTTACTCCTACCGAGCGGTTGCCAGAACATTCTCTCCTCCATCCTAAATTAGACTCTAAAATATAAACACTTAGTTCTTCCATCTTATTTTTGAGTAGATTTGTAGTTGTTATCTACTAAGCGACCAACACCCGCTTTACACGTAAAACGCTATACTCTCGGCCACAGCATTTTTTGTTACACCTTCTAAGCCTATCAACAACTCCATTCAGTGAAATATCTACAAAATTGAAGAGAAATCGCAAACTTGCGTATTCGAGTCACGGTAAACCTGCGCACCCTAACGTTGACTCGGTTCCTTTTTGTAGACCTCCCGTAATTTTTCGAAAATTTTAGGATTGTCCAGACAGTCGAGCTTCCGGTGCACTCTTCACTTTGCTCTCATTCTTGGAAATTCGTATCTGTCTGTCCTATTTCCTGCACTATTGTTCATTTTCAGAATTTCTCGATAGTTTTTAGGCTTTCCTTCTGCGTGCGTGTAAGATCTAAACTACAGAAACGCTAGTGGGTTATTATGTATTCACCTAATAGTTGTTCACATGACCCAGTACTATCTTCTCGACTCCTTTCTCCTTTCACTCTGCCATTGGGGCATTAGGGCCTGACGCTAACTCTGCGTCTCTCTGTTTCTCTTACTTTCTTATGTCTTATCCCCCTCTCCTGGGTCTGCGGTATTGTCTTTTATGCGTTAAGCCTCCTGACCAGATAGACTGACAGAATGATGAGCGATGGTCGAGATCTTAATGGTCCCTTTGGATTTGTTTTTGTAACAGCGGATTTCGTCGTCTTATCATTTTACCATGGAACCTAACTACCTACCGTCTACCAAAGATGTTTGGTCAAATTCATTCAGGATTCATCATCATATCGTAACTGAGTCTGAGTACGGCTCGAATTCTGTCTAGCCCTGCCAATCGTGGTTTTTGCTATTTTCCTCCTTATTTCGTTGTACTTATCACTTTTCTGGTGTATTCGTTGACCTACATTCTTCTTTGTTCGATATTCCTCTAATTGACCTTTGCATATATGCCAATATCCTGGTAATCAGGTTTGCTCTATCTTATCGTCTCGACTTCCCCATTGGCTATTTTAGAGCAGCCGGGTCTGTGCTAGGTCAGGCTGGACGCGGTTGCGCAACCGCTGAGAATACACCACTCTCAGCCCATGACACCCCATGGATAGTGTGTGCGCGCTTTTAGACACTCCATCCTTAGGTCCGGTCACTATATATTGTCTATTCTCTTACGTCATCCATTTCTCTGTTATCTTCCTCTTAAAACTGTATTCTCTTGCTCTTCTACTCTTCTGTCTCTTGTTGCTGTGGAGCTAGTTGAGTAGTTGTATTCCAAAGTGTACTTCTGGTGTTGAGCAAAGCTAATTCATTGATGGTCTCGATTCGTGTATTGAGTATTTGCCTTAGCGTATTTCTTCGAATCTCATCCCATGATCTAACTGCCAGCAGTGTGGCATTAATGACATGCTTATGTACCGCTTTGTCCGCACTGACCACAATCCTCGCTGCCAAGGTCGCAGCTGTCGCTTGACAACATGTGGTTGACTGTGCTTGACAGGCAGTCTCGAGCGGCCAACCGAAGCGCTCTAATGCCCTTCGTTTTGAGTACCCCACGAATATGATTATGATATTAGCAAGTAACTACGGGTAGATTATAATAGTTTGCTACCTAGAACTAGGTGGGTTATGGTTATGGAATCATTGATGTTCTTCAGTCAGCTGTATCACCTTATATTTAACTCGTCGGGGAGTGTCCGAAGTCCGAAGCTCATTTTCATTTCTATCTATTGAATTGACATTCGAGCACACATCTTCGCCATATGTTCTTGTTACTGATTCCAATTATTCCAATTCAACTTGCGCAACTGTTTAGTAATGCTTTATGCTTATCCTATTCCATTCCAGAAACAGTTATGACTGCGCCACCTCAAATGCAGCTTTCGAACTTCTCGCAACAACTTTTCAAGGACATGAAGACTGAGCTCACGGAGCCTGCCAGCAAACGTAGTCGGTTGGACGAGAGATGGAGCAGCAGCAGTGGAAGCAGCCCCACTGGAAGCAGCCCCAGTCATTCTGAAGAACTACATGTTGTGAGTTTGTTTCCATAATTCGGATATCCAGGTTACTCCCTTAGGTTTCTGTTTTCGAAAGAGCGTAAAGTTACAGTGGTCACTGCTGCCCATATTCACTCACCTTTCTCTGAAATTGTTGCGAAGCGATTTAGAAATATAAAGTAAGTTTGTCCATTCGTTAGCAGTTTCAAATCTTGCATGTCAAACATGCCTGTGCTAGATGAATAAATTATCCACTCAATCCTTTTCCTATTATAAACACGCGTGAAAGAATAGTGCAGGCGGTTACCTAATACTCTATCATCTCGCCGCAGCCCTTGAACTGTGCGCCTCCTTTTATTGGCTCAAGTACGGTATAATGTTTCTGGCTAACTCCTTGATTCCGTTATTTTGAATGATCGAAGTGCTCATTTACAGTTCAGGTTTAGAAAATAAATAGCATATGCTCGCAAATGCGCTAGAGGTATATCAGGTTCAACATGATGATTCTTACGAGAAAGCTTACTTTTCAGGAGTTTGGTCTAGTATCCCTCCGTTGTTGTTCTTTATAAGAGTTATTTATTCAGGACACAAATAATCTTCGCACTGCTCTGGCGTCCACCGTTTCTTGTGGCTCAGATGAAGGTAGCGTCAATGAGGATGGAATCGGTCAGAATTCCTTCACAGGTACTTTTTCAAGGAATTTTACTTGTTTTTCAGCAGTGCTTTTGTTTTCTTTTCGTAAATTCGCTTTCAGTTCAAAAACATTCTTAGCGTAGCGAAGTATTTCTCGTTCCGTTTATGTATATATTTCATTTCATTTCTATTATCATTTCAGCGTTCCAAAAGCCGCTGATTGATTCTATCGACTACACAAGCATGAACATCAATACCGACTCAGCCATCGCACCTATCGGACACGATTCCAAGTTTTCAAGGTTCGTTTTCTTTTCTCCTTGAAATCTGAGGGATTTTCACATACATGCTTTGTATGGTATTACTAAAACGCTGTCAGAAAAGAAGTCTAATGTATTTCAGCAAAGTTCTAGGTCTTCATTATCAACAATTTGATAACTTTCGTATCAGTTTTAGTGCTCAGCTCCTGCTTTCAGAGCTAGATTTGCATATACAAGTCTTTCCGAGCAAAAAACTTAATTACTTCCAGCTTCGCCGAGTTTGAAGTTGCCTTCGACCACTGGAAGCGTGAACAACTTCATCCATTCCGCGTTGCCTCGTCTGAGACTCTGAAGGAACCCGATGGCACAGTCAATCCTGTATTCAAGTACCGCTACGTTGTCTACCATTGCGCACACTACGGAGAACCCAGAATGAGAGGTTGGTTATCTGACTTTTGTCCAAATTATTGGGTGATATGAAAATGTCCTCCTCAGGTTTTCTTATAAGCAGTTGCCCACTTTCTTATATAGTCTTCACGCATCTGGCGCGTGCAGGGGTTACGGTGCACCGTAATTATACACTTCCCCCAACATGTGGCACCATGTAGCACCGTTTTGCGCGTATTTTCATGACATAAAAACCTGCGGTCAGACAATGCAGGTTTCACCTGTTGTCTCTCCGTTATGGTCAAGGTTGTTTATGTTTTCCTTTAAGGATGGCGAGAGATTTTCATGTTCTGAAGTTTGAACAATGATGTGTACTTTTTCGATATATTAGCCTAACAAATTGTCTCAATTTTATACTTTTCACTTTTGGCGCTTTTTTCTGTGTATAAATGCTCACATTCCCGGCTGCCTAGATAGTTAATGTAGTTGACCTATTTAATGCACCGTGCGAGTAGCCATATCTTTCTGGCTGTCATACAGTTTACGAATGGGTGAGGCAGATGTGCGCAAAAAAGGCACACTAGGGGGCTCTGTAATCTGGCTGTCAGCGAGCACCCGATTAGCATACGCAGATGCTGCAGTCAGCTGGCTTTCCTACTGCGATTCACTTTTTGCCGGGAACACCCGCAAAAGTTTGGTCATGGGTCATATATTTGGTCAACAAGAGAAACTTTTGGACTCGAAATGTTTTCATAATATTGGAAAAAAAGCTAAGAATAAGGTTGTTGAAACTTAAGTGACTAGTTCCAGGATAAGAACCCACCAGTTTATAAAATAATCAACTGGCTGCATGAAAATGACAGTAGTGGTCTAAAAATGATGGACGTGTTTTTTTGCGCCACCCATTAGGACTGTTTTCTGCTGTTTTGTCTGTTGTTTGGTCGATGACGCTCGTAAATAGCAAATGTCCGCACTCACCAGAACATCTGTGAGTGTTCTATTGTATTGCTCTCCCCAAAAAGAAACAAGTTTATGGCTTCTGTGCACTTGGTACAACTAGCTCACATCTATTCATTATTCGTGTGTTTGTTTTCAGGAGCCGGAAAACGTCCCAACCAGAGTTACCTTCCGTGCGGTTGTCACGCCATGCTCAGACTCAACTACAATTTCAACGAAAGAGTAAGTTGTCAACTACCTCTTTTTTTGAATACAGCTTGTTGATTATTGCCTTCATCTCTCACTCTTCAGACACCTCAGCTCAGCTTTGCCATGAACGGTTTGATACTAGTTACCGGTTTCTGATAATGTTCTCCTTTCTCCAGGTTTTGAAGATCACCACACTCGTCACCGAGCACACTGGCCACGCGCAAACACCCGAGGTGTTCCAGAAAGTCGTTTCCAAGATGAAGTCTTCACCAGCTGGTTGGTTTTTCAGGATTCTACGATTTTAGATCAAGGAATCGTTGATTTGCATGTTGCATTTTCTGTTTGTTGCAAAAATCAAGTCTGATAGGTATTGAAACGTTCCGGCTATTTACGGTTTTCTCTTCAAACCACCGTTCAAAATTTGATGAATTCAGATTAACATAATCTTGCAGGTTCTCCCGCCACTCGAATCAAGCGTGAGCGTGTGTCCATCTCATCTGCATCTCCGTTGTCGTACCGCTCTCCGGCCACATCGGCTTCCAGCAGTCACCAGACGAGCCCCAACGCCGCGGTCGCCGCCATCTCGCAACAGAATGGAGCCGGCTTCTCCATTCAGAACGCCATGCTTCAGCAACAGCAGCAGGTACAATTTGTTATTCTCGGAGGGTAGTAGGTATCTGATGTGGCCTGTTCTCATTGTAAACTTAGGCAGTAGTTTCTTCATTTCTAAACATATTGCAGTACTTTAGTGCACTGAATGCTGATATTATCAACTCTTGACCTATAAATTATCCTTACTGGCACTTTCTGTGGTACTACTCATTAGGCGTGTACTTACGTACGCTTCGTTTCTTCATGCTGTTGTATATTTTGGTCAGCGCTATATTTCATTTTTTAACTTCCAGCTGCTCGCCGCTTTGATGCAGACTCAGCAGAAAGAAAACATGAATGTGTTGGCCCATCAGCAGCTACAGTATGCCCTCGGCTCTCCTCTGAACCGTAACACATCCACTGGACCTGGTGCTATGCTCAACATTCTCGTGAGTTATTCATTTTGTTTGTTTGTTTATGCTATCTACCTTTAGGTCGGTTCGTATGAAGAATTGATTGAAGGTTTAGGATAGTCAAGTCATTTAGGAAACTCTCAAAGTTGCGACTAGAATCGACTAAGCTGTCACATTTCAAGGAATGATTGTGTTTTTGTATTGAACATACAGTAGTAGTAGTAGTAGTGTAGGATTCTAATTTCCTCTAGTCAAGCGATGGATTCGAGTTTTCCGCGTTCAACATACATTTTCCAGGATTTGCAGAACATGATGAATATGTCGTTAATGCAGCCTGCTCACGGTTTCGTCGCTCCAGCTGCCGCATCTGAGCCCAAGCCCACAGCAGTTCAGGATCAGCACATTGACGTGGTCAGTGAGGTATGTTTACGTTTCTCTCTCTTTTCGTTGCAGACATGACTTTGTGAACTGTGAGGCGCTAATGTAACTTGTAAGTGTATACTGACTTTTAATTTGTTGTTTCCGTGCAACCCAGTTTGTTTTTCGAAAATTTTCTCTAATATTTTTTTTAAACGCAATACTGAAGACTATCTCATCAAAAGGACGAATTTCTTAGTGCTTTTTATCTATATCGGCATCAAGAAGTATGTGTGACGGTGCTTTTACGCTCTGATTTCAGTTCTCGATCCCGGCCAACCTTCCGGCTCCAGTGCCCGTCCGTATGAACCAGCAGAGCAGTCCTCCGCCGCAGTTGAAGGCCGAGGTTCCGTTCGGCAACGAGCTGACCCCTCTGCGCCCGGTCTCGTCTTCTCCCGACTCGCGGGCCGAACTCCAAGACGTCCTTCTGTCACTGCCAGCCGCCTGCTCTGGTTGCTCCGAAGAAGAGGCCAAGATCCGCGTCGAGCAGCTCAAGACTCTCAAGACCCAATGGGCCATGAAGTCTCAGTTCTAGATCCACCTTTTTACTTTGTCTAGGTTGTGAAGTTTGTCAAATTGTTATTGATATCTATTTCTATATCATCGCTTCACCAAATCGGCATCCGGGTATTTATGTTTGTGACGCACGAACACATGTGTTACGTTGCGGTTATATTTGACATATTCAAAAGTTACGGTGTTTATTTTGGTGCGATTATTTTTATTCATTTACAGGTTGTTTGATGCTCATCATTGACTATCTCTTGTTCACTTTGACATGTTATTACGGGATTATTGATATGAGCGGATTACTAATAAATTTTATTATTAGTACTTTTTCTCTTTTTCTGAGCAAAAATCAAACTTTATCGTACCTATACAAGGTAGAGTCAAATAATGTTTGTTTAAAAATATCGAACTGAAATAGAAATGGTGGAAACAATCTTACCAAACAGTTGTTGGTTAGCTCAATGAGTTGTCTACAATAGTGCGTCTACTTCTAACTCTTCGTGTCAGCTTCAATGATGCAAACGACTGGTATGTATTCTTGGTTGGTATTACTGTAAACCACACTGCTATCAAACTGAATGAAATTAACTATCTTTCTAATCTCCTTTCGCGCCTATTTTAGTTTCACATGTAAAATCACAAGAAACGGACTTTTTGAACACATGATAGAAAAAACCTTCATTTTCAAAAAGATATTGACAGTGTCTAAAAATATGATACACAGATGAAAAAAAGAAAAACCCGAGCAAAACACCAGATCTATCTAGATAACTAGCAAACTAATCGATTTCTAAAACGAAATGTAGGCTCCTATTCGTCATATAGAACTAAGTCCTCGTTCTGTGGAAGAGGGGCAAAATATCGATCAATCAGCTCATCGGTGACGTCATCGAGGGAGCTGGGCTGCCATCTTGGGTTACGGTCCTTATCGATCAGAACTGTAAGCGACAAAAGTGAACCATCGTGCCCAAAACTATAAATAGCAGAAAAAAACTTTCCCGCTTTCGCCAGACTGAATCACGGATACACCTAGAGAATCCTACTGACACCCGAACTGGTTTCAAAAAAGTACGGCTATTCTAGCCGAAGTGTAATTCTGAACAGACAAATTGTAACCATCATTTGAAAACTCTTCATTGTGAAAAACAAGTTGTCGGGTAAGACCTGAGAAAGAAAGCTGCACTCACTTGCTCGACAACCTTCATGGAAATCAGTGTTCTCCAGACATCGTTGAGTCAGTCTGTACTCCATTGTGAATACCTGAAATGATGATGTTACAGAAACGAAATATACAACTGACAGTTGACGGCTAGCACAAATGACAGCTTGCCAGATGCCAGTTTTGATGAAGATTGCAGTCAGAAAAGTTAAACTCCAGAAAAGAGTATCTTCTGCCTGCTTCAACGACAAAATTCAATTTTTCAAATTATTCGATTAGGCGACCACAGCTTGAGCTAGATTATTTGATCGAGAAAAATATGTATTCGACTACAATTTGTCAACATATTGTTATGTTTTTGCACTGAAAACAATATTTACTCGAGTTTAACGGGGACAATTCACTGGAGAACCGGGTACTTCCCGAACCGAACCGGTCACTGGAGAACCGAACCGAACGAACTGACCGGTTCTCTAGTGAATGGCTCAAACCCAATCGGGGATCCACACATTTTACCTTGTATACGACTTGTTTGTTTAAATCATGATTGACGTCGGTTCGGTTCGAAGCCTTTTCTGGAGAACCGTTCAGTTTAGAATGTCGGTTCGGTTCGGGAAGTACCCGGTTCTCGAGTGAATTCGCCAACGGAAACGGGGCGGTCTAGTTGTCATACAATTTTCACTCTTCCACTCTTACCTTCGCAAAACTCATTTTCGCCCCAGATTCGATCTGCCTGAAGGTGAGCTTGAGAGAGGTGGGACTCATTTTCGACAAGGTCTTCAGTTGAGCCTTTGACCATTCCGAGCCGTCCTTACGCAAATTTTCGAAGATCGCTTCTACAGTCCTGAACAATAAATCAATATATACACTGTACATTACATCTTACATCCAGAGTTTCATGCTAATATATTGACGAGTTGTTGGGAAGAGAAATAATAAACGTAAAAAACGAGTTTCAGAAAAACATTCTAAAGCCATTGTATTGTACTGTACACTACTGTAGGAATGAGGTACTGTGAAAATGGTAAACACATTCAAAATCAGACCCCTCACTTCAGCACAATCTCGATAAACAGCTATAATCTGTCAAATGTTAGTTCGTGACACTCACTTTCCATGGAACGTTTTCTTGATCAATGGCATTTTGTCTTCGAGGCTGAACGGGGGTACATCACACGGTTCAAACGATCTGAATGAATAAGAATATCATCACAGTTCGATGTTCACAAACACGGATGTTAAAGTACAAACTACCTCGATAAATGCCGTAGGTAGGCGAAAAACCTTTATTTCACGTTCACAAAATGTTGAACATTACACTTTAACAGAACAATTATAGAACATAAAAAAAAGGAAATATGATATGTTATCACTATTATCAACTATTACATTTTAAATAAACATGAAAACATGAAAACCAACCGAATGGCAACGTCAACAGTTTTCTCGTTGACTTCGGGTAGGGCCACTAGCTTGTCCTGCATTTCACCCAGAGAAGACGACGGTATCTAGAGAAGAAGTGCTTACACAACAGAGGAATTACAGAAATACAACCACAGCAAGACAGGGAGAGATCATACACCAGCATATCCGAATAAACTTGAAAAACGAGCTACAACCATTGATTTTCACGTGTTTAAATCTGAAAGCGGACTGTTTTCCGTCAAACAGTCGCACTTTACTGTTGTATGGGAGATACTTACTACTTACATAGCATTTCCAGGAAACATGATCCTCACAGTGCTCAAATTCTCAAATATTTTCAGATCATAGTTTTGTCTGTTTCGGAAACAGCGCGAGATGCAGACCTCAGTCGAGAACAAGATACTGTAAGCTAAGCTATAGAAAAATAAAGCTTGTATTGTATTGTATTGTTGTATGTATACTCACGTAATGACTTGCAAGACCTGCATGGAAGGCATCGGCTCCTTGTAGGCGATATCCAGTCAATGCCAGATACATACCGAGGTTGTCCTGGAAAGAAATATGTAAATGCAATCTACAAACGTAACCGAGAAGTTTTATTCCCCAAACAACAAAGTAGTTGTAATAAAGTCACGCTCATTCGTTTTTTCTTGGAACAAGACTACATAGAACTATTTGAAGTTTATTTTTTTTCTCCCATTAGAAAAATAACAACATCCTATGAATTTGAGAAAAAGCTGAAAGACTTTGGGAAAACAGGATATTTTAGTCCTGATAACAACGGTCCAGTGACACGATACACGAATGAACACTCGACTGTACACTATGGTGGATCGTACCTTGATGAATTCTACGGTAACCGGAACGTGATTTTAGGTTACCTACCGGTTGCCTGTGTCGCAACCTGAAAAGGGGTTACCAAAAACCCCGGTTAGATATAGAATTGACCACATACCTTCAGTCTAGACAGGAAGTACGATCCTCCAACATCAGGGAATAGGCCGAGTGCCGTCTCGGGCATAGCCAGCATTGTCCGTTCGGTCGAAACTCGGAACTGCCCGTTTACCGAAAGGCCGCAACCCTAGAAATGTGAGCATAATCTCGAAATTCAGACGAGTTCAACAAATCAAAGGGTGTTTGCGTTAGAATGGTCTCCCGCATCGGCATCAATATGAAATCCTAGTCTGATTGGGATAAAGTTGAAGATAAGTGCATTACGTTTGAAGAAAGTTTTGAAACTAACACGACTATGTAAAATATAATAATAGTAATATGAAACTTACACCACCCATGACGATTCCATCGATAACGGCGACATAGGGCTTCGAGAGCCGGCCAATCAGATGGTTGAGCTGGTATTCTTCTCTAGAACGATACGGTCTCTCAGATTTTCCCAAAAAAAAAAACACGAATGGGCACGATAGCATCAAGAAACGTCAAACATTGGGCTTCGAGAGCCGGCCAACTAAAGACTCTTTGAAAAAGTTTGTTAACCCTTCAACTTCTATGTTCAAATTCGAAAGCAGCAGTTCATAAAGAAACAATCAAATCCACACAATTTCTATGCATTCGAATGAGTACCTGAAGAAATCGCGATGAAGGGTAGATGTAGAAGCCGGATTTGCCTGAGCTTCTTTAGCTGATTTGATCACGGCTGAAAAATGAAATTATTGCTACCAGAACAATCGTGTGCTCAAAGAACAGGGATTCAGAGTGTTCCGTGAAAGCATAACACTTTGGAACGAGAATGGAACCACAACCACTAGAAGGGAGAGGAAACAAACAGTGCCAAATGTTCGGCGAACAAACTCGAAATTGAACATAGGAACTTGGCGGATAGTGACTCGCTACTAAAGCGCCAGTAGTGACTCGATCACACCGCTATTAGCGGAGTTCGTTAGTATGAGTCAGATGTTTAGGAGCCATGTCTCATGTAGTAACGATAATCATCGATAGCAGTATTAGCAAATCGATACCGATACCAATTTACTATCAAACGGCTGACCGTTACTAAACAGATAATAGTTTTCGCGGGTGAAAAGTCTTCATTGAACAGTCAAAATAAGTTGTGGTCAGAATTCAAATTAACCACCTACCAAGTACATCTCCTCCGGCGCAGAAGGCCTTGTCGCCGGCCCCCTTCACGAGTACCATATTGACGTCGCCGGCATTATCCCATTCCTGCAAGCAATGCACCGTTGGAAAGACCAAGTGAGTACCAAAAAACGAGTAAACTCGCTGTGAATACAATGTATTTTGGGGGTTCTGGCTTTATCACATGAACATTTTGACATTAGCTCGACCACTTTTTTAGCAGCCTCAACAAGAGAATGTGCAGCAGGTCTTCGAGATGCAGAATATCTCAGACTTTCTATGGTTTCATGGACCTCCAATCTCCACGCTCCTGTAACTTGCTAATCGCAGAAGATTGGCGCAAATGCTCATTCGATTTGTCCGTCGAACAAAACTTCTGTACATCCTGTACCAACACGTACCTTTAATTGCGGATATAACTCCCGGACCATGTTCAGGTTGAGTGCATTGAGGGCTTTGGGTCTGTTCAAGGTGACGATTCGCTTGGTACCCTCTTCCTCGACCAGAATTTCAGAAGACGCCGACGAGAAACGACAACATGCACCCGTCTGCAATCAAAAAAAGTTTAAGGTTCGCTTGCTCTACTGGGTTTGTAGTTTGATCGTTGCTTTTTGGTCAAAATGCAAAAAATACGGCATGTACCGCGGGTAAACTACAACGAAGACTTGGTTACTTCCTATAGATCGAGTGTGCAGAAAACAACCGCTAGAACACAAACAAGACATTTCTTTCTATTTTGAGTAGAAACCCTGGTGAGTGTTATGTGACGTACGTAGAGTTAGTTTTCCACAACAAATGTTTCAAACAAGATGGAAAACCTACTCTGTACGTCAAGAATTTAAAGAGAACATTCCAATTCTGAAAATTTGGTCTACTTATCGTATGACACCGGATAGTAATGGGATCTCGATATCGCGAACTTGTGAAGCGAGAAAGGCAGAAAGGTGAAATACACAACAAAAGCCCACTAACCTGAACACGGGCCACATGCCTGAGAGCGGGCATAAGTCGAGTCAAAACCATGCCGTTGGAACTTTAATCTAGCTAGAAATGAATAAGGTGAAGATCAAAAATACGATTTTAAGTTTTTCGGCTGGCAGGAACGACCCTAAAATAGCCGTGTTAGCTAAAATGACCCTCCTTTCCGTGTATTTTGTTGCAAACACCGCACGCCTTACTGCGACAATGGTCAGTCTGAAAAAATTTTGCCGGTCAATATTTTTCGTCGTCGGACTGTTATCGTTATTATTATATTCGAGTGAGGTAGTTTTGTTTAAGTACACAATGTTCGCCTTTGTTTAGCGTCACTCTATCGCCGAGAATCTACACGAAACTTCACTTCCTTTCGGTTATATACGTGTCGTTTTTGTTCTTGTCCAAAATGAGTCATTCACCCGTCTTAGTTTCCTATTGGGTACTCATTGATCAACTGACTGAAACTGAAGCCATAGTTTGGATGTAGTTGTTTCAAATGAATGCTCTATTATTTCTTCTAGCACGTTGTATGAAAGTGAACACCTAGTTTTGAATAGCAGAACCGCAGGTAAGTCCCATCTATTTCAACTGAACTACTGAAACTGAACGTAGTGTTTCTTGGTGCTTTCAATCGTTCGAAAACGAACGGTGCGTGCGGCGAAGTGAAATTAGTCATGTAGCCTCTCTCTCTATGGGGGTGAATAGTCTTTCTCTCCGTTGACATTGCGAGGGGCCCCGGCTGGACGGATCAAGGCGCGCGCCAACGGTATCGATCGATCCCTGTTTGGCGCCTTTATTTCCTCTTTGTGTGTTTCAAAGTTAAGATTACTCAGTTTGTTCGTCTTCACAAAATCTTCCTTCTGCTCCATAGTATGGTTTGTTAGCAAGTAGGGACAAACTAGTCGTCAATTTGTACTTCCCCATAAACATAAGAACAAGAACCTTGAACATTGTGAAGCGTTAAGCGTTCAAAGCTAACGTACAGTATAGTTTGTAGATGCAACATAAAAATCATCTGTATCGTCTGTAGCTCAGAAATTCGGAAATCGTACAGGAAAATGCAAAATGCTGTGATATTCTTGAAAATCGTGTACGCTGTACGTTGTAAGTTGACAGTTGAAATTTAGTTTTTTTTTATGTCTTGAGGTATATAACCACTTTATCATGTTCCATACTATAACGTTGTTCACTTGTATTAGTAGTTCTAACTCAATAATGTAATAGGAAATACGAAATACAGTACCTCTACCTCATAATCTTTGAGAAATAACGTTGTTCACTTGTATCAGTAGTTCTAAGTCAATAATGTAATAGGAAATACGAAATACAGTACCTCTACCTCATAATCTTTGAGAAATAACGTTGTTCACTTGTATCAGTAGTTCTAAGTCAATAATGTAATAGGAAATACGAAATACAGTACCTCATAATCTTTGAGAAATAGACGGAAGCGGGGAATTGCCGACTAGGGTGGATGACTAATCATGCATCATTGCTGTTTCATGCTCATATATGTTATATTGATGGCTACATTTTGCCTAATGCTTCCTGTCGAGATGTACACTGCGTTTCTCTATTCTACATTCTACGTAGTTTAGTTCAAGTACTTCTAACGTCTAGTCATCATCAAGTTGATTTATTTATATATTATATCCAAAATTTGCGTTCGCGTGGGTTAGCTGTTAGCATTAACAATGTCATTTTTCGATCAAAAGAGGATTAGTTCAGTTTCAGGTATAGGGTTCAATTTTCAAGTTCAAATCCCGTTCACTCAGACACAGACTCAATCTATAAACTTTAACTTTAACATATTTTCATTCTGGACTGTTTTCTGACTACCGATACCGATTGTTTGCCGACTACGACCAGACGTGCTAAGTCTAGCCGGTTTTCATGTTTTTCTAACACTTTTCTCCATGTTATCTCAAGTTAACATAGAATTACAAATAGGAAGCTCTCGAATATGAATTGATTTTTTCCCGTGTTCAGTTGGCAATATTGTTCGTCTTATCGCATCGGGCGGGGCCCATGAGCCACATTCCTTCAAGTGTCATGCTTATATTTCCTGAGATACTTATAGAATTATAGTGAATAGAAAACAGGATAATATTAAATTTGTTATTGTTTTAGTGGTCTAATCCTCTGATCTAAAAACGTCTCTTCTTATCTTCATGTATGTACGAAGTTTCGCTTCCGATTTTTTCTTCGGAGTTTTTATTTGAAAGAACACGACCATTCGCATACATCTGGGTTTCCGCACATTATATCTTGTAGAACGATATAGGTGATCGCACCTAAAATTGATGACCTTGCGATTGTGACGTGACAGCAAGTCCAATACGTAGCATAACATGCATAATCTAACATTAACCAGGAACTATGTGTCGTGCATGTTACACTACACCCATTCCAGTTTTTTTCTTACTCAAAATTGTGAAATCTTTTTCATACCTAGTCATACTCCAGTAAAGTTGTCTGCAAGTTTTCACGTATTCACATACAATAAAACGTTTTTTTTGTAGATTAGTTACACGCTGTTGTGTGTGTATCGTATAATGATCAATTTTCAATTGCTGATGATTGCTGTAATTTTGGCTTGCTTCCTTGCTTGGCTTGATTTGACTATTGACAATTGACTTGTCTTGTGTCTTTTAATGGTTGTTTATTGAGTTTATTGTTATCTTGTTGTTTCCAGCGATTCGAAATGGCTTCTCGCAAGACCGTTAACCGTAGACAGCGTCCCCAGCGGGCCACCTCAAATGTCTTTGCCATGTTCGATCAGGCTCAGATTCAGGTTAGTTCAACTGGAATCTGGAATATCGTTTTATTTTCATTCGTCGGAGATTGTTAGGCTACGCCATAGGCTATCCTATACACTATAAACATATATCAAATTCAGGTTATTTCAAGTCAAACATTGTTTTTCTCATTCTCCTTAGTCTGTTAAGGTAATTATATGTGTTCATTCAATCTATAAAGGGTATTTTTTGTCTCAAATGCAGATTTTTCGGGTTTCCCCATTCATTAGTGTTTGGTTCCAGCTAGGCATCTGTATCAAAAGTTGACGGCTTTGTTTTAGTTTGAATATGTTGTTATCTGTAAAATCAATGTTATGCATTTTTCATGTTTCTAAATGATGCACAACGAGTACATTCTACAATCTACATTATTGTGCCGTATCGTTTTTGATCTTAGGTGATTAGTACGAATATTAGTGAAAGGGTAATAATTGGAGTATACTTTCTCACATATTCTTTTCAGGAGTTCAAGGAAGCCTTCAACATGATCGATCAAAACAGAGATGGATTCATCGATCAAGCTGATCTTCAAGAAATGTTTGCTTCTCTAGGTAACATTTTGATTTTACAACTTTTAATGATAGTATTTCAGTCGAGTGGTTTGGAAGTGGGGCTGAGTCTCATGTAAACTCTATTTCATCCTTTTCAACACATCTTATAAATAAGGACTATGCTCTCTAGTGGCTGGTTCATGGGGTTTCAATCGTTTCAATTTCCACACTAAAGTACAAAAAGGAATTAGTTTTTTAACAGGCTAATTGAAACTTTATGATTTTCCATTAAAAAATAGAGACATTTTCCCGATGTTTACAAAAGGGAGCACGGTTTTTTGGATCCTGCAGCTGTGATAACTTTTGAGTATGTGTGTTTCAGGCAAAGAAGTGAACGATCAGTTTCTGGATGCCATGATCAGCGAAGCCCCCGGAGCTATCAATTTCACCATGTTCCTCACGTTATTCGGTGAAAAACTAACAGGTTAGTTGAAGCGATTTGTGTCCCGCTACTTTTTAATTGAGTTTAATGGGAAAATACTTGTACAATTCAAAATTCAATCCTGTTCATAGTCAGGATGAACATGGTTCTGCTCTGAATTAGTTAATATGTTATTGTTGAAGTGTTGGCGCATACCTTACTTCAATACGGTTATGCGCCAATACGGATTGATCAAGTAACTGGATGTAAAGTGATATCAATTTTGATGTTTTGACGGACGCTGCACGGTATTGTATAGTTTGCAACATTGCTACTTCTCAATATAATCAATGAACTTGACAAGTGTGGTTCACCGCCATTTGGCTGATTTCCAGTTTTTGAACTGAGCGGGCACTATAAGCTCTATGCATGTTATTTATATTGAAGCCACTAACTCAGTTCGTTTCAGTACTTTGTTGGTTTGGGGAGAGGAGACATGAAGTTGTGGTTTGGCTTGCGGAACACTCGTTGAGGTAGAGACACTTGTTTGAGTTTTAACTCTCGTTTTCAGGCACGGATCCAGAGGAGGTGATTCGGAATGCGTTCCAATGTTTCGATGAGGATAATTCGGGGAAGCTGAGCGAGGAGCGTCTTCGAGAACTGCTGACCACCATGGGCGATCGGTACTCCCATGATCAGGTTGGTTTCGGGTTTAAGTTCAAGTTGAATTTTATGATTTTATGTTCGGAGTTTGAGGATTAGGTCAGGTTTAAGAAGAGGAGTTGTGTTCTGAGCACTCATGGGACCATGGGTCAAAATTTTAATTCTCGTAACTTCTAACCTCGCTCACATTTTTCTGGATCTTAAATTAAATAAGTGTGGAGTTTGAAACCGGAACCTCTTTAACCTCAATTTTTAATCACCAGTATATACGTACACCAAGGCTGGGCAGGTAATAGTATAGTTCTGAGCTGTGTATAATCTTCAAGAAGTTCAAGATGGATAGATGGTGTTCCTCAATGTAGTATTACAGTGTGTGAAGATGAATTCTAATATGTTTCTCGATCAAAATCGGATTTTCCCAACATTTTCCCAACCAAAAAATGCGGTCTTTCTGGACATTATATTTAAATTAGGCAGTAGTTGTGTACAAGTATGTAATATTACATACAAAAGTATATAATATTGTAATACAATGTTTGTAGGTCGACGAGTTGTTCCGAGATGCGCCTATCAAGGGAGGAAACTTCGACTATGTCGAGTTTACTCGTATGTTGAAGCACGGAACAAAGGACAAGGATGAGCAATAGAAATAGGACTCGATCGATATTTCCCGACTTGTCACATCCTTTCTCTTGTACACGCTTTTCACAAATCAGAACATTCTATTTATTTTCTTCACAACAAATTATAATCAAAATACTACCATTGATGTGATTATTGGTACGATTCATCTGATTTTTGGTGCGCAACACGTTTTTCTCCTTGCTTCAGTTAACGGCTCATTTTTCACTTTAAACCACATTACTTTTGTTTTGATGGTGATTTTGGTTTTTCGCGACTGCTACATGTGTATGTATACTGTATGTAATTTTGTAATATTCTCATGAAAACGTGATCACGGAACCTTTGTTTTATCAGGGAACGGTGACTCACCGACACGATTTCCGTTTCGGAGATGATTAATCGTTGAAACGGCGTTTTTATATAATGCGCTCATCTTTTGTACGTCACTTCAACCAATCTTCGGGTTCGAAACGATCTGCTATCAAGTTGGAACCCAAGCTGCTTTGTTTCGTCCTATCCTGGCAGAATCATGGTTTCTGGTTTCATTATTGAAAGAATTACCAACAAATAACTTTAAAATTTTCGGGATCGACGGAAATATAAATAATTGGGCAAAAGGTAATTACTACCGGAGTGTAAATACTACCGTCGTGTAATAACTACCGTCCTGCGGATTTCTAGATTATTCTATCGATTTTCTTTAGTTTTTGTTGCTTTAAAGCTTTATTTACTTGTTTTATCTTACTACAAACTTGGCAATAGTCATTATCTAATGTTTTGCGAAAGAATTGGAACATTTTCCCAGAATGGCTTTGATTGAACCGTTTCGACTGTTTTAGTGATATTTGAGGCGGTTTTTCGAAACCACAGATAAATATAATACCTCATCGTTAGTAAATAAATATCATTTTCTGGCTCCTATCATCTAGAAATGCCTCAACTGGTCTGTTCTTAAATCAAACACGAGTTTCAGAAACTCAAATTTTGTGAAATATCTTTTCAAGAGGATTCGATGCTATGCACATCAACTGCACATTTTAACCCTCCCACATTTCCTTATTATAAGTTGTCTGCCATATGTATGTCTATATGTGTTCACACTTTATTTCATACATGTTGGCTATTATTCACCTTGGAATTATCCGAATGCGTTTCAGGACAAATCTTTGAGGGTTCGCGAAGAAAAATCTGGTTCGTGGATAGGTTGAAGAAAATAAAATTTCAGGTCGGTTTTCACAATTTTTATAGAAAATATTCTTTAGCTCAGAATATGAGGACAGAAATCTAACGGTGTGTTTCTATTACGCTAATTTTCATCTTCTGAGCTGGAGCTACATTATTTGGATCATATTTCTCGTTTTCGGAGTAGGTTTACTAATGATTATTCCAAAACCAACCAATGCTGGCAGTTACTCTGACCTTGGTTCGGTTATGACAATAGACGTTCAATAGTTCATATCTGCTAGGACAGTCTGTTTTCTCACATTAGAAGAAACAGTCCAAACTGAACCCCTTATAGTCATTATGAGAGTTCGCATGAACGTGTATAACGTGTATAAGAATATTTCAAAGATTGGCCAACCATAGCTAGAGATAACTCAATATAGATTAGGTTGTGATGCTAGAAACTTAGTGTACTGTTTTTCTTCCCCTGATATTCTCTAGAACTTAAGCTGCAACTTAAGCTGTCCAAGTTGGACCATCTTGTCGTTTTTCGTGTCACTTCCCTCAAACGTATTTCAAAAACTTAAAATAGTTGGCTAGATTTGATTAGATATAAGATAGAGTGTGTTGTGAGAAACCTAATTCTGTAATCCATATCACCTAGTCTTTTCTAGAACGTGAGCTGCAGCTGTCCAAGTTGGACCAACTTTTGTCACTTTGAGATCCAGTTTATATGAAGATATGTCAATGCCTGGCAATCCCTAGCTAGTGACAACTCGATATAAGATGGAAATGCGTGTCGTGATCCATATCTGCTAGTGATGTCTAGAAAGAGAGCTGGACCACTCTAAACTGAACCTCTTTTTGTCACTTTGAGAGTCAGTGTGTATGATAATATTTCAAAAACTGACAAGTCATAGCGGAAGATATCTCAATTATAGGATGGAGGACAATAAGAGAAAATAGTATTTTGCTTCATTTTCGCTAGTGAGACCTAGAACGTGAGCTGTAGCAGTTCGAACTGAACCCTCTTTGGTCACTTTGAGAGTCAGTTCACTTGAGATTGTTTCGGAAATATTCGAAGTCTAGCTGTATAGAAATTGGTTCACTATAGAAAGTAATACAGAAAATTTGCTGCTGTGTTTCTCTATACTATAAACTGATGCAACTCAAATCGGATCACTTTCAGTTTTTGTGGTTGGTGAAGTCTCTGACAACTGACTACGGTCGGTTTCACATAATATTGATTAGATCATAGAATAACATTATGTATCTATTATTAAGTTTTTTTCTCTCTCTTTGGTTTCTATAACTGAAGCTGCACTAGCCTAAGTGGTTAACTAAATAGAACCTGTCAACTAAATCTGCTATCTGCAAATATGAGAACAGGCCCACATTCAAATGAATCTTCACGGCTGTCAGCCACGCTGGGTGGCTCTGATAGAAACTACTTCAAACCAAATTCACCCCACCTCCCTTTCCTTATTTCAACTTTCACATCATATCTAACCGGTTTTAGTATTAGAAACCTGTTTTTCAGGTTGCGAGAGTGGGAATCTCGATCGGAGCATTCATAATGGTAACTTTCAGGTCACCTAGGTAACCTGAAAACAGTTACCGAGAATGGTGAGGTGACCTGAAACCCCGTTTAATCGTAGAATAGACCCTAACTTGCGCGAAAACACCACAAGATGGCTATGTATAGTCATTTCATCTCATAATACTGTTTTATTTTCCAGGCAGATGGTCCTCTTACTACCAGCAGATATTCCGATAGAACAGATGAAAAAGTGTGTTACTCATTTGGCATTCACTGCTAAATAAATTTGTTTACGGCATGAAAAAAGAAGTGTACTGAATTATAATGTTTATACATTTAATTTCTTAAATAAACAAACGAGTAACTGTTTCGACGTAGGTATCAAACGAAACGTTGGTGGCTTCAATGGAAATCAGATGGCGATCTGGAAGAGAAACCAAGTTTTTCCAATACCCTAGCAAGATCTGGTACACATATTGAAATATTTTGGAATACATCTCATGCCCAGAAGTGAAGTAATGCAACAAAATTAGATGCTTACACTGGTAACCTTCTATTTGGAAGATTATAAGTAATATTAGGTGATAAGAGCAGGTGACATTAAACTACCTAAACTGGATTGTGTTCAAGTTTTGAACTAGCGAAACATTCATATTTGGAAAATGAAAAGAGTTTGCCGATGAAACGAGAAAAGGGAAAGAGTTGGCGAAAAGTTTGGACTACTCCAATGTTCTAGAATACACTAGCGAATATGAAGCACAAAAATAGACTAGTCTTATCACATTCTATTTTCTATCAAGTTTTGTCTATCTATGGCTCGACAGTCTCTGAATAACCAAGAATACACCGACAAAAGTTGGTCCAACGAAACTGACTCTCAAAGTGACATAAGTTGGTCCAACTTGGGCTGCTGTAGCTCAAGTTCTAGAAAAGACTAGCTCATATGGATTACAGAATCAGATTTCTCCTAACATACTCTATCCCAGATCTGATCAAATCTAGCCAGCTATTGTGAGTTTTTGAAATACGTTTGAGGGAAGTGATACGAAAAACGACAAAAGCTGGTCCAACTTGGACAGCTGCAGCTCACGTTCTAGAAAAGACTAGGTGATATGGATTACAGAATTAGGTTTCTCTCAACACACTCTATCTTATATCTAATCAAATCTAGCCAACTATCGTAAGTTTTTGAAATACGTTTGAGGGAAGTGATACGAAAAACGACAAGATGGTCCAACTTGGACAGCTGCAGCTCACGTTCTAGAAAAGACTAGGTGATATGGATTACAGAATTAGGTTTCTCTCAACACACTCTATCTTATATCTAATCAAATCTAGCCAACTATCGTAAGTTTTTGAAATACGTTTGAGGGAAGTGATACGAAAAACGACAAGATGGTCCAACTTGGACAGCTGCAGCTCACGCTCTAGAAAAGACTAGGTGATATGGATTACAGAATTAGGTTTCTCTCAACACACTCTATCTTATATCTAATCAAATCTAGCCAACTATCGTAAGTTTTTGAAATACGTTTGACGAAACTGACACGAAAAACGACATAAGTTGGTCAAACTTGGACAGCTGCAGCTCACGTTCTAGAAAAGACTAGGTGATATGGATTACAGAATCAGATTTCTCCTAACATACTCTATCCCAGATCTGATCAAATCTAGCCAGCTATTGTGAGTTTTTGAAATACGTTTGAGGGAAGTGATACGAAAAACGACAAAAGCTGGTCCAACTTGGACAGCTGCAGCTCACGTTCTAGAAAAGACTAGGTGATATGGATTACAGAATTAGGTTTCTCTCAACACACTCTATCTTATATCTAATCAAATCTAGCCAACTATTGTAAGTTTTTGAAATACGTTTGAGGGAAGTGATACGAAAAACGACAAGATGGTCCAACTTGGACAGCTGCAGCTCACGTTCTAGAAAAGACTAGGTGATATGGATTACAGAATTAGGTTTCTCTCAACACACTCTATCTTATATCTAATCAAATCTAGCCAACTATTGTAAGTTTTTGAAATACGTTTGAGGGAAGTGATACGAAAAACGACAAGATGGTCCAACTTGGACAGCTGCAGCTCACGTTCTAGAAAAGACTAGGTGATATGGATTACAGAATTAGGTTTCTCTTAACACACTCTATCTTATATCTAATCAAATCTAGCCAACTATTGTAAGTTTTTGAAATACGTTTGAGGGAAGTGATACGAAAAACGACAAAAGCTGGTCCAACTTGGACAGCTGCAGCTCAAGTTCTAGAAAAGACTAGGTGATATGGATTACAGAATTAGGTTTCTCTCAACACACTCTATCTTATATCTAATCAAATCTAGCCAACTATTGTAAGTTTTTGAAATACGTTTGAGGGAAGTGATACGAAAAACGACAAGATGGTTCAACTTGGACAGCTGCAGCTCACGTTCTAGAAAAGACTAGGTGATATGGATTACAGAATTAGGTTTCTCTCAACACACTCTATCTTATATCTAATCAAATCTAGCCAACTATCGTAAGTTTTTGAAATACGTTTGACGAAACTGACACGAAAAACGACATAAGTTGGTCAAACTTGGACAGCTGCAGCTCACGTTCTAGAAAAGACTAGGTGATATGGATTACAGCATTAGGTTTCTCTCAACACACTCTATCTTATATCTAATCAAATCTAGCCAACTATCGTAAGTTTTTGAAATACGTTTGACGAAACTGACACGAAAAACGACATAAGTTGGTCAAACTTGGACAGCTGCAGCTCACGTTCTAGAAAAGACTAGGTGATATGGATTACAGCATTAGGTTTCTCTCAACACACTCTATCTTATATCTAATCAAATCTAGCCAACTATTGTAAGTTTTTGAAATACGTTTGACGAAACTGACACGAAAAACGACAAGATGGTCCAACTTGGACAGCTGCAGCTCACGCTCTAGAAAAGATTAGGTGATATGGATTACAGAATTAGGTTTCTCTCAACACACTCTATCTTATATCTAATCAAATCTAGCCAACTATTGTGAGTTTTTGAAATACGTTTGAGGGAAGTGATACGAAAAACGACAAAAGCTGGTCCAACTTGGACAGCTGCAGCTCACGCTCTAGAAAAGATTAGGTGATATGGATTACAGAATTAGGTTTCTCTCAACACACTCTATCTTATATCTAATCAAATCTAGCCAACTATTGTAAGTTTTTGAAATACGTTTGACGAAACTGACACGAAAAACGACAAGATGGTCCAACTTGGACAGCTTAAGTTGCAGCTTAAGTTCTAGAGAATATCAGGGGAAGAAAAACAGTACACTAAGTTTCTAGCATCACAACCTAATCTATATTGAGTTATCTCTAGCTATGGTTGGCCAATCTTTGAAATATTCTTATACACGTTATACACGTTCATGCGAACTCTCATAATGACTATAAGGGGTTCAGTTTGGACTGTTTCTTCTAATGTGAGAAAACAGACTGTCCTAGCAGATATGAACTATTGAACGTCTATTGTCATAACCGAACCAAGGTCAGAGTAACTGCCAGCATTGGTTGGTTTTGGAATAATCATTAGTAAACCTACTCCGAAAACGAGAAATATGATCCAAATAATGTAGCTCCAGCTCAGAAGATGAAAATTAGCGTAATAGAAACACACCGTTAGATTTCTGTCCTCATATTCTGAGCTAAAGAATATTTTCTATAAAAATGGTGAAAACCGACCTAAATTTTATTTTCTTCAACCTATCCACGAACCAGATTTTTCTTCGCGAACCCTCAAAGATTTGTCCTGAAACGCATTCGGATAATTCCAAGGTCACTGAATTCCGATTATCCCTGAAATCTCTCTGATTGCACCCCATTTGCCCCCTACTTTGCCCCTGTCCATATCCGGATATGAACAGAGGCAAAACAAGGGGCAAATGGGGTGCAATCAGGGAAAAAGAGGGGAAATTTCCGAGAAAAGTCAGGGAAATTTCAGAGAAAAATTAAGCAAATTTTTTTCAACATTCAGAAATATTTCTTGCTTTGATACTATTTACGGTGAATTGTTAACATAAGGTGAGAATGAACATCTCCAAAAATTCTCTAACTGATGCTCCTCAGATTAGACCAGCATCTATTTGCACTGCTTATTTCTTTATAGAAAACAAAGTGTTTTCAAAAAGAAATAGGCAAGAGAAAGTCTTTCCTTCCACATCTAATCAAAGTTAAACTTTTTTCGATTGGTTCAAAGCGCTTTCAACAGGAGCTGAAACAATTTGAAATGGACGAATTGCGCACAGCCGCACCCCTGGCTGCGCCGTATCTAGTACGGGTTTCTCAAAAGTGCGGCAGAACACAGTTTTAACCACTATCTTCAACGAAATGACACTAAAACTTTATAATGTGTAGGTATAAGGTTCTGCTAATAGATTATAGTAAAAAAAGTGGTAAATCAACATTTTTCAATATCTCTGACACTTCTCTGACATTTCCCTGATTTCACCCCATCTTCTCCCTGACTCACCCCCCTTTTACCCCAGAAAAATCAGAGAAATTCTTCCCCCCTGATGCTCCCTGACAGATCAGGGAATGTCAACTTACTATGGTGAATAATAGCCAACATGTATGAAATAAAGTGTGAACACATATAGACATACATATGGCAGACAACTTATAATAAGGAAATGTGGGAGGGTTAAAATGTGCAGTTGATGTGCATAGCATCGAATCCTCTTGAAAAGATATTTCACAAAATTTGAGTTTCTGAAACTCGTGTATGATTTAAGAACAGACCAGTTGAGGCATTTCTAGATGATAGGAGCCAGAAAATGATATTTATTTACTAACGATGAGGTATTATATTTATCTGTGGTTTCGAAAAACCGCCTCAAATATCACTAAAACAGTCGAAACGGTTCAATCAAAGCCATTCTGGGAAAATGTTCCAATTCTTTCGCAAAACATTAGATAATGACTATTGCCAAGTTTGTAGTAAGATAAAACAAGTAAATAAAGCTTTAAAGCAACAAAAACTAAAGAAAATCGATAGAATAATCTAGAAATCCGCAGGACGGTAGTTATTACACGACGGTAGTATTTACACTCCGGTAGTGAATACCCTTTGCCCGATCTCAAACGATCTATTTTGGGTTACGGTAGATTATTGAATTGCCATATTCTTCTTGCGACGGCTGTATATTTTGAATTCGAATCTTTTTTTTTCTGAATTCACTTCAATTCTAGATTTATCGTTCCATATTTGTTATATGGATATTTGTTAGTTTGTTACGTCCACATACAAAAACACTTGTTAACATATATTTATTAAGATAAGAGCTAATAACATAATATGGTGTCCTCTTTTATAGAGGCTTATCATATGGCGTGATAAAACAGTAGTCGCGTGATTGTTGGGTTGAGCATTGAACGTCCTCGCCGTCCAGTTAAAGGTCGTCCCCGACCTTCATGTGTTGCTTCTTGAGTGTTATTCGAAGGGATTTCTCTTGGGAGAGAAGGCGGTCGAGCTGGCGTTCTTTCCTTTCGGGAAGGTCACAGAGTGCTGGACTGTGGTCGTTGGCACTCTTGCAATACCTGCAAGTTATGTGTTTCGAACACTTGGCTGGTAAGTGGTTGTTCAAGCAACGTTCGCACGCGTTTTTTGCGAAGGCGCTTTGAGCGTTCTCGGCGGGTTTGGTACGTGGGGCAGCTGTCAGAGAAATGTGTTTTGTGGTCGCAGAAGGCGCACGGTCGGTCATTGGGATGACCCGATTGGTGTTCAACGTGGTTTCTTCGAGTTCCACTTTGGAGTTCCTTGACGAATGTCGTTCAGTGTTGTGCGTGCCCATAACTTTTTTTCTGGTGTGTATATGGCGGTCTGTAGGGCGTCCAATAGATCATTCCAAGGGCCGTTCGCCTTGAGATTTTGGTCAAGTGTTTCATAAGCATCGCGAGCGTTGTCTGAGAGTAGTGAAGGAAGCATTCTGATTGCTTCCGGCCTTCCTACTTCGTTTGCGTTTAGAAAATCATTTAGTTGACGAACAAATGATTTGAAGCTCGTGTGTTTCTCGGAAAAGTGTGGTCTTGCGATATTGTTGCGTTTTACAAGTGCTTCTGTGCGAGTGCTGTGATCGGTTAATTGTTGAATTGCTTGTAGAATCGCGTCCATTGCAGGCGCCAGTTGCCTTGTGACGTAGCGGAGAGTTGAGTTTGGTTTTTGTTTCTTCGGCGCTGTTGGGGTTTTCAGGTGTCCTTTTGTTTTGGAGGGAGTTTTTGTCATGTACTTCCAAAGAGGTTTGTTGTTTGGTAAGCGATAGAAGTGTGTCTCTTGCGACGTTTCCTATCGATGGAGTGAGGAGCCTTATGTGGTTCTTCCCTTTTATGTGGCTTCTTATCAGTAAAAGAATCCGGGAATAAAGTACAGTTTGCGTTTTGTGCGTCATTGGTTTTTGTTCTTGAGTCTTATCTTTTGATGGTGCCACCCTGTGTCGTTGAAACGTATCGAAATGTGCTCGTCAGCACATTTCTTGCACAGTGGTTTGGTGGCTTAGTGTTGAGTAGTGTATGTGGGTGGATGGAATGGAGCAGAAGAGGGGGAGAGTTGCTTCCTTGTGTCAGCGTTGGACGTCAATTTTTAAGGACTGACACTCATTTTTGCCGCGACTTATATATCATCTCAAAATGTATCCAAAAACTATCCAAAGCGTTAAATTGGTCTTTTGCCGGCATTAAGAAAATAAGACCGAAAATAAGATGTGGGTCAGTGGATACGTCGACAGAGGGCCCTGTGGCGCGGAATAAAAGTAATAAATAAACATAACGAAAACTAACGTTCGTGTATGTTCTCCACAGATAGCCAATCTTTCTGCCACTGGTGAATCAGTGGGTTCTCCCAAATGTTTCAAAGATTGGTGGTGGGACAGTGGTGCATAGGTGTTGCACTTCAATTGGTAGGAGCAAATTCTTCCACGCATTCCTGATTGTGTTTGTGGTGCGACGGTTGTTGAGTGGCGATGCCGAGGACCTCCACGTTCCATATTTGTTATATGGATATTTGTTAGTTTGTTACGTCCACATACAAAAACACTTGTTAACATATATTTATTAAGATAAGAGCTAATAACATAATATGGTGTCCTCTTTTATAGAGGCTTATCATATGGCGTGATAAAACAGTAGTCGCGTGATTGTTGGGTTGAGCATTGAACGTTATACACCAATTTTGTATTTTTTTGATGTACGTGATAATCTTTAGCGTCCGGAAGGTCTTTTTCGCAAACTACCTCTCTTTCTTGCAGTCTCTCTCTCTCTCTCTCTCTCTCTCTCTCTCTCTCTCTCTCTCTCTCTCTCTCTCTCTCTCTCTCTCTCTCTCTCTCTCTCTCCCCCCCCCCCCCCCCCTCTCTCTCTCTCCTCTCAGATTTGTCTTCCAGATGTGCGGCGAGGATGACGATGATTTCGAAATCATCGATGATCCCAAGGATTCGATAGCTCGCGCGAACGACAAAGAGAATTTTCGACCATCGCCGCTGAATGAGACTTTGGTGAGTTATTGTTCTGCTTTACTCGTTTTATGAGATGAGGAATATGATAATCAGATCGGTTCCACTAGTTCCACGGTTCCACTTTAGTTCCACGAAACTTGAAGGAATTTCCCGCTGTTATAATCCTGCTAATTGACCCGAAGCCACTACCAGCGAACCGATTCCCCCCTATTTGGTTCACTTTTCAACGAAAAAAACTCCCCCCCCCCCCCCTCCCCCCTATTTGGTTCACTTTTCAACGAACAAACTTTTCTTGGCTAAACTGTGTTTAATGAGTCTGTGCAACTGGTATCGTTTGATACTCATGAACTCATGAATTGATAGTGGGTTGGGCCTAACTATCGCTAACCCATCCGCCTTAACATATTCTCTAAGTTTTTACGATAAAATAAGTCGAAACAACTTATTCTGTATCTTCCTCTCTTCTCAGGTTGAGGAATTCGAAGATGACGATGAGGACAATGTTCGAAAAGGAAGTTCGGCCGACGACCTAAAGATTCTTGTGGCGACGGATATTCACGTCGGATACGGAGAGAACAAACCCAATAGGTACGTTTCTTCAAAGACATTAGTTGTATGGTGATTCAGATCTCAAAAATATTCGAGTCAGCATATTACCTCTCTAAACTTGCTTTTGGACTGTTGAATTTAGGGATTCGGCACCAGTTACTCACTTGAACGACTTGAACCTTACAAAATACCATTGCCGGTCCCGATAAACTCGCTACACGAAAGTGAGCTGCTTGAATGTTACTTACTTGAGCCTACTTCACCATTAGTCTTATAGAATACCTCCACAGAGGGGATACTGAATTCTGTATCCTGGTCAATTGTAACAAATGGAAAACATATCGGTCGACAACGGACCGATTTTTTGTCGCTCTGATACGTTCTCGTTTGCGTCAGCTATCAGCTAAATGATTGTTTCGAGTTTTACAAAATCACATGGTAGACAGAAACTTAAATCAACTGAGGCTGATTTTGAATTTGTAAACTTTCCATTTCAGGTATTTGGATTCGATCAATACATTCGAGGAAGTTTTGAAGATCGCGGTCGAGCAAAAAGTGGATATGGTTCTCTTAGGTTAGTCAACGTTATGAATTTAAGTTGGTAGCGATAAGCGATCACACACTTATAATATGTGAAACTATGCATCAGAAGTAGGCCGTTTCGCGTTTGCAAAGGGGGAGCCCGTTTTCTTTTTAACTTTACTGGAATATGTTAACGAGTTGGTATTGATATATATATATACTTCGTATAGTCAACCATTCCCAACCACTATCTGCTTCCGTCTCTCCAACACTCCAACGTAACTACGTAACGGTACACAGTTTTAAAATTGTGTCTCGTTTGCGAAGACAGATTTCTGTGTGTATACGACCATAGTGAATGGCTATGGCATGTTTATTAAAGAGAATTCATGGACATTTCTTTCAGGCGGAGATCTTTTCCACGAAAATCAGCCCACTCGTGATATGCAGCATCGTGTGGTGCAGTTATTGAGACAGTATTGTCTTAATGATAGAGAGGCGAGCTTTTCGCTTTTTTTCTGACCAATTAGGCAAAATCGCTGGAGTATATTCTAAGCTGCTGCCTCAAATTCTGAGGACAAATGAAGCGTACATCTGTCTATGAATCATGAATTTTTCACCAGTGACCCACTCATATGCTTCTAAAAACTTACCATAAGAGAGTGAAAATATAGTGTTGATGAAGCTTCGAAGATACGTCGCTGAGATGATTTCAAATTTCAAGATTCGAGATTTATTTGATCACATCATTTGACACACCGGAAATGTCGTTTTGTGAGTACGTCTAGTGGATAAAAGTGCTGAACAACAAATTGCGACATTCTCAGGTGGCCATTGAATTCCTGTCCGATCCTTCAGTCAACTTCAATCAGAGTCGCTTCGATCGCGTGAATTATGAGGTTGGTTTTTTATTTTTTATTTGTCCTCGACTGTTCCCGAAAATGCCCGAAATAGATATATTTATGCAGTCCTTTGCAACTCAACTAACCCTGTGAAGGACGGAATCATAGTCTAAGTTTCAACTCGGTTAGTTCCTAGGTGTTTCTACAATGCCCAATGTGTCAAAAAAAACTCAAAACAAGACTTCGCTGCACAAGCGTGCATTCGTGAAGTCAATCCTTACTTTTTCGGAATTTGAGCTAACACAACGCCGCTCACGTCAATATTTGCTGTCCATTGGATAAAAAGTATATTTCAGGATGGCAATCTGAATGTCGGTCTTCCTGTGTTCACAATTCACGGTAATCACGACGATATGGCTGGGAAGGTTGGTGTTTCCTTCAGTTTTGTTCAGAAAGTCAATATCAGTTGGCTATACATTCGGGAAACTGTTAAATTAGACTCACTACAGACTACTGAGTAGTTTTAATCAGAATCGCCTCCTGCTGTCCCTGTCACAACCTTTCTTACTTTCGGCTGACTTTCTTCTCAACATAGGGAAACCCAAAATGAAAAAAATTTGGCTTGACGCTTCCTACATACACCAGTAAGGTCTGACTAAGCGACAAAAATTAGTCCGTTTTCTCAAGTAAACAAGTGAACATTCAGGATTTTTCATCGACAGTAGACCGATTTTCATATTTCCGGCTGAAAAGTAGTCCGTTTTTTGAATTTTTATGACTAATCGGACAACCTTGCTGGTGTATGGCTTCCTAGTGTGTAGTGTCTTTTGTCGTTCGTTCAGTATTTCATGATTTACATTTTAGTTTCAGGTTCATTATTAAATAATGTATTCTAATTCCGTATTACAGACAATTTCCAGGGTCTCACTGCCTTGGATCTTCTGCACGAGGCAGGTCTCATCAACCTGTTCGGAAAGTTTGAAGACATCGATCATTTCGAGGTGAGACTCATAGAAGCGAACATACGCTAGTGACTAGTAAGTCTGCGGTCATACTTCGTGTACCCAGGTTTTTTCAGAAGTGGAAACGGTGAGCTATGGAGCATCCAGGTGATCGAGAAGCTCAATGCATATACATGTAGTTTTCACCAATTGGTCGAACGAAGAGCAATTCTGTTGGTTGCTCCATTGAACCACCTGTTTTTCATTGCATTCGGGATTTCGAACCACCGTTATTTCAACAATAGTCGCATGAACGGGTGAAAACCTCACTTCCCACTCAGTTTAAGGTTTGATCTCCTAATAAAACACCTGGTTTTCATAAAATTTAGTCGCCTTACGTATGAGTTGGTTCGTATCCTTGTTTTCCAGTTTTTACGTGAATAATGTTCAGTTTTTTCCAGGTTTCCCCGCTCCTTCTTCGTAAGGGTGACACCCGCCTGGCTCTATTTGGAATGGGCAGCCAGCGAGATGACAGACTCTGTCGCGCATTCCAGAGTAGGTTATAGGTTTCTATTTCTCAAAAATTACCCAAGAGGTCAGGGATTACTGAGAAAATGACCGAATTCGCTCCCCTTCTTCTGGCAATTCGTTCAAGTATACCGTAGTATGTTTCAGATGAGTCTATTCAGTTTTTCCGCCCCCAGGCCGGCGCCGAAGACTGGTTCAACATTTTCGTGCTGCACCAGAACAGACCCAAACGGTTAGTGGAGTGTGGGTCTCATAGCATCTACTACATACATAATGCGTCTTTTTTCCCACAGAAATTGCTTAAAAATGAGGTGTTTTATCTGAAGATTAAGCTGAAAAACTGCAGGGACATAAGGTTTTCAACAGTTGGGTAATTGTTGAGTCATTGATTCACCCGTTCTTCTTCAAGATCGCGTTTAAAATTGCGATTTAGGAGGGTGAATCAGTGAGATATTCATCTGCAACATCTCCTGTCAGACAAATTACGGATATTTGTGTATTCCAGAGCGAACCACCGGACGACGGGCGCCTATCTGCCGGAACAGTATATTCCGTCCTTCTTCGACCTGGTCGTATGGGGACACGAGCATGAGTGCAAGAAAGGTTAGTTTACTACTATAAAAATACGTTTCGCGTCAAATGGGCGGTTTTTGTGGGATCGTCACACCTTATTAGTATGTGCTGCCGTAGCATGGCATAGTGAACGTGGTCAACTTCGTTTGAATAGACATGCGCACACTCGGGCCAGTGGAACCCGACAGTGGTTTCTTAAAATTTACCATAATTATAACAAATCCTTCCTGTCCAATCGAACATATTTGATTTCCTCCCCCCTACCTCACTGAGGAGCCTCAGGGGGGAGGAATCTTGATTTAAAGTGGTTGCGTCTGGGGTAGAGGCGAAACGTACCACTTTCTTCTCTCTCTTATTCCTATTTATTTAGTTTGATTTAGATATGTCGAGCTTGTTATTTATTTCCTCTTGTGTCTGGTTCTGGTTCTTGTCGCGCTCACAATCTCACAAGTATCTTTTATATCAACTTGTTCAGACTTCGACATAATGTGTATGCGTGTGTTTGTTTAATATGCCCATGAACACATACACCATTAAGTTTTCAGTAGTTATCGGCGTAATAATAATATCTTCAGGCCAGGTTCCATGAACTATTTGCGACAACTTTTTTCTATTGGTAAAGAAATAAAACATACTTTCAGTAAATATCGGCATTCTCAGTCTCACTGAAAAATTGTTAATTAAACTAGGACGATTATTTGGACGAACCGCGACGCGTCGGTCCTTTAAACTGCAATTGAAACATGTTGTATTGCAGTTTAAATGACTGAGGCGTTGGGAGTGGTCCACATAGTCGTCCTTCTTTAACATATTTTGTGTATGTAGATCCGCAGTACGTGCCGTCATCGGATGCATTGGGAGACGGGTTCTACGTGCTGCAACCCGGCTCCACGATTGCCACCTCCCTCACACACGAGGAGGGACTGCAGAAGAACGTGTTCCTGATTAAGGTGAGTGCAGGGGGGGGGGGGGGGGGGGGCGAACACACAGTTTCTCGACTCTAACTCTCCAACCAAGTCGACAATCTCGACTTGGTCAGTGAGACCTTCTCCCTATCGAAAATTAAAATCACCGAAAAATGCTGTGAATTGTTGAATTGCGAATTAGGTTCGAGAATTGCAAAAAATCAGCCAAATTTTGAACTATTTTTTTTGCCTCCGCGGGGCAGAAAAATTTCAAGCTATGTCTCTCTTCCGCTTCAGAAAATTGAGAATTTGACGTGAAAAATTTGGTATTTGCTGGTAACATGCCGCGCGCTGGCTTAAAACTCCGAAGTAGGATATAGAAGCTTTCTGCGAATGAGGTTTGGGTCTTCTTTAAAGGGAGGTCTTTAAAATTAAGTATCTAAATTGGTGTGGTTCGATCTCAATACACGCTATAACTTACGAAGCGCGACCACAAACCAACAGAATCAACCCACGAATAAAACGGGATAGGGCTAAATACACCGTATATGCCTTGCTCGGGAACACCTATAGTTACTTTTAGATGCTTGTTTCAATCTATAATCCCAGTTGAGAGTAGAGGAGTGAAGTGAGGAAACGTTTTTCGTTAACACTGTGACGAATATGGACTAGTTGGAGCTATAAAATGTAAATTGTATTAGGAATGAGAGGCTGTCAATTATTTATTTGATAGACAATAAAATTCTCATTTAATTTCAGGTGCGATCGCGCAAGTTCAAGTGTACTGCAATTCCACTTCAAACAACGAGACAGGTGTGTATAATTGGCGTTTGTTTTGTTTCGTATTTTAATTAGTGCTTTTCTCGTACTTGTACCAGTACCATAGCAGAAAGTGGTGCTAATAATCCTGTACTAACCTGATTTTAATCTGACATTGCGATGAAATCGTGAAATTCATATGAATGTGATAACTGGTACTTGCCATCTTGTCAATGTCCTTTAAGTATAGTTGACAGTTTTAAACTTGTGTAGTTTAACGCGTGGACTTTAAAAAACGCCTTAGGTAACAGTGTTCGCTAGTGCGAACAAAATTTGAAAAACAGCCATTGTTTATATTTGAATAATTATAGGTGATCTGCGACGAGTTGGTGTTGGATGAGGTACCAGCCGGTGTCAAGCTACCAGTTAACGGAATGAGACAGAATCACACGCTTATTGTGAGCTTTTCTCTAGTTTTTCTTCAATATAATAATTATTGATATAACAAAGATAGCTTAACTAAATATTATTGTAAATTTTTCCAGTGAATATATCTTGTGTATTTTCCGTTCTTCGCACGGTAGATCTGAGAAAACATAGGATTGAATTCAGAATTTCACATGGCAATCGGGCAATGCTGTTTCCAGCCAACTGATATGATGTTTGAGATCTTCATTACTTGGTTGTAAAATGTCAATTGTGTAATTGGTTCCTTTTTCTAGTTCAGCTGCAGCCAAATTTCATGCGGAATTTTTCGGTCCCGTGTACGTACTTTAAACGGTTGTTGTGAGTTCAGCCTGTAACCAATTTTGTAACAAAATTCAATAGATTTAGTTAATTGTGTTTTCTCAGGATGAAATAATCATCAAACAACGCATCGAGGAACTGATCGCTCGTGCCACACGTGAACGAGGCCCCCGCCAGCCAAAGCTGCCTCTGATTCGGCTGAAAGTCAGCTACGCCGGACCCTGGGCACACATGCAGGTGCGTTGGGGTATGGGGAGCTACATTAGGTTTTTAGGTATTGGGATTAGGTATCATTATCTGAAAAAAACATCACCAAAACATATGAATAAACAAACTAGTTGAAAGGAAAGCATCTCTCTCTCTCTCAGTTAATTATTCGAAGTTTACTGACAGCCTGTTTTCATCGAAAAAATAACTCAATATAGCTGGTGTGGATCAAGATCACGTGTTTTGCTGTCAACTCATCAAGAAACGAATATTTTACTTACAGCCAATCAATTCTCGTAGAATTGGGGCGAAGTACGAAGATCAGGTGGCGAATGCGATAGAAATGATCACCACGAAGAAGGTAAACTACACGTTTCGGGAGTGTTGTAAACAAACTACAAAGTACACACATAGCGTGCTTCGTTAGTAAACAGAAATTTGAGAGAATACTCTATGTGTCATTGTACATTGGTATAGCACTTATTAAACCGTGTGATTAAAAGTTTAGGAAAAGTAGCTGAACACCAAAATAAGCCAGACATGTTAGTTGTAATGTTGTGTTAATAAAAATGTATGATGATGTTTTCAATCACAATCGATCACTCCGTCCAGTTTTGGTGGAGTGGTTGCTGCGGCAAAGTTGAGGAAAAGAGGTGTCCTAGCTTATTTTCAGCATAGCCGATTCAACTAACAGAGTTTCCAGCGGTAAGCAAGGTATCCTCAGTCTTATTTATGAATGGGAGCCGGATTATAATCCCAGGTTCTGTCTAAGATTTTAGTTGTATCATAACTGTACATTGTTATTATTTGCAGGTCGCGGATCGAAAGAAGGACAAGCAGAACAAGCACATGTCAAATGCTCCCCAGGTTACAGTAACGGCATCGAATGTTGAGCAAGTTGTGAGTGAACGTGAAGTTTTTAGTTTGCCGATTGTTGTTGAGCTTTACAGACAGTAGCAAATTCATTTTTAGTTTAACGAGTCATACCTCTAAGTAATAATTAGTTTCGCTTGTGTGGAGCTGGCTGGTTTTTTATACGCCAGTAACTTTCGACTATTATATAAAAAAAACCTTTTTTTCATTTGTACCCAAAATCACCTAGTTGAAAAGTCATCCAAACGGTCTTATCGCTGAAGTTTTCTTTCCCAGTTTCCCACAGTTTTCAACCAAAAAGCCACCTTTAAACGGAATTCGAACTTTTTCAATATTCCAGATTTCTGCCCACTTCGACCAGCAGCCGTGGGAGGATCGTCTTACCGTACTCACCCACGGTGCCATCGGGGATGCCCTCGAGGCATATGCCGAAGATGACGTCACGGCCGCCAAAGCCAACAAGGATTTCCAGGGATGCATCTCGGTCAGTTCTAGAGTTGTTCGAACTAGAAACTCGAAAACTTGTTTTTGTCCAAACTCAAAACTTTTGTGCTTTTTGAAAGTTAACTTTTTATCACATTTTTCATCTGATCTGGGCTCTCAGTACATGATTCTTGGTTGTTTTAGGTCACTATAATTTAGTTTAAAATGTCGATGTCAAAACCGACTGGAAGTTTATTTGGTTGGCTATCAATTTGCTTAGCCATATTTTTCCGTTTTTCAGGCGCGCGTGGAGGAGGTTAAAAAGAAGCTGAAGCTGATGGACATCCCCGCTATCACCATGGTACGCATACTACAGTAATTTCGAACAGAAATAGTTTGATAACGTGAAACTGAAGATTTGAAATTTGTAATAGAAAAAATGTGACAATTCAGATGAAAAGGGTGTCATTTCACTTCAACGCGGAGTGTGCAAATTAATGACAATAAATCGACTTCCTTTCTGTTCGACTTCAGCGTGTAGGTTCTTTCTTACACTGACGTTGTTGAGTGTTGGGTGAGCGTCGAATATATAAGATAGGGAGTGACCGAACCACCGAACCATAGTTGTAGTTTGCTCTCGCAACACGCCGTAGTCCAAGAACTTCGATAGAAAAACAATAGGATGGAGTAGAAACACAGCAGAATCGGTCAACACAAACCGTACATACCTGCTTTGGGAGGAGCCAACTGTATACGTAATTTGTTCATGCATGCTATTGCAGGAGAATGGACAGCTGAATCTGTCAGTATTCGAAGATACCGTATCCTCTGATTTGATGCAAATGAAAAAGGTCATTTATGGAGCAGACGACGAAGAAATGATTGAAGAGTAGTCTTTTCTTAATCGATACTGTGTCTTTCTGTATTTATAGGATCTACCTCGTTTGCTTAAATTATATTTGCTCAGTTTTCTTTTCACTTGTGCATGTATAGGATCTCTTTGGTTGATCTGTCAGATTATGAGTTTTTATTAGGACCGGTAAATTTACTGTTGTTTTAGAACACTGTGCTATACGTTTGTAATGTTTGTTAACTTTTATGTAAGGTAAATTTTTTCCCTAGCCTAGTAATAAAGATATGTTCCAAAAAGGAGTTCTGTTATTTATTCTGTACAGAAACATGAAGCTGCAGAATTAATACAACGACTAGGTGATATCTTTTTTGACTTTACCCGACGCATTATAGCATCGTAAAATTAGGAACGAAAAAGTGAGGAAACATCAGCAAAGTACACGATGTTGAAATCTGCTGTGCTTTCACGTTTTACGTGGTTTTTTATTTGCCAGTAGATATTTGATGTCTTGTTAGCCGGAGGAGGCACCCTTCCCCGAAGGCGCGTGGCATTCCTTCAGACGAGGTTGGTCGGAACCCGGACCGCCCATAAGATACAAGTAGTTAGTTGTGCTTTTTACATTTCTGCATTTCTGACAGTTGCGATTGTCTGTACATAATTGGTTCCAGCTTCGAGCCGAACACCATAATTATCTTTACCAGAGAGTCACCCCATTTGCGTCCTAGTCTGATCTTTCAACACAATTTGATTCAGTGACGTCCTAAAATGGTCTGGATATCCAAACTACCAAAATGTATGAGTTATGGTTGTTGTTTGAGCTAAAACAACAAGTTTAACTTGTTCACACCTTCAGTACACACTCTCTTGTTTGTCTTCGTTTGCTTTTTTCTTCCAGTCTTTAGAACAAAGTATCCACGAAAATTCACTGAATAAAATGACGTAAAAATAGTTAGACAATCAATTGACAAAAAATGCACTTAGTCTAGCATATAAAAGACTTTAAATATATAAAACAGTTAGCTCATGTCCCTATGAGTAATGATAAGTAATCCAAAGGGAGAAAAAGACTAAATGCGAATTAAACATGATTAGTTCTTTTCGCAAAACAAATACATTTACAGAGTGTAGCAACAAAGAGATCACAGTCGGCACATTGGTGTTGCTGTTGTTGTCTACTTCTTGTTACGCGACTTCAGAGCCTTTGGCGTCACGGGAGGCTGAAACAACAAAAATAAGAATTATGACATCATAGAGGACTAGATAAATATATGATTAGATGGTAAAGACAGTGATTATTATCTTGAAACTAATGTTTCCTAGGTTCTATATCTTATTTCGAATCTATTATATTTCCATCTCATTTTGAATCAAGTATAATGGTTACCTAGGTTATTAATCTAATTCAATATGTCAATTTTGGGCAAAAATTGAGTTTTAGAGTTCGAGACGGGTGGAGTTCTGAGTGTTTTCAGACATTGGATATTATGCAGACATACCATCATAAGCCCGCACCAATTACCAATCAGCTGTTATTGCTTCTTCAACCTATTATGTAACAATAACTTGATTCTGTACACTATAAGAGTCAACATAGAAATGAAACCAATTATAACAAATGTCAGAAACAATGTACCTTTACCTTCGGCTGAGATGAGGATGATGTGACACTGGTGGTAGAGACTTCCGACTTGATACTCGTCTTGCTCGACTTGCGGCCAAACATTGAGCTCATTGAGGAGAGACCCTGTAACACAACAAATTACAGAAGACATAACCTACAAACCTTTACTCACTGCTAAAGGACGAATTATCTCAATAAGACAACTCCCGGTTAGCCCACGCCTAAACATACTGCCAAAATGTTCTCATATTCTACAGAAAAGGGCAGTTTCCCTGTCTACTAGGTGTTCTGCAATCTAGTATGGTGCCCAGAGATCTCAAAATCAATCAGTATTTTACTTCTGTCTTTTCCATATGGCATACTAGCAGGTAAAAGAATCAATCAATCGAGACCAATACTCAACATTCTGTCTTGGCTTGAGGGATATTAAACATCTACATCACCTGGTCCAAGAAAGACTACTAAACTAAACTACAACCTGCCGAGTAGGGTTGTTAAAGTCGAACTTAAAGTCGAAAATTTTCGAGTTGAGTCGAACTCGAAACTCGAAAACTCGAAATTTCCCAAAACTCGAAAACTCGAAATTTTGAACTCGATTAACAACCCTACTGCCGAGGTTCATAAACAGCGGAACATGGAGAATATAGCTAACCTTCTTTTTGAGGCTGTGCTGCGGCACATTCTCCTTGCCACTCTTCACGTTGTGCTCGTTGCCGCTGGGCGAGTGGTAGTTCATCGTCTCGGTGAAGTAGGAGCTTTGCAGGGCCGCGGGCAGTCTCTCGTTCCGCCTGCGCAGCTCGTCCAGACGCTCGCGGTCCGTGTCTCTGGGCTGGTAGCCGGCTGGTTCCGTGGGCACAACTGCAACATATACACTGTCATTATTATAGGCGAGTAAGCAAATGAATTGAACAAACTATACAAATAGTACCGCTCTTATAGTTTGTTCAAGTCATAATAACCTAAAATACTATCATTATCATATGCGAAAAATATTGAATTGGACAAATTATACAAATAGTACCGCTCGAATAGAGCACTTGTGGCCGTCCGTATTCGCTAAAATCAAACAGGCCATTTGGTTAGCCTGCAAATAGACTCGACTAAAACACAATAAACTATCAAAACCAGTAATCATACGACAAAATAGGTCACTAGAAGCAAAATGACGAACCGAAAGAGTGAGTGGAGGCCGAGATGCTGCGATGAGTGGAGTTGTTGCCGAGAAGGGATCCCAGAGTCTGATTGACATCGGCCTCGTTGGTAGTCGTTGCCAGGCTGTCGTTGTTCATGGTCAGCGTCTGAAAATCCACATACAACTCAGTCCAAACAGTTTTTTTTCCAGAAGATTTGTGAAACATAATTGATTAGACATATAATTCTACATAATATACGACTGAACAATTGCATTGAAATACACAATTAAAAATTGAAACCACTTACAGAGGTGGCTCCGCCCAGATAGGTAGTCTCCATGATTTCTGGCTCCTCGTCAGCATTGCCTGAGAAAAAGTGAATTAAGATGGTTCTCGCTCTCGGTTTCGAAGCGATTATACGGTCAAATAAATGATGTTGAAAGTGAGTGAGTTCCTACTACCGGCATATAGTTTGAATCTGTACTTTACTGGCTATTTTATAATTTTTGAATAATAAATTATACAACGCACGACGCAATATAATGACAACTTGGTTACCTTCGAAAAGCGGAGTCAGCTCGGGTCGACCACTCATCACTGACGCATCCAACAGCGTGTTCTGCAATGAAACATGAGCATCAAACTACAACCTACAGCAGACTACAAATGTGCGCTTTGCACAACTTCTTATACCAAATGTAAAAGAAAGTATGCAGCTTTTTTCTTAAAAATAGTACTGTGAAAGTAACAAATGCTGATTTCCCGGCCCGACTACTACTCCAAAAATTGTTCAAACATCATTTGACTCTAACATGCAAAATTTCATATCATCCTCTTCCATGATCTGTTTCTCGAGTTCAAAAACTCATAAAAAATAACTTGATCGTATAACTTGATCAACTCCTCGTATAACGTATATCGTATAACTTGATCAACTACCTCAAATCGCGAGTCGGCCAGTGTCGTGGTAGAGCTTGACGTCTGCAGCTGTGCCTGTACAGTTGCGGCTTCGGCGGCTTCCTGGACCTTCAGGGTCAACTGGTCGCACTCCTTCCTGGCCTCGTCCAGCTGGTTGCGAAGAGCAGCAGCTTCCAGTCTGAGGTGCGATTCCTCCTGCAGACTACGGGACTGAAATCAACAATGATATATAGCAAGTGACCGAATCTTTTAGTTCCATCTCAACACGAAAATTCGAACGATTAAACTACAAACACAGCGACATAGGATAACATAAAGGCTCAAGAAACGCTAAAAAAAATGGTAACGGTCAATGTTTTCGATTCTAAAAGCGCCAGTGAATTGCAAGTTGTCGCAGAGGTTCGAAAACTTCGAAAAAAGGCATGTTTGGCACAAATTCTATACCTCCAAAAAGTTGATTCGTTCCAGTGCGGACAGATTGGCGCCTCTGGCGACTTCCTGCTTGGCGATGGCCTCCTCCAAACGAGTGTGCAGTGTGGCCTGCAAAAAATCCCAACTTAATTCCATCGATAGACACTATGTATGATTGAGCTCGAATTTAAACTTTTACTGAGAAAGATACAGCAAGTAGAGTTTTACCTAGGTACCTAGGTTGAATTACTAAGTTAGCGTTATTCACAGATCCGTAAGGGAATCTAGGATTACCTTACACAATTAAACAAGTTGTTTTCAATGTTAATTAGTGCGAGTGAGAAGTGGAGGAGTGAAAAATGAGCACTCCTCTGAATATTCCCCTAAAGGCACACAGGCGCCCATTTTAAACCAAAACTACAAGGTGAATAAAGTTATAATCCCACAACTAAACAGACACCAGTAAGGTATGATTATCCCACAAAAGCAAACTCATTTTTCAATCAAAACATGTGAAAATCTAGTGTATTCGGCTGAATGTAGTCCACAACACAGTTAAAAATAATGAAATACACAAATAGTTCTAAAATGTTCACCTTGGCTGCCTGAGCATCCGTCAATTGTGCCGTCAGCTGGTCGATGGTCGTCTGCATGGAAGCCACCTTGTCCGTACTGATCTCTGCCGAACAGGTCAACTGGAAACGTGACAATACGAGTCAATTATCGACTTTTTAACTGAAAGCATGACAATACGAGTTAATTATCGACTTTTTAACTGAAAGCATGACAATACGAGTTAATTATCGACTTTTTAACTGAAAACATGACAATCCGAGTAAAGTATAGATTTTCGTACAGAGGGATGATGAAGTATGCATGTTTTTCATTATAGAATCGTGAAAAGTCATGATGAAAATATGATATTTCGCTCGAGTGTGACCATACTGATGAACAAAAACTATTTAGAAACAAACGCGCATACCTGTGACACCCTGTGCCGAAGTTGGTCCAGCTCATGCGCCGCATCGATTCGCGCCAGCGACAGTTCGTTGCGCAGAGTGCTGGCCTCGCGCTCCAGCGCGTTACGCGCCTCCGCCAGCTCTAGGTTTGCCAGCTTTTGTTCGGAGAGCGATGAGAGAACCTATAACAATCAATAATAGTTACAACTTACAAAACTAGAAATGTGCGCGTACCATTTATTTCTCCATTTACTAGCTTTGAGTGTAACATACTATGTGGAACAAAAACTAAATTCTATTCTAATTAAAAGTCGCTCTTTCATAGGTTTTTGTTAACACCGGGAATTAGGTGATTCAGCTATGCGATGAACGAGAAAACAATAAGTAAGGTTAAATGATGTCGATGTGGGTAGCAGTGTAACTCTACGAACAAATTGATACACGCTTGCAATAGGGTTAGTAAAACATTATTATAATTATATAAAAGTAGTGAAATTTTCACATTCAGAGTGGAACCCTGACCTCGTTCAATCGGTCGTAGAGCTGACGCTGTTCGGCCCTCGCCGCCGCCAAATCAGCCTCCAGCGCCTCCTGATTCTTCGACGTCGCATCCACAGCTGTCGTGGACTTAATCTAAAATTCGTAAAAACATGAAATTCAACAAATGGGATATTACCAGAGTTTAACAATCAAAATGCTGAACAAAACAAAGTAACAAAAGTAACAAGTGCCTTAAATATTAAAAATCGATAGCTCACCGCGTGGAGGGACGTTTGTAGAGCGGCGAAGTTCGCCTCGTGCTCGGCCTGAACCTTGGCCAGACCGCGCTTGTACTCCTCAGAGCGCTCTTCCAGAGTCTAGAAATACACAGAAAAATAGTGATGAAAAGCAAGAGGAAAATAAAACTGACAGAAAAACTTCTCTTCCATCTTCGAAAAATTGGTACTGACAGCCAGATAATATGGACTCCCTATTTGACAATTTCGGATTTCGGGAACATTACATCGAAAAACAGCACACTTACGGATCTGTGATCTGTGAATAAAAAAGTTGTAAGAACAAAGACAAAAAGCTATGCTCATGCTCACCTGAGTGGCCAGATTGGCCTGAGCTACCGCCGAGATGCGGAGGTCTTGCTCTCTGGAGAGTTGCATCTCGAACTCATCGAGCTGTAAAAACAAATGATATTGTGTCGGTTTATAAGTTTGAACAGTTAAACATCCCCTTCACCGAAAAAAAACGAAAAGTTATAAACCCCCCTGTGTAATTACCGAGTAAATCCAGAAATATTGAAAGAGTCACCTGCCCGAATAATCAGAAAAATTCAGAAAGCGAGATACTATTTTGCCAATATCGGGATGTATGGAATGAATATCATATTTTTTGAAGAGAAATCGGGAATTTGTCTCCATTCTGCTCGGGAACCACTGATGTATGCGCACAGCCCATTCAAATGAGTACAACAGCTAACCTTGGCCTTGAGTAGATCGGCTTGCTCCTGCCGTCTGCACTCTCTCTCCCTGTCCATCTCATCTAGTTGGCGACGTGCCATATCCAGCTCCTTCTCCAGACAGGCAGCGGCCGACGACTCCCGACGAAGACGCTGAAATAATTTGAGTATATTTTCAATATGTGAGCAAACATCAGGCAATGAGTAGTTGAACGCTTAGGTGAGATTGAGGTTAGAGAGTTAAACTAATTTAGCGTGCAACTGAAGATCTACGGATATGATGTAATGCTCTGTAATATGAACTGGACAATCGTGAAGCCCGCCAAAATGCCATTCAAGATTCAATCGACTTTTATGCATTAATTAGCAGGTAGCCCTGGTATAGTCTGAGCGAAGTCTCCCTACGTTTGCTGAAGATTAAACACACCTCGTCATGGTTGAGTATTTCGTAGCGAAGGTCGCGCTCCACGGCCGCAGCTTCCCGCAGCTTCTCCTTCAGCTCCCCCAACTGAGCGTCTTGCTCCCCGACACGACGTTCCAGGCCTTCCAGATCAACACGACGTCGAGCGGCCTCAAATCACAGATAAGTAAGGTACAACTATTTTACCGATGGGAATCCATTTTTCGATTCCAATACGTAAAATTTCCCTGCTAGCCATGGCCATTAGGCGAATTTGCCCAATCTTGTGAAAAAGTGAGATCGGTTTTTTTTCTTGGCTATTCGGACAACTTTATTAGAGTATGCATGAAACCAGGTCATAGAAATACAAACATACGTGACATAGAAACCATACATCAGTAAGGTGTAACTACTCTACCAAGCGGAACAAAACGTAGGTTTTTCAGGGGAAACTGGCCAACTTTCTCGATAGTAGCGCGAAAGGAGTCCATTCTTAACCTTTTCCGACTACTTGGAAAAGTCTACTTAAGCATGAAACTAACCGATTCGCGTGCTTCGGTTGCTTCGGTCTTCCAGTGCTCGATCTGCGTGAAGAGGTCCCTGTTGGTGGCACTCTGTTCCTCCAGAGCACGAGCCGACGACGTCAGCTCCATCTTCAAAGTGGCATTCGCCATCTTCAAATTCTTCTCCCTGCAAAACAACTGGTAAGGCAAAAATACACCGGAAGTTGGCAGAATGGCCACAAGACCGGCTCACAATTCGTCAAAATCGGGATTTTGACCTAGTTTTGATGCAAACTCGAATTTCAAAAAAAAGCAAAATAGCTACAGTACAAGAAATACAAATGTGCAAAACTTTTAATTCAGAATTCTGAATTAAATTTGTTCTAATTAACGTGACCTAACAAATCTTTATCTGATTAACTACACCTCAACAAACTTCAAGCATACCTAGTGGCGGCCTGACGGTTTTCCTCCAACAAGCGGCTAATGTCGTGCTCCTTGTTGGTGAGGTCAAACTCCAACGTGACGGCCTTCTCGCGTGCCGCCTTGCACTTCTCCCGCTCCTGGTCCAGCCTTCGGCTCATCTCTGCCGCACGAAGACTCCTGAACGTGGGTAAAATTAAAATAGTTCAATGCAAGTGTACATACATAAACAGTTAGGACCAATGGTCACTTAAATCAATATTTCAAGGAGAATAGACAGACTCCATAGTTTTTGGTTGCGACTTTTTGGCTTCACTCAATCCCACTTGTTTCACGTATGCCAGTGCAATTAAAATGAACATGTTTAACCGTAACGGGTATGATACCCCCACATATATACCGTACAGGCGTCTTCTGAAAAGAGCAAATCTTACACTTCTAGTAATCTTATACATACTGTTAGTTAATTGCACGGTCTAGCGAATCATGTTAAACATAGCAGAGCTAACGTTTAACGTGCAATAACAAAGTGAACGATTCCCCATTAGAATGCTAACTTTACGTGAATCGCGCGGAGCGCTCTGCGTGAGTTGTCTTTGGTTTACCCTTCAGTTTTGCTGATAAATAGGTCAAACCAAACGCACACTCACACATTTGTTGGTTCCCCGTCTTTTTTACTAATATTCAATTGACATAAACAAACTCACGTGTTTCTTGGCGAGTTGAGAACATCTAGGAGGGGCGAGTGGCCGGACTCGTCCATGAAGACCTCCTCCTCCCGGCCAAAGAGGTTGGAACTTGTGGCACGAGATGTGCGCACGTGGCGGTGGCTCTGCGGGGTATGCTGCAGCAGCACTGTAAAGATACAAAATATATGAATGAACAAAAATAATACAAATTACTTACTTACAGATGTTACATTTTTGATTTAAACAAGTGGACCGGTATGATTAATCGGAAATCATTAGGCATTCGGGAACAGCAAGCAGAGCGCGAACAAATACGTGAACACTACAGACAAGAGACAAGTTGAGACGAGATGTTGAGATAAAACCGTGGATATGTGACTATTCTACAGAACGGAGCGCGTTTTTCGATCAAAGATTGTCTAAAAATCAGACCGATTTAACCCAAATTGGAGAAAAGTCGTCCGTTTTTCGATTTATTCTGATTATTCGGACCACTTCACCCGAATATTTACTTCTTGCGTACCTGAAGACGACTTAAAGGCAGAGTTTCGGGGCGGTGCGGGCGAGTCGGAGAGGGGGGTCATGGGCTCGGTGCGCCACCATTCATCGCCACTGTGTTTCTCCAGCAGTTGTTCTACCTGAAAAACGTATGTTTGTTTCTATATTTACACTTTGAATATCATTTACATCACTACAACATCATATACTACAAAATCACAACAAATACTACAAAATCACATTTAAAATAGAATAAGTTACTTTTTCCATCCAAAGTGATTTTTAAAGCAGTTTTCAATCTTGCTAGCGAATGCTGGCATCTTCTCTATCTACACATATTCATCAAATTGCATACAACATGGGCATACACCAGTAAGGTATGAGTAATCTCAAAAAAACGACGCAATTTTCGTCAAAATACATCTGATTCATTCGCGCATCCAAAAGTATCAATTCACCGCAATTTTGACCAAATTGAGCCCATTTCTCAAGCTTTTGTGACCATTTAGCCACGTTTGCCCGAATAGGCAAATCATACTCAATCAGACGTACCATCTCAGCGAATGGCTGCTCGTTCTCCTTTCCCCGGCAGAACCTCGCCAGCGAACGGGGAGCTCTCATTGCCACGTCCATGATGATGAGCAGCACAAACTGAAAACGCATAACATTGGGAACAGCAGTATAATTTGAGGCGTCACGAGTTTTGCTACAAACTTTATCCAAATTTAAAACTGTCTCCATACAGTACAAAAGTGAGTTGTATGAGAAAGTATTGCGATTCGATAAATGAACCGAAAGGAACGACAAAGGACTGGCTGTTCTTCCAAAAACACACCAAATTTTGCTTACAAAAGCCAAAATGTGTCTGTTTGACGAAAAAAAAACGAACCTTGTACACCTCCGTGTCATTTCCGGCGACGGCCTTGGCCACATTGAGTTGCTTGATCCGCCCCGCGAATTCGTTTCTGCCCGAGAACGCCTTCTCCAGGACGCCCAGGGCATCTTCGAACGCCTCGGTGGGATGGGACCGGACCGCCGCCGAAGCTGTCGCAGTGTCAGGCACCTCACACTCCGGCGAATCTCTGAATATAATAGTAATTCTTAATAATAGGTTCATTCCACAAAAATCACACACATGTTATCAAATGAATATCCACGGGAATGACCTTAGAACACCAGAGGGACGGAGCTATAACCTTCCCGTCTTCTGAAGTTAAAACACAGACCAATCACGTTGTCCAAATTTCAAAGAACGACCTAATTTAGGACTAATACAATCATGCATTTCACTAATTGATTGAGAGATAGAGTCGTGCATGCAGTCAGACCTTACTGGTGTCTGAGTAGTAATTTTCCATTGAAACGAAAATGAAGATCTTAATAACAGGGGAACACATCGTAGAGATTACCCAATTCCGAACTATGAACTAGTGAAAACGTCTTTTACTCTCAAGATGTTAGGCAAATTGCAAATATTTAGGCGATAGAGAACGACTTACATCATGCAGCAGAGCGAAAGGAGATGGCGTTTCCAGACATCGTTGATGGACTTTGCCGGCGCAATGGAAAGCGCTTCTCCGAAGGCGTTAACCTGGAACAGAACAAAATCCTCCACAACAGCCTATCGTACACAAAATATTCGTACACATGAGAAGAACATGAAAAGGACAATGTTTTCTTTTTCGCTACTTCGCTCCACTTTTCCTTGCCGAGAAGATCGATTACTCATATACAAGTAGTCTCACTATGTAGAATATTGAGAAGATAATCAAGATAATGAATTGAAAATGAGGAAATACAAATTCAATAAACATACCCAGTTGACAACGGCGGAGACTCGAGATCGGCTAACCGCTACCATGGCTTCTGTAGTCGTCGATTTGTAACTGATTAATCTGAAACGAATATATTTTATCACAGGAGAACATAACGATTTATCACAAGGTATCGTGGAAGGTAAACAATATCAATAATCACGACACATTAACGACGAAGGAAGAAGACAAAATCAAGCTTGAATGATGAAAAAAAGCGCGACAAAAAATTAATTAATTTGGCTCTGTAAAAGAACACTGAGAAAGATATTCAAGAACAAATAACTGACACCTTGTTTCTTAGGAAACGTTATTATGAACAACACAAATAACTAACTAAACTTGACGAATCAATAATTAAATTACCAAAACGTGGTTTTCTCGACATTCACACTGCGTTTGAATAATACCGATTCCCGCGCAGCTGACATTTGGATTAGCGCTAGGGCGCGATTATTACTAACTACTAGCAAAATTGTTTTGTAGTTTATTTCGTTGTTTACAACAAAAATGAATGAACGAACAAGAAGCTAAATTTCCATTCAAGTGTGAGTTAGGAATCTGCGGGACGTGAGTGGTTTCTGGAAGTTATCCTACCAATTAGAACAAGCTAACTACTTTTTTTCTATAAATGTGACACAAAAATGAAGCTAACAATATATTTCTGAGGGCAGAGCGGAAAAGAAAGACAACCGAGCAGTCTATGACAATGTGGAATGATGATGATACATTTGGCCGAAGCGAATTTTTCCCGCCAATTTCATCGAGGCCGAGCGGCAAACTACAACTGACAGCAGACTACAAATGCGAGCGTTGCAGAACTTTTTATACCAAATGTAAAAAAAATGTATTCAGCTATTTTTTAGAGTCTTTACACGTGTTTATTCGAATGCTTTTTTGAAGATGAAGGACTGAAAAACACATGCAATTAGATAACCGGGCTTCTTTTCATTTTGAACAAGATAATAGAACAGTAAAAAAAGCAAACAATCGCACACGATTCGGCCATTGTTCATCTGATCAACATTAAAGTTCCAGATGAAATACACTTTACTTATCCGATTAAAATTTCACGGATTGAAATTTCAAAAGCTTACCAACTACCCTCTTCCATTTCTGTAAACTCGACCAGCTCTTCTATTTGAATTTGCACCAGTTGTCACAGAAATATTTTTTATAACTACAATGGCTGAGGATGTTTGGAAGGTACAAGACGAATGGGCATTATTTTGTAGTTCTTCATTTTTTCTTCCGTAACAGGGTAGCCCGGTGAATTCTATATGTAACCGGGTTTTCGTAACCTTTTTTCGGGTGACCTTAGTAGGTAACCGGTTGCTTGTTTTTCTTACGTAAAATGTGGTTTTTACCGTTAGTTAGTTCGGTAACCGGTTTTTAGTTTTAGGTTATCTGTGAGGTGACCTGAAAAAAGGGTTACCAAAAACCGGTTAGGTTACGAAAAAACCCAGTTACATATAAGACGCTCCAATCTAAATGGTTTCCATTTTAGATAATTTCTTGGAAAACCTCAAAATATTGTGCATCATCAGACTTGTCCGATATTTTTTCTGAAATGTCCAATTCTTCTAATTCTTGTGTCGCTCTCATTTGGAGCGCAGATAAAACTACCGAATATTTGTATGTTTCAAAATCCTCTGCCACAATTATTTTCCTTTCAGAACATTATAACACACGTTTTCGCAGTTGAAAACAGGGTGAAAAAATGTGCCCAAAAAATTGTAGTGTGAAAAATTGGGCTCAAAAAATTGAAGTGTGAAAAATTGTGCCCAAAAAATGGAAGTGTGAAAAATTGTGACACATTTTTTTCTCTAAAGAGAGGTACTTTGCACTTCGTATGTCTCTCGCGCGATAATGCTGTGATACTCTTTGACACAGCTCTCAATGATCCGTATCTTGTTATGGTTTCAAATCCTGCGGATCTGTCTCGCCTGTTCTTTCTCTGCGTCTCTTTCTCTAATTGGGCGATGCCCTCAATGCGCGCTCGTTTCTCTGCGTCTCATTGCTCTAATCGCCAATACTAGATACGGCGCAGTCAGGGGGGTATGGAAGGAAACATTAGTATCGCGCGAGTGGTTCAGTAATAACCTCTTTTGCTGGAACATGTACAATATTTGGAAAAGTGAAAAAATGTGCCCAAAAAATTGTAGGTGTGAAAAATTGTGCTCAAAAAATTGAAGTGTAAAAAGCTGTGCCCAATAAATTGAAGTGTGAAAAATTGTGACACAATTTTTTGAGAGATTTGTGAAAACTGCAATTTTTTGTGACACACTTTTTTTCAATTTCCTGAATCGGGACACAGCGATTCGATCGTTTGGTTTTTAGTTTAAACTTCAAATAAATGGGGACTACCCGATGTCCAATCAGAAATAATTTTAAAAAAGTGATAACTCTTCGATGGTTAAAAGTCTCATCCTAAAAATTTCATGAAATCACTAGGATTTCCTGATTTCCGAAACCATTTAGATTGGAGCGTCTTATATAGAATTGGCCGGGTAGCCCATATGACTTACTCACGAAAACCTCATGAGCACCTCATGAGCTACTCGTGAACGTACATTGATGTATATAAGACGCTGCAATCTAAATTATTTTCATAATCGAGTTTACTCCAGGAAAACTTTTTACATGAGCAATTTTCCAATAGGTAATATCTAACAACTAAAGTGGGGGGCGATACTTCAATTTTCCCTAGTTCGGCTCACAAATTGGTCCACTCTCGACCGAGTTGAACTTCTCTTATTGTGGTAACCGGGAGGGGTCATCATAGTACCACACGGAAACAGTTTTTCTTGAATTCCCGTTATTCCAATCAATCTAAACTATAGAGAAACGGTTTTTCAATAACAGAGACGCAATTTCGTTTTCTCCAAGTTTTCACAGTTAACCATTTTTCTATTAACTCCTTGGTAACCCTTTTTTCTGACGTCTAATGGGCGAAATTCGCGGTTACCAAGTGTTTAACAAAAGTGGTAACTATTTTTTTGGTTAACGGTTAACTGGCGCGGTTAACGAAACACGCGGTTAAATAAAGAATTCGCAAAGTTTCACTGTGCTGTGTACGATTGTCGGAAGGAGAAGTGATGTGAACTTTAGGACAAAAATCGAGAGAGTTAGCCGTGGAAAATAAGGGTCAGCGTCTTGCGGTAACGAACCCCCACTACCCCTCTAACTCCCAAATTTTTCGAATTGAGTTAAGTGCAAAAGATTCTTGAGTTAAATACAAAATGTTCGCCGCCGAACGGATTCGAACTAGCCGCACATGTGCGATACGAAACTGACTAACTTTTGCGCATGGTGGGCACGCCAGTGAGGGCTTTGTAATGGCACACAACACTCCTGCACCCGCTAAGTCCCTTTTATGTACATCTCTAAGTGCCAGATTCTGATTTCCCCTCCAAATGCATGTTTTGCGCGAAACTGTTTTTTATTTCGAAATTCTGTAGGCCCCTCTAACTCCCCCAGGTTTTGTCTGGGTACGCGTCTCGCACTTCACCAAGAGAGTTGAACGGGGGGAGAAACAAACGACTGTATAGTTTCTCGCTCATGGCCTCAGTTGATCAGGAACACAACATAAACACTGAAAAGTCCATATTCTAGGAGATCTATACAGTCTACTGACTCCAGGATGACTGCATGATATTGGTATCCAAGAATGTGGATATATTAACACAAAATATACTGTATCTGGATCATGAACACGGAACCGTGGACTCCTCAATGGCCAGGTATTTTCTTTCTGAAAAGCTAGAACACATTTGGTTTCTTGTTTTCTGCTGTGTTTTTCTCAGTAGCTAGGAACGTGCATTTGAGGTCTTGTACGGTAGTCAGCCACCAAAAAAAGTGGAAATCACGAACATAACAATGAGCAGAATTGACGCTAGCAGGACATATCGAGAAAATCGAAATAATCTGATTTCAATTACTTTAATTTCAGCTTTGTTTTGACCCTCTTCCAATTTTCCTATTCGGGCCAATTTTCAGGAACTATGCCTTGGAGGGCGTTGTACTGTGCCCCGTGTTCCCTTCTAGATGCCAACCACTGAAGATCAATGACGGAGGTGAGAAATGAATATGAACCTTTCATTACTGAAGAACTATCGAGTGTTGATGCATTGAACATCCCGGGTGGGGTCGGCATGTTATCGCGACCTCATCGGCTGGGAAACAGCCGAATCAGGCTCGGGATAACAGACCAACCCGAGGCCCGGGTTGTTTCTCGCCTACGGCCCATAAAAAACGGAACGCCGTGCGCGGGAGAAAAGTTGCAGGACTTTGCTTTGGCGCAGCTTTAGTATACTGTTAGTCAATCGCACAGTCACGTGAAGCATGTTAAACACCGCAGGACTCCGAAACGTGCAATAACAAAGTGCACGATTCCTCATTAGAATGATAACTTCACGTGACTTTTCAATTCACTTCTAGTATATTCAATTTTCCGCACGCCGCAAGAAAGCTATTCTGAAGTTTGGTCAAATTTGGTCTGTAGTGTTTTTCATTTCTACGAAAACTCCTACAGTATGACACAAGGTTTTTCGATACGGTGGAACGATGGGAATGTTATCGAAAAGATGACCAATTTTCGATTCCGATTTCATTTTACAAAGAATGTTGCAATTTTGTTCGAATGCGTACTGTAGAAGTCTCGGAAGGAATGATGGTAACATTTCGCTCATGGGGGAATGTGTACCCTTAAAACGAATTGTCCAAAAAATATCAACTCTGTTTCGTTCTATGGAGTATCAATATTTATAACACTCTTGGAAGACTCCTGGTGGAGAATCAGAATCAGAATCGAATGCGAATAATGTCGTTTATAGACATATACAAATTTCCTTAATTAATACGGTTGAGAGTTTGGTCTAGAGCTCACATTTCCCAACTGGACTCGTTGGCAGCGTGCCAAAAACTTTGGAAGACTTATTTAGCGAAAACATATATTTTACAGAAATTTTCTCTGAATACGAATTATAACCAAGGAGAAGAACCCCTCACATCAATTTCCATTGTTTTGAAGTATTTCAACTTATTCAAAAACTACCTTGACATTTCGTTGGCAAGCTGCCCAAGTCCGGTTGGGTTTTCCAATTCCCAGCCAATTGGCTAGCCTCTTTTTCATTGGCTGAACGAGAGAGTGTGCAGGTGAGAGAGACGCAAACTGTCTTAGCCGGTCTGCGCGTCATTGACCTGCATGCTCTCTGGTTTTTGTAGCTGGCCAATTGCAGAAAATTGGCGATAATCGTTCTGAGTGTGCGAACTATAATTATACTGCAGGAGTCTTCAACAAGAATGAACATGACACTACAATGCCCCCCCCCCCCCCCCCCCCACCACCCGCCCATCTCCGCCCCTCTTTTCAGTAACTGTTATTAATTCGAACAATCTTTTGGTCTACTTTCAGAGTTTCTGCTCGTGTGTGCTGCTGACGAAGAAAATACTCTTCTTCTACTTTTTCCCTTCCATTCGCTCCAAATGAGGGACATTGTTCACAGCGAGTACAATCTAGATGTAGAAGATGAAGGTAGGGAAAGCAACGTGTCCTACGTTAAAAAATTGGAATTATTGGTTTACAAAAGAACAAAGGTTAATCAGAAGGAGATCAAAGACCACCTTGGCCAGAGATGTTCAAAAGAATCTGATTGGAATAAAAAGCTCGGGTGTTGATGAATACGGCCCTCGACTCTTCGGATCTCTCCCGAAAGGCAGCGATTCTTGCTCATAAGGCACAGTGTTCAAACTGAAAACACAGCACGATGGGACACAATCCTTCCTGTTCGATTTGATATTGTTGCCACTCGTAAAATTACGATGTTTCTTGTTCTATCCCGCTTTGTATGTAATTAGATTTCGTTGATTTTTGCTCGAAACATGTAAATTATAAATCACAATTGAGTTATACCAAGAGGTTGAACGCATCCTAGACGTCAGAACGATCCCATAACGATTCCGAAGCTGATCATATCTTTTTCAGTTCTGCTGGACATCCCGCGAGCCCGCGCTGCTGGCCGGCTTATTGCTGACTGTGAATCTATGCGGTATGCGTGCGGTTCGAAGCTCTACATTCACACAATAATTGAGGATGGGACGGAGGAGACGGTTGGGCCCTGGCTGACAGAACAATACACTGTTTCCACATATCTGGTGGTGGACATGGAGGCAGTGGTGCGCGACGGGCCAGACAAAATAGTTCGTCATGGTGGGTAACATATAACTATAATATACTGGGAGTAAAACTATTAGTCACGAAAGTGAGCATTCTGATGAGGAATCGTGCACTTTTCATGGCACGTTTCTGAGTTCTTCTGTCTCTAACATGTTTCACGTGACTGTAGAGTTGCCTGAGAGTATACAATACCCCCCCCCCCCCCCCCCCCTCATCTTCACGTTGAACCGAATCTTATCGCCAACCCCCACCTGGCGGCGTAGCAATCCATCCAATCTCATGAGAAGTTCATATGAGTTTCTCATGAGATACCTCATGCGCTACTCGTGAACTTTCAATGTTGTAGCATAGCAATCAATAGAATCTCATGAGAAGCTCATACGAATAGCTCATGAGGTATCTCATGAGATTTTTGAGGGATTGCTACGCCGCCTGGTGGGGGGGGGGGGGGTCAATTGCACATTCACGTTAAACATGTTGAACACAGCAGAAACTAGAAAAGTGCAATTACAAAGTGCACGATACCTCACTAGAAAACTTACTTTACGTGACTATTCAATTTACTCCACCTGTAAATTACATGCCTTGGACATTATGGAAGTACGGTTCCTTTAGTTCGATTGCGTTCTCAACCCGCATACCCTACTGATCCTCACGTTGACTTTTTAGTCAATGTTTCTATGCGAATGAACTTCATATTATTATTATTATATTTATATTCATTATTACTAATGCTCACTGGTTCAGACTCTGCGAGTGTCGAGTTGATCTCGATGCCGGTGCCATTTGCCCCAAGGTGGATGCCTATCGCACGCAACGCTCCATGTATCTCCAATATTGGATCGAAAATTGTTGTCTGGGCTATGGTATAGTTTGTCTCATTCGCACTGAAATATATGGGCATCGTGCCAAGACTTTCTCTCCATATGCTAGAAGTCAATTGAATAGTCACGTAAAGTTAGCATTCTCAATCAAATGCGTCGTGCACTTTGTCATTGCACGTTACTGACTTCTGCAGTGTTTACCAAGTTTCACGGGACGGTGCAATTGACTAACAGTGTAATTGGGTTCCAACAGATAGTCAAAAATGACAAGGTAGAGAAATTTGCACAGTTCCATAAATTTAGGGCGCCAATATAAGCAATTGCATTGTGACGCAATCAGGCTTGGTTATAGATTATAACAGTGACACTTGACTATCGACAGGGTGGACTATAGTCCGTATGCTAGAAGATCCCGTTAGGTTCATCCCATCCTGCGTCTCCTCTAACTTACGCTATTTCTCTGCTCTTACATTCCGCCGGTATGATACAAGACAAGAAATAGTGAGGCAGAACGAGAGACGCAGGATGGGATGAAGGGGTCGGGTTCTTTTAGCATACGTACCCAGAACGTAATTGTAGTTTGCTCTTCATACGCGACATTATTTTCGAATTCGGAATTCAAATGGGATCAGGTTACAAACGCAGGGAGATAATGCGAAACAGGCTTGCACTAAAAAGAGGGCGCAGAATAGTTATTTTTCTTCATAGAAATGTATTGAAATTCTTCTCGTATTCAAGCAAAGTGTTCGTGTTTTCGTACATACTCGTTCGCGATGTCGATTATACTAGACGTATGAATAGTTCCGGGAAGTTAGCATTCTAATGTGACATCGTGCACTTTTTCATTGCACGTTTCTGAGTTATGATTTGATTAAAGTGTTGACTGAAAGTTTACTTGTTCATTTTCAGCCAACTCGCTCACGTGCTTGAGCTATTCGATATTACGTGGTGGACCTGGAGGCGAGAACGACTACACCTGCCAGACTGATGCTCACTCGGTAATCTCACAATAATAATATCTGACTGATTTTGGGTTAAGAACCCGAGAGTACAGAAAGTTCGTCAAGAATAAGAATATTTGTGAACCTATGATTCTATAATACCCATTAAAGACTGGAAAAAATTGAGAGCAAAACGAGTGCAAGCGAGTGAATCAAATAGGATACTGCACCCCCTATAGCTCAGCATTTAGTATGTCAAATATTATATCATTTGGTGATAAATGATAAAGTTGCTACTATTTGGTGTTATGGATATCATTTTTTATTGAACTGACAGATCAACTATGGTGTACTAGTATGGGGATCGAATGTGGGCTATACGAGAGCACTAGTATTATGAAAACTTCTACTTCTTTCTTTAATTAGTTGTTATAGTTTCGAGAACCCCGGTGGGAATAGGACTAAAATTGCCCACAATTCGTTTTTATAACGTTTACGATAAATATTTTTCCGTTTCAGGTCCGATTTTCTGGATGTCGACCGGTTCGGGGTCGTTTCCGTCTGGTTCCAGAATGGAAATGGAGCTCTCCGTACCCAGGCCCTCACTACCCCCAGATACACACCTAGTTCGCTCGTCGACATTTGCCGGAAAGAGATTCTGACGGGAGCTGTTCAACATGATGTCGCCGACATTCCCGGTTATCGCAATATCATCTTCCCAAAGTAGTATAGTGTATAGTTCAGTGGAACATAGTACTGTATAGCAAAATGTTCCGTACTGGCATCGTTTATAGTGTAGAATATAGCATTGTATAACAAACATAATAGAGTATTTTATAGTACAGTATTCTGATGTATTAATGACAACTACTCAGAAAAGTCGGCGCTAATTGGCCGAAGTTGGCCGCGAATTTTTGAAACTACCGTAACCCAAAAATTCAAATTCGAGCGTTTGGATCTAAAAATCATCTTTATCTACAACCAAATTGGCTACTTTGATTGTAGACATTCGATTTAAACATGGAAAACCTCTATTTGTTCGCTTAAACTTAAAAGAGCAAAAAGAGGTATTCGCTGTAATTCAAGAAAGCACGATTTCAAGCACTGAACACACGATTTTTCAACGTTCTTTTACTTTGAACTGTTTTGAATTACCGTTAAACAGTGGAAGCATGTTCCTGAAACTCTATTTCACCCACTGAGGGTGATTGGCGCTAGTTGTTCAGAGATAGCCACGAAGAGGCAAAACGGAATTAGTAATTCGACATTATGACCACAGATTCGTGTTTCAAAGGTTTACATCGCTTATAACAGTGAAATACATCCCATTCAGACAAAATATTTGTTTATTCGTTCTGTTAAAGAAGCAAGAGAGATGGTTTTCCGTGCAATTCCCAAAAACACGATTGGAAGCAATCATTGAGAAATTTTCGGCTTTCGTCCACTTTCTGAATTTTTTGCCAACTGTCAGAACACTGAGTATTAGTCAGTAGGTTCCATTCCACCGTAAAAATGCAGAAAAACGCTCAAAAAAGCGTCTTCGGATTACGGTATGCACCGGTTTTTAGCGGCTAATTGGCTGCAATTGAAAAAATTGGCTGGCCAATTGGCTGGGCCCTGTCTGAGTAGTCAAGTATTCTATGTATTCTGGTATGGTATTGTGATGTGTTAATGAACAAGCATCCTGTTGTGATGTATTAATGAACGTTTGAATCAAATGTGTACTGCCACTCCATGTTGTTGTCGTTGTTGTTGTGATAATCTTATCTCTTTTAGAGAAGTCTAAAATACCTAACTACATCAATCTGAAATAGGCAACCTACAAGATCGAGCCTACAATTAAGGAAGTTTTCCACTTCAATAATCCGACGCGATCATGTATTTGATCTTTGACACATACAGGAAGCTCAAAACTTTTTTCTAAAACAACCCTATCTGTTTTTTGATGAGTTTGTCTAGGGTGAGGCGTGGAGAGAAAATGTCGAAAAATGATTTATGAAGCATAGAATATTGAGACTATTATGTTTTTCTGTGCATGCAAACGGAGAAAGTCGTTAGATTACGGTACCCCATTCTTTGGCAGGGATTCGATAGAGTCAATACAGAAACAGTTACCTCTGTTTCTTTTTAAGTAATGGAACGCCGAGAACACGACTATGTTACAATGACCTGTAAATACGGATTACGGTAACCTCCGCTTCTCTCTGTGTTTAGAAAGAGTGATGTTGTTGAGGTTGTGAATATCGCTGTCACTGACTCTGTTTCTCCCTATGTAATAAAACAAGAACAAGAGTCTCAAAAGGTTACGGTAGCCTCTGTTTTGCTATGTGTACAGGTGAGGTTGATCAGGATGTGACTATGGCTGTCATTAACTCTGTTTCTCTCTACCAATGGTATGCCAAATACGTCAAAAGGTTACGGTAGGTTACCTCTGTTCGGCTATGTGTACAGGTGATGTTGTTCAGGCGGTGACTATAGTTGTCGCCCCTAAACTCTCGAGTGGCGGCCCGTACAAGTGCTAGTCGATGATGTTTCAGGCGATTTGTATAATTTGTTGGCCGCCGTTTCGCCGCGTACTCTGTCTACTCTTCAGCTAATCTACTATATTGCTAGTCAAATGAATAGTTACGTGAAACGTGTCAATTGTGCACCTTGTCACTGCACGTTTTTGAATTTTCCAAGAAATCTATAGTTCTTTTCATCTATACGTCAACGACAGTACTAACTCAATGTTTCAAGCCCGTTTTTCGCCATGTTAAAATTTCGTTAGAGAAACAGTATTTCTTTGCACTCTTTACCCTTCAGCTGTCAAAAACACCTATTGTAAAGTCAATTCATTTACCATAAAATAGTCCCTGGAAAGTCTGTAAGATTTACTGTAAGTGTCTACGGATTGGATAGTTGAAACAGAGTATATAGTTCTTCTCAATCCTTAGTTGTCACTATGACCGACATTGAACAATTTTAATTTTCAAATGAGCGCTTTTCAACGAATATTTTTTTTTCATAAAGTGTTTTCGATAGGAATCTGTGAAACGAGCACACATATACTGGATTTGCAATCTAGAGGTTTCCCAGAAACGTAAACACCTTGAACGGGTGAATTGACGTTTCAAATGCTCTTGGTATAAACACACGCAGAAATAATCCGAACTATGGTCCTGGATCTCTGAGGGGCGTAAAAATAGGACGGCCCACTTTTTAGGACGTAAAGTCCACTTTTTGGGGCGAAAGTCCACTTTTCGTTACGGATTACGTAATTTCAGGACAAAAGACGTATTTGTAGGGCGAAGGTCGTATTTTTAGGACGGAAAGACCACTTTTGAAAAAATTACCCGGAATTACCAAAAATTTCCAAAATTGATAGATTTGGCTGAAACTGAGGACTTATGGGGTATCGATCATTGCGATCTCGAATATGGATGTTAAAATTAATTTCACGCACACGACACGACAAATATATCAACATTGGAAATTGGGAATGAAAATTTGGGAACAGGGGTAGTTGATGACGCTGATTTCGAATATGAACATGATGTTAAAGGTGGTGGGGGGCTAAAAAATCATGCTGGCCAAAACAAGTATTTTCGAATCAAACTTTCGGAAATGGGTAATCAATCATGGGGATTACGAATATCGATACGGGGTTAAAGGTGGTGGGGGGGCTCAAGTATAAATTTTTCAAATTCATTTGTATTGGGTCAAACTTGCAGAGAAGGGGTAGTTGACGATAGGGATCGCGAATATCGTATAAGAGAGTTTTCACTGCTTCTTCTGTTTCTTCGTCTTCTTCTCTTTCATAAAAAAACTGCGCAGCGCAGTAACGTTGGCGCGGCAACCACCAACGCGAGGCCCCAGCTGCCCAGAAGATTTACCAGTCTGCATTGTCGCGTACTCAAAAGCAGTGAAAACTTGAATTTCAGAAAAAAATTCGGTTTCGGTCACCTTTAACGTCATGTCGATATTCGCGATCCCTATCGTCAACTACCCCTTCTCTGCAAGTTTTACCCAATACAAATGAATTTGAAAGATTTATACTTTAGCCCCCCACCACCTTTAACCCCGTATCGACATTCGTAATCCCCATGATTGATTACCCCATCCCCGAAAGTTTGGTTCGAAAGTACTTGTTTTGGCCACCATGATACTTTAGCCCCCCACCACCTTTAGCATCATGTTCATATTCGAAATCAGCGTCATCAACTACCCCTGTTCCCAAATTTTCATTCCCAATTTCCAATGTTGATATATTTGTCGTGTCGTGTGCGTGAAATTAATTTTAACATCCATATTCGAGATCGCAATGATCGATACCCCATAAGTCCTCAGTTTCAGCCAAATCTATCAATTTTGAAATTTTTGGTAATTCCGGGTAATTTTTTCAAAAGTGGTCTTTCCGTCATAAAAATACGACCTTCGCCCTACAAATACGTCTTTTGCCCTGAAATTACGTAATCCGTAACGAAAAGTGGACTTTCGCCCCAAAAAGTGGACTTTACGTCCTAAAAAGTGGGCCGTCCTATTTGTACGCCCCGCAGAGATCCAGGCCCTATATCGAATGTTCAAGATTTTAAGATTTCAGATTCCAGATTTATTTGATCACATCACATTGTTCCAAAGTGGTGCTTGTTCCAAAGTCATTAACATCGCATTGTTCCATAGGGGGAGATGGACGTGAAATCAGCCGAAACAGTGACTGCTGAGTAATTTGCTAGATGCTCACGCTTATTTGCTCATCTGGGGGTTATTTGTCTGCGCTATAGATTACGCGACTTGTACCTTTCAACCGACACACGCCACTGTGTGCTTTTCGTTGTAGAACACTTCATCTCTGACTTTGTTTGACTTGCTGCTCCACCTTCGACTATCGATTTATCGATTTCAGTAAAATATAACCATCTTTATTTACGTAAGTTAATGTGACGTTACAGCTCGGTTTGATGTTTGAGTAAATGCATAATAACTTTTATACTGTTCACGAATGGCACAGAAATCAAACTACAAACCCAGCAAAATGAGTGAAATGCTGATCGAGTATATTTTTCGTGAGCACCTCGATATGGGAGTGAAATGGAGAATAACGGAGTTTTCTCTGTGGTTCCCGTTTGGCGTGCTCTCTCGAACTATCTGACTGTTTTATACGTATGACATACTAGGGTACAGCAATAAGCTGACTCTATAGTAAATTTCGTAGTACATAGGTATTCTTTTTGAAGCAAGTATATACTGTATATGCTGCACAATTATGCAGTGTTTGTAGTTTGACCCCGTTGCTTTTCGGTCGAGAATTGTCAATTATGGAGTGTTTTAAGATGAAGCTACAATCTACAACGAAGATTTCGTCGCTGCTAATAGGGTGAAGATTTTCACGATTATCGATCGATTTATGCTAATTTCTCAGACGAGGGTTGTTTTTGTAATCTCGGGCTGCCGAGAAAGCGTTGTTTTCGTGATGTCTGCTCCATGAATCACTCAAAATATTTACACGAACCAGCTAGTTACAATCAAAACAGTTTGGAATTGTCTTTTCCGTAGGCAATCTTCCCCTATGAAATTTTTATTTTATTACTTCTTCGATCAGAATGCTATAAGATTTTGTGTGCACGGGCGAAACATTCAATTCAATCCCCTTAAACTCTCTAAAATCATGCGAAGTTTTGTCTGTCAATTGTATATAATAGTCTGTTTTACGCGTCGTTCACAGTATGATGGTGTAACTTCTAAGTATAGTCTGCGGTCTCATTGACCTCTGTGCTCTCTAGCTTTTGTAGTTTGCTAGTCACAGATGATTGGCGTAAATGTTTATGAGGTTCACATACGTGAAGAGTTATTCTGTCTGTATAAATTTCCCTCCCTTCCTCCATCTCTCTCATTTTGTTTCTTTCTCTCTAATTCGCTCCCCCTCCCCTCTCTCCACTCCCTCTCTGTCTAGAGTGCATATCGCACATCGCAATCAATAGGAAACAGTTCACATAGCAGCTGGTACCCTACTTTGAATACCATCAAAAGCCGTTTGCCTCCCCGAACCACTATCAGTCTACACCCCTTTTTCCAACTACCCAGTCATGACATAAATTTTTTTCAGAACTTGTAATTCTCGCCATTCCCATTGAGACTCTGGCAGCTTGCCAATGAAAGTTCGTAATTCTCGCCATTCCCATTGAGACTCTGGCAGCTTGCCAATGAAAGTTCGACGCTGTTTTTCACGATTTCAGCGAACACACATTTCATGAAATATAAGTTTTTAAGGGCAAACATTCGCCCGAATCGGCACGTTGACGAATTCTTAGCAGGTAATGGCGAAATCTATAGTCTGTTGTCTAGATTTCAATTAGTGTAAAGAATGAACTTGGTATAGTTTGTTTCATTCCCACTGAGACCCATTGGCATTGTGCCAAGATTTTCAGATGACTATTTCTCAGAGCAGACATGAGTATTCTGAGGAATGTTTGCATTTACGTGTTCTTAAGGAACTGAACAACCGCTAAAAGAAATTTAAACCTAATTGAAAAACTCCAAAGTGGTGAAAAACAGTCTGGAAAATTTATTGGCACACTGCCAAGTCTCAGTAGGAATGACCGGAAAACAGGATTCAAGAACAAGTTTGGATATATTCGTGAGCAGTCCACTCAATCTTTATGAATAGAGATGTCACATTCACAGTCAATTTGCATTACATCGCCATAGCCTTTCTAAATAGGACTCTATGAGAGCTATTGGGGTTTTAGGAAACTTTATATATTTCATTCATCCATTAAATCTGATACTTTCCCTTGCATTCCGGGTAGATGTTGAATTCTGCGTGGGCATGATGCGACATTTCAGCGGGTATCAAATTTCTCATTTTTTGATTGTCTTTCACAGATGCAATATTCTTCAGGGAAAATGCCATAGAAGTGGCCGTGTTTTCTGTCGTTTGCTGTTTTTGTGTTGGTTAGTAGTTTACTCGAAGATTAATCTACAGTTTTTCAATTATTAATGATTTATTTGTTGATTGAGGTAGGAAAATTTAGAATTCAACGTGTTTTCCTACATCGCTCTCTCTAAGGCACGCCCATACGGTGTTATCCTATCCCGATGTGTTTGTAGTTTGATCCTCCCGTTGGGTTTCGGCCGAAACTCATAAATTATGGAATGTATGATCAAACTACATCTCAGACATTGCAATCAAACTATGGTTCCCACCATTCCTACTGACACTCCTACAGTAACCTTACAAACTTTCCGAACGCTGTTGTGAAGCTGAAAATGAAGTTCATGAAAAACGCTCTCTTATATTTACTCTACCTGAAAAGGAGAAGGAAGTACGGAAATCCTCAACTTCTCCGATCAAAAGTAAGTGAGCAAAACGGCTTGAAAGTTTCGAAATCCTACTGTAGGAGTCTCAGTAGGAATGGAAAAGACTATACAAACTTGACAGAACCGAATGCGTGATTTGTATGCGTGGGATCGCACTTACAACTCTACTTTGATATGGTGGTTCCCATCTGGTCTGCTGTGTTTGATGCCAGTGCGTTTCAGAAAAAAATCGTGCTGTGTTGGTCGATCAAACTACAAGATCCCCATTGTGAGCTGCATGCCTGCATGGTATACATTACCACCAGCTCTCGTTATCTGAGAAAGTAATCTGGTGTTGAAAATGGGCGCGGCCTGGCTGCCATTTTATCTAGCAACCGCCATCGAAATGAACCACATCCTTCAGCCACAGCATGGAATATAGTTTATATCGATTTCAACTATTTACTCTAATTGTAATATGATCAGTGGCCGCACCAACAAAATCATGAGTAAGCAAAATCACTCATACCCGCTCTCATTTCTCCAAAAGTGGGAATTCTAGACGTAGACCTTGTTGAAATTTTCAGTTAGATTTTAACCTCCCAGAAAAGTTCTTGAGAAGTTGTCATAACTTCACAGTTCTACAATCCGTTCCTTTCATGATTTTTACCAACTTTCCAAGTGTTTCTTTTATTCGGGAGCAGCCACTGAACTTTGAGGCGATCGAGCGTTATTTATTGCTTTATTATGAATATGCTAATATTTCATTACAAGAAGCGAACATCTTGAGAGAATTGTATTCAAGTTATACCGAAATTTGACTTTTGTAAATATTGTTTTTCAAATTCATGAGTTTCGCGCGCTTGGTACGGTATTGTTGTTAATAATTAACACGTTCAGGTCAGATGCGTACTCATTATTGATTTGTTATCACTTGTTTTTGTTTTCGTCTGCTCTAACTGCTAGCATGTTGTCATCATTCTAGATGTTTTTAGAACACGGCGTTGTGAACATCCTCTTCTTGTTTTCTTTTTTTTTTCCACTGCACTATCTTGTCTTACGATTGTTTTGTATTTCTTGCATTTATTCATGTTTGTATTGTCATATGTACCCCTGTTCTCAAAGTTACATGCAGCTATATTACAAACTTTTTAGGTTTTGAATATAGACTTCATTCTTTATCGAATCTGGCCAAGTGAAAACCGACTGCTGTCGAGATTCGAAAGAAATGACAACCGAACACCAACTGCGACACAGCGTTGTTGAGGTAATTGTGTAGCTTTTTTGAAAGAAACATCACTTTTTCTCTAATTGAAAAAACATAGTTTTAGAATTTTGAATTAGCTAGCTCGTTTTAGCAAACCTCATTCTCTAAAAAGCAGTTCTCTCGGAAATTTAGCTGCTGTTTGGATGGAACAGGTCACGATCAATGGGTAGCTCAAAAGTTGTTTTCAATTTTTTTTTAAAGATTTTACAGATCTATAGTGGCGGCTGGTGGGTGTCTAATTGGTTTCGATTACCCCTCCTATTCCGGTTACTGATTTGTGTTATGACGTTTTCTTCTCGGCTCCCACATGTGGTGACTTTTGATGTAGCCATCACAATTTAGGAGCTGCGTCGTCACTCCAGCGCAGGAGAGGCACTCACTGGCGAAGAGTTGTACGTCAATTTGGGAGGAGAAAAGACCATAGGAATGTCGTTGGAAGCCTTCAGGTAGGATAGGCCTCTGACCATTTTCAGCAGAAAATTATATCCGAAGTTCTAATTACTTCTGTTTTGCAGGGTTTTCATCGAAACAAATTGCTCCCGTGTGGTCAAGCCAGTGGCCGCCAGCGAAGGAGATGAAAATGCGTCTCCAAGGTATGCTTTTATATTAAATTTTCGTCAACTCCAAAAGTCTGATTTTTTTTGTTGTAATAAATTTCAATTAATGTATTTTCTGGAAAATCAGAAAGTTGTGCTTATTTGCTGGATATTAAGTTATTCGTTCCAGATACGGCCTGCAAACAGCGACGGTGAGCCGAACAAAGTCGCATACCAAGAAAAGATCTTCTAGTCAGTCGAGTTCTCGCGCTGGCACACCCGATGGAACCCTGAGACGATTTGACCCGAAAACGGTTCGTTCAGCGGCAATGGCAACGATGCCTAAATCCCGCAATATTTGGCTCCAATCCCCCAATGTTGATGTTTGATGGCTGGTCATCTGACCTTCCGTGAACCAGAATAGGTGGAATTCTCTGAAAAATAGCATACATATATGTTAATACTAATTTTCTCTTACCAACATTGTAGTCAAAATATGAAAGTGGTTAAGTGGTTAGGAAGATAGGAAGGGGAAAATGAAAACTGACGAGTTTTATTTTTTATCTTGATGGTATTTCAGGACGGTTTCCGTGCCTTCTTCAACAGCGCTCGTCGACTAGCCATCCACTCAAAAGATGGTACCATCGCTTGGAACGAGATCCGCAATGCCTATCGGTTGGTTCAACGTTCGAGAGATCTTGGGCATTTTCTCCGCTTCTGAAGATCTGAAGTGAAGCAAATATATCTTCGCATTATATTTTGATTTATGTTCTTGTTGCGAGAAAAGGGGATTTTTGGCATTTGCAACAATCTGTTCACTGATGAAGTGAAGCAAAGCTATTGTCGTGGTTGATGTCCTGAATGTTGATATAGGTTTTTATTTGGTGTCTGGTGTGTAAATTTAAGTTGTACAGTATTTTTTCAATAAACATATTTTCAGCAAGGAAACGAGCCGCCATCTGAACACTGAAGAACTGAATCTCATTTGCAACACCACGGATGTCACAAAGTAAGTATTCACAGCTTTCATTTGGAGATGGTTAGTTAATTAGGTAGTATGTGTATGTGTATAAGTTGTTTAGTGAATGATGTAAACCATATCCACACAGAAGGTGGAGGACGAGTTCGTGCGCCATCCAGCATAGCTCAAATTTCCTTGCTGAGCTTGGGTTTAGATATCTACATCGATAACTATTTCAATATATTATTCAGAATATTACAAATCGCGTACGTTAGACAGGTTTTTCTTTCCAAACTCTAATTCTCATTCAGGCACGATCTGATGCATTCTGTGCTGTGCACCGTAATCGAGCCGGTTGACACGAAGGGCCTGATTGTCCGTCTGGCTCAGTACACTCCCGGCTCTCATCTGAGTACTCCCAGTCCTGTGGCAGAACGATCCTCTGCCTCGGACAATGATTCGCAGGACTCACCTCAGCCAAGTGGGTAACAGCTTTAACAGCCATTAGCCGACGTTTGTTCATGCTACGAACTAACCGGCAACCGGTTAGAGTGCTAAACACCCAAAGTATAATTATCGATTCTACATTCCGTGCACTTGTTGTTTTTGATATGATTAAACGATTAGCTGATAAGCATGCAATTTACAGTTTACAGATCATACTCGGAGTTGATAATGTTCTCATTTCAGGACAAGAGGAGTTATCTCCATCGGCGCCGGCTACAGATCTGGCCTCGAAATATGACGAATTCGCGTCCCCGGGTACTTCGCGTGCGGTGGGTGACTGTTCTATCCGTTTTTCCGTTTATTCTGTAGAGTGAAGTGCTTTTGAAACCGAAGAGGGGTAAATGATCAATGTTCAGGTCAGGAGGGTATTAAAAAGAGTGAGTGAGTGAGTGAGAATGGATAAAACGTAGAACGTACCCGTACCCTGCTTTCGTTTGTGCCTAATGACATGAACGTAAATTGCTTTCAAAATAGATCAGATGAAAGCGGAACATTCAAAAAAAGAAGTACTGTCCAGTTCATAGACAGGTGCTCAGGGGAACTATGTGCAAAAATTGAAACAGAAAATCGGGTGTGGCAGTCCCGTGGAACACCCGCGGATAGACTGCAGGTTGCCTGAGTATCTGATTGTTTTACCTTCAGACTCGTGCGCAAGCGGACGCCAGCCGTATTCAGATGAAGGCGCAGATTGTGGAGGAGCTGCGCCAGCGTGGTGTCACGTTGTCGGCGGACGGGCGGGTGACCAGCCGCAGTAGCGGGACTAGCGCGGGCAGCTGCGACGGCCCAATGCCCGTGGGCAACGGCAGGGACAGCACTCGCACTAGCTCGCTCGTCAGCACAACTGCCGAACAGAAGGACGGAGACTATCAGGAGGTGCGCATATCTACTTGCAAACTCGGCTGAATATCTAGAAAGTTTGAAGAGAACTATTGCAAAATCTGGGAAGTTTTAGAACGTTTCCCGAGCTAAGTTGGTAGATTGTTAGGTATTTTAGGCTAAATTCAGGTGTATGTGTGGAATTTAGGGTCTAGTTTACGGGTTAAAACGTCAACTATGATGGCTTTTTCTCGAAAACTGCAACTGACTTGGTTCTCTCCTAATTTGCCGAGTTGTCTAGAGTACTGAATATCACCTGATTACTGAAATACTGATAGGGACTGCGTGTTTCAGGATAATTCGCTGGACACCAGTGTCAATGACGAGGTATTCCAAGTGGGCGATTCGTCGGTGGATGATGCGTGTCCTCCGACTACTATCTCCAATGGATTGTCGGTGGTCGAGGAAGAAGTGAGAATTCTACGATTTCAATTACACATCTCTTGTTCTCAAACATGTTAGGGATACAAATGCCAGAAATGGTCTTCCTTTCGCCGTTATAGGGAAAATCGGCGCATCTTCTTGCTAACTCATTAACTGTCAGGTGCTTGAGTCTTTCAGGTATCAATAGTGACACCTTGTTGAGGTAAATTATCTAAATTACATTCTACTGATTATAATGTAATACCATTTCATTCAAAAGCGCTATCGTCTTTGTCAGGACCAGGACAGGACCTTCAAACGGAGTAACCACCTCTTTAGCACATTCCTGGTGGTGGAGTTTGCTTTGTGCTCGCTATTTTTGGGAGCTTACTCATTGTGTATTATTTTTACCAGTCAAATTTCTAGGGTGATGTTCGAACTGAAGTCACTGTAGAGGAAAATGATGTCGACAGAGAGGCGTCGTTCGATTACGAGTGTATGGCACGCCGGAACTCTATGCCCTCGTTCGTCGAGAAAACAGGAGTGAGCAAGAGTTTTTCATCGTTTTCCATTTTACCCAGTATGAGTTATATAAAAAGTTTAGTTGAAAGCCTGAGTGTATGTTGTATGCTTTAATATTCAGCTGGTTGAGGAAGCCTGAACTGTAGAGAAAACCGAAAAACGTGGACTATTTATCAAGTTGCTCTTTGAACCGTTCCCGTTCATGTTTGGGTTTTGCCTATTTTCCACTTCACGATAGGAAAGTCTGTACATTGCAGGACACGCACGCGGCCAACCTGTTGAGCAGCACCGACGAGGATACTGTGTCGGATGGAAACAACACCCTGAATCAGGACAACAAGGAGGAACAGCAGTTCATGTCCATGTCGCTGCAGGATGAGGTAGTCTTACTACTAGGGCAAACTTCGTTTTCTATCACACCCGGGAGTTTTTCGCGAACCTATCCTATTGAAAACAACAACTTCTTACTCAAAGCATGTTCGGGACTGATTTTACTGTTATTCGGAGGCATGGTTTTGTATATTTTAAAGTTCATGGGTGGTTTCCAGCTGCAAACTCCATATTGCGTGAAGTGCAGAGACTTCTGGGAAAGAGATTTGTAGGAAACATTAGCCGGCTTGCGGGTGGCATCCTGCAATTCCCTGCGCTCACGTGACCAAGGATCGATATAAATATACACAGTCGTTGACTAATCAAAAACTTAACGAGAGATGATGACACATGAAAAGAAGAAGAAAAAGATTCTGGAACGAAATATTTCTCGAACTGGACTGATCTACCTCTTGCTTTCAGTCATCTGTGAGCTCTACTATGATGAACGCTGCCTTCATCACTTCTGATTCTGGTCACATGTCCTTCCTCTCCGTCTCTGGCGGCGGTCAGACTCCATCGGAAACCAGCGGAGAAATGGGATATACCACTGGAAACGATCAGGTACTAGGTTTCAACGAAATGTAGTCAGAGAATGTTAGTACGTTTCCCAAGGAGATTGGGCGATTAGGGAATAGGGAATAATGACCAATGGTCAGCGGTTTGGAAGGAAGTATGCTAATTGATAAATTAACGAAATAAAGCAACTGTTTGGTGTAGAGAAGTTTAGTCTCGGTAAGTAAAGTATTGACTATTTTCGTTTTGCAGGGAAACAGCAGTGTGGAAAATCTGGACGTCTCGCTAGACATTTCATTGGCCACTAACGGCCAGGAACCGCCCACTCCCCGTCGTTCACACGAAATCACGTTGTGCTCCAGCAGGAATGGGACTATGGTTGAGATGGTGGGCTGTCTCTTTTTTCAATCTTGTTTTTTTCTCTTTCTCTGAGCTGGCGTCACACTTAGTCAGATCGTATAGCTTGTTTGCGAGTGCGGGATGAAGTACGGAATCAGGTGGGAATCATAGTATCATAGATAACGTTCATGGCCTTTCCGAGTATCAGAGATGAAATTGTAGAAAATTGGCGAAAAGTATTTCTAGTTTTTTCTGGCCTTTCGGACTACTTAATTGGAATATGAGCGTCTTTACTCTGAGGAATGGCGTTTTTTGTTGCAGCCGCAACCAGATATCAGTCCGCTGTCATCTGCGAATGACAGTCAAATCATGGAGGAGCCACAAGAAAAACAGAAGGACTTCACTTCTACCGCCACCTATGTAGTGACAGCGAACGCGGATAATAAGGTTAGATTTTAAATACGTTATATAGATATTGATTTTCATTATCTCACGTTTCCTATATGTATCTCATATAAATAATAATAAATTAATCAGTCGATACCCCAATCTCCCAAGAAGTAAAATACCTTTAAAATGTGACGAGGCCATACGAGAAGAAGGGAAAAACTCTATTCGAATATGATTTAGAATAGAGATGTTTTGTTAGACTAAAATACGTTTTCCTGCACATGCAACCTTCGTGCATATTTGTTCATTCTACCCTCTAACTTTGGCAGAGGTAGTAGGTTGAAGGATAGTATTACTAGAAGTCATCTTAATTAAATACATGTTAGGTTCTGCGATATTACGAAGTTTGCTGTTCGAGATAAAATGCATGTTTTTAAGGATGAAGTGGTTTCGGGAAAGGTGGCGACGCTTGTCAAGCGTCTCGAGAATCAAGAGTTTGTCGACGAGTCCGCGGATAAGGACGCATCGGTTGTTGACGGTTAGTTTGACTCGGTTGGACCGTTTTTCTGTCTTTTTATTTGTTCAATTTGTGTTTCGAGGTATTACATACATCTAATGAAAGAAGGTTCTAAATACGAGAGTATGTTTTTATGAAGACTATTCAAAATAATGATCTTATTGGTGGAGATCTTTTCTCCACGAAGTTTCTTGGAGTAGTTTACCAGTTTGCCGATTGTGCATTCATATGATTTCAGTGCAAGAGACTGTGAAGGAGTCTGAGCCCGAGCCACCGGCGTATCGTATGCAGAGCGAGGAGACGATCAGTGTGGTCACCATCATCGAAAACTCATCCTACGCCACCAAGTCAAAGGAGGAGCTCGAGGTTCGTATAGTGGTTTCAGATTTTCGTGAGTTATATTAGATGCCTTTTGCACAGCGACTCTCTTCTATTTGATACATCTCTCTGTTGGTGCTAGTTCTGACTGAAAATCACGTATTTGTTGAGTAACGTGTTATGGTGACCAGTCACTGTTTCGGTATAATTGTCTTCTTTCTAGACCCGCTCTGAGGATATTCCGTATGACGAAGGAAGTCAGCCAAGATCTCCTGGCAAACCCGAAACCGTGACCGTCGAAGTGGAACTGAACAAGTCGAAGTTACAAGTGGGTGCCTGATCCAAGTGCACCGGCAATATCATTCCATATAAATGCTTTTCAGAATGAGTAAATTTGTGATATTGGGTCGTCGTGTGGGTCACTGTAGTTAGAATGCGCATTTCATCAAACCGCTTGTAAAATTCGGTCTCCTAGATGAACCAACCAGAGTCAGTAGTTGTATGAAATGAGATTATATGTAGTTTGGACCTGTTTCACCTGTCTTTGGGCGTAATCTCATAGTCGTGAAATTTTAATGTGGAAAGTCAAGTGTTCAATCGCGAATAAATTGTATTCTATTTTTTCCAGGAGTCGGCCACTTGGGAGAAGGAGTTCACTGAAGATGCGGCTGCCGCCAATCGTAAGTCTGTCGATGACACGAATGACAACCAGACGGTCGAGTCGTTGAAGGTGTTCCTGAATGAGGTGGAGAAGAGTGAACAGGGAACGGAGTCTGCTGAGAAGAAGGACGAAGATGTGAAGGTTGGCGGTTTTTGATTATTTCTTGAGATTCTTGAGATTTTGATTCTTTCTGTTTATCTTTGAGTCAATACACAGTGTGATATTGATATCACTAGACATATTACTCGCAAAAGATGGACCAAGAGAAGTAAACGTGTATGGTTTGATGTTGACTCGTAAACGATGCTAGTGTAGTTATCCATATCGTGGTATGTTGACTCGTAAACGATGCTAGTGTAGTTATCCATATCGTGGTATGTTGACTCGTAAACGATGCTAGTGTAGTTATCCATATCGTAGTTATCCATATCGTGGTATTGCTATGAGTTGGTATTTTGCGTTGACACATGAAGTTGGTACGTGTGTCTCGATATTTGTGCATTGTTTTTCTATTGCAGCCGGCTGATCAAGAAAATGAGGAGGGAATTCAGACGCTTGCACCGCAAACCGAGATGCCAACTGTCGGAATAATGGTGGACAAGAAGGACGCTGCCGCCGAGGTAAGGAACTTTGAAAATGTAGTTTGAGGCACGACCTTTCTTTAGGTGTTAGGTCCGGTCACATACCAGTGAGGTGCGACTATTCAACAGAAAGGAGTCCTTAGCACCTTAGCTATTCAAGTTTAAAAAAACTTCATGACTTTGAAATAAGAGTCCGTTTCGGGAGTTTTTCTGGCTATTCGAACAACTTTACTGGAGTATGGGTCCGGTTAACTGATTTGACGAAATTCCAGAGCGACCCAAAGAACAAAAAAAAGAAGAAGCGAGTCCGTGTGGTGGCTCCGCGTCGCCGCATTCTCAACTGCTGTACCATCCTCTGAGAACCAAGTATTGATTTTTGACTCATTTGTCACGTTCCTTCAAATTTAGGTACTTTTCTTTTGCCGGCACTTTCGCATTGACTTCTATGTGGTTTTGTGTAATGTTAGACCCGGTGTGTTAAAGTACCTGAAAAGAAGGAGCTGACTTCTCATCATCAAGAAGCATTGTTCACTTATGTGTTTCGGTCTCCGTATCTCACTGTGCAGCATGACTTTTGGTGTCTCGCCTCATTAATTGTTCTGGTACCTTGCTTTAATATTGTCCTGTAATAATGATAGCCTTTCGTTGCTGTAGTTTCGTGTGTCTCACTCCCCATTGCTCAAAATACAGTAGTTTTGTGGAGGCTGACAGCGCTGTACTCTGATTCTCTTGTTTTCTCCATGTAGCGTTTAGTATTTATAATACAAGTGCTCGAGATGTACACCCTTGTTTCATCTTACTGCTGTATGTCATCTCCTGTTCTATTATTACTTATAGTAGTTTGATCTACTCATATAGATAGTCGGCACCCGTTTCACAAGATTGACGAGTTTTCGGCATAATACATACGTTTTTGTTAATGAAGTTTACTGTTTTAAGGTTTTTTTTCGCTCGACTCACGAACTGAACAAGAAGTTCGTTAGCGTTTGTCGGCTAATTCTACAACTAACCGGGTTTTTAGGTAACCTAACCCTTTTTTGGTAACCTCTTTTTCAGGTTACCTTGTAGGTAACCTGAAAGTAATCTGAAACTTAAATCCGGTTACCGTTCAAACTAACGGTAAAAACCACGTTTTGCGTTAGAAAAACAGGTAACCGATTTTTCATTTTAGGTTACCAACCGGTTACCTACTGAGGTAACCTGAAAAATAGGTTACCAAAAAAGGGTTAGGTTACCTAAAAACCCGGTTAGATATAGAATTCACCGCGTTTGTCCCGTTATAGTTTTTCAAACAGTGACCATTGTAGAATGGTGAAAGTCGTATATAGATTAACGACATATATAAGTTTTTGGATAGTTTATTGGCTTCGTTATTTTATTCTCTACCCTTCTACAAATACAAGTACAAACTTTCAAGGGGCTCAGTTGCGCCTTTCGCTCTCAAATTTCGGCACGCCCGTTTTTTCTTCTTTCATCGAGACCGCACAACCCAAATATATAGTCGTTATTTTTTTTATAAAGTTCCCACAGTATGACTCCCAAACGTTCAATTCGTTTTCATTACGTAGATGTTAACGTTAGTAGAGTTTAAATGTGTTCGGGGTGAATTCTATATCTAACCGGGTTTTTAGGTAACCTAACGCTTTTTTGGTAACCTTTTTTTCAGGTTACTTCAGTAGGTAACCGGGTGGTAACCTAAAATGAAAACCGGTTACCTGTTTTTCTAATGCAAAATGTGGTTTTTACCGTTACTTTGAACGGTAACCGGATTTCAGTTTTAGGTTACTTTCAGGTTACCTACTAAGTAACCTGAAAAATAGGTTACCAAAAAATGGTTAGGTTACCTAAATACCCGGTAGAGGACAAACCTTCCACTGGCGAAACGAATGCAAAGCTTTCGTCTGGCGCGGCGCTAGGGATACAGGCATAACTAACAGAGAATAGGAAGATAATGAGAGTGAGGAAGGTTTTCATAGTCATACCACAACCACCACGGGATGTGCTGCTATTTATCGTTGTACCGAAAGGAGCTTTATCAAGTTTGACACGCTTTGCGGTATTTTATCGATGAAATTAGCGTGGTTTTCCCGTTTAACCCGGCAATATATCGAGAATAATGCGCTAGCAGAGAACGGGTCAAGTTGCGGAAAAACTGAAACTTAGTTAGTGGTTGATCGAGGAAGCGCGCGGGATCGAACTGGCCACTAGTGGCCGTAACCAGAACCACCAATAATTTTGGTCTCCGGGGAGCGCTTTTACGCTCCCGGGAGCAAAACAAAAAAGCTCTCATGAGAAGGCTTCTCAAAGTTGGTATCCACCGAGAGATGTACTTCTCCTGGGTACCGCTAACGTCCCCTAAGAAAGGGACCGTTTCTGCTATTCTGCGTCCCCGGGAGAGCACAAACGGCTCCCACGGCAGGCTCCTTTGGCGCGGGACAGCAAAGAACATCGGTGGATACGGCTGGGCGAAATGCTAGCTATAGTCAGCCGGGACCGAACCTGTAAGCAAAAGTTTTGTGCGGGGCGCCAACCACTGCGCTATTAGAGCACATTAACTGGCAAGCTTTAGAATCGAAGCCATGTGTGCGTACACAGCGGGAAGTGAGATATACAGTACCCTCTCGCCTTTCCGTGGGCGACGACTATAGCATTTTCCGCTAAACGAACCGTTTTTGGGTCAAATCGTCTCAGGGTTCCGTCGGGTGTGCCAGCGCGAGAACTCGACTGACTCGAAGATCTTTTCTTGGTATGCGACTTTGTTCGCCTCACCGTCGCTGTTTGCAGGCCGTATCTGGAATGAACTGTATACCCAACGAGCAAGCACAACTTTCTAACTTTCTAAAGGGTAGCATTTTGAGGATCAAGATAAAATTCACAACCTGATTCTATTACCGGTCAACTTGGATAAGAAATAGAAAATCTACCAACTTCGAACGGAAAAAAGAGAGGTAGAAACTCAGTCAATTGTATAAGAAATAGACAATGAGTGAATTATGTGAATGGAAATGCAAAGTCTAATCTCCAATTCTTTGACATATATCGATTATTTGACGAAAAACAAATGAACTGGTTCATTTGTTTTCTGTTCCGCTGTGTTCGTAGTTTGATCCCGCTGCATTTTCCTCATATTTATAATGTAACGGACCTTTCACAATCCTTCTGAAGCTGGACGTCCCGTTTTTCGAAAAGTATTCAAGCTAACGGAATTTTTTTTAAAGAAATTCTTTCTACAAAGTGTGTAAAATATTTTGAAAGATCCAGATCACTTCAATTCTTCCCGACGATCAGTCCATTCGGCAACCTGAACACTCAAAGTTGATAGGACACCGAAGCGGCTCTTGGGATTCGCGAAATTTTTAGAGTTTACGTATGAAGTATGAAGAATGAGTGAAAACTTCGATATTTCAACACTTACTGTGAAGCGTGTATTTCTATTTCTAGAAAATTTCCAGAAGCAAAACGTGTCTTAATAGTGCCGTGGGGGCCGGGTCACGGAAACTCAAAGATAAACTTTGCGGAGAAGATTCAACCTTAGTCTAGGGACCCAAAAATAAAAAAAAACCAAATGAGGGGCTGGGTTTGACAAGCGGCCATCTAGTCTGCGTATCATTGATCTACACACTCTCTCATCTGCTGGCAACTAATCAACGACCGCTCGCCCCGCATCGCTCAATCAATCGAGCCCTCTGCTGTCTTTATGGGGAAAATTACGACTATAAACAATTATTTAATTTTTTTTTGGGAATGAAATGATCAGCAAGGTTTCGCTTTGTTTCTACTATCTGTTCAACGGTCTCGGCAAATTTGAACCGGGCTGATGTAATTGAAACTAAATCTAGAATTACGGCATTTTTATAGGGTTCACTCTTTGGAAGCCTGGAAGTATGGTACATTTCTTCTGTTCCGCTGTGTTTACAGTTCGATCACGTGCCTTTCCGGCCTTAAATCGGGAGTTATGACGTGTATTGAGTTCAAACTACAACTCAGCTATGTCCATCGCCCAAACTACCCGTTCGGTTTATCCTCATCACAGTTCAATGTTGTTTGATGTGATCTCACGTTTCACGTGACCTCACGTCTCACGTGACATCTATGTGTCCGCAGATCTGTTTCACCAAATGATTCATAATAGACATATCCCGCAATGAAGATAAACCGATCTGACCTCATTCCGGCCTGATCCCCCCACGCTTTCACTCTCGCGCGCTCCAATCTCACTTTCCTTCGAACTTTTATGACCATTCCTGTTTTGAATCTCATTTTTCTCACTTTCTCAGAGAAAAACCTGTCCAGGTAGTTCCCCAAACCATCCCGGTCACTTTACCATCGCCAAAAAGTTTTAACTAAGTTTTAGTGACCGGAATGAGCCCGGTGCTACCCGGGCAAGTTTTGTTCTGAGAACAGTTATTATAGGCCCACACCTACTTTTGAAACTTGTTGTGCCTCCTTTTCTGTATCTAGCTTTGCTTTAGAATTTCCATGGGATTTCCCCAATCTCACTCTCCTTCGCACTGGTATGACTATTTCCTGTATTTTTCCTCACTTTCGATAGTTTTTAGAGTCGATAGATTATAGGTCAACACCTAAGTTTGAAGACTTGGATTTTTCTTCATGGTGGAGCGTTCAGTTGTAGTTTAATCATCCACCATAATATATATTTTTTGAACGTTGACTAAAACACATTGGGATGATACTAAATTCACACAGCAACAAGACCAACTGGTTCCTATGCGGTCGATTTCATTACAAAAAGCCGGCTACAACTGTACGTGTTGCTGTGTTCTGCTGTGTTTGTAGTTTGATCCCGCCGAGTTTTTGTCTTCATTTAAAAATACTGCTGTGTACCAAACTACAACCAAACTATGATCGAACTACAGCTCAGTTGTTGTCACCACTATGTACTGTTCTGCTATTGAACTGCGCTTCGTTTTAGTCGTAATTGAAAACGGTGTTTGATTTGTGTATCGATAAAGTTACAACTTATTCCTCTCACCTATATTAAAACAATGATTTATAATAATGAGTAGTTAAATATGGTAATTGATAACCCTCGAAGCAATGTTCACCCCTTTAAAGAATCCGTTCCGCTATAATCTGAGTTTCACGAAAAATTTAAAAAGCTCAAAAAACATTTTTAATGTCTTCCCATAGACCATGGAAAAACTTTCTGACTGAAAACTTGTAAAATTTGCATAACATCAAGCACTAAAAAAGAGGACATGAACATTTTCACTGTGACGCCACTTGACTTTGTTCATTTACCTCCAGATTTATTTGCATTTCGTAGTCTCTAATTGTGTCGTATATATGATAGAGTGTTCTAAAAACATTTTTGTACTTCTATTGGCTATTTTGAGCACACTCAGTACGCAACTCCCCTATCGGTGTCATTACGTAAGCCGCTTATCTGAGAGAAAGAAGCAAGATAGAGATATAGAAGTATATATTTTTGAGCATGGTTTTTCATTGGCCACAAGGTCAGATTGTTAACTCATAAGTCAAAATTAGAGCGGGACGGATTCTTTAAGATAGATTTACATGACGTATCCTTGTGTCATCATCTCAAAAATGTTGTTATAGTGGCTTGTGCAGGAGTGAAAACTTGTTCTTAGACTGCCAGCTTAGGGTGTGGACTTGCCAATATCTAATATCAGAATTGATCAGATATAAGATATAATCTCAGATAGAGATGTTGATCATAACACAAATATCCTTTGAATTGTTATTATTAGAAAAAGAGTTGTAGGCGATTAAATAGAAGTCATAATATTGCATAGATCTAGATCTTTGTTGTAAAACAAGCTGAATCAAGCTGTTGCGAAGTATATAGTTTGTTGTTATTTATCTTATATGTTAGAGTAAATCATATCGCTTGCATTATTGTCTTTCACAATCGAGCTATTTGGCGCCCATTTTGACGATTTGACGACTGAACCTTGTTTGGGGGGAGATGTGTAGTCGGGATAACATTCCTTCATAGCCCTTTCATAGTTCGTATCTGATCCAGCGTCAAGCTTCTCGGAACAATATATTTGCCAACCTCGTTGCTCCGCCCACATAAATATACTGTAATAGAGGGCTATTGTTCTATGAAACAAACCATGTCTTCTGTTTGTTTGTAGAAATTATTAATTCAGTGTGAAAATTCAATAAGAAAACTACTTTTGTTTGCTATTAATTTACCAATATCTGTAAAATTGGCGGGTTCCCGTTAGTATAGCGCCTTTCCGTTGTACGTTAATATATTCCGCTGTGTTTGTAGCTCGATCGTTGTTTTTTGTCTAAATTCGTAAATTGTGATGTGTATCAATCTAAAAATTCGTTATGGACGTCAACTATACCACTTGAAGGCGACGTTTTTTTGGATTGAGGCCCGCAGTTCTCGTTTTCACTGGAACCAGTTCGCGCCTTTTCCCTAAATGAAAATCTCTAGGCTCTATCAAATTCGATTTGTGAAAGCATCAAATTTAGTGAAAAAAAACCGGTTTGCCAGCGACTGGAAATCATTAGATTGAATAGGATTTAAACTTCCTTGATGTTAAGTCGCCAGTAAAATTAGTTTTACAAGAGAACTTACTTCGGAAGTAGAGTTATGCAGTTTTTCGCACTGAGATCAAACTACAAACACATCGAGTGGAAAAAAATGACCGTCACCACTTGATTGTTCCTGAGCGATTCCTATATTCTCTGTATTTTGAGTTTTCCATAGGTTTTCGATCCTTGTCAAAGCGGCTTATCCAGTTCCATCGGCGCTTCTCGGCATTTCGTAGAGACACGGAAACGTGAATCGTTATTTCGAAGTCACCTCGTAAAGAAATGCATAGTTATAGTGCGTGCCGAATCTATAAAATAGCCGCTCATGTGAGACTTGAACCAGGGTTCAAAAGTTCGGTAGAGGCGGACGCTAACCACTATACTATACCGACTCAACCCAAATCTGCGTAGTTGACGAATCGTATACATGAGTTGTTACACAGCACAAAGTGAGATATACAGTATACCCCGTCATTCTCCAGCGACAATCTTCTGCGTACATCGTACATGTGCTGCGACATGTCGGCACCTTGATCGCATAGTGCGTCTCTCGTTTTAAGCACAATTTTGCATATCATAATTGGATTATAGAGCAGAGAAAAATCATACGTTTGAGGTTTTTCTTAAAATCAGGACATTTCTTATGCATTTTCACGGTTTCCGTATACACATCAAAAACTAGGTTCCACAGTAATCTCGCTGCCATTACACTGCGATAAATCAACATTGGCAGGCAGATTTTCGTTATCTCGTTTGGGCTGACGCGCAGTGTATCTCACTTTCGACCCTAGCCGACTATAGATATAGAGGTCGGTCTTTCCGAAGCAGGTATCTATACCTAAATTGGATACTATACGGAAAACTATACGGTGTATGTTGCCCGCGGTGTTTGTTGTTCGGTCCTATTGTTTTTTCCGGCAAATTTCGTAAATTATAGTGTGTACATCAAACTACAGCGGAGACCTGGTTCCTCGTTTTGTTTCACTCTTTTTCGTCTTTGGAATGTGCATCGGCGCACATCAGGTCTTAAAGGAGACCGGAACACAACTTGAGCTGAGGCTGAGGTTTCGAGCTGCTTTCAACTGTATTGAGATCAGAGAGCAAAAATAACTCGTATATTAGTTCGATCAGTCCACGTGACATTCACGTGACAATGCCGCGCGACACGCAACGCGTTCAATTTAAAGTAGGATACAGCAGCTTTACGAGAAACCATGTTGCACTCCGGTCTCCTTTAAGAGACCAAACCACAACTCTTTTCGGTCAGCTTGTCTAACTAATTTTGCTCCAATTTGCTGCGACCATTGTTTCCATCAGCGGCCGCGTTCTATAGTTTGATTCCGGTGCGTTTAGAGAAGGACGATTATGTGAACCAATCTCAACGCTTCGGTCCTTCAATTGCATTACATTTTTCAATTGCAGTTTAAGGGACCGATATGCGTCGGGATTGGTCCACATACTAGTCCTACTTTGAGGCTATACTGCAAGTTGTGGTGAAAACAAACTACAATTCACATTCAATTGTTTTCTCCATTGCATTTCACTTTTGTCAATTTGCTGCGACCAGTGTTTCCGTCAGCTGACGCGTATTTAGTTTGATTCCGATGCGTTTGATGCTATGTTGCCGAATTCTGCTGTGTTGAAAAGCCAAACTAAAACTGTCAAATGGTGATTTCATTCAATAAATTTCACTTTTGTCTAATTTGCTGCGACCAGTGTTTCCGTCTGCGCCCGCGTCATACAGAACAGGCTTCGCGCCTCGACATAGCCTTATCTCAACGGACACCATGCTTGCATGTAGCCAGCATTGATCATAATCGTCTCGTTCTCGGAATTTACATGATATTTCGTCATAGATTTAACATAACTTTACAAATAAACACGTCTTGATCACGTAACGTTCACGTTGTTAGTTTAAGTTAGTTTTCGTCATAGCTTCGGCATAACGTATTGAAATACACACGTTTTATCACGGAATTTTGATTTTTCATAAGTTTTGTTCGGAAAAAGGTATCAGCCGTTAGTTATTTTCTTCATTCTACCCACCTTTCTAACTAAACCTTTGCCAGTATCAAGACCATTTCTTCTCACCATTTGGATATGTCTTCCCAAAACAAGCCTGAACGACGCATGTAGTCATATCCCGCTGTGTTTGTTGTTGGATCCGGTAACTTTTCGGTCTACATTCATAAATTAGGGTGTGTATCGAAGAGAATGAATGCTTCAATCCCTATATGTTATTTAGTTTTATTCTTTGTAGTTTATCAACTATCATAGATGTTATTATTAAGTTAATGTGCTCAGTAAGAGATGAACTCAAAAATTAATCATACCACCATCCAAAAGTCCTAGTGACACAATTATATTTTGTTCAAATAAAATAACCTCATATCATAGATGCAATGTACAAACCTACGTTTTGTAGTTTGATCTATATGTTTCAAATTCATATTTCAAAACTTTGATCTAACACACGCTTTCATGCTCTTGATGGCGACAGCTCATGTTCATTATTTTTTCATTGTTGATCTTTTTTCATTATAAGTACCACTTTATATTATTATTATGTACATATCCCTCAATCTAATGTTATCTCCAATATCACAGATAATGTATTATTATCAAGAATGTTCTTAGATAGTCTGTTTTCCAGTTTCTTTGGTGTTTTCCAGCTAATTGCGGTTTTTCTTGCAGTTCGATGTACAGGCGATGACCAACACATCCGGTTTCCTCATCGATGATCAAAATACAAACTACAATCTGAGTTTTCTCGACGATTCCTATTTGAACAGCTCTCTGCTATATTCAAATGCTTCCTATTTCAATAACTCGACTGAAATAGCATGGATCGATAAAGTGTTCTCGAACACCTCCCTGGGCCACAGATTGCTCGAAAGGTGATTTTCTCATTTTTTTTGTAGTTTATAAGGGGGTCGTATAGGATGAGACCGTTCCTGAGTTGTAGTTCGAGCACTATACCCAGCACAGTTTTCGAATCACGACTGAAGTATGACGAAATCAAACAACAAACACAGCGGTTGATAGCTGTACAGTAGCCAAGCGAACCCTATAGGCGAATAATAGTTTGATCTCCACTTTACCATTCTCCAATAACGAATGAAATACAGCAGAATCAAACTTCGAACACTTTTTCTGTTGTATTAAGAGTTTCTGTGATGGTCACGTTTTTTCATGAGTCTGAACTTTCACAAATTCCAGAGTCCACATATTGCTCTGTAGCAACTCCAAAACGCGAATAAAACGCTGCAACACAGAAACTAGTATTCTGGAAATAACAGATAATTTGCTATAGATCTAGTCAAAACATGTAATATGATCTAGTCAAAACATGTAATATTGGGAAGGAATATACTCCGATTCACCCATTCTTGCAATTGTGCATTTGTTTTCCCTTGAAAAGTCGGAGCAGAACTTTGTACGATAACCTGGCAATGAATCAATTATCGGCAAAGTAATTTGGTGTTTATTCACGTTTCTTGGGTTTCACAAAGTATTAAAGTTGAAATTGAATTAAATTTTTATTTCAGGTTAACGCTGGTAAATCTTCGACATGCCTTCTATCTGATATCTCCCTATGAGACAGCCGTACCGACGTTAGATCAAGTACCAAACTATAATGTGGAGGTTGGTTCCCTTCTCTCTCCCTCTTTCTCCCTCATTCTCTTCATCTCGTTCTCCCAATTTCTCTTGCTCTATGTCTCTCTTTTACTTCAATTTTTATTTCTCTCTTTCTATTTCTTATTCTCAATTTATCTTGCACTCTCTCTCTTCTCCTCTAGTCTCCCCCTCTCTAAGAGGGTCGAGCTTCGCTTTAATTTCGTTGCATTCCGGTCGATATACGTGAACCCGTGTTATGACATCAAACTACAACAAATGTTCAATCAATACCTGTATCTAGGTATCTGCGTGGTGGTTTGTGTTCATCTTCCTGGAGTTCGTTGTTCTCAACTTATCTGGCCATGGAGATCGATACGCTTTGAATGATTCCATCACATCCGTCTGTGCTGGAATGCTCAGCCAGTGTTTCAAGTTGGTTCACAAGTTCTATTATCGATTGATCACGTAATCTTTCGACGTAACACATATTCGATTTTGTGATTATCACGTCTTTACGTCGGTTTTTTGCGTGACATTAATCGCTTGTTGTTTTTATAAACTGCCTTTGTTTTTGGTTTATGATGCACAATTAAGTGATAGTTGAAGTGATGTTTATCGTTTGTATTTTACTTTACTGGTGAAAACGTGACATGTGCCACACACATGCACTACAACTAGTGAATCGAATAATGGCAAACCATGTTAAGGAACATGGAAGAGAAGAATTTAGAGCGGATGTTACACGATTCAGACCAGTACGTAATTGAAAAGCGGTAAATACCGATTTTGCCTATATATTGATATTTGTTATATTCAGGTTCGGCGGCCGTACGATAGCCATATTTTTCTATGTGTTCGTGTGGAATAATTGGCGGCTGCTAGAGCTTCCCTGGGATTCACCGTGGACGTGGATTCTTTGCCTTATCTTCCAGGACTTCATGTACTATCTGGGACATCGGGCAGTTCACGGTCAGTTTCCGGCCGTCTTTCCCTCTTTTTCTCCGCTCTTCCCATCTGGCAACATATCTTCATCTTATAATATCTTTGATCTACACCCTATCCCATCTGCTGACAGATAGCTGACGCCCGCTCCGCATTGTTTGATTCATCCGATCGTTCGCTGTGTTTGTTGGTTAAATGATGACTATCCTCCCGGCTTTTCATAATTTCATGATAGTTTGAACCGTGAGGTGCGAGTTTTGAAATCGTCAAGAAGCCTGAATGAATCTGTAATTGTCGCTATCGATGAATCCGGCATGATTTAGTATATTTGTTTTGCTGTTATTAGTTGAATCGAACACAAGCCGGAACGCGGCTTCTTGTTGTGTCTCCATATTTTTCTGTTTCCTTTCTTGTTACCGCTCACTTTTCCACGGAATAAAGTATTCATATATATAAGGCGAAGAGAAAAGCAACCTGTATCATTTTATGTTCGGTCCGAGAAACAACCGAGAATGTTGAATATAAAATTCAATGAGTTTCTTCCAGAAGCCGGGTTCTTCTGGGGTTTGCACACGATTCATCACAGCTCAGAGTACTACAATTTTTCGACGGCCCTTCGACAAGCGGCAATTCAGGACGCAGGACTGGCCATATACGATGTGTTACAGGTTAGACTGAATAAGCACGCAGAAATCATACGTATTTATGTCGATATTCAAAGAAAAGCAAATAAAATGTTTTGCAGTTTGAAGGACTGAAGCGTTGCGATTGGACTCCGATTATGTGGTCCAATCGCAACGCTTCAGTCCTTCAAACTGCAAAACATTTTACAATTGAAGTGTAAACGACCGTTGACACGGGATTGGTCCACATAATCGTTCTTCGTCGAGTCTGCTTAGTTGACCAGCTAGGAACATGGAAACATTGTATTTCCATCGTACTTTATTTAAAACAGTGTAATTGTGTTTTCGTTCCTCTGTTTATACTTATATGGACTTACGATGTAATGTGGTTTTTTCAGGCATTTTTCATCCCTCCGCCGATCTTTCTCGTTCACCGCTACTTCAGCGAGATATTCCAGTTTGTCATGCACACAAGTGTGAGTTTATTGAACAAAATTCTGACCGTGAAGAGAGGAGTTCACGGCGTTCTCAAGAACAGCTTTAATAAATAAGGAACTCGCATCCTCGATTTTAGACGCTCCGCAAATGATTCGCGTGAAAATAAGCGCGATACGCAACGAATTAGTGCGGGCACCGTTCCAAATTGCAGTGGGATACAGTGTCCCGCCACGAAAACTTTGTGGACGGAGCTCAATACAAGTTTAATCGCAAAAATTACTGTAGGCGAGAACGTTGTGAGGTTTGATACTTTTATTTTGTCAGGTTTATTCCGATAAAACCACAGTTATCTAACAAATGTCCACGGGATTAGCCTCAGAATCCAAAATAGACGATATTTTTGTGTGTTCAACACAAACACAGGCATTTCGAATAACTTTTGCAACGCCGCAGTAGCATCACGGCCCACTAACAGGACAGAGAAAATGAGAACATGTAGGTCAGAGAGACGCAGGCGGTCTTGGAATGTCTGCGGCCTTATTGACCTGTGTGCTCTCTCGCGCTTGTAAATCTCCCAGAAAATTGCCGCAAACGTTTCCGAATCGCCAGCAAGGTTTCCAGCAGGTTTCTACATTACCAATTATACTTCTATGTTCTTTGTGAGACTCTGTTCATTTCAGTTAATCGGGTCCTTGGGCCCTCTGGGTCACGTGTTCAACACTCCTTCCCATCACAGGGTGCATCACGGGAAGAACCCCTACTGTATTGACAAGAACTATGGAGGAGTGTTCATCGTCTGGGATAGAGTACGTGGATTCATTTGCTTCACACTTGAAAAGCTTGCACGACTTACATTTTAAGATCTGTGAACGAATGGGTCTTTTTCTTGGTGCATCAAATATTTGAAAATCTTGTTCTCAAGTTTGTACTGGTTGCGGGCTTCTCAAGTCCGCAGAGAATGGAAACGGAGCGTGCTGGAGTTGTAATCAATTCGCGTATCAGAATGTGCTCTACTTTATTCTTCACGTGTGTTCTATAGAATTCGATGTTTCCAGAAAAAGCGTATACGGTGTATATCGCTCCATCTTGCTGTGTTTGTAGTTTGATCCGGTTTTTTTCGGTCGACATTCTTCAATTATGACGTGCATCGAGTTCAAACCAGAACGAGGATTTGACAACTTCCTATACTTTGTTATTCACGTATTACTGAACTTCTTTTGATCTCTTTCAACTTTCAGATGTTTGGAACTTTCGAGCCCGAGAGGTTAGACGACCCTCCCATATACGGTCTGGTGCACGACGAGAACACCTTCAATCAGCTCTGGCTACAGGTGTGTACTACGTTGCACGTGAACTGCACGTGAGAAGTAACACGAGGTTTCCATTCTTCACGTGAACGTGACGTTTTGTTCACGTGAGTATGACGTATCACGTGAACACAGTGAAAATGATATAATACCGAATGATACTTTGTCAAGTCAAGGTTGATGTGATATTATACCAAGCCATTTATAAATAAGGGACAATCGCTGACAACAGTATGACTCATGTTTGTGTCACCTTTTGAAGTTTTGTGCAACTTTTGTTATTGTAAGCTTAGTGACAATAAAATTTAATTTTATTCGCGATTTTGATGACCGTGTTTCAGTTCCACACTTTATGGGAAATGCTTCTTCTGAAAGGTCAAATGAAGAACAAAGATGGTACACCACTCTTCCCGGGACCACTTAATAAGGTACCTATTTTAATCTTATGTGTGAAATGGTTCCAACTTGTATAATACTGTAAGAAAAATACGTGAATAAAACAAAAACAAATTGAATGAAAATAGAGATTTTGTTCGATTCGTTCTTACACTGAAAAATGATTACCCTAAGAAGGACATAATTCTTTTTACATAGAATGTGGAAGAATCCAGAAGCAATAATCTTTGGTTGTAATGGGTAATGCCTCAATTGGTCCTGGTGCTTCGACCTTTTTACGTGCCTTTTCGACCCAATAAGACGGGGTATTGTAATAGCAATGTTTTCTCTAAAAGCATATAACGGGACAGTAAATATAGACTGTATGCTTGTTACGGACTAGTCACTGTTCGATTAACAACCCCTGACAACACTGATAGTTGGACGATCTAGTTTGTCTCGCGTTTGTCATGCGCTCATGTCTATTGGATTACGATAGACTGAATGACTCATCCAATAACATCAGATAAACAAGAAGAAACTCGTCACAATAGAAAAGGCTGGGGGCAGCGCAATCGTTATGACGTGCTTGTAGTTTGACTAGTACTTTGTTTCACTAGCGCGTTTCACTAGTACTTTGAAAATGGTGCTGTGCACAGTAATCCAACTACAATTTAGATACGGTCACAGCGTAACAATTCATTGAGGGCAGCTCATCTTTGCTACACACATCTTTTTGAAAGGAGCAATGTACAAGAATTAGTTCCAAATCTTCAAAATTACTTTTCAAAGATGGAACCAGAAAACAGAGGGATTTAGTGATAGGACTCGTGAGCGGACTGAACTAAATGTAATTAACATATAAAATTATTACTGTATAGCTTTTGTTTTCACTACTCGTATGTTTCAATCTGAGGATTGTTTAGGTGAAAGCCGCCCTCTACCCGCCAGGATGGTTCCCGGAGGTACCAGTAGTTCCCTTCTTCCATTGGATGAGCATGGTCGACCCCACTCATGGGGTACCAGAGGTAGGTTATAGGGTTGTTGAAATAATTCGTGAAAACGAACTCAACTTGAAATAACTCGAAAGTGTGCCTGGTTTTATGTGCAAACTTGAAAACGAGAAGGCCCTGAAACCCAGAACAGTCAGTGGAGAATTTTGAACTCGATTACCAATTTTGTTGTTCTTTGCTCTTAAAGAAGGACGATTATGTGGTCCAATCCGAATGCTTCAGTCCTTTAAAGTGCAATACATTTTCCAATTGCAGTTTAAAGGACCGATGTCTCGGGATCGGTCCAAATAATCGTCCTGCTTTAAATTGAAAATGGTTCGGAGCGTGTTCTGAGTTGGCTTGCTCTTCGAAGAACTGGATTTGAGGTTTTGGATTAGACGAAAAACACAAAACTAATGATGTTCACCCTAGTCGGTATAACGGTTAGCGTTTGTGTCTGCAAACAAATCCGGCGATGGGTTTAAGTCCCCTCGAAGCAGCTGTCTTATTCGGTAATTCACCTTTTTTCAGCCAGACCGACCGGCCGTGAAGTACTCGCCGCCGTTGGAAGTCTGGGTGAAGCTATACCTGTTCGGCCATTTCACCATCCTTTTGGCGGTGTTCTTCCACTTTGAATACGATCGTCCGTCTCTGTCTTACGTGGACTTTTCGCTGAAAATCGCCTTCTTCCTGCTAACGATGCAGTGTTTTGGCGCATTTTTCGACAAACGGTGAGAAAACCGGCTGTTAGAGGCAAAAACTGCCGCCAGGCGCTAAATCGAACTTGATCGAGTTATGCAACTTGAGTGGGTGTGGTGGGGATATGGCTGTGTAAGATCGGCACCGATATTCAGATAGATAAGGTAGAAATGAGTAGTTTTTACTACGAAAAAATATAATGGACTAGAAAATAATCTATCTAATGATAAGAGAATTGGAAGAAACATAGAGAAGTGATACGCCGATTATGTTGATATTCCAAAACTTTTCTTGAAAACAAACTATTAGACTTGTCGCTACATTGAAGCTCCAACACAAAACTGGTATGGATTGAGATTCATAATTTGATCAATACTTTCAGGTCCTACGCGCCTTTCCTGGAAATCTTCCGTTGCGGGGGTGTTCTCGCGTTCTACGGGGTTCTAGTACTGGACCACATTGGGCCGGGACCACACAGGGTGTTTATGATGACAATCCATCTAATTTCCGGCCTTTTATGGATTGGCTACTCAATACAACAGGTAAACAGTTACCTATTTTGTTCAAGAACTCAAAGTTTACCAGTGAAAATCCTATATTCAGTTGATTTCCATTTTTACTGTTTTTATATGCATCTCACATGGCTGCATACAGATGAATAAATCAATACAGGAAAATATCACCCAAACTTGAGAGGAAGTTTTTGTTCCGTTTTTCTGTCGATTCGTTATCGAACGTTGATTTTCCAGTGTGTCACTAGTCGACAACAGAGCAAGGTGGCGGACAAGAAGCCGCAAGAAAAACGAATTTCGGTAGGTCAAACATTTTTGAGAACGATCGAAAATGAAAAGGTTGATAATGATTATAAACATCGCTCACCAAAAGGCCAACAAACAGCATATTAGTTCGAGTGATGTGTTTGTAGTTTGACCCCACTATGTTCCAGTCATATTTTAGGGATGAACTCGCAGACCAGACTACAACACAGCTAGTATACTTAGCTAGTTCAGGTTTTCAGAATATTGTGAAAGTTTGGAGCAACTCGATTTCACTGAAACAATTACTTCCTTTTATGGTGTTAATGTGACTATAAAGCAGATTGTGTCCCAAAAGTTACCTAGAATATCACTTTCAATGATCTAAATTTGCAGATGATCTCTTCTCCACATTTGGATATCAACATGGAAGGTCCCATGCACGCCAAATTATGAACTTTTTGTCTAATTAACCATAAATTATACGATGTTCAATTCCCTGTTCATTTTGTTGAAAAAAATGTTTTGCACCATAGAGTCTAGGGTTGTTAAAGTCGAACTCGAAACTCGACTCGACTCGAAAAAACTCGAAAATTTTCGAGTCCAGTCGAACTCGAAACTCGAAAACTCGAAAAGTCGAAAACTCGAAATTTTCCAAAACTCGAAAACTCGAAATTTTCCAAAACTCAAAAACTCGATAACTCGAAAACTCGAAAATTCGAAATTTTGAACGCGAAAACTCGTAAATCGAAATTTCGGACACGAAAATTGGACTTTTGGGGTCCAAAAACACTCAAAACTCGACTCGACTCGAAAAAACTCGAAAATTTTCGAGTCGAGTCGAACTCGAAACTCGAAAACTCGAAAACTCGAAATTTCCCAAAACTCGAAAACTCGAAATTTCCCAAAACTCGAAAACTCGAAAACTCGAAATTTTGAACTCGATTTACAACCCTAGTAGAGTCCGTGTTGTGCAGCTCACAAAAGTTTTGTGAGTTTCTGAGCTCCCGCTGGCTCTTCATGAGTGCAGTGGAATCGCTTCCGTAGTCTATCCGCTAAAGAGGCAGAAAAATCCTCACTCAATCGGTATAATACTCACCTTTCACCCGAATGTTTGGTAACTGTTCGAATGTTCATTTCTTGAACGGCCTGATTTGATTCAAAACTGAATTCACCTATCTCTCTAGAAAATGTCACAAACAAAATATGGTACATGATGAACTTTATTCATATTATTATTAATTTGCATACATTTTCACCGAAAAGTCTAGAAAGCGACGTATGAGGTAGGGAATCTGCCGGTCTTGTCCTCTCGCTCCTTGTCTCCCATGACATGGCCCACCAGCCAGTCATCGCCTATTCGATCCTCAACGATCACCACCTCACCGGCACGCACCTGTACGCAGGACAGTTTAGGTAAATATAGTAGAGCCTAGAGCACTTTTACCAAGACTGTAAGCAAACCATATGTAACATAAGGCCTTTCTCTCTAGAGTTCTAGGGCATTTTGCGAGCTTTCGTGCCCGCACTGCTACTAGCTTTTACATGGCTTCGCTCTTTGTTCTTCTTCTTCTTCAAAAAGTAATAGTACCGGTACAGACAGACACAAGAAGAGCATGAGAAAGATTTGGAAAAATTCAATACCAACCAAAATTTCGTCCGCGTGCTTCGGCTCAAAATCGTACATAACTCGGCAGAGCGTGGGATGATGTGCAGGTTCGTCGAATACGGTAGTCTGGCGCGACGAGTTGTAGAAACCTTCGTCGGAAATCTGAAAGGTGTGGTCTCAAATCATGTCAGCAGAGGTTAGAGGTCAGCTGTGATGGTAAATAAAACATATCACATAAGAAAATGAATTGTGACATACAGAATGTTGTTTGCTATTACCAATTAGACGTATATCATGAAACTGACCACAAGCTGGGGGCTGATTATCTGTTTATCTCAATATCCTATTCCATTGTCCTAATTTCGCATTTCAATGTATTGTCTCATTGTCACAATACAAGTTTCTTTGAATATGAATTGTGACAAAGGGGAAGAACCCTTCACATGAATTTCTTTTGTTCTGAAGTTTTTCAACATGTTCAGAAACTGCCTTAAAATTTCATTGGCAAGCTGCCCAAGTCCAGTTGGGAAGTGTGCGAACTATACGTAGTGACCACTACCTTATCGTATTCTTCGTATTCGTCACTCGCGGCCACTGAAGACGTTGGGGCGTATTGACTTCCTGAAAAATTCAAGGATATAATTCAGGTCAAGGTTCAAAGTTCCTTTGATCGTGATCTTATGCAGCTTTGTTAAAGAATGGACTTTTTCACCGTGCTATTGATTACTAACTATAGCCATATAACTGAAATGAGAAATTAGCTGTGAATGCAGTCATATCAGATAAACAATGTAATTGATAAATAGACAAATTATTTTAAGAGAGCTGTTACATCCTATTTCACCTCTAATACAAAGTACAAATTCAACGCACCTATCATGGAGGGCGGAGGTAGGGATCGGTCTTCACCGGTCAATGGAATAGTGAGGATTGTCATGGGGAGACCCTGAATACATTGAAACACTCAACCGAAGTAGGAGAACAGTTATGAAACTAATGTGGTTCGCATACAATATGAGAAATTTTACTTTTTGAGATTTTTTTCGAGGTCTTCTAAAACTGCTTGCCTTTTTCAGGAATGATTGACTGATACGATGATAAAAAGTATGAGAAGGGTTGTTGATGTGAGTGACATTGAACGCACGTGATTCAATTGTTATAAGTAAAAATAAATCGATAGTAATCGATAAAAAGACACCAACCGCTTTGTCCTTCAGTTTGTGTTGGAAGCGACTCAATCGATGCGATCCTTTGTTTTGACCTCCATCCAGACTGTTTATCCCGTCGTTCACTTTGTAGAACAAATACTCGATAAACTCGACCAGGGTCTGAAATATCAGGTTCATGAAATAAAAACCAGAAGTCCGTGTTTATGAAGAATAAAAAGATAGACATATGAAGATCACAAATAGGTTTATTAAAGTAAAGAAGCTGGTACGTTTCGCATCTACCCCAAACTTAAGGTATATGGGAAAAAACCACAAGTGCGTGTTAATCCTTGCGGCATTAGTGGTTAAGAAAACAAGTAGTACAGTACAGATGTATTGACTGTATAAAATTTTACATCAATAGTTCGTGTTCGCATCTATATACTTAACCTCGTTCAACAACTCTTCTCGTGAACCCAATATTGTGCAAACTATGGAAAAAAGCTGATAATAACTTTCACTCACAATCTGTCTCGTATTCGTGGCCATAATTTCTGCTGTGCCTTTTGCGTACATTCTTTTCAGCTCGCCGTCGAGCAACTGATTCACTCGATCCAATGCATTTCTTCGCCTTTCCGAAGACATCACCTCGCCAAAGTTCTCGGCCTGAAAAGTTGTAGACTTGTAAGGTTTTTTCTTTTTGAACGTATTTGCGTAAATTTATTTTGATCTTCCCAAAGCAGGTCTATGCGGTGTCTCGCGATGTCCCGCGGTGTTTGTATTTTTATTCCGTTTTCAATTCGAAAATTATGGACTACGACGTGTTTTGATATCAATCCAAAACGATGTCTACACAACAGAAAACTTTGTTCTCGTTTGGTGTTTTGTGAGATTGCAGTTTTCAATTTATGCTCATATTTCACTGTACTTTGACAGACATGAACCTTTTCTGATTGCAACTCAAATTTATGCAAATTGAACTTTATGCAAATTTTCATCCACTATTTTCACAGTCTTGAATTTTCCCTAATTGCAACTTGGCTTCATGTAAATTTCAATTTAACTTATGCAAATTTTCATCAAAAACCTGAACGGTCATGAACCCTTTCTAATTGCGCAGCTCTGCCTCGTTTTTCCACCCACTTATTCCTGGACAATATAATATCCCCCGCAAGGTCGCCCCCCGTCTTCAAACTGCTAACCTGTATCGATTGTCCCATTACTTTACAATACCATTTGTCGTTGCTAAGTATGTCATATTAACTATCTAGCTTATAATATTATACTGTTTAAATTGTAAAAAGTACATTCGATTCTGCCAGACCCGAGAAATGCAGGAATACAGTAGGCTAACTTGCATCGATCGTCACATTACTATTACAATACTGGTGATCCTTGCTAAGTATGTCATGGTAATTATCTTATTTACGAAACTAATTTTTCGATTCGATCCAAATCGACAAGAATACAGTAATGTTATCATTAGTTTTCGATAGTTCTGAACTTTATATATTCAATTTTTCCAATATCTTGTGTTTGTACGCTTTTTTTACGTAGTTGAATAGTAGTTTGTCTTGATTTTACTTATTCTGGAAGTTCAAAGAAGGACAGAAAGGGAAGTTTATATGAAAGAGCTGCTTGAGAGAAACTGTTTTATAATTTTTCTCAGTCAAACTAACAAACCTAATTTGAATACGGTTTACATGTTTTAGTCTGTTTTGGGGCGCGCGACGTTATGTTTAGGTACCCCGGGGTACCTAAACTAGCTTTCCATTCTGTCCTCCTTTAAGTGATTGGTGGACTAGTGAGAAAATGTAGTACAAACTTTTTAAATAAAAAAAACTTGTTTACAAACGCGACTTTCAGCGGGAATGGCCCGTGGCCCGTTTCAAAGCGTGTGGCACTCCAGAACGAAGTTGGCCGCGTCGACCGCGCTTCTAGCAGTGCTAATCATACTTATTGACGTTCGAGGGCGCGATATATCCATACACACTGTTGAAACACCTGTGGAGGTATTTTTTAAAGTCTTCTTATGTATGTTTTTTTTTTACGAAAGTCGACACTAATGAAAAGAAAATGAATATCGAAGAACTGCTAATTTTTCTGTCTTGTGTAGACAATAGAAAAGGAGTTGTATGCAACAGTTTCATGTGAGAGAGTGATATTGTTTTAGAAAAGTAAAGTATTCAAGAGAACACGTCGAGAATCATAAAACGATTTCTGTTTTCAGAATGTTGATGATCTTCTCGACGATATTGGGGAAGCAGTGGAGGCCATAGACTATATGAGCAAACTACAAAAGGGAACCGCTCCAATAAGAGACATTGTGGAGAAGGTTGGTGAAACTATGTCCAAAACCCACTGGGATCATACTACAAACACCGCAGAAATACTAAAACATCGTATTCTACATTCATCTAGTATAATTATATATCTAGTATAATTATAAATTATTATTATATTATTATATTGTATATTAAATTATAATTATTAATAGTATATACATAGTATAATTATATATGTATATTATATAAGTATAAGTATAATTATATATTATTATCATATATCTGATAAGAGTATCTATACGAAACAATGTTCTCGAAATTGGGACGAGCTGGTTAGATTGGCCGTTATGCAAGAAAAAGAAAAAAAAAACATATTGGAACTATATAAAGTTTCGGGTTTGGTGTGGAGTGTGGTAACACAGAATAAAAGTTTGAAATATGAAGAAATTGAGAAACAATTACATTTATACTAAAAAAATACTAGGCGCTACTTTTCGAGCAATTTTTTAATTTAGGAACAATCGGTCTCGGAGTTTTATTGGTCCTGTAACATTCGACCACCGGGAAAGATAAATGAAAAGGGATGGATAGAGAACGAGGATTTGTTTCTGTTTTCGGCCTACTATGACGACAGGGTGAACTCACTTTACCCCGATAATGACGTAATTCAGGTACATTTTCGGTGCAGTGGGTGCAAGTTCGGTGCATTAGGTGTATGTTCGGTACTTTAGATAGGATATCGGTACAATTGGTACGTTATCGCTACCATAGGGCGTTAATGAATATTCGCTTACTACTTCGAGAAATTCATTCATGTATTGAGCTTACGGGAAGTAGCGAAAATTTGACAGATTCAGTTTCTAAGCTCTTTCCTAGTGAGTTTCGATGAATAGAATGTTTCTATTTTTCTTCTTCTTCTCGAATTTGGAATGTTCACCATTTCCTGACATGACTGTCACCTTTAAACATGACTAGAGAGCAAACTACTGACAAATTATGTTACACAAATTGTGAGGATAGGAACACTATTATATTTATAGGTCCTATCAATGTCATATCGTACGCTGGAAAACACTACAAAAGTGTACTGTAACATATTTTCGTCCCGAAAAACGGCGGTGGTAGAGGGTTATGTGAGAGAAATATGGCAACGCGCCTGGGACCCAAGGTTTGTTAATAATTTCGAATAAGATTTAACTATAAGCTGATGTTCGTGCTACTTTGTGCTTTTTCCATAAGAGAAGCAAGACCACATAGTTCTCACAATCACACTAGTTCAGACAGTGCTGCGAAACGTGTAAAACTTGAGATTGTTGTGAATTGGGGACCTAAACGTATTAACTACACAGATTTTTGCCACGTTTCACGCGACGACAAGTAAACGCATGGACAAGTAAACGTTTATGCTTTTTCAGGGACACTTTCTTTGTTCCGAATCTGATTAGCTGTCCGGTGCCTAATCGCCTCCGGAGTTCCAGTTCATATTCCGTGTCAATCACAACTACGCCCTGTGTTTCACTCGAGAGCTCCTTTGCAGTTACTATTCCAACTAAAGCGAAAGAGAAGAAAACGGTTGCTTTGTGCGTGAAAGGAATGGACTTTCAGGTAAAATAATTTATATCTTACTTGCATTTTAATTTTTTTTAAAACCATAGATCTATGACTATCAACCAAGGCTCTATCAATAGCTCGATTTTAATTCATTATCGATATTTCGACACAAATAGAATGACAAAAAGAATTGTTCTAGGAATATGCATTTTGATTTTAGGAAGATGTCTCAATCCGGCTGGTTGAATGGCTGGAGGCACAGTACTTATTTGGAATTGATGACGTCACAATTTATACTTATTCAGTGGCAAATAAAACTAAGAAAGTACTAGACTTCTACGAAAAGCGAGGAAAACTAGAACAGGTAAAAAAGTAGAACATTGTTATTGATAACAGTTTGTCCAGTAATAAATACTTTTTCGAAAAACTAAAATAGTTCTTTTCCGTTTTTACAATTTTTCATTGCTTCAGGTTCATCTAATCCTGCCGGGAAATTCTCCTAATCTTCCATTAGTTCGAAGTAACTATATATGGAGAAATAGACAACAGAAAAGGAGACATGAAATCATTCCTTACAACGACTGTCTTTATAGGTAGGTCAAAGAAAGTTTCATAATCGAAACCAAATACTTGAGAGTGTGTACTTATAGTTTGTCAAAACAATGTGGAAGCGACGTAGTATATAACTTCTGCGTAGTTTAGAAAAACTGAAAAAGGGTTCCCAAAAAGTTTAGCACTTGTTGATAACTTCGTTGCTTTACTTTTGCGAATGCAACGAAAAAGCTCAGTAGGACTTGATAAACAATATTTGGAATCATTATCAGACAACAAATGAAAGCGATAATGGTTTTTCAGACACCTCCATACCCATCGCTACATTCTGATCCTGGACACAGACGAAATTATTGTTCCGTTGCAACATCAATCATATAAGCAGCTACTGGAGGAAGTGGAATCAAACAACAAAGACAAGAAACTGAGTTCCATTTCCGCTCGGAATGTTTTCAAATTTCCCGCCAACGTGACGGCATACGGTGTTCCGGAATACATGCACTTGTTGAAACACAACTATCGATCGACGAAAACCAGCAAGAAAGGAGAGTACGGAAAGAGTTTTACGAGGTGCGTTACGTAAATGTGAAAAATCACGTAAATTGTGAAAAGTATGGAGACCGACCAGCATTGAGAAGATTTGACTTTTAGTCACCTACGTAGACTCTGTGCGATTTTGATTCTTTGTTAAAAAAGTTGCCTTTTTTATAGTCACGTTCGAAAAAAAAGCTCAAACTTGAAATTTTATTTGTCACACTCAGTCATAGGAGGGAGTTTTTTTTGCAAAAGGTAAACAAAGAAGAATAAACACTAGTTTAGAGGAATTCCGTTCAATGAGTTTATAACTAGTTTCGTTATTTTACTTTCAAAAACCCAACAGTTACAGTACTGCCCACGTCGCCACCGTATTCAACCATTTCGCGCTCCACCGCCTCAGTCCTTCAATCTCAAAAACCATTTATCTACCCGAGGAAGTGGCTGTGAAACTACACTACAAAGAAAAGTGTCCGATTGAGTCCCGCCACGAATGCACCGAGCTAGAAACGGATACCGTAGTTGATACTAGTTTAGACGCGTACGCGGACAAACTAACCGAAAACACAGAAAAGGTCATGAAACAACTGGGAATGTTCATTTAGTTTTCGAATGGTTTGACATGTATGTCTGTGATTAATGTTTGTAAAGTGGGCACAGCTCAGACGTGCCAGCAACTTTTTCTTTTCAGCGGAGCTGTGATTATAAATATGGGTTGATGACAGGTGCTCAAATCTTATTGTAAATATACTGAAAAGCAATGAATGCTCACTACATGATTAGAAAGTTTGTGTCGTTCATTCTGACGGGCATTCATAAAATAACAAAAATCAAACTCACGTAAAGATCACAGAGAACCACGTGATTGACGGCCGATGAAGATGGCTGCATCGACTGGATGTAATCAGAAGCCGACGCCTGCACGGCGAGGTCCAGATTGTTGTTGTGACGGTCGAACATCTGAAGAAGCTAGGTATTTAAAGCTTAAGGTATTCACGCTAGGTAGGAAATAAAAAGATAGACAAGAACAAATAACTTAGTAAGCTAACACATAGTGGTAACATCAAAAACCGACGTGGGTTCCACGTGCATGAGTGTCTCAGTCAGAACATGCTCAAACGGCACATGTTGGTTCAATCTGCTGGGTTTATAGTTTGATTTGCTGAGTTCAAGTTGTACTTGAAACTATCTGTTGTGTAGGCCAGTTCAAATGTAATTAATGTTCCTTATTCGCCGTGTTTTTGGAACCAGAGCTGCCTGACTTTTCGCATGACACCCGACAAGGAACCCGTCTTTCCCAATCGTGATGTGTGTAGAACTGAAGCTAACAATACATCATCAGTAATCTGCTTTCAGTTCTAGTCAACTTTTTTTAATTCGCTCCCACCTGTTGTAAGTTCGGTACAAGTTGTTCTATTTTTCTCTGATATCTTCCCTGGGCGGTTTGGCAATGAGCCAATCTCTGTCTTTCGACTGCCTCTAGACTTTCCACACCTTTCCGAAGAACGTTCTCAGTTACTCTGCAAGCATATGAAATCAATAATCGAAAGATCAAAAATTTACTGAACTACCAGGCTCATTCGGATGGAAAATTTGTACGTAGAAGTACACTTACAGAACTTATATATCGATTCGTACATAACTCAGCGCAAGAATCTCAGTTACAGACACTTAGAAAGGAAACATCCCATTGATGTGAAACATCAAATGGAATAAAAATATAACTGAAATACGAACACTGTTCCTGAATAAAGAATAAAGAAGAAAATGGTACCTGCGCTGTTTTTCCAAGTCGATCGTATCCCAAATGTACATGTCCTCTGACTTTTTCACCTGTTCTCGAAGTTTCTGCCTCCTCACCGGACTCTGGAACATTTGTATACTGTTAATTCACCATGTTCAGGTAGGAAATAAGCGGTTTCGACTTTTTTTGATGTATAGTTCTATGTAAGATTCTGAAATTACATGTAGTATAACTCACATCGAAAAGCACATTTCGTATAGCTTGTGGTCAGATAATTGTAGTTTGAACCAAAACAAAAACACAGTGAACAAACTAAAAAAAATGAAAAGAAGGAACACGGAACAAAAGAGTAGATTTTGCCTACCTTAGTTGTGTTTATGCTCTCATTCTCGGCCGCTTGCTCTGCTTTTTCCAGTTGTTTCGATGTTTCGTACAAATTACGTTTCAATCGAATATTGTCCTCTTTCTTCTCTTTCAATTTCCTCGTTTCTCGTTCCACAAGAGATTCAGCCTGAAAAAAGTTTTCGTAAATAGTCGGATAGTTCTACAGACGTTTGTCCAAGTTCTTACAAGGAACGTTCTAATAATTAGACACAGGAGTCCCTAGAGCAAAAAAAAGACCAAAAAACGACAAGTCCGAACTTCAACAGTGAGAGTGTTAGACGAGACAGCTGAAAACGTTCCAAAACCGCATAACAGCAATCGACTCGCTTGACTCAAACAGGTTGGATTATTTTTTAGGTTGAATGTTTTGAATGGATGAAAATGGCAACGAACCGCTCTAATAGTTTTCTGTTCGTTGTTTTGGATTGATCTGAGTGGCTGCACAATGTCATCGGTCAACGCGGAGCCGAGATTACTGAAAGAGAATGGATTAGTTGGGTAGATCAAACAGTTAGGCTATCCATTGTGTTCGTTTAGATCAACACTGTTAATTTTTTTCATTTCGAGATGCACTCAATACAAGAAGTTCCTGAGAAGTTCTTTGGACGCAACGATGTGTGCGTCAGTTTAGTTTTCGGTTTGTCAGAGTGACAGATATCGTGATTGCCCAGGTAGTAGGTATTAGGAAAAGACAAACAATTAGACGTGAAGTTGATTTGAACTGAAAGAGTTCTTCGAATAAATAGAAGTGCGTACCTGTGGATGGTGGCGTGCACATCGAACTGTTCCGCTACAGTAGTCCATCCTTTGTCGATTTCACTAAAAATGTTCGTTTCAGAGAACAAGATAAATAAAAAGGACGAGGTAACTTTATGAAAAAGAATAGTTCCATTGTTTTTCGTTTGTTTTTCTGTTACAAAATGAACTAATCAGTTTTAATTGAATGTTCTGGGACAACTTCTATGTTTAGTATTAACTTCTTAACTTTATGGTTAAAAAACTTTGTAGTTTGGTTTCTGACACTCACCATTCAGCCTCGTGCGTGACTTTGTGTAGACGGGCGGATAGTTTCTTCAGGGTCTTCGAGTATTGGAAATCGAGAGCAGCTCTGAATAAATTAATAACTTTCCGAAACTTCAGAGTGGGGCTGTCCTTCTCGAAAAATTTTGCACATGTCATATGGTCTGTTTCACGCAACAACAGCCCTCTACAGTAAGCTTGCGCATCTTTCAAGCAAATTTTTGAAAATAGTTTAAACCTTGTGATTTTGTTCTCCACATTGGTTAACACGAGCCTAGAAAACAGTGAATCTGAAAGTTCGTCTGTTTAATAGATAAACAGCCTTGAATATTCGAAAGATTACTGTAGAAAGTCATCGACTGGTGAAACGGAGTATATTCGGGCGCGGATAGCAAATATAGTACCTCATGAACAAAATATCATCTACTTCTCATGAGGTTCTACTCATTGCTATGCCACGGAAGTTTGCCGCTAGTTCATGAGGGGTGGTAGCAACCCCTCAAATACCTCGTGAGATATTTTGTGAGCAATATTTTACGAACTTCTTATGACATGTTGTTGACTGCTGTGCTACAACATAAGAATTTTATGAGTAGCTCATGAGCTGTTCACGAATTTCTTATGAGAACATCATATGAGCATCTTGTGAGGTTGGAGGGATTGCTACGCTCTCCTCGATAATATTTGGCGCTGGTGAAGTCGTGAGGTCATCCCGATTGTTTTGTGTTTTCTCACACCTAAGAAAGAAAAACTGAAAACGAGTTGTTTGAAACTCACTTTTCCTCAAATATTTGTACCACTTCCTTTAACACATCATTATGTTTTCGAACTGTTTGTTGAAGCTCAGCAAAGTTTGAAGGAGACTGGAAAAATCGATATGAAAAAGTTCTCTAAATTGTTGATTCGATCTCATGTTATTCCAAAACAAACACGTTTTGTTTACATAAAAGGGTTTATGAGAGAAAGCTCATGCCAATGACTAACATTTCTGTAAACATCAAGGTTGATAGAGCGTGAACGAGATTTTCCGCATTCATATTTTTCACTAGTTGCAATTATTGTAGTTCTCGTATTCTATATTTGAATGTTAACAGTGAGAATATATTGGGGGGTTCAGAGTTTCAGCAACTTTGACTCACAAAACTACTCGCTACTCGAATAATGAGAAAAATTCCTGAATTAGTTCGAAACTTCAGTATTCAAATCCAAGCTCATTTTTGAAAGCGCTTTTTGTCGCCTCGGCTCTGAAAGAGCACAGGAAGTGGTGCTTGTCCACTTCAAGAGAGCAAATAAATACTCAGGCACAATGACCGTGGAAACCAGAAGATGATCAGTTTGTCAAATGATACGTCATTTGAAAACATCGAAAGTTTTATCATTGTGTGTGGGAGATGGTGATATTATCACTACGATTGCGTCACTTCACTTTTTGGTTTGGTGTGAGGTTTGGAGTTGAAATGCGAAAACAAACAGCAAACAATTCAACTTGGAATAAAATCAAAAGTCAAAAAAGAACTCACCGCAAACCTGTCGCCCAGAGTGGTTGGAGTGGACGAGGTGGGTAATTGCACGAGACCACTCACACTACCTGAAGCGCAATTTGTTTATTTTTGCAATTTGTTTACTCATTCACTCAGTTCGTAGTTATAACAAAACTGTGAGAATTGGTTCGCGCCATAGTTTCAGATGAACCAGTTTTCTTGTAACCTAAAGATGTACACCGTATGAACAATTCAATGTCGGCTATTTTTACATGAAAAGTATAGCACGTCGGGATGCCAGTGAAAGGTTTCAATATATGCATGTTCTACGTGTCTAATCCCTTGATTGATGATACGAATGGACAATATATAGGGAACGATAACTAGTTTTTGTTATTAATCAATCGGTGGTTTGGTAATCGGTAATGTGTAGAAATGTACGATACTGAATAGTTAGTCTATGTTATGATATCGCGCTTCAGCATTTAACTTTTGACTCATGTGGAACACTCATAGGGTACAAAGTGATACGAATATAATCTAAACTAAACTTTTCTAAATGTTTGAAACGCGTTTTTTGTGAGTATGTTGGCTGGAATATACCGGCGCCTTGACCCATGCTGCCTCTCTGGCGTTTCGCTCTGTTCAGCTAAACTTGAAGCCCCCGAAGGGATGTTAGAACAATTAAATAGCGTTTGAGGAGACGGGCTCCTGAGTCCGTGCTCATGAACATCCCGGCCTTTTCATTCCAATCTGCGTCTCCTCAAATGCACACTATTTCTCTGCTCTTACATCCCACCAGGATACGAGACTTGCGAAATAGTGCGCTGAAGCGAGAGACGCATGTTGGGATGAAGGCGCAGGGATGTTCTAGCATACGTACTCTGGTTCGCGGTACCACAACTTTTGTGGATGAACAAATAATTGAGTACACAAACAAATAAACAAGTAAACAACAACAACAACCTTGTCGGGACAGAGTTCCCAGCTGGTGGACGGAGCGGGAGAGCGAGCGACGCAGGCGGTGCATTCGACCATTCATGATACCCGGTCGCGGATTAGGCCAGCTCCGGCTGCTAAAGCGGCAAATCAAACAGGGTGATTTGTTAGGTAATCAATACGCACGGAAATCATTAGAAAATATCATTTGAATGAAATGAGACAGTAGTGAGACATAAAACACTACATAAAACACGGGAGTTCCATGTATAATTACATCAACAACAATTAAGTCAAGATCACGTAGGTCATGAATGTCCTTTTAATAAACATAATAGATGTTGGCTAAGTTGAGACTAAACAGGGGATATGGTAGGTAAGACATACACATAGAAACCAATGGGAAATTGAAGATGGTAAATTAAATGTGGTCGATACGAATCGAACGCAAGAAAAATCATCAATTGAGTACCATGAAGCAGAACTAACGGGACCTCTTGTTGAATAGATTCAACTCTAATCGAATACGATGATTTGATTGATGATGAATCGAAGACACGATGGAGGTTCAGTACTGATAATGAGAAATTTTTAATTTCATTCTGTTTACTATTTGAAACTGAGGCAAAAAAAGACTCAGGAAAATTAGGATGTAAATTATACCTATTCGAGTCGAGCTTTTGATGAGGAGGTTCTACGAACAATGAAATAAACAAAAAATATGAAAATTGGGAGAAATCGTTCGTAGCAAATTCACGCTGGTTCAGACTGCTGCGTAGCCTGTCGGAGATACATTGAAGAGGTTGAAGCTTATATTATAAGTGTTACAGAAACAAATGTTGCGAGGAAGAACTAAGAAACATGACTAATGTTTGCTAGTGAGATACCAATTAACTTCAACCACAACAAGGGAAAAACAAGTTGTTGCCCATGAAAAACAAAATGACGGTTGGAAATAAATAGCTCGTTTTTCATCAGAAAGATCTCTGGTTTTGACAGTCTTTGACAGGTAGTGACCAAATCTGTGTTGTAGTTTGACTTGGATGTTTTTTTTTCAACGTTCAGTAACATATCAACTGAAAAACAACTGGATCAAACTACAAACACAAGCGGGATGAAACTAACATTTACCGTATGGGCCTGCTTTGGAGAGATGAAGCTCCATAATCAGGTTCCTCAACATTCATCTGTGTTGGCAGATACCGTTGGGCAGGGACTATATAAAGTGGATAGAAATCGTAAAAGTGTCCTTCTAGCCCTGACTGGAAATTGATACAAATAGCCCTATCGTTCTTGAAAGGGAACGTTATCTCTGCGTCTCTCAATATGCTATGCTTTCTCGCCCTTTCTGATGGTTTCCCGCGGTTTGTGCGTAATTGATAGAGAACTGTCACAACAATAGCCTCCACGCAGGTACGGGGTCCAGTGTTAGTCTTTACACCCGAGTGGCAAAGTTTGCGTAAACAAAGAAAACTTAATTCGAAAATAAAAACTATATCCATGTTCACCAGAGAAGAAAAGAGTACAATAATTGGTGTCACCAATAGTTTATTTAAATTAAGTTGAAGTTTAGTTGACTGTGAAGTAAGAAGACTGTAGCTCAAATTGTATTCGAATGTTACACGTTCAATTGTTCAACACGCTCAATTGTTCAACTGAACAACTGACGAACATCGGTGGGTAAATCAAAATACAAACGACACTAAAAACAAATCGTACGATTGGCTTTCAGTTTTCAAGTCAATGAAACAATTTCAGGCCAAAAACTGAAATTATAGCGAAGAAAATATTAGTCGATAAATCAAAAAGTCGATAAATGTATAGCTTGTAGGAAAAAAAACGTCTGTTAGCGCGATAGCAAACTATACGATGAACATTCCAACATCATCTCTCAGATAAGGCGAGAACGACCAGTTTTTTAAGCCCCGCCATCGTTTGGAAACTAGTTTGGAGGACAGTTGAAACTATGTGGAATTGAGTTTCGAAGGAGTGAAAGTGCTTACGAAAAACGAATCTTGCAGCGAAATGTCAGTGTGTGAAGACCAAGATGTTAGAAGTTGAACAGTATTCTAAAACGAACTTTTCTCGGATTTGTACAAACCTAATTTTCCCTCATCCAGTGTTATAAGCGCAACAATAAATAAGTAAGATTTTGTCATAAACAAACCGTATAAAGCTCAATTTCGAGACGTTATAAATATCGAGCGTGAACTTTCGAAAACAATTTTGGGCTCAAATATACCATTTTATCTATCTAACTTGCGTGAAACGGTCGAATGGTTGAAAAATGGATGAAATTTCGTAGTGACCGCTAAGGGGGTTGACGGCAAAATCGATAACGCGATGGTTATCTGAATGGGGCGAACCGCACGTGTGACAATGACAGACGGCTGGGGGGGACATTTCATATTTATGGGATATGGGGGAGGACCAGAGTTGACTTGTAGCCTGATCTTTATATGTGTCGAAATGTTCAAAGTTCGAGAGAGAAGCAACGCGCTCAAACTAGAAATACAGTGAGATAGACGGTACTGGCTGGCTTTGAAAAGAGCGAAAACTATAACTGGAGATTGGAGGACTAGATGATCACATTTTATTACATGCATTTATTACCCTAAGCGTGAGCAGCTATCCGAAGTAGCAAATCTACATTGGAAGATTCGAAGCACTATAGGCTCACGAGAAAAATTCCTGTCAGTTCTCGACCGTTTATAGCTAGAAAAACAAGATGCACACAAGAAAAAGGAGGGAAACGTGAGCTGTGAAGCGGGAGAACAGAAAAACAGGCGACAAGCACTTGTGTCAACACGATAACATTACAACGGAAGGAGCTGGTCGCTGAAGAAACGGAATTATCTCCCAATTAGACTGTCAGCTGTAAAGAGGATGCTGACAGCCGAGATATTCATTTTATAAGAGGATGTTCACATGGAAGTAAACTCGAGTTTCCTTCAGGAATCGCTATCTATAGTTTCGGAGAAAAGTCGAAAATGTTCGACTTTTTGGAGTCGAGTCCAGTTTAGAGTTAGAATTCAAGAGCCCTAGTCTACAGTCTCCCGATATGTCACAAAGACAAAATTAGGCTTGCACCCGATTTTGTTTGGTGTTTCAACTGTGATACTCCATACTCGTAACTAACTCGGAGTTTTTCGTATTTTAAAAGTTGTAGAAATCGGTTGAAATCTCTGAAAATTCACTGACTAGGCCCCCGCCGACTGAGTCGAAATCGTGACGGCAACGACATTGTCGCTGCCGTGACAAACTTTACTCATGAAAATAGCGTAGGTTTTCAGGAGACGCAGGCTGATAAACAACAGTTAAAACTGAGACGGCAACGACATTGTCGCGACTGTATCACGTTTTACTCATACAACTCTTTGGGAATGTGTATGCTTCCCGAAAATCGTCAATCAGTAGTGAAATGAAAACGCACATGATTGTTAGAATGTAAACAAAACAATCAAAGTGGAATCTGATTTCTGCACCGACTTAGAATTGTGACTAAGCCGGCGAACGCGGGCGGGTTGTGACGAGATAAGACAGCTGTCACCAGTGTTTTTCCGAACCGAACAGCGATACCAGAAACAATCACATGCACATAAAATGTACCTTGGGCTAGGAGTAGAATGAGGTAGAGTTTTGATGAAAATAATAGAAAGGTGTTTAGAAAATATCTGTCTCATCTCTGCAATCACGCGTATTCATGTATGGATTTTTTCATGGGAAAAATGAATTTCTAGTACAGCGATAAAAGTCGGGTGTGCCAAACAGTGAATAATAAAGTGCTGATTGGTTAAATAGTGGGAATCAAATAAAGCCAGTGAAAGAAAGAGCACTGCGAAGAGAATATTGTTTGATCGTAGTGCAAATATACATAATATCGTAGGATCGCATAGAATAGTGCGTTATATTCACATCTGTTCACAAGTTGAATGTTATGATGGTTATAAGTCAAAACATATAATTGAAAAGAGCATGAAACCATTTGTTATGTTTGAAACTGGTAACAAGCCTAATATAGCAAATTGTTTTATAAAGGGTGCAACGGAGGAGATAAACAAATGTTCAGTTATTTACGAGCGGTTACATTTCGAATACTGTACATATCATACAAAAACCATTGAATAGTGAAATAAAGCAGCCCAGCCTTTAATTTTTTTTACAAGCATTTACATATCTGAACTTGGGAATTTTGAAATGCTGTCTTTAAAGGGAGACTGCGAAACACTTGAAACATATGGTTATGTTTACAACTGGTTACAAGTTGAACATAGCCAATTTTGTAATGTTGTCTTTAAAGGGGGACTGCGGGCCGCCGGCTGGCATGCATGAATGAGTCACGGCCAATGGTAAATAGAGGTCAAAGTAGGCCCCATTTACATAATCTGGTCGGCCAAAACTGGAAATTTCCAATATAGTGAAACGGTTAGTAGGAGTAGGAACCGAATCGCAAGTCAGTGAGCAGATTCTGATGCAATCAAACGGTTACCAGTGAGCGAATTCGAACTAATAGGTTGAGATCGTGAATATAAAAGTACTTTTACTGAACGAGAGTCAATTTCAAAACTTTTCTGGATGAAACACCAGAAAGAGGCTAGTTACCCGAGCTAGCTTCAAATTAAATAATATAGTGGAACATATAGTAGATAAAGGAACGTCAAACTGTCACGAAAATTTGTTATTGTGTACTATGACTCGAAATCGGAATCGAATTGAGCAGTCCATAACACAAATACTCACGTAAAAACCAACGTTTACCCCGAAAACGCATGTTAGCGGAACATCAGATTTAACAACTCCATAATATAATACATCATACATTATAAGTGGCTTTCAATCTAAATGAGAGTTCTTTTGTCTGAAGTGATAAATGCGCAGCTGGTAGGAAGATTGATCAAACCATCAATAATAGGATTCTAACCACCCTCAAGGTCGTTTAGTGAAACTATGGAGTGATTTGTCTCTCGCACTCGAGGAACATTCTTTCAAATGGACGATGGCGTATTTTCAACGTGGTATGGTCGTAAGCGAAAGCACTGGGGGGTCTACTAGGGACATGCTGGAGGCAGATTTACGCAACTAGGACACATAAAACATAAATAAGCAATTTCTTAACGTTGCCAGCCACTAATTTGCTAAATTTCTCACTCACAAGTTCACGTGGTTTCCACGTGAATTCGGACAAAACGCGCGAAAATAGCAGTTCTAAAGGTCTTTCCTCGCGCATAATTCGAACAATTGTTAATTATATCTCGCAGTCTCTTGATCTACCAGTCGAGAATACAGTTTCCTGTGAGTCAACCGCTGTACAAGTCACCAACTTCTCCCCATCCCCAGCTACAGCCCTGTAGAATCGCGGTTTTTCGCTCATATCTCAGCTTTGGAGGGTCGAAACACGAAAATGACAAGATTTCCGCGATCGGCACGTCATTGTGTATGCACACGGCACGAAAAGAAGCAAATGATTGCGAATGGAAAACATCTATAGGTATTTGAACCTCCCCCCTCCGGCACGGGAGGCGGCAGCACTATCCACTAGGCCACCGGACACCTCCGAGCCGGAATGCTTGTTTCGGGGGGAAGAGCGCGCGGTCCACTGTTGTATATGGAAATGTTAGGTTTTTCATAGATGAGATAAATGATTTAGCTCTCAGTTCTCGATTGTAGCCCTCAAACGGGGAGGCAAATTCCAATTTCGTTAATTTCCAAAACTCGATGAGAATTTGGATAAAGTTATGGGCAAAATCTACGAATAGCTTTAGTAGAAGTATTTTCCATGATGTTTAACATGGATTGAGGTGTAGTGTGCAAAACGTTCGTCTTTTGTTTCACGTGACTCACGTGGGAAAACGTGCATTTTCACGGGTCCACACCTACTAAACATGCATGAACATCCCTTTTGTTGCCGATGTGGAGCAAACTACAACGTTTCTTTCAGAGAACACCTGATTTCTGCAAACGTGACGCACGTGACACACATGTTTGTGCTTTTGAACGCCGAACCAATCGATGACTTTCTACAGTAATTTCCGTTATAATAAAATTTGATTCCGTTATTTCTTGGCCAAATTTCTCAATTCATGGTGTGAAAGGAGATCAAACTACAACAATAATTAAGTCACTTTAATGAACACCACCCTAGACAAAATTGGACTAAATAACGTAACGTAACAGTACGTGACATTTTTGTGAACGATGAGCACTAACCAGTATGACCATCAATTATGTCACTAAAATCTAAGGTCGCGGTGTTTAAGGAAAATCAATGCTATCGATTTATTGATTTTTTAAGGCCTTAAGTTGGAGAGTGAAATTTCAGAGATACTGCACATGAAAGCCTGCATTCTAAAGTTGATTGTTTCTGTCGAGTGCTTTTTGCCGGAAACGTTTCCGGAAACAGTTACATGAATTAGAAAAAAGTACAATTTTTTACTACTTTCATTCCTCATACCGCGTATGTTGTAGATATGACCTTAAAATTTCTGGCTGGTTGAACTCTCCAGAAGTCCCTTCTATTGGCTCAGTATCGTTGAAAATTTCGCAACATCCTACGGATTTGAGAAATTTCCGGAACATTTTGAGATTTCCGAACTGTTTTAAAATGGTCCTCATCTGTTAATATTGTGACACAAGATGTGTCATGACCTACTGAGCATACATTCGCAATATGAGAGATCAAAGATCGAGTATCGATTTTTGGTGATCTCCGTTATGAAACATAGTACCTCATAAATGAGGCTACAAAAGAAGGTTCCCGTGAACTGTTTGTCTTCTGATTGTTATGTTGTATAGAGTTGATTGTCAGGTACTTAACTTCTTGAGCAATAAACATTATATCATAGAACGGGTGTTCTGTAAGCGTCGATAAAAATCAACAAAAAATTTCATTCATTTTGGTGGGGCATATCTTCAAAATGTGATTGAATCTCTGAGATTTGTGTATAAGATGCGCATAAAGAATTAAAACAATTTGTATGTGACAGATTTTTGAATTTCTCAAAAATAATTTTTTAAGACGGTTTTTTAGAAAAAGTGAAACAGCCAAACTCATGCAGTATGACCCAAATTTCGTCCATAGACGAAGGTCAATAGACCGTTAAACAATGTGAAAAATCAATCTAAACCATTCGGCCGTTCTCGAGTTATTCAAGTTTTAAAAGTCCAACCCGTACTATATACGGCGCAAATAGGCTCACTTTTAAGGCAGGGTTCATACTTCCTGTCGCTGAATTAGGCGACAGCAGCAGTCGCCGCGTAGCATTTTCAAAATGCTGCTGTCGCTCATATTGGCAGCAGCAATGTCGCTTGATCTAGCTACCAAAAAGTATGAACGACTTTTTCTTCGATTTGTACTAAATGTCAAATTGTGGTCAAAAACCATGATCTTTTTCAAAAATGGAAAAACCTTATTGAATGGTTATTTGGTGGAAATTTTCTATCATGATACAATGAGTGATTTTTTCTATAAAATCCAATGTTTTACTCTTGAATAATGATTTATTTTGTTTTAAAATCCACCCCAAGTTCGAAAGTGTGATTGTCCAAGTTTCGCTTAACTTACACAAGAATAATTTGTTTTGACAGCTTTAGAAAGTCAAAGATCAGATTATTTCCCACCCCAATTACCGGTGAACAACATTGATACAAGTGATATATATTTTAACTGAGTTAGTTAATACCATGATAATCATTCGAATTTGAGAAATTGGATGAATGAAGAAAAAATTAAGCAAAACCCAATCAGCGACGCGTCATGTATTTTACTAGCTAGTAAACTACACTTGTCGCTGAATTCGGCAGCAATTGTCGCCGAATTAAGCGACAGCGACGTGATTTGGCAACAAAAAAGTATGAACACCCAATTGGCGACGCGACGTCGCTGTAGCGCAATTCGGCAACAGGCGACGCGATCGATAATCATGATTTGTGTATTGTCGCGCGTGTTGCCGAATTCAGCGACAGGAAGTATGAACCCTGCCTAAGCTACCTCGGACTCAACATTTTCCCACGCCTCTTCTGACCGTCTAAATGATCGGATTGACCTGAAACGTATAGGACAGGACCAGTATTGGATAAAGATTGTACTGCCAGAGCATTAGGGTCAAAAGTCAACTATTGATTTTTTTAGCGCATTAAATATGATTTTGGCCTAAAATTGCTATGGAAATAGATGTAACTCCAAATTTAGTGTCATTGTATTCCACTACTCATGAACAACTCAAAAAGTCAAACACGAGGTACATCGAAGAAAAATGAGCCAAGTTACAGTAGTTTTAAGTTTCAAGATCAAACCATCAATTGATGACGTCACATACCAAGCATTTCACTAGCAAAAAAAGTCAAGTTCTTTCGAATAGTTTCTTTCAGGCTCCTAACTACCGCAACACGTAATGTATACTCTTACGTGAAGACTATATGAATTCTCAGTAACGACGAGTAATATTCAGAAGGCTAGAAGACGTCAGAAATGAACTTCGTTCAAACTTTCTGCAACTCTCAGAACAAGTAGGAAAGAGTCCAAAAATGTTGCGATTACATTGTTTCACGAAGTGACGACCACGTCAGATAAGATTCTGAAGGCCAGAAGACGTCAAGTCGCCAAATTACTCGAAGCTGTTTGAAACGTTCAAAAAAAAGTAAGAAACGTGGTAACAACTGTAAATAAAGTTGCAACAGATAGCTAACGTGCACGCTAGACGGGCACGCGGCGTGAGCCGCGTGACCGGCTAGTCGGTAACTTTAATCACTGTGTCTTGGCAATGAATCTACGTAATATTTTAACCTACTATTTTGTCTTCTAATCAATATGAATTATTTTCGCAGCGAGATAAATGAGACTAGTAGTTTGCTCCCAATTTTAAACAATGGATCTTATTGAGATATGCTACCAAACCGCCACTCACCGCGACGTACGGCCACATCTACACGTCGAACCTCTCGGGCAATTCAGCCCACAGATGAGCCAATTCGCGGTCCCGCAAGTTCACTGGCCATTACATGTTACCTCTCGACTGTCTGGAATTGTCATGTCTGGTGAGCAACACGACTATGTACCAACCTCTTTCGAATAAATAGGCAGACTAAAACTGATCTGAAATCAAAGTATATCTATGCATTAATTTTAATTTCAACTTGTCTGGAGAAAGTGGTGAAATTCTGCGCCTGTTATGTTACAGAATCATTTCGTATTGTGATATTTTCCAACTCGATTCTTCACGTTTATAAAACATTTTTCACATTAAAAAATGCGACTATTGGCATGCTGATAAACCGTTCATTTTTTAATTACCGCTCTTCAGATGCCTGTCCATGCAATCTGTGAAACACTTGGCGAAACGACAATTTGTGGCCCAGTTCTGACGAAAGTCGAATGTTCACTGAATGCAGACATGCGCAGAGGTTGCAAGCAGGATCTGTACGACGTACAAGAAGGGGAGAGACACTCATAAATTCATTCAAACTAGTGGTTCATTTTTTCGCATTTATGAAATTATTCATCTATAAGTAATAAAAATGTGGTACCTGCACGCTGCAAAAATTCAGAGCGTGTCGTAACAATGAACTTGTTGTGTTAGAAACAAGAATTGCTTGAACGATAGAGTGAAAGAAGGTTGAATGGTTCGTAGAGTTGAAAGGTGATAATTGCGGAATTAGTTGAATACTTACTCATTAAAAACACACATTGTGCCCTTTTAGTTTGTTCACACTCGTTCACTCCTCCTGGACACGTTGGTGGCTACGACGGTTCGCTCAGGGGTGTTGTTCCACGCCAATGGGAAAACCTCATCTGCACCCATTTCCGGATCACTATTCGTTCTGTGCCTACCCACTGGCACCACCTTTCAACTAGGAACACACCTCATTCCGTCGAGAATCGCCACAACTTCTCTCACACTAGAGATAGACCGACAGGAGGTTCGTAATATTTGTCCGATGGTCATTCTAGTTTCACTGAGAATATTTTCGATCCAAACTCATGTTATTAAAATTAGGCTCTCAATTTGTAAGTGTTCAGAGTGTGAAAATGTTTGAAACTTTTCACGCATCTCATAGCACAGGCTTTGCATGAGAACTACGCGTTACAAACGTATGGAATGAAAAAAATATGCATTTTAGTGGGTGCACGGAAAAACGTTTCACGGTGCGCCAGTGAAGTACACTTGAATCAAATACAGGCCCAACTGGTTTTGTAGTGAAAAGTTAGTTCAATCTGGAAGTAATCAGCTTAACTTCCAGGTTCCCTTCACACTATCGCCCCCTCTTCCGTTTCTACCTAAGGGCATCAGTCAATTCACACTGCAGCCGGGAGGATTCTGGGTGACCATCAATCTGATGATCATCAACGTATTGCTCGTGGTTGCAGCTGGCATCAGTGTCTATCCCTATCTGACAGTCACCAAGTTCATGCGCAGACAAACAAGAGTGAACCAAAGAAACCTCCTACCAGAGGAATAGTGACACACATATAGACATTATTTAATACTTTGTTATTTTCCTTCTAGTTGATAGTTTCAGTAGAGGCAGGTTTATTTGCCCGTTTCACCTAACGGAAAACTGTTTAATCGATTAACAATTGTTCGAGTTATGCGTTTTGTTCTCAAACTTCAATCTAAATGTACTGTTCACTATTCACTTGTTGGTGGCCTAGTTGGGCAAGAAACTAAATTGAAATGGCAGCAATATGTCGATATTCTCATTGTGAAGTACTTACGTTTCAAGCTTACTTTTTTCTGGGTTTGTTGATCCAGGTATATGAGAAAAAGCGCAAAGAAAGGGAGACAGGTAGAGAAAAAGTGCGAACTAAGAGAGAAAGAGAAAAAAGAGGGGAAACGAGCAGAGAAAAGAAAAAGCGGCATTATCAAGAAAGAGAACAAAACAAGGGCGAGTGCCGACTTTTCGAGGAAGAGAGAGAGAGAGAGAGAGAGAGAGAGAGATAGAGAGAGAGAGAGAGAGAGAGAGAGAGAGAGAGAGAGAAAGAGAGTGAGAGAGAGAAAGAGAGTGAGAGAGAGAAAGAGAGTGAGAGAGAGAAAGAGATACAGAGACAGATAGAGCGGGCCTTAGTGAAAGAGAGAGAGAGAGAGAGAGAGCAAAAAAAACTTTTTTCTTTATATCCCCGTGAAAACCCCAATTTCGTATCACTACCGGCGTCTCCTCAAATATACGCCCTCTGCTTTTAGATACCACAAGAGTACCAGTTTCGCAAAAAAGAACTTACCAACGCAGTTATATCAGTTGAATGTTGGGGACAGTTCTAAATCACCACAATTCACGTTTTAATAGTATTCTTGGTAACAGTTCCACAAAGACATCATTTAATTACATGTTTTCTCTTCTTTACCATCATTTTTTATATCAATTATTCCGAGATATCATTCTGCTCTGATTTGTTCCTGATACACGAAGATAATTAGTTTTAAATTCGTCATTTTGTAAGTAACCTGGTCTCTCGCAGTTTCATAGTAAATACCCGCGGAATTGAGTTGGTCGAAGTTTTGTCTGAACATGTACCAGACTCGGTTCAACACGCGTCTGTCGTCCTTTGTAACAGACCAATCGCGCGCAGCGCGAAGCGCTGTGCGAGATTTGTCTTTGGTCCGGCTAATGCGCGCCTCCGTTTTTTTAGTTTTCTCATAAAAAGGCTAAAATTCGCAAAACAAAACTTTTACAAATTTGGGAAGTTTCTACAGCATATTTGTGAATTGTGTTTCAAATTTGAACAAAATCGGTTGAGTTTGAGCCAAGTTATGATGTTTTCGCTTCATCAAGAGCGCCAACTTCCGTCGTGTGTGTGTGTGTGTGTGTGTGTGTGTGCAGTTGTGCTGTAATGCTAACTCTGCCAGAACTAACCAGATTTGGCCTAAATTTGTAGTAATAATAGAACTGGTGTAAAAACGGAATGAGCGCAAATTTTTTTTTGAGAAAAAATATTTTTCCTCAAGTTACGACCTTTCGAAATAAATGTCTCTGCGTCCCTCCATTTTGTGCACTCTCTCGCTCTCTCTGTCAGGTCGATTATGCAAACTGTCTTGTAACTTAGGGTAAAACTGACCGATTTCGATGAAAATTTAAATATGATACCATCGTGACTTTAATATAAGTAAAAAGTGATCTATCGGTGACGTCAGTCAGGATTCTGGAGACCCGATGACGTCATCTTTGAAAAGTGCAAAGTTGACGTCAAATATTTCTCCAAATTATGACAACAGTTGGCAAGTGGGTTATTAACGATGGAGCTCCATCGAAATGTGTCGTATTCTGGGATTCTGAAAGCCAGATGACGTCATATTCAAAAGTTCAAATTTGACGTCAAATATGTTCTCAAATGATAATAATAGTTGGCAAGTGGGGTATTAACGGTAAAACTTCATCTAAACATGACGTATTCTGGGATTCTGTAAGCCGGATGACGTCATTTTTGAAAAGTGCAAAGTTGACGTCACATATATTTTCAAAAGATGGTAATATCTTAGAAAGGGTCAATTAACGGTGGAACTCAATCTAAGAGTGACGTATTCTGGAATTCTGGAGACCAGATGACGTTTTTGAAAAGTGCAAAATTGACGTCACATATTTCAAATGTGAAAATATCTCAAAAATGGTATATTAACGATGAAACCTTATCTAAATATGACTTATTCTGGAATTCAGGAGGCCAGATCTCAGATGACGTCAACTTTTAAAAACAATTGACGGGAAATATGTTTTCGAATGCTGAAAGTTTCTTAAAAATGGTCCATTCACGATGAAACTTCATTCGAACATGACGTATTTTAGTATTCTGAAGAGCAGATAAAGTAAGTCTTTAGAACTGCAATGTTGGCGTCGTTTTTTTCGAATGGTGGTAATACTTGACAAGTGGTTCATTAAGAAAACAATTTTATCTGCACCGTACAGATCAAACCACCTCTCTACATACCTACGGCATGTATACAAAAACAGAAAAATTCATGAAAAAGTGGGGGCCCAACGACTGTGAGATTTGTCTTCTGCTGTGCGCCCCTTAGACAGCTACTCTCAAATGGAGCAGCTACTGCCACAAAAACCGAAAAATACTAATATACTCAAGTATAACTGTTCATTACAAACATACAAAAGTCGTAAAATATTTTTTCAAACCTGTAAACTAGAATCTACAAATCACAGATGTTAACTCAACGTAGTCAATTATAGAGTTTTTAATGTTATTCAACAGTTGTTCTCTCTTTCGCAGCTGTGACTTGTAGATTCTAGTTTACAGGTTTGAAAAAATATTTTACGACTTTTGTATGTTTGTAATGAACAGTTATACTTGAGTATATTAGTATTTTTCGGTTTTTGTAGCAGTAGCTGCTCCATTTGAGAGTAGCTGTCTAAGGGGCGCACAGCAGAAGACAAATCTCACAGTCGTTGGGCCCCCACCCCCCACTTTTTCATGAATTGTCAATTGTTTTCCTATATTTTATAACATATTTTGAACCATACTATTTTTATCCCGGTGAATACAACAACAAAATACATCATAAATACGAAAATCAGACGGGTCCAGCTCCGACCAAGACGTCCACTTCGATCATCTCCAGAGGGAGCTTACCAGCCCCACCATCCAAGACGGAGACGGGCAACTCCGGGTAACGAAGTTGGACTCCATGCCTTAAATGTTATGCATAAGATGTTAAAGGGGTCCGTGTGTGTGTAAACGGCGGCATGAGTTAACAACGTATACATGGGGGCGAAATATGTACAAAACTATATAATTTGGAGAGACAGACGGGCGCAATTTAAACAGTATGATATCAGTGGCCTTAATAAAGAATTCTAAAGATAGGCAATACATTGTCTTACATCTCTCTCTCTCTCCCTCTCTCTCTCTCTCTCTCTCTCTCTCTCTCTCTCTCTCTCAGCATTTTCTTCAAAGAGAGATGGTCTTTTTAATCAAGACATATATTCGCTGAAAAAGAAGTTGAGAAAACGTACCGTTCACTATAATAAGCTTCCAGCGTTCCACGTCGGACGGGACTCTGTTTGTTGCTGAGTCCGGGCACCTTCATTCTCCACATGCTTGCGGTCGTGCGGGCCGTTGCGGCGCTTCTGAAACGTCATAATGTATGATGTGTATACAACTGCATAATACAAACACTGTGGAAGAATCGGTGCAAATTAGAAAACACAGAGTAAATTTTGCGGTAACACGACCGGATTACATTGTGTCCACTTCACAACTTCACAAGTTATGTTCAATTTCTCATTGCTAACTTGCAACAAAAACGTTTGATATTTAAGCATGTCAGAATTTGCATTGAACTGGTCATAACGGAAAACATCGTGCTACCTTTGTTTTAAAACTAACAATCAATCCAATTATCCTGTTAGTCCACTGCACACTCACACGTGTTGAACACGGTGAAACTCAAAAACGTCCGACTAAAAACTGCACGAATTTCTATTAAATGGCTAATTTCACGCGACAGTTCAGTTTAATGCTATTATACTTACCGATCGATGGTTCCTGAGATCCTGAGGCCGGTGTTTGCGTGGTACAAGCTTCCGTGTGCGAATGTTGCGTTGATGTAGTCCATGAGTAGCGCAGCTGGCAGGTTGCTGTTTCGGTGAATCACATCCTTGATAGGTATCAGAACCATTCTATAAATGTTGGGTTATTAAATCCGGAAAACGGACAGAGTGAAAACGGACCTGTTATGTTAGAAAAGTAATATAAAAACGATTAGCAAAAAGTTCACTGAGATTGATGACAACGTAGGGGCCCTAAAGGGTCAAACTAGAGTGTAAATAATTAAACTCAAGGTAGTGTGCGCGTACAGAAGAGAGAGAGAGAGAGATAGAGAGAGAGAGCGAGAGAGAGAGAGAGTGAGTGAGAGAGGAAGAGAGGCAAAGAGAGTGAGAGAGGAGCAAAGAGAGAGAGAGAGAGAGAACTATTCTATCTATTTGTGAACACAAGTCATGAAACACAAATTCGAAGTTCTCAGGGAGAGGGAATAAGAGAAAACGAGAGTTAGAAAAAGAAAAAACATTCCGGAAACCAGGAGGAAAATGGGAGAGAGTGAAAGAGAATCTGTTTATTATGTTAGAAAAGTATTTCAAAACTATTAGCAAAAAGTGAAATTACTGAGAGATTGATGAAAACGTATACCACGTGAAATCGTATCTTAAAATACTATTTATATTTTAAACGCGTGACTAAAAATAGGTGAAAAGCTTAAATACTATTATTTAATAAAGTTGAGTATATTTCAGAACAAGTATAGTCCGTTTTGGCTTCGACTCTTCGACTCTTCGAATAGCGAAACTACACATGCTAGCTGTCTAGCTTTATCAAGAGAATCAATAATTTGGATTGTATGATTACTCTATTATTTCTATACACTATCAACGAAAATAGAAGAGAGGCTCAATAGATTGAGCGCGTGTTATTGTGTGGTATGTAAAAGGCAGAGCACTTCGAGTGCTATCTTACCACAAATCAAGACGGAATTAGTAGATATGAGCAATTCAAAATGTGAAACCATCGACTGTCAAGGTAACTAATGTTTGTAATAGACAATCTAGGAATTTGCACAGTGCAAATAAATTTATCTCTCACTCTCTTCCCTCTTTTCATTCCTCTCTCCTTTGGACTTTTTTCTTTTATAAATTACTACAGTAGCCTGATATCAACAGTTAGTTAAGCTTGTTCACACGAGCAACGTGGTTTTGTATAGTAGTTTCAACTTCCTAGTTTTCTTATAATTTAATGTGTGCCAAATTTCAGCCAAATCGGTTCAGTAGTTAAAAAAATAATTTTCTATGCGGACATCGGACGAGGGACGCGCTCCGCGCTCCGAGCGACGAGGGACAACGGAAATTTTCATAACGACACAACAGCATAACTTTCTTCAACCTCAACCGATTCTCCTTATTTTTCCACACAACATGTATTCAGTAGATATCTAGCTCTCTCTCTTTTTAAATTTCGAAAAAAATGTTTCATTTGAAGACTTTTGTGGTTTGAAAGCCGAAAATGGGTGCGCAATGGCCAAACCAAACATAAATCACACGCAGCGCTTCGCGCTGCGCGCGAAACAGCAGCTTTACGAGAAACCATTAAACTGAGAGAGAAATGTTTTGCCTATTATCCGAGCAAACGTTTAGCACAAGTTTGAAAACATTGCACAATATACCTGGTTGGAGTATTGCCAGGTATTTCTTGAATTGGATGAGTGATTTCAGAAAGTTCACCCTGACCGACACCGAGACTTTTTTTTCCGTAGAGCTTTACAGAAAGGATTGAATAAACGGTAGGAAAAGAAACAGTCGTCCATGTTGATAGTTTCTCCGAATCTGTAATAGAACTTGCAAAAACACAATATTCCGAGTGATAAAGGTGAGATTGCGTTATAAATAGGCAAGCTTGGACAAGGCCAATCATCTACAGTAGCCATAAGACTCAATGTTTGTTTTACATTTGTTTAAACGCAGATGCACTCCTAGTGGTTTTCCGGAAGCGGTGTACACTAATGGAACGTTCTCAGCTATTGTCGTCATTTTTGTGGGCGTTCGTTCACGTTTCCATTTCAAATGAACGCTTCTTCGCGTTCCGATGAGAATGTTTTTGCAACTGTAGAAGTTTCTTAACAAACAAAATTGGAGCTGATAAATAAGTACGGAAATGAGGCTCTACGAAATAGAACTGCAGCTCTATGATTACCAAACAACACAACGTTCAGTATGAATTTCATAGCCTTACCTCTGTTGGGCACGCATAACGCACAGAAGAAATTGGCAGAGGTAAGATACATAAATGGACACTCCTTCTTTGGCCATTGCGGCGTCTTCCACAGGTTTGGAATCTCTCAGTAAATCTTGAACGTGTTCAGAATAACCCATCAGGATTGGATGTTGCTCAGGACAAACTTTTTTGAAGAACCCCATTACTTTATTCAGTAATGTGTTGTTCTCTGAAAATTGAGAGATGAATTCATGGTGTAACTCATTCTTCTTGGATCAGTTGCGGGAAGGAAGACACAAACTAGTGGAATCTTGGTTATTGTATTTTATAACCTCAACTTGGGTAACCTCAACTTGGGTCATTCACGCACGCTATATTTGTTGAGCAATCCCGAGCCATTACTGGATACAACAAAGTGACAATTCAATTTTGTCAGCATCACCGATTGGAATATTTGCTAGTATTATGATTACACACGTATGCGGTTTGGACAGTTTTCCTATGGATAGAGTTTGAAAAATGCCAACCTCTTGAATATCGAAAAGTGCAAACAGTGTATTCGGTTCTGTAGACATCGAGTTCTGCTGCAAACATCAAATCAAGACGCAGTCCTTGAAATTACATGCCGTTCACTGCGGCTCCGTTCGTGGAAGAAGAACTATCCTTATGTACGAAGAATAGGGGGCTGATCTAAGCAGCCTGAAACATGAGAGAGGCAATGAAAAGTCATAAAGACGTTGAACAAAAACTCAGTCTTGAAAACATTGAATGATAAATTAGACTCAAAATGCAAGGAGTAGCAGGGGGCAGCCAAATGTAATGAGCCATATATGCACTAAGAGGCGTGTCTTGGAGAGGATGACTCAAATGCAAAAAGGCACGAGACGCATGTTGCGAACTTCAACGAGATACATAGGTTTTTGTGTCGCGAGGCAGGCGACCATGAGAGCGGGAAACACAAGTAGCACAAAGACGTAGTTGAGGGAGTCATGCAATGTAGAAATACGCAACTAGTGAAAATTACCCGTGCCGTCACAAAATTAAGAAACAACAAACGCAGATCAACATCTTATTGAAAGCATTTAGTCAAAAACTAAAGAGCGCAAGAGATGCAAGAGATCACTAAAAGATCAGGCTCAGTCACAAGACCTCTCCTGCCTACGGCTTGTTCAGCTCCGGCGGTGCTGAAGTGTTGAGTGTGGGGCGCCGGGGTATACTATTAATTGATATAGTTTAGTCGCCATCATTCCTACTGAGACTCCTACAGTAACATTCCGCATTTTCAATGACCATTATCTAACATTAACTCCAACGTTGTCACGAATGTTTTTAGAATCCTGTTTGTGATAGGTTCTCATAATCTAATATACATACTATTAACGTGTACTTCAACTTTTTATTCACGTGATTATTGATTTGAATATTTTGCCGTCAGGTGTAACGGTGTGAGAGAATAATACGAAAAATGGAAAAGCGCGAGATAGATCAAAACATATAACCGTTAGTATAAAAAACGAGTGTCAAGAAAGTAAATATTAGTTTTAGAGATCACATGCAAACACAAAAAATATAAAACAGGTCCAATGAACGGATATTAAGAGAGAAAGGCCAAGCTAGCTTGTTTGAACTATGGCAAAAATCTAGCTGGATTTTCGTGTAATGTATTCAGATGTTGCATCATCGGTACTGAGTAATATTTGTGATACTTTGTGTTATTTTCAACCAAGCGAGGTTAGCCTTTCTCTCTTAATATCCGTTCATTGGACCTGTTTCATATTTTTTGTGCTTGCATGTGATCTTTAAAACTAATCTTCACTTTCTTGATACTCGTTTTTTATACTAATTGACCTCTTTCTCTATAGTTACGGAGAAACACTTATCAAAACAATATAAAACCATGTGGAAATAATGCACGTCATTTTTGATCAAATTTGACACAGCATTAAGGATTGGGATAACTCAAAATTATACTAGCCGTATATTGCAAATAACACCGCTCGAGGCGGGAGTCGAACCTCAATCCGTTTTCACTAGAACAGAAATCGTATCCACTCAGACATGTGAATGCAAATGAAAACTAGAGAAAGGGGTCTATACAATCTATATAAAGCTATATAATCGTCAACCAGTTACCGTAATATCCCAGACTCACGACACGTACCATGACGTCAGTGCCGTGTCCGTTTCCTTATAGATTGCATTACAGATACGAGGAGAGGCTTATAAATAAGCAAGGGTGATGAGTCAACCAGGCTCTTCGATCAACATGTGTTTTGGACTTATTCTTTTGATATATTTTATATGAATCCTTTTCCTCTTTGTTCGAGTTATATTCTGTTTATGGCGCGGAAACGTGGAACGTTTCCGTATACTTGGTAGCAGCGAGTGGTTCTTCTTCACTTTGAACCCTCGGTTGTTTGTCCTTCTGTCTTTTTCTGCGTTTGGAATCTGTCCTAATGGGCAAAACACTATTCAAAGATAGAAGACAAACAAGTGCGTTACAGTAGTCGAAATCGAAGGAGCCAAATTTCGAACAGTTTGTTTCCTATTTTTAGCGAATCACTTTGTGTCTCGGTATTAGTTGTTTTGTAACGAGTCGTGGGATTGAGGCATGACGATGCCCCGTCCCAGATGCTGTCTTTGTTTAGCGCTCTTTTTTCGTTCTCATTCAATGTTGCGCAATTTGAATGTGCGAAACGATCGAGCCCTGAAAAGGTTAGACGGCAACTCGCGCCAAAACAACTCTACCGAGTTCGTTTAAGTTGAGTTTTCTTCTATTTTTTTATCCGATAGATAGACTGTAAGTCCTACGTAGGCCTAATGGCCAAATACAAATCCGGTGTTTTCTCCCCATGGGATGAGTTTGTTTCCTGCAGATGAAAGGGTAGAGGTACTTTCCTACGAGAAAATCGGTTCCGTAGAGGTGTTTTCCTACATATTTGGGAAGTAGAGGTACTTGCCTACAGGTGTAGATACTGTAGAGGTGTACCTCTTCAGGCTCGCGGTATAGAGCAAAGGAACGCTGGTTTGATTCCAGCACACGGCAACATTGGTTCAGTTGCGTTTTTCTTTTTAGGGGCCTAATGGCCAGAAAAGAAAACTAGTGTATGAACACTTCATATGAGGAACGCTGGTTAGAGCCCAACACACGGCAACAATTGTTCAGTTGCATTTTTCAGTGTCCTAATGGGCAAAATCGGAAAGTTTATTTTGAGCGGTTCAAACGAGGAACGCTGGTTCGAGTCCAGTTTAGAGGGACATGTTTACGTTGTAATAATATTAGGGGCCTATTGGCCAAAAACAGAAACATACTCAGCAGGTATATTCGGCAAATGGTGAGCAGATGGCACACTTGACTATGTGCCGATATTGGTAGTTGAAAACAGACAGAGCCCCTTTGGCTAAGGTCATGTCATTGACCAGGCTGTGGTACCGTGAGCAATTGAAGAGCCGTAGTGAGAATGGATTGATTGCGAAAATAAAAACAAGAAAGAATTTACAATATTCTTTTTCAACAGGGAAAGCCCTGTAAATAACGGAGAGTGGGGAGTAAATAGTTTACGTCATGAGAAATCATTCAGGTCTTTCTTCCATTTTTCCGTCAGGACAAAATACGGCAATTCCATCCTATTAGTCCCTATCTTGTTTTTAGCGGTATTTTGGTTCGAATTTTTTTCTTCGTGCCTTGTCAAGGCACATCGATAACGGAAATTCCGCTCCAATCTCCGTTCAGATCTGACGTTTTCTAAGCTGTTATCAGCACTTAACGGCAGATGTTTATGTTGGTAACTCAGATGAGCCTGAGAGACAGACCAGATGAGAACGATAAGGGGGCGTGGCGACAGTACATTCCCCACGCAAAGTTGTTACAACACAATCACAGCCATTTAGCTTCCTCATTTCATCAGGCATTGCTGGCTATCAGGTTATAGGTCTCTCTGTAAGGCGGTACATTTGTATTAGGTACGTGAACATAACCAGTCAATTCATGTGATATATTCTTGTTTGCTGAATAATCCTTTCTTCCACGAATGAATAGTCTTGAATCAACAAAAAGTTTCAGTTTCAGAGTGGTATGGCCCCTGGACGATAAATTGTATGCGTTCAAAGAGGTAAATGTTATAAGATTTGTTTCAGACGCGGCGATGCAAGAAACAGGTAGAACGCCACGAGATCTACTCGCGGATTTGAGCTCTCTGTGCGAGACTCATGGCGACAGTATGAGCCCGGATGAGCTACATACGTGCAGAAAGTTTCAAACAGAGAGAGCGAGGTTCGAAATGTTTGCCCAGCACCCACGAGGTCGCGCGATGAGCGAAGATGAGAAAGAACAGTGTAAAATATCGGAAAGGGAAGTTTCAAAACTCTTGTCAACTATGCTAGATATACTGTTTATGCATGCAAAACCGGACGTTATCTGTCTAACAGTGGCCTCGCTGATGAACACTACAGGTAAAGAAGGATCTCTGGTTGGTAGGCTAAATGACGTGGATCTCGTTATCGTGGACGAAGCCTCACAGGTCCCGGAGCCGGCCTTCATTGCCATCTGTAACAGTCTCCCATGGGCAAAAGTCCGGTTCATCGGTGACTGTGAGCAATTGAATCCGCACATAAAGTCCCCAAGAGAGTCAAACATCGCTCAACTGGGAGCTCGGAGTACGTTGGCAGTACTAACAAGGTCAAATCAGGTTCCAATCGCATATATATCGACTTCTTTCAGATCGCACTCCCCGGACTCAACTCGCTACCGAATGAGATGAGTTACGAAGGGAGGTTGGTCAATGGAGCAACCGACGCGCAGCGTCGGTTGTTGTTGGACGCAATTAATCTTCCCAACAAGAAGATTCCCTTTGTACTCGTAGATATTGCAGGTATTTCCAGCAGAGCCGCCAGCAAATCTCTGGTGAATGACGTGGAAGCGGCAGCGTGCAAGGACATTGTGGACCTGTTGTTGGGTCGGGGGATCGGACCGCGACAAATAATCATACTTGGGTTTTATGAAGAACAAATTCGCAACCTGAAGGTATTTGCAGCTGAGCGGGGAATCGAAACGTCTACAGTGGACGCGATTCAAGGACGGGAAACCGAAGTCATCATTTTGTGTACCACCCGTACGCATTTTGCCGCAGACAAGGCTGAGTTTATCAACGAAAAGAAGAGAATGAACGTTTCGCTGACCCGTGCTCGTCAAGGTCTATTTGTTCTAGGAAACGCAGACAGCTTGGTGAAGGCGCCGTGGTGGAAGAAGGTTCATGAGTGGGCAAAGCGGCATAAGACGGTGGTGAGAGAGAAAGATATGTTGAAAGTATTCCGGGGATAGGATCAATCGGTATAAGTTCAAGCGACAGGTACACAGTCTTTTTGTTGTCATCTTCACTCTTCGGTAAAAAGGTATTCAAGTTTTCACACGCCAATTTCTATAATTTTGTTATATATTAGAATAGCTCACTCAGTTCTCTTTGACAGCCGTAAAATATGTACATAAATTCACTTATTCATTATTTCATTTCAATTTTCATATGTAGATTTAATGTCCGAGGACGCACATTTTTTTGTGGTCGGGGAGGAGAAAGGGGTCTATACAATCTATATAAAGCTATATAATCCTCTACCAGTTACCGTAATATTCCAGCCTCACGTCACGTACCATGACGTCAGTGCCGTGTCCGTTTCCTTATAGATTGCATTACAGATACGAAGAGAGGCTTATAAATAAGTAAGGGTGAGGAGTCAACCAGGCTTTTCGATCAACATGTGTTTTGGACTTATTCTTTTGATATATTTTATATGAATCCTTTTCCTCTTTGTTCGAGTTATATTCTGTTTATGGCGCGGAAACGTGGAACGTTTCCGCTAGACTGTACGCGCAACCGAGCTCTGAGCTAAGAAGTTTAGGAATCAATTTCACGTGATTCTCCTTTTTTCATTTTCATTTTCTCAAAACCGGTCGATTTAGAAATTTTGCTGAGACCATTTAAGTCCCTATCATCCTTAAAATGGAATTTGCAACTACAACTGCAAAATACGTATACCCCAACTTTTTCTTCGCTTCACAACAGTGAAAACCGTGTTCAGAAATTTTCATTGAGAGCGAAGCTGTGCTGAGAAAAGAGGGCGAACATTTTTTTGTAGCCGCCGCCGCCGCCGCCGCCCCGTTACGGAAGTCATTTTCGCGAGACGTTTACCCTTCCAACTCACGTCAACTGGGTAATTTTGAACTCAAACTCACAAATCTTGTAGATGTATGTTCTTTAATTGATCACGGCAAGTTTCTCGAAAAATGCTTCACAAATAACGAAGAAACAAGCAAAAAACTTTTCAAAACGTCTGCATAGTTGAGAACAAGAACTAATCTGCGCAGCGCTCCGCGCTGCGCACGATGTTCTATACAAAAAGTATCAAGCATATAATATACTGTACTCTGCGCGTACAGTGTGGGAATCAGTGATATTTCAGTGGGCGTAGTCATGTTGGGCGGTCGAAAGTTTCTGCTGTGTCGAATCGAGAATGAGAAGACGCAGCCTCAGTTGAAACACTTGTAATAGAGAGAAAGGGAAAAAGAGAGAAAGAGGGGAAGAGAGAAAGAGATAGAGAGAGAAAGAGAGCAAGAAAGAGAGAGAAATGAGAGAGAGATAGAGAAAGAGAGTTAGAGAGTAGGAAAGAACTATTCGATCTATCTATATGGGAACACAAGTCATGAAACACAAATTGGAAGTTTTAGAGAGAGAAAGACATTATGCAAAAGCCGAAAAAAGGAGAGAGTGAGAAAGACGCTGTTTATTATGTTATAAAAGTATTTTAACGATTAGAAAAAAATTATAGTTACTGAGAGATTGATGAAAACGTATAGCACGTGAAATCTTATCTCAAAGTACTATTTATATTTTGCACGCTTAACCAAAAATATGATTAAGTTAATGTACTCAGTAAGAGATGTACTCAAAATCGTTTCGACCCTGATTCAAGACGGTTCTGGGTTTTCTCAAAGGGTTGGGTCATCATAGTAGTTACCAAAAATAAACAAAAATAGTTTGAATCTGAAATAAAATTACTCAATAAAGTTAACTATATTTTTAAACAAGTGTAGTTCGTTTCGGCGTCAACTACACAGCAGGCTAGCTGTCGAGCCTTATCAGAAGAACCAATAATTTGGATTGTATTATAACTCTATTAATTCTAGAAAATATAAAAAAAGAGAATGTTAAAAGAGAGGCTCATTAAGAGTGAGAGCGTGTTAGTGAATGGTATGTAAAAGGAAGCGCACTTCGAGTGCTATCTTACCACAAATCAAGATTGCGATATGAGGAATTCAAAATGTGAAACCATCGAGTGAAAAAAATAGATGGAGAGAAAGACATGGATGTAGACAGAGATAGAGAGAGGAGAGAGAAAGGATAGATACAGAGACAAGGAAGGAAAGAGAGAGAGGGAGAGCGAAAGAGAGAGAGAAAGAGAGGGGGAGAGAGATATGTGTGATACCTTTTACCTATGTTGTGAAATTGGCTGTGTTCAACGAACTAAGTGAGATTTCATTTTACTGAGAAATAGAGTACTCTAGTTCACCGTCAGGCAGAATTACCATCTGAATCTATATAAACATTCGCGGCCGCCTCTGATCCTTTGAATAGAACAAAGGTGGTCGGCCAGCTGGCGTTTGCACGTGCACGCTTTTCAACTCAATTCGTTCGAATTAGGAAAATGAAAAGAGAAGTTATTGGGAATTCTTCAAAAGGTCAATTAAGTGTCTTTTCCCTCACAAACCACGAACAGTCTACGCAACACACTAGCTAGTGACACAATTATATTTTGTTCAAATAAAATAACCTAATATAAATTCAAAAGCGTGTTTCCCTCGAGTTGGTTTGGCGAAATCGCCCCACTGCCTTCCACCATTTAACATGGTAAGGTGGAAACACGTATACCAGCTTTCGAGCTTGAAATGTGCAATGAAGTTAGAGCAATGTTCATTTTTCTCAATTCTCCGCTAGAAGACGGTCAGTAAGTCTTTTCGTCCTGTGTTCATTTTCTCAGAGGGGTTCAACTGATGATGACCCAACCCTCTGAGAAAACCCAAAACCGTCTTGAATCAGGGTCGAAACGGTTTTGAGTACATCTCTTACTGAGCACATTAACCTAATCATACCACCATCCAAAAGTCCTAGTGACACAATTATATTTTGTTCAAATAAAATAACCTAATATAAATTCAAAAGCGTGTTTCCCTCGAGTTGGTTTGGCGAAATCGCCCCACTGCCTTCCACCATTTAACATGGTAAGGTGGAAACACGTATACCAGCTTTCGAGCTTGAATTGTGCAATGAAGTTCGAGCAATGTTCATTTCTCTCAATTCTCCGCTAGAAGACGGTCAGTAAGTCTTTTCGTCCTGTGTTCATTTTCTCAGAGGGGTTCAACTGATGATGACCCAACCCTCTGAGAAAACCCAAAACCGTCTTGAATCAGGGTCGAAACGGTTTTGAGTACATCTCTTACTGAGCACATTAACCTAATCATACCACCATCCAAAAGTCCTAGTGACACAATTATATTTTGTTCAAATAAAATAACCTAATAACAAAGTTTAGTTTTCTAATTACTTTGTAAACGTTCATTAAAACTCTTCTGAATAAAAATATACGAGATCAGAATTGTTCATCCACTTCTTCAGAATTCCGTGATTTTTGACCTATGGTCTCTAGGTCAGCTCCTTTAGTGTCAGGCAGGAAAGCTAGTGAAATTACTAGTGAAATGATGCCGATGCCAACCACGACACCATAGGGAGCGGACGGGGAGAGGTTCGAAAGATAGGCCATCTGAAATAGTAGGTATTCTATGAAAGTTATATTAAACCAAAGTATATCTACAAGAACTGTACAGTCAACAAAGTTGGTTTTTTCTCAATTTTACATTTTTCAAAGTGATAAAAGTAAATTCTGAGAATCTGTAAGTACTGAAGAAGTTCAAGTTTCAATTTTATCTTTCTCAAAATGTCGAGCTAAAAGCTTCAAATCAGATTTGAAAAAAAATGAGCGATAAAATAATCATATGCTCGTGAGCAAGTGTAAACTCACCTGTGGCGCCAACAGGGCGCCAATCCGCGCCATAAGAGAACACGTTCCCATTCCGATGGTGCGAAGTTGGGTTGGGAAACACTCAACTGCCACTAGATAGCAGGCGTCCCAGGTGATTTCGATGAGAGAAACACCAATTATGTTCACGATTATCACTGAAATGCAGAAATGAGACAAATCCAAAATCTCCAATTCAACGATTGATGTGTTCGACGTGAGTTGAAATTTACCAACTAGGATCGTTGGGAAGAAGTAATAAGAATAACCAGATGCTATTTGACTCTCCGCTCAGCCACGCAACTGGTAGAAAACTGAGTTGGACGGTCGGGAACCAGGTTCCTTCTGTTCCAAACTTTTACACGTATGTAGCTGTGACGTTTATGAATTTGGAATACTCTTCTAACTATTGAATTCAGGACAGTCAACTTTCAACGTGGACTTTATGTCCCTCTTCCCTCCGTTTGTAAAGTTTATATTAGCTCCCCTGTCTCTAAAGTTTGTATTATGACCCCCCCCCACCAACCCGTCCAGTCTCGCCAACCATCTCCGTCACAATCTCCTTCAGGAACAAATATAAGAAGACACATAATTGTGGAATAACACAAAATCATCAGAATCTGAGGTAGTTGATGCAGTCTTCTGCGATCGAAAGAGGGCCAATACGTGTCCAAAATGAAGACGAACTGAAACAGTATGAAAAAACACCCCACGAGCAGTACCGTACCCTTTTTAGCACAAGTTTTCTCCAATCAGCAAACGAGCAGTCATATTCGTTAAAATATCAGTCAATATATTAAACACAGCAGAACTCACAAATGTGAAATGACAAAGTGCAAGACTTTTCTTTAGAATGCTAACTTTACGTGAGATAGACATGGCGCAAATTAAATCGTGGGATTCTCATTCTCAGTAAGTTTCACATGCCTAACGTCTCTCCGAACTTAGGAAAAACTTCTGTAGTATTCTCACTTATTGATTTCACTGACCGGAATGTTATCATGGATAAAAAAACTCACAATTTTAGCGAAAGCTGTTACCAAACCAGAGACGAACTGATTAACGTAGAAACTTCCGGCCAAATTGCGAGAATTCAAATCACTACCGAAAGCAGACAAGCTGAAAAAAGATAGATGCATTTGCAATAAAATTAAAACAATAAAAAATTAAAACAATCTTTTTTGAAATAATTGATAAAAATGACACAATTAGCACAGATGTGTCCGGGACACATCGTAACAAATAATAGCAATGGTTCTGTTGGACGTCATTTCCGGTAAAGAAAAAAAATAATTGATGCTCAGTGTTCTTGATACGCTCGTAAGTTACATAAGATAATGCGAAATTATTGTCGTCGCCAACAGAAAGGCGGAAGGATACTGTATATCTTAATTTTTGCTGTGTGTGAACACTTGTCCTCGATTAGAAAACTTGTCAACTATGTACTCTCGTAGCGCAGTGGTTAGCTCACAGCTACGAGTCTTTTGCTCGCAGGTTCGATTCCGGTGAGAGTCGAACGTTTATAAATTTGGCACCCCCTATAGCTCACGCTTCTCACGTAGTACGATGTGCACAAACAGAACGAACCTGGTTGCAAACCAAAGAACTCCCAAAACGACAGTCCGCTTTGCTAGCTGTTTCTCACAGAACAGGTCCTTCATCGTGCAAACTTTTGTTTCGACAACGTTAGGCTGTTTCGTTTCCTGTTCTCCACAGTTCAGGGTTCCAGTTCCCGCGAGAAATGAGATTCGTTTCTCGGCAAGTTCCGCATCTTGAAACCGACCTTTTATACGAAACCTGAATAACAAAACACAAAAGTTAGTCAAATGATGAAAAAAGTCTGAAGAATTGAGGGCATCCAAATTAAAGCCGAACCCGTGCACCCGTGCTCGATCCACTACACATTCTCGTATCGCGCGCAGCGCGAAGCGCTGTGCGTGATTTGTCTTTGGATCGGCTAATGCGCGCCTCCGTTTTTTTAGTTTCTCATCTCTATCATTAGTTTAGGGTCAAACTTTGCTTCGAACTCATTTATAAGAAAATGTACTTTGTAAACTTCCGAATTTTTGTCCGTGAACGTTAAATATCCGAACCCAATAAAACCAACCATTTAGGTGTTTCGGGTAGGACGAAGAGAATAATAGGTATCAGAGGAGCTGCCAGCAGAGAAGTCGCGACAGCCGCCGAACGCCAATACCCACAAATGAAACAGACTAGGGTGAATACAACCCTCGCGTAACCCTGGAAGAGAAAATTTATCGAAATGTATCATAACGTGGAATATGACTCTTCACGTTTCAAAAATGTTACGTATTTCATTAAGTACACATAATGGAGTCGCTCACACTGGGGTCAAATCTGAAAGGCTTGTCCGATCTGCTGGGCTTGTAGTTTGATCGTGTTTATTCGTTTTTCGCACGAACTGTTCTTACCGTAGATTGAGCAACAATTCAAATTTTGTGGTAGTGTAACTTACCCAGTTGAAGAAGGATCTCAAGAACACTCTCTGTTCTGGAAGAATGAGTTCGACAATATAGGTGTAAAACACGACGAGGACACATGCAATGCTAGTGCCGCACACAAATCGCAAACCGGCGAAAACAGGCCAAGAGGGGGCAAAACCTAAATTGGGTAGTGAATGTGTATGACTAAACTTTTGATTATTCGTTGTTTTTGCTTGAGTAGTTCGCTCAGAAATCTTATGCATAGCCATCAGCAACTAAAGAAATGGAAATAATCAACCATCAGCAACCATAATGCTAGTTAAAAGTTGAAACATATCACAATAGAGAAGGCAAGAGTTAAAACAATTATGTTTTTACACGTGTTCCGTGACTTTTTCCATACAAATTGTTCACTTCTATCTCGGTCGCATTATTTGTTGGAAGGTTGTTAGAGTTTTGCATTTAGAAATTTAGTTCACTGAAGAACCCACCACTGGCCACTCCGAACAGAACTCCTACAGTTATTCCAATAAAAGAAATGGGTCGTCGACCAAAATGATCACCGAGATGACCATAGATCACAGTTCCGAACAAAACTCCCAGGAATTGAATGGTAGACACCTGCAATTAGCAGGTATAGTGTTCAGTTCTCCGAAAAATGAACAAAAACTCAGACACATCTTTCGGCTTAGTCGCTTAGTTTTAATTGGTACCGACTTGTTCCGAGCACGAGTGAAGTTTTTTTCACATTCAAATAGGTCTGAGTGGAACACCGTGAGATCTTCCATAATATTTTGAACGCACTCAAAAAGGAGCTGTAATAGCTACCGTGAAATTCATATTGCCAATAAAATTCGCTTACCATTCTTTCTTTTCGAGTTTAACTCGCTAAAGTGAATTAAAGATCAGTATATTGTTCCTTGTGTTAATTTAATATAGCTATCATATACCAGCATCATTGATTAGGTAGTAGTTATCCGGGCACACGTTGTTTACACAACTTAAAAACATAAAAAATGTAAACAACAACATCCTACCAGCGTGGCATCGTAGGCTCTGCTGCCACAGTACAGTCCGAAATCCTCGACCATAGAGTGAAATGCCGGCTTATCGACAACTATTTTCGTACAATTTGAAATTTCCGTGCATTGTTCTTCATCGGAAAGTGAACAGCGTCGTGCACTCCAATGAAAACTTTCGTCATCGCAGTCACGTTGCGGAGTCAAGTTGTAGAAAACCTGCAAATGTAAAGTTTTAGAAGGAAGACTTTAAAAACTTTAAATGTGAATTTGTGAAAAGGCGTGAAATTTGTTACGCTCACGAGCTACTCCAAGAGAAACTCTCACGAGCTCAATGAAGATTACTAGCACGTCTGCAGTGATACTCAAATATCGCTAGTGATAGTTGTTCACTAATATATGATACACAAAATTGAGCAAAAATGTTTAAGTTTGCATTCATGCGTTTTAAAATAGGGTACTTTGCAAGTTGTTTTGCTCTCTGTGTGCGTTACTGTGGAAATTTTTTGAACTCTGATCGCAACTCCTTTTTACTTATCTAGAACACAAAAACTTTGACAGATCGCGTACATTTCTTAGATAACGGTGAAAATGTGATCATCGCAAAAACACTGCACTAGACAGGTCTCTTCAAACTGTGGCCAATTTTCAGGAACATTTATTGATGGTGTAGCTCTTTTCCGATTACCAGATCCATTTCATCCGTTTTGCCAAACAAAAGATGTAAAAGAAGTTCGTTCTCACCTCAAGTTGGTGACATACTGAACTAGAGCGCTCAAATGAAACTTATATTTAGACAAATTTTATCGAAGTTCTCATCAATGAGAGCCCCAATTTGAATTAATTCAGTTCAACAAAGTTCTTTTCCCCAGAGTTTTACAAATTCAAGTTGACGGACCAATCGGAACATATTGTTCGGATCTGCAAGGTTTGTAGCTTGAATTCATCCCCCCTTCCTCCCCCTCCCTTTTCAGTGGAATATTCAACACTTTGAAAGAGTGACATGGAACTCGATGAAACATTGACAATATGTTCATCACACCTTTATTCCAAACCAGAACACTAGAGAAAAAATTACGAACTCACCGGAAAAATCTGTTGACAGCAGTAAAACAGGGCCATTTGCCACATGCAGAAACACATCAGATGGAAACGATTTATTTGCAGAAAAGCCATTTTCGAGGAGAAATTGTACGCTTTTGAAGAATGTCAGGACTAAAATGTTGGTCTGATAGGGGAAAACTGATAGGGAAGCAGTAAATCATGTGGCCACTTGTTTGCCCAGTGGCTACTAAAATATACAGCACGCTCTTTCCGAAACGATACGGTGTATTTGCCATAACGCGCTGTGTTTGTAGTTTGTTTCCGTTGTTTCTGGTTAAAATTCGTGAGTCACAGCGTACGACGAGATCAAACTACAACAAAGATATATTTCCCTTGAGGCTATATACAAGCTTCTATTGACAAACTGATGAAAAAAAACTGAAAAGGCCGCATAACGACTGTTCAAGATCAGTTTTGTGATTTGATGAATCAGCATCATAATTCAAAAAAGTTGTTTGAGAATTTTATTTCGTCTTTACCGGTTTTGTTTGTGTTTAAATACTCATTTTTCTGTACTTTTAATCCCATGGCTTGATCAAAATTCTTATTATTATTATTATTTTTAAAGTTTCAAGAATTTCAGTTCTCTATTTCGCGTTCACAAACATCGGAACGGCTGCATCGAGCCTCATACTGCGTTTCTTGGTTCACACACTATTTCGTCGTGTATGCCAGCGGTGTGAAACGGCCAAGAACAATCTTCGAGTCGTGCTAGTGCTAGTTCCGTTGTGATATAAATTGTTTTATACTTATCTCTATATTTAGTGTTTTCCATGTATTCGGATATTTTTTTGACAGGTCAAGTTAGCATATAGAACTGTGAGGTTCGCGTGTACTGTAGGAGTCTCGGTAGTAATGATACAAACTATACAGTAGAGGCACAAAAACATCGTGTTGAACAATAAATCTCACTTTTTATGTAACACTACTAACATCCTTCTGAGCAACATCCTTTTATTTTCATTTTTTACGAGGAAGCATTTTATATAGTTTGTCCGTCTGGTTTCCCTGCAATCAATGTGAATGCGCTCACACTGTTTGAGTTCCTGCAACTATAGGAGTTGATGCAGACAGTTCTGTCTATATTTAGGTTGTTGTACTTCGTTAAAAAAATGAAAAGATCAGAACCACTCCTACAAATGAAGGAAGTTGTTCGAAAATGGCGTAACGGAAGGATCATTCCATATATAGTAGAGTGGTTAACCAATTCCGAAAAACCAATTCAATTCAATTCCAATTTCAACCAATTCTCAAAAAATCTCAGAATTTCAATTCCAATTCTTTTCCGATGGCGCAAAACCAATTCATTTCAATTCCAATTCAAACCAATTCTCAAAAAATATCCGAATTTCAATTCCAATTCTTTTCCGGCGCCAAAAAACCAATTCAATTCAATTCAATTCCGACCAATTCCGACCAATTCTCAAAAAAAAAATCAATTCCAATTTCAATTCTTGGTGCAGTTTTTTGTCAATTCGGTTCATAAAACAGTTTTTGTGTTTATACTAACACTACTACCGCCTTGAGATTGAATAGAACACAGCAGAAAACAAACAATTTTCCCACGCTGAAAAAACCAATTCCAAAACCAATTCCAAATATTATTGCTGATATTCAAAAAACCAATTCAATTCAATTCTTATTTTCTGGATTTAAAACAAAACCAATTCAATTCTAAGGAATTGGTTTTACACAAAAACCAATTCAATTCAATTCTTTGGAATTGGTTGTACAAAAAAAAACCAATTCAATTCAATTCTTTGGAATCGGTTTTCAATTCTTTTCAATTCCAATTCCAATTCAATTCAAGTCCTTAACCACTCTAATATATAGTCTTGGTCATCACTACCTGCGCCTCCTGCAGTATGACAGAAAACTTTCAGTTCGTTTTAATTCCGGGAATGTTTTGAAAAGTAAACCAATTATCGTATTCCATTCTGAGGGACAGCGAGTTTTTAGATACAGAGTGACAGGATTGTGGCTAGCGCAACCATTTGGAATTTCAGCACTAACTGAGCGGTTTTTGCTACTCAGAAGTTGGGCCCCGCTGTGTATCTCTATTGAATTTGAAGTTGAATACGGGGTAAAAGTTCTAGTACAATGCTTATTTTTCTCCTTCTAAAAAGTGTGAGAACCGCTCTGTGTGATTTTATAGCATAGTTACCTACGTAAACCACCTGATTACGAGCAGTTGTTCCCACGAAAGGAGAACAAGTCACGCCTTTCTCTAGCTGGCACCAAGCAGCAGAGTTCTAGCTCTTGTTCTTCAGCTTTGTTGATATCTATGTGGTAATGTGGAATGTTCTGTACTATCACTCTCCTTCATCCTTTTATTCTGATGATGTTAAAGTTGGATAAAGGTTGATGTAAAATGTTTCTTCAGCGAATTATGAACTTGTCTGTCCTCCTCATTCTTTATATAACTGCCGCCTACGAGTACAAGCCGTGCTCGTTTGTGTTCATTTTTTGATAAATGTATATAATTAAGCTTATGTCCAGTAATTTCCTGTATCTATATTTTTCAATAGCAATGTTATTTTGATGGTTGTCTTTACGGTTTGAGAAAAGTTATTTTTGTCTGTTCAAGTTTCAAGTTCAACGTGTATCTAAGTTGGAATTTCCAACTTTTATGTTAAAGATACACGTTGAAAGTTTCAGGTTCGAGCACTTGAACATGAATGCTACCACTCTCTCCTGCTACCTCGGAATTGTGAAGCAAGTGGTATGTTTGAACATAAAATTTGGCAAGTGCACGTTCATGTTACTATTGGCCCAAAGTATGACAATGTATGCACACCATCATGTACTCCATCTCCTATCACATCCCTAATCGAAAGATGTTTCTGCTACATATTCTCTTCAATGTTGTAAATAGAATACGGAGTCCTGATGGAATCGGGTGCCTAATTTATAGAACTATGAGTTTGTACATTGTTGAGTGAGGTAAAATCGAATTTTGTTCCACACAAGATTCCCAGCGAGAAATGTGACGGTAATTTTCAAATTTTTAAGTTTCCAGATTGCCAAATGGAACTACTCTCCGGAGGATTGTCCCAACATGGACCAACCTAGATGGGCCAGTGAAGCTATCGCCTACCTCTCCATATTTCTTATCTTCTTCTACATTTATGTTCTATTTTTGATATTTCTGGCAAGTGGAACGAACTTGAGTAGATCCTTTTATCGATGTGCCTACGTTTTGTCGATTGGGGATCTGGTGATTATCATTTTGGGAATGAGAGGTGAGGCTGTTTGAACAACAAAGATTATATTAAGGTCGCATTTCCTCGACAAAGACAGGAGAAGGTCAAATCGGTTGATCTATGCCGATCGTTCATTTTTTGTGCAGCACATGATAAAATGTGTGTAGGGTGTGTCAAATTAGGCTCGGTCAACATAAACAGAAATATTGAAGCTCGCGGTCCTGTCTCTGGTCGGGATCGAGCCCGTGGATCACTGGGTACAAGGCAAGCGCACTACACACTGCGATATCCCAAGCAGTGCCGAGGGAATGATTGGAGACATTTAGGCGCTCGTCAAATTACACTTCTGACTGAATTGTTTCGGTGTCGAGTACGATTTGAAGAATCCTATTCATAAAAAATGAAGTATGACATTTTAGATGGAATGGCTCGTTACTGTATCATCAATGAAGATCCACTGATGTGGCTGGCCTGGACGACACTAACTACCCTGGGGGTTCATATTACCGCCACAGTAAATCTCACATTTGCCGTCATGAGGCTCGTCGCCGTCTTTTGGGATGTGGAGGTATTGAGAATGACAGTAGTTCAGTTGTAATTTGAACTCGATACAAGCCATGACTGAACCCGATAAAACTACTCACATAATTCAAGTTGCTCATTGCAAATTAGGAAACTGGGCCTTGTAACCAACATAGTATCATCTATTATATGTTTGAATGTGGATGGAAACTGTTCCTAGAACAAAGTTATCAATTGTAATGAACTAGAAGAACAACTCAAAAGTCACATATTTCAACTGTGAGAAGGAATGACATTTCTAGCTTTATGTTACAGAGCGCAGATAAAGTCTCCAAATACGGTTTGATTTTATCGCTGGTTTGGACAGCATCTCAAGTTTTGTTGGTTCACTTCGGAGTTGCTCAGATATATTATTTCGATAACGGCGTAGTGCGTAGCCAATCCGTTTTCCCATATGATATAAGCCGCATCCAACTAAAAAGTTTGGAAACTTTGCTTGTTTTTTAAATACTAGTCAATGTTTAAACTAGAAATTATTTGTGGAAAGTCGTTCGATAATGACCATATTCCTACTTACTGGTCAACTCAATAATTGACAATGGTCCTTGATGAGAAGAACTTATTTGACAATTGTCAAGTTAACTGGAACCTTCTTTAAATTTACTGAAGAAATGACCGCGGTCATTTGTGGACTGAGTCCTCATTGACAACGGTCAACTCAGCTCGCGGAATTGAACAAGCGACCCGCTGGGTAAAAGGCGCGCCCGCTAGCCGCTGAGCTATGGGGTCAAGTACCAGATCGGCACTGTTTCTGGATACTTGCCGCGGCTCGCATATATCATTCATCTTCCATGAGAATGTACAGTGAATAACTGAATAAAAAGTTTTTATTGTTTTGTATTGTTTAATAAATTCGCCGTCATTTGTCACCAACCTGGGGGTTATGCGCACCGATTTCTGCATAATCAAAATCCTACTGCACAGATAATTCCGGTACCTAGCCTAGTGAATGAAAACTATGAATGACTATATAAACGCACAAATCATAAACTGGCAACAAAAGAAGTTGAGAGAAGATTCAAACAGTATATCAAGTAAGTAAACAAAGTCAACACCTCAGATACTAATCAAGAAAGAGTAATAGTGCTTTAATGAGTGTGGAGTTTACTGTAATAGGTCTAATGCGCAGAAGAGTTTATATTATTCTATTTCGCATAATTTCTTATTAACGTTCGCCATTATTCGTTACTTAATCTCGAGCTCATATTGTGCGCGATGGTGTATAAACTAGCGAAGCGCGCCCAACTATCGGCCCTATAGCTCAGTGGTTAGCGTCTTGCTTTTGGCCCAGCTGAGGCGGGTTCGAGTCCGGCATGAGGCGAGTTTCTCAATTTTCTGGACTGACAGTGCTCAAATCGTGTGATGACCATGGTCGACATCATTATGAGAAGGAGTCATAAGAAAAAAAATGACCATGGTTGCAACATCTTTGACCGTGGTCATTTCTAGAGCAGTTTCTGACCATTGTCATTAGTGATCCGGATAAAATAAGAGAGAGAACGCATCCAAATTGACCAGATTATCGAAAGCTGGTCAACAAGATTCGAGTTGACCTGTATTTGGGTAATATTGCAAGTTCTCGAAACTTTTTAGTTGGACGGGGCTTATATCACTCGAAATACTGTACCATTCCATATGATAACTGCAACTTTCGTTATGTATATACTCACGGTGACAAAGTTGAAGTCGGTAAGTGACAGATATCCCGAAAAACGTGACAATTCGGCTAGCGAAAGTACACTCAGAATACTATGTGGTTTTCTGGGTGTACAAAGCCTTCTACGATAAGTGACCAAATCTTTGTTATGGTTCGATCTCGATATACGCCATTGTTTTCGAAATTCGCCCGAAAAGCAAATTGATAGAAACACTACTGAGTACGTATGCTGGATTATCCCGGCCACTTCATCTCATCCTGCGTCTCCTCAAACATACGCCATTTCCCTGCTCTAACATCCCGCCGGGATGCGAGAGACGAGAAATAGTGAGGCAGAGCTAGAGACGCAGGATGGGATGAAGGTGTCGGGATCTTCTAGCATACGTACTCTGTTCAGTGCACAGTAGATCGTACAGACGTATATTGCGAAGATCGCAGCTCATAAATTTCGGTCAAAACTAATAGTTCCACAGTACTTACACATATGAACAACTATACATTTCGTAGTTGATTCAGATTTGAGATTTGTGAAAACTACACCAAATATCCAAGAAACGAAGCTAAAGTAATTTTTTGTGTGTTTAGTGTACGTGTATTTACAGTTGGCTCGTCAATCCAGTAAAGATAGAGTTTCTCGGGAACTCATGATTCTCATTCAATCTATGATAATTTTTGCGAAACAACTTATTTACTTGATTTTCATCTACCAATACTTATACCAAGCCAAAGTGCTCACTAAAGTACAGAACAACAACATCAAGTATTTAATTCGACCTGTCACAGCGGGACTGACACCGGTGAGTTTGTAACATTATAGTTTCATATGTTTTCACTTGTTTTCAATGAGGCCCGAAATTATGTTGAGTTTGAAATCACCCATGTTTTTAAAATGTTTTTCACCGAAGAATTTGCAGCCGAGCATTTGTCTATATGCCCATGTGGATGTTTTTTAGTTTACAACCATTGAACCTTGAATGCGTTCTATGAACACTCTTATCAAAATTTTCGCAGTTTCTCTACCTGGTATTCTCCAAGAACATTAGAAAAGCCGCATTTCGGTTGTGCGGTGTCAAAACGGAAGTGGGACATCTGGATATTCACCATATATCTATCAAGTCACCACGCTCGGCGATCTCCTCTGCTACTAGGAGATAACGCCATGTACATTATACCACTCCATCGCGGACCCCTACAGTACGCCCCGAATGGAACTATTCACATTTGAAAAATGATTTGGTTTACAATTTTGTACGATTGGGTGTTGCCCTCATTCGGACAATATAGGGTTTGCTTTTTCTATTGCAGGCGTAAACGTGATGTATCTTCCGTACTTGTAGTCTGATCATTCAGTATTATATCGAAACAGGGAGCTACGGCGTGTGACGAGATTAAAATAGAACGAATATTCATTCACTCTCTACTGCGAGTGTGTTCTTTGATAAATGGTTATTCCGTTCAGTTTTTGTTGTTGTTTGTTTTCCTTTCTCTAAATTTCGTTTGTGTATGTATTTATGTAATATCCTCTGAAATCAATATCAGTGAACCAAAACTTCTGACTCGAATGAAAAATTGAATAGCAAACACTTGTATTCAACAGGTATTTTTGATATGAAATACAGTACCAATTCATGAAAAAGTGGGGGCCCAACGACTGTGAGATTTGTCTTCTGCTGTGCGCCACTTAGACAGCTACTCTCAAATGGAACAGCTACTGCTACAAAAACCGGAAAATACTTATATACTCAAGTATGACTGTTCATTACAAACATACAAAAGTCGTAAAATATTTTCTCAAACCTGTAAACTAGAATCTACAAATCACAGCTGCGAAAGAGAGAACAACTGTTGAATAATATGACAAACGTTATAGCCCCTAGAATTGAAGTAATGACAAAAAATGCCAACCATTGTGCACAAAACCAGGAACTCTATAATTGAGTACGTTGAGTTAACATCTGTGATTTGTAGATTCTAGTTAACAGGTTTGAGAAAATATTTTACGACTTTTGTATGTTTGTAATGAACAGTCATACTTGAGTATATAAGTATTTTCCGGTTTTTGTAGCAGTAGCTGTTCCATTTGAGAGTAGCTGTCTAAGTGGCGCACAGCAGAAGACAAATCTCACAGTCGTTGGGCCCCCACTTTTTCATGAATTTTTCTCTTTTTGTACACATGCCGTAGGTATGTGGTTTGATCTGTACGGTGCAGATAAAATTGTTTCCTTAATCAACCACTTGTCAAGTATTGGGACCTACTAATTACCGCACCTACCGCACCGAAGAAATACCGCACCGCGATTTGAAAATACCGCACCGTACCGCACCAGCGCAAATTTGCGTATTTTTTTCAAAAAATTTCAAATCTCCAATTTTGCAAACAAAATAGTTTCTAAGGCATAAATCCTATTCTTTCCATCACTTTAGATACAGCAAGTCTGAAAATGATGTCCAGTTACCGATCACAATGAGTTTATTCCCTTTTTCTGCGAAATTCGGTCAGTGTACTTGTTTAGAGATTCTTTCAGTTCTTTCTGCAAGTATGAGCTATTCAAACCTGAAAAATTTGGTGGATTTCAGCTTAGCTCAAAATTGACAATCATTGCCAATGAACAAACGAGCACAAATCTCTAACTCTATTATGGTAATCCTTTTTTTTGTTACCTCTCACTTTTCCACGGGAATAAAGTATTCATATAAGTTGCTAGTGGAGCAAACGCTAGCATAATGTGTACTCAGTGCTTTTCTTCTGATAAGCAGTTTCTTCTATACATTCGATAACTCACTAATATGACATGAAGGCATAAAACAATTTGAAGATACACAACAGAAAACGAAAATGCAATACTGAAAGCGTGTTCTTCTGTGAGAAAGTTTCACAAAAAGTTTTCTCGAGATCACTATTGTTGTTTTCAAGTGAAAAGATTAGGGTTTATGCTTTAAAAACTATTTTGCTGGCAAAATTGAAGATTTTGGATTTTTTTGAAAAAAATACGCAAATTTGCGGTGGTGCGGTACGGTGCGGTATTTTCAAATCGCGGTGCGGTATTTCCCCCGGTGCGGTAGGTGCGGTGATTAGTAGGTCCCTCAAGTATTACCATCATTCGACAAAAATATGACGTCAACATTGCAGTTCTGAAAAATTAATTTATCTGCCCTTCAGAATCCCAGAATACGTCATATTTGAATGAAGTTTTATCGTGAATTGACCATTTTAAAGAAACTTTCAGCATTCGAAAACATATTTCACGTCAATTTTTTCAAAAGTTGACGTCATCTGGCCTTCTGATTTCCAGAATAAGTCATATTTAGATAAAGTTTCATCGTTAATATACCAATTTTAAGATATTTTCAGCATTTGAAGTAATATGTGACGTCAACTTTGCACTTTTCAAAAATGACGTCATCTGGTCTCCAGAATCGCAGAATACGTCACTTTTACATTGAGTTTTACCGTGACTTGGCCCTTTATAAGATATTACCATCATTTGAAAATATATGTTTCATCAACTTTGCACTTTTCGATTATGACGTCATCCGAGCTCCAGAATTCTCGATGACGTCATCAGCAGAAGACTTACATCTGAATCAATGTCAGTTCATGTCGTGGTATCATACTCCAAGTTTTACTTGAATTGGTTAGGACTGAGCTGAGTTATAACGCAATTTGATTTACCGCGACAGAGAGGGCGAGAGAGTGCACGAAATGAAGAGACGCAGAGACATTTTCAAAGACCTATAACTTGATGGAAAATAATTTTTTTCGAAAAAAAGTTTGCGCCCCCAAGGTTTGAATGAAATATCTATCGTGGGCCAAGTTTTCATTCAAATCGGTCCGCACATAAAAAAATCCCAGGAGTGCGCACCAACACACACACACGACGGAAGTTGGCGGTCTGCATGAAGCGAAAACGTCATAACTTGGCTCAAACTTGACCGATTTCGTTAAAATTTAGTGCACAACTTGAAAATATGGTGCAGAAACTGGTCAAGTTTGTAAAAATTCTGTTTTGCGAATTTCAGCCTTTTTATGGGAAAACTAAAAAAACGGAGGCGCGCATTAGCCGGACCAAAGACAAATCTCGCACAGCGCTGCGCGCTGCGCGCGATTGAACATGTATGGTCCAAGTCGTATTGTTGACGATCCTCGCTATTTTGCTGTATATTATTAATATTATTGTTACCGAACATGCGGCGGAAGGTTTTATTGAAAGTGACAACGCTTTGGCGACAGAATTACTGAGTAATTGATGCCTTTTTCACAGGCGATATATACAACACCCGACCACGGTGTTTTTAATCAGACATGCAAACCGTTGTGAATACCGTACAATTAGATTTCTGAGAAGAGACGTTTGGCGAGCGGTCTGCGCATATGCTCATCAAATTTCGCACTGAGCAATCGATTCAGCATTTTCTATTTTCGAGGGTAAAATGGAGACTACTAAAACATCCAAAATCCCCGTGACACAAATACTCTTTGTACGAATGAATAACCAAGTACGAAACTGACGATAATTTCTTCCAAGAATTGTTCGTAGTCATTTGTGTACTTTCTCAGCTAAATTATTTATTTATTCGCACGATTCTGATCACTAGTTCTCACGGGGAAAAATGCAGGTAACGCCTTTTTTTTTTTTACTTTTTTCATACTCGAATTACGATCTATGAAGATTGTTCGTTTCGAGACTTTCTGTACAATTGTATAAAATTTCTTGCAAGTTAAAAAGAGTTTCACGAAGATATTGTTGTTGAAAACCCAGTTATAAAAAGTTTCTTGCGTTCGCGAATTAGTGTCAGTCGTCTGTATAGGGTTTGTTCTTTTCAAAAACTAAAGGGTTTGTTCCGTCTTGCTCTATTCGTTACAGACCATCTTACAAGTTAAGGATGAACGCTACAACACTCTCAAGCTCCCTCGGACTTGCGCAGCAAGTTGTAAGTTCACATTTCTAATTATGTCTGCGTATTTCAGTTCATTAGCAGGTTAGACAACCACAGACAATTTTACAGGTTTCTGATCAACCTGAGGAGATGTTAACAACTATGCACATAAAGTTGACGAAAACCAGATATTAGGTCAAGATCTACTGTTGTGTCAACTTTAATGCACTTGTGTAAAGAAAGCAGTTACACAAACGAGCCTTAGTGGTGCAGTTCTAAGTAGTGCAGAGAGAGATTACAAAGTATTCGTGTCTGGCGGGCTTTGAATTACAGCACTGACTATTCAGATCGTAGAAAGGGCGAACTGTAACGAGATCGAAACCCACAATGCCTGTTGCATAATCCATCCGAACCCATCCCGGTGGCGGTAGTGCGCCGAGCTCATCCGGTCACCGAAGCTTAGTTCACACCTGAGTTTCGACCGCGATCGGAGCACAGAACAGAAACACAACGCCAAACATTCTCTATATTCTCCGTTCAGATTGTTAAATGGAACTACTCTCCGGAGGATTGTCTCAACATGGACCAACCCCAGTGGGCCAGTGACTTTATCGCTTACCTTTCAATATTTTTCCTCGTTTTCTACATCTATGTTCTCCTTCTGATTTATTTGGCAGGCGGGACAACATTGAGCAAGTCTTTCTATCGATGTGCCTACGTTTTGTACATTGAAGATCTGGTTATTATCATTTTGGGAATTAGAGGTAAGACAGTTTCAATAATGAAATTTTCAGAGGTTGCTTCAGAAAAGGCGAACTGTAACGAACAATTCTGACCAGATCATCTATTTCCGGTAATCCATCGTAGTTTGCCAATTCGGGTGTGTGATGTTTGAACAAAATCGCACAATAAGAAAATTATCGCAGCAGCAACAGCCCAATATTTTCCTACTGGAGATATTCAGCATGTCACGAAAACTGTATTGAACGTATTGAACGTTATGACGTGCCCCATCAAGACGACCAACAATAAGCGTCTTGGTGTTGACCCCAGAAGCGAATTCTCGATTCCAAGGAGCCTATCCTCATGGCTGCATCTTGGGACAACGGCTGATCACAATCGAGTGAACCGAGCCCGATGGAGCTGCCAAGCAGGTCCGCAGGGAATGGTTCCAGGGAGACGGAATGGTTCGCAAACAACCTTCTCATTGAGTACGATCCTTGAATGAAGGATTTTTCTCAAACAAAATGAATGGGAAAGAAACGATTACAATTTAGGGGGATTGGCTCATTATTGCATCTTCAATGAAGATCCACTGATGTGGTTGGCCTGGACGACACTAACTACCCTGGGGGTTCATATAACCGCCACAGTGAATCTCACATTTGCCGTCATGAGGCTGGTCGCCGTCTTCTGGAATATCGAGGTATGGGAAAATACCGTAGCTCATTTGCAGTTTGAACACGCCATATAGTTTGCGAATCTCGACCGAAAAGTACCGGCATCAAACTACAAACAGAGCAACATGCATTGTATTACCTTAAGATGAGAATTGAGCAAACCATATACGCACGATTTGAGTCGTTCTTCACAAAACAGCGATTTTACCATACAACCGACAACTGTCATATTTTTCTATGTTTCTAAACAAAGTTACTGATTGGGAGAAAATTTTTTGAAAACCGAATTTCAAAAACTTGCACACGAAGTGAGGAAGACTGATAATTCTTTCACAGAAATCGCAGTTGGAGCGCGTTTTTGGGAAATAGAGTGTTACTGAGTATGAAAAGTGGATGGGTATGAGATCGTCACTTGGTGTGCAAGTTTCTGAAATAAGCGGTTTTCAAAATATTTTTATTTGGCTACGTCTTATATCGTTGCTATTTTGCGCTTCATTGCTTTTGAGTTGTACTCGGAGAAGTATGGGTTTCGCTTTACAGAGCGCCGATAAAGTCTTCAAATACGGATTGATTCTATCACTGATTTGGACAGCATCTCAAGTGTTGCTGGTTCACTTTGGAGTTTCTCAGATATATTACTTCGATAAAAGCATAGTGCGCGGCGAGTCTCTTTTCCCATATGATCTTTTTCGAACTACAGTACCTTATCATATGGTAACTGCGACCTTTGTTATGTATATACTCACTGTGATTAAGCTGAAATCGGTAAGTTACCACCACAGACGTGTTTGTGTAGAGTAGTGCGGTTTACTTTTTTGAGTGAAAAGTTCGAATGAAAGTTCCATTCCCGCCTGAAGCTAATCATTTGATTTTTCTTTAACGAAGTTCCATTGTAGTTAACTCAAAGAGATCAGGCTCGTTTTCCGTACTGTTCCAAGAGAATCGAGATTAACCTTTGTTTCTTTGGAAAGAATATTTGTTTATTGGCCTCTTTTCGTGATTCTTGTACATGTTTCATCCAGAACTAACCTCCACTTTCTTTACTCTCGCTTTAGGACAAAAAATTTACGTGACTTTTCAGTTGAGTCGGCAATCCAACAATGATACAATTTCCCGCGAACTTATGATTCTTCTCCAATCTATGATCATTTTTGCAAAACAATTAGTTTACCTTGTTTTCATTTATCAATACCTATACTATGCCAACGTACTCACTAAAGCACAGAGCAACAACATCAAGTATTTACTTCGACCTATCACACCGGGACTGACACCTGTGAGTTGAAAATTTCCTTATAGATTAGTTCAACAAATTCATGTATTTGACAAAATGTATAACATGGTGTTCTTTAAACGTTTTGTTTCATCCAACTTTAACGGGGATCATAAACATTATAGTTTCCAATCTTATCGTTCAACGCCAATCGAGCATGTGACTAGGCTCACTTACACTTAACGTTGCACTCATTGAACGTTGGCTCTTCCTACCTAACGTTTTGCTAGTGAAATGGCAATGTATGGTAAGAAATGATCATTGTCTCATTGAAATCTGTTTGAGCTCAACATGATTTCTATATAAGACCAAGTTTTATGTGAATCTAGATGTTTTTGCAGTTTCTCTACCTGGTATTCACCAAGAACATAAGGGCAGCCGCACTCCGGGCACCGTAGCAAAGTCTCAAGAAAAGGTCACCTTTGAGCTGAACTATCTGGTCACCACCTCGCTCAGGTTTGGATCACCTGCACTATGCTTATACATACAAAGTTGGCAACTGTGTGGCCAGAATGTGATCAGGTTCTCGATCAGGTTGGGCTCACAATTTGCATGACTTTGCTACGGTGCCGGATGTTTGGTGTTAGGAGTGGATCGGGGAATCTGGATATTCAAAATATCACCATCAAATCACCAAATTCTGCGATCTCTTCTGTTTCTAGAAAATGACGCTGGATACACTATACAGTAGTTCCTATATCAGATGATTTCCTGCCATGTGGCGACCTCGATGAGAGTGTGTACAGGTCATAGAGACGCAGATGCCTGCGATATGATTGATCTAAATGCCCTCTCGCTTTTGTAGTTTGCTGATGGCGGGAAGTTGGTGCCAATGTTGCTGAGAACTTCTTCGTGGACTCCTTTTGTCTTTTGTTTCACGTTTTCTTTCTGTAAATTGTGTCTGTGCATGTGTGAACTTTGAAGGAAAAATTTAGAATGTTCAAGATATATTCTTGTAGTAGTGTGAATAAATGAATTTGTGTGATGAAACAATTTCGAGTACCTCGGCTTTTTCCATTTATTTACGGTATTCCTAATTAGACTATGAGACACATGGGGTGGGAAAACCTGATGACTTCCAGATTAGTTTCATGACCTCAACAAAAAATGATGTACTCAAACCAGGAAGTACATGTGTGTGCGGCAGCAAGGTTCACATCGTGTGAAAGTTGGTGTACTGCATCATAGATCATCAAAATACCGTATGCAGTGTAACTGAACAAATACTTTCAGAACGAGGAGGTGTTGGGGTCTCAGTATATTATGTAAGATATAATGTTAATTATAACAAATGCGAATAAACATCAACTTTCTGTTTTCATGAGCTTATTTTCATATTTGAGAACAGTTGTTTGCTTGAAAAAAAAACACAAAAAAAAACGTGAGGACTCAGTCTGATCCGGCGAGGTTGTAGTTTGATCCTTCTAAATCACAGCCGTATTTGGCAATTTGTTCTGTATAAACAGATTGAATTTAGTGAATATGTTAACAGTGGCGCAGTTGTGAAATCCAATAGATCACGCCCCTTTATGTCCCCCTCCATGTCCCCCAGGTACCTGTTTGAGATGGAACTAGAAACACGTTTTATCAAAGACGACAGTCATAGGAGGAACTGTATTCATCACTTACTCAGAGTTGTTTGCTTATTTGGGTGGGTAGGCATTTAGAACTGTATCACTGTGCACTTTCTAGTAAGAAAAACACATATTTTCTCATGAAGTCATTATTTTTTTCTCACGATAGCAATAGTTCCGTCTCGTTACGCGAATATTGGAGACATTAGGTTACATTTCGTCCAGACCCGACGCCTCACCACAGTCAAACCGATTATTTCCGAAGCAGGAGGTTCGGTAACGAATCGAACCATATCTTTTTCAAACCGGTATGGTACTAAGCCACTAGTTTTAGCATTAGTTATCTCAATTGGTTCGGCCCAAGCTTTGTTTCTTCAAATTTGATTCGCTTCTAGAACGAAATAAATGGTTCGAAAAGTTTTAATTTGCTTTTGATTCAGGAAACTATTCCATTTTTGACCCTTGGAATAAACTGTCAAGATCTTCTGAGAAACATCAGTTCAATTGCCAAAGTGTAGCAGAAAATGTTTAGTGGATTTTAAATGGTAGCAAGTTTTGCCTCATTCTCAATTTGACTAATCAATAATCCAAAGTTCATATACATGCAAGGTGCAAAGAAGAATAGACACATTTACTTGGATATAACGAACATTTATATTTGTTTGCATACTGAAACACGGTGGAGTATGTGACGTCGAAAAAAGACAACGTGAAAACTCACGTGTCATAAAGAAACCCAAATAACAATTGCTACTGATATAATAATTGAAATTGAAGGTTTTTGCGAACATCAGAAGGCGCATTTTTTGTAGCGGGCATAGACCACCTGTCCAACATGTATGTAGGCCTGTAATTACTTGAGGTGTCAAACACATCACAAATAAAAACAAGTAAGAAGCTTAAAAAATGTTGTTTGAATCTTTGGATCCATAAATATTCTATACTATTCTATTCCGAAACAAAGGGTGATTATTACTGATCGTTCCATACCACATTTATAGAATGTTGAACTTTATATTGTCTGGTGGTTGTTCTCGCAGTAAATAAAAGTGTTTCATCAGAAAACTAACCGAATGGTTCACGCCAGCATACACTCCAAAAAGAGGATCGTCTTTGAAGTCCTTCCTCATGGGACCCTCTGGAGCTAGACGGAATCTGGATTTGAAACGATTAATCGAAGTAACTTTCTAATTTTTCTTTTAATACTTTATACAAAACGTGTAATTATAGACGGTCGTATTCAATCTCGAAAAAGAATGAGGAAGAAAAATTATGTTTCTCGTAGTTCATAGTGAATTAGCCCAAATGTCCAAGACAAAACTAACTGGCGAAGTTCCTTGAGCGGCTGCATTTCCGAGCTTTTCTTACCAGTAGCCGGGTCAATAGTGGGCAGAGTACATCTTCAATGGAAATAGAGTACACTTGAAAAACTACTTGTAGAACGTCAAACGCCAAGAAAAAACACTCACGGAACGGGTTTTGTTTCGTATACTAAGTTGCCTGCCTATCTGGTTTCGCTCAATGGGATCCGCTCAATTGACGTACCATCTTTTTATGTGTTGCTTTTTTTCAACAAGTAAATGACTACAGAAAACACATGATTGATCAGACAAATCAACACATTTCCATTTAATATTAATAGGTGTCTTCGACGTATTCTCTACTATAATGTCAATACAATATTCTGTTGTTGTTCGTTATAATTATTGTTGTTTTTTGTAAAGAATATTCACCTGGTACAGGGTCGGAAACACTGTAGTTCGGCGTCTCCTATTCTCAGCTCCGACCATTTATCCTCATCCCAAGCGTCACAGTGATCTACCACAATGATCGGTCGGAAGTTCTTCTGGGAAACCTGGAAAACAGACAGAATCAGTGGAGCACACACTATTTGGGCAATCTTTCGTTTTTTTTCGAATGTTATTGTTACTTTAACAAAATCACAAGTTAGAGAGAGGTTTTCATACGTATACCCTCACCATAAATTGCTCAAACTGAACTGTGAAAAACAGTCAACATGAGAAAAATGTGTAAACTACTTATTCAGAATAAAATCTGAAAACTGACCTTCTCGTCGAGTCGCTTGTTCAGTTCGTCTAGAGAGGATTGGGACTGAATGAGGTAGGGGGCCAGATCGTTGTAGGCAGCCTACAACATAATCCATGAAAAATACATAATCGAGCAGAATAAAATCACATATTCCGAAAACTTCAGACGTTCTACGTTAGGAAAAATCAAGTAAAACGTGAAAACATTGGCATAAAAACACAGGCAAAAAAAGGACAAGGGAGTTGTGCTTTGGAATGCAAGCATCGAAAAGATTAAAAGAAAAAGAACTGTCACGTTTGTTCATGAGTTTGAGTTCATGTGAGAGTTATCATTACTACGAAACCTCACTTGCCGGTGACGATAACTAGGAAAACTGCCGAAAGTCATGTGAGGTTGATGATAGTTATACAACCCACATCGTCTCTTCTCTTCGGCACCTCATTGTTGTTCCACCATTGTGGTTCAGTGACACACGTGCGCTCAGTGAAGAGATCATCCATGTACATTACCATGCGGGTGTCTATAACGCAACAAGTAGTTTGTTGTTTGATCTGAGAGCGAAGAAAACAGTAAAAACTAAGGTTGAACGATGAAACCCAGCGCGGCGATATAGTTGGTTTCACGCAACAATAGCCCTCTACATCAAGATCAAAAATCTTCCAAGTAAGTTTTTCATATATTGTAGATATCGTAATTGGTTTAAACTTCGTGACTATGTTTTCCACATTAGTTACTACAGTCTCAGAAAACAGTGAATCTAAAAGTCTGTTTGTTGGTTAGATAATTCTCTTTGAATATTCGAACGATTACTGTAAAAAGTTATCGATTGGTGAAACGAAGTATATTAGTAACACAGCAGAAACGGTCAAACACACCGCTTCTAACAACACTTGGCACAGAAGCGCATCAGACAGTCTCTTAGTGATAGCCAAGATAGGTGACACGGCGACATTTCGCAAACGCGAGTATATTGAATAGTTGACTAATAGACTGATTTCTGTGATGGCAATGTATCGATTCGTTTGCCTTTTAGGTCAATGTTTTTGTGTGGTATCAGAAACCATTACTGTTCCTGATGATTGATTTTTACCAGAAATTTTATTTCAAATCGGATTCAAAGGTCCACTGATCTTAAGTTTGACCACACATCGACTAAAAAATTACCTACGTGGTTCCTCCAAGTATTCCGAAAGAAGTGCAGAAACTTCGTCTCCACAATCGAGACCGTCTATCTTCAGGCGCTCGAACATTCTGGAATCGGAACATAGTGAGGTTTCATTTTTCCTGGTAAAATATTTTAGGATGTTTTTGTAGTTTGCTTGCGGTATGAAACAACGGAATCAAACTACAAATGCAGCGTGATAGGGCAACATATATACACCGAATAGACTTATATTCTTATTTTCTAAATTGGAACTTTCTGCAAACTTGCGTAGCTGGTGCCAGATAGCTGTACTCAATGTGAGCTTCAGTCACATTGCAAAGAGAGAAAAGGAAAAGAAAAATCACATAAAACGTTTCTATAAGTTAAATATGTACTAAAAGTAAATTGTTGATAATGTGTTACAGTTACAGTTACAGGAGATATACAGTTAAAATCTACTAATAAGGTTCACATAATATGTACCTTCTTACAATATACATCGTTTTGGACTCTTTGGTGTATGGTCATGTGCGCAGAAACAACCACGCTTTTTCATTTTTCATATAGTTCGCACATTTCCCAACTGGACTTAGGCAGCTTGCCAATGGAATTTCAAGGAAGTTTTTGAACATGTTGAAATACTTCAAAAAAATAGAAATTTATGTGAAGAAGTCTTCCCGTTTGTTATAATTCGTATTCGAGGAAACTTTCTGCAAAATATATGTTTTCTCTAAATAACAGTCTTCCAAAGTTTTTGGCACGCTGCCAACGAGTCCAGTTGGGAAATGTGAGCACTATACACATTCAGTAAATAACTCACGTGGTACGTCGGTTGTCCTTTCTTGTTTTGACCTTTTCCAGATTTATTTGAACTTCTTTTCCTGTGGGGAGAGTCAAACTCAAGACGTGGTTGTCAACTTTGACTTCAATCAAAACCATTTGAGGCTTCTGACGAGCAGTGTAGAAACTGCAAAGAATTTTCTAATTTCTCGTTTTGACTTATATGGTTGCAACCGTCCGTAGACACTTACAGCAGACAGATTGATTCTCGAAAAATCTAGTTCTTATAAGTAAGTAGACAGAGAAAAAATCAGCACGAGAGTGTTTAGAGAATATTACCTACATTGATTGAAAAGTGTGCGGAAATAACGTAGGCGGCAACATGTTCTGAATTTTCGGGATCGCTATCAAATTTTCAGGACCTTATTGGTTCGAATATGAATAATCACTCACAGTCCGGTGTCTCCATTGATAATTTGGAAATGACGATCTCTGGTTTCACCCACTACCGCTCCCTTGGGAGCACAGAACAGCGAAAAGACCTAAAATAGAGTTTTTGGGAGATATTTGAAGAAGGACGATTATGTGGTCAAATCCCAACGCTTCAGTCCTTTAAACTGCAATAAATGTTTCAATTGCAGTTTAAAGGACCGTTGACACGGGATTGGTTCACATAATCCTCCTACTTTAAACAAGTGAAGTTATAAAACAAAAAGTTCAATGAAATTGAAACTCAAACGTTGCTGTACGCGTTGTACTGTTCGCTGTATTTGTACTTTGATCCTGCTGCGTTTCAGCGGAAATATTATGAAGTGAATGTAGCTCAATCCGTCACTTAGATTGGTCAACTCTACTGCACTCACGCTCTGTCCTTTACATGACTTGACAGGATAAATGTAGAGCTCCTTGATAATTCCAACGGGTACAAACGGATTTCGTCTGCTCAAAAAGTAGTCGCGAATCCGGAAATACGCCTAGAAATGAATATAAGAGATACGGGAACTACGAAAAAGTTTTAGTTGCAGTTGCACGATACACCGAATTTAATTTTGGTCTAGATCTCGGTCAGGGCACATGACTCTTAATTACGGCAATCGAACAGTTTCGTATATCCCTGCACGTTTTCTAGTTCACGTGATTGGTTAGGGTTGTAGCTGGAATTCACAATTTAGAGTTTCAACTGGAATTGATAAAGCCTAGTAACCAACTAGCACGTATAATTTGGATTTTATAGACAAAAATAATGCAGCCGTTTTATTCGACTCCTGGAATTCACAAAATTACTCGATTTCGATTTTCGTACTTCCCAAACAAATGAACATTCTGGGTTACTTCAGAAATTCTAAAGAGATTTTTAGATATTTTGGTTTCAATATCTAAACAAAACTCACGTTATATGAAACTATCGAGGCTCCAATAATTCCCAGCAACAGTTTTTTGTCGTCGATTTGCTGCATTTTCTTGCGGTAACGGTATTCGGGGCGAGCAGGCAGTCAACAATCAATAGAAGTTGATCAGTTGGACTGAACTGTCTTTTGACTGATTACCGGAACAAATAGAGTAGAAAAACTCAGATAGTTCTGGAGTATTTTGAATGTGGAATAGATTGCGTATTTGACACATTCGACACAGTAAACTTACAAAACTATAGACATAATAGCACCTTGAAACGGTGAAACACAGAAGAGTGATTAAATAAGCAAAAATAGGTTAAATCAAATCAAGTTAATTAGGATGAAGTTATTAAACAAATGCTTAAATGAATTAAAAGTAATAAATACTATCTATGAAATTAATATTAACTAAGTTTAAAATTAAATACATCGTTTCGGCCTCATCACTTTTACGATGTCTTAGGGTCAGTGGTCGAGGTAATTGATCTTCTCTCACGTTTCACATAACTGTTCCGTATACTTCTGTATGGAGAATAATATCAATCACAAACGAATGAACAACACAACAAAGATTATCAGAACCTCCAATTTTGAGAAAAAAAAGGCGAAACTGGTTTTTATCGCATGGAAATCGGCGCAAACTCAGCTGACCGTTTGGTCTCGTGTACTTTTAGCATGATAACATGTTTACAAAAACAACACTGCAGGAAAAAGAGAGAATATGAAGAGCAATTCAAAATTTTATGAATCTTTTTCATTCCAACGTAAACTCTTACTATGAACAGTAGCTTTTCTCATGAATTTTGTATTTTTCTTACTTAATATACATAACTTCATTCTGTATGATATAAATTAGTTTCAACATCATGTTCACTTCAGACGTTTTTTGTTTATTCATTTATTCATAATCGTTTCTGTTTCTTCAACTCTGTCGCTGTTCCGGGTGGCGAAGTAGGTAGGGTGATGGACGCGAACGGATGTGTCGTATTTTCTAGGAGGGCTTCTTCCTGAAATCAAAAGTCAAGTCGGGTATCTGGCTCAAACGCCAAATTAGTAGGCAGAAAAAGTACGCATTGTTTCAGGTCAGCTCGCTAAAACAAGTTCATATCAGTTTGCAGCTTTGTTATGTTGAAATTTGCCTGCGTTTCAAAATGGTATACAAAAACACGAGAAACACTTGTTTTTCAAAAATCTTCGTTGGAGAAAATGTATGAGACTTCAGTAGCATTTTTTTGCTGTTTCAGAACAAAGTGTAACTAAGACAATACAAAGTGTTATATTTTTCAATTGCAAAATTACATTTGTTTTCTAACTGAGAACCACTACCTTTACAACTATTTTTGAGTAGATAAAGATTATATTTTCAAAAACTCTGGTTCATACTGTTTAGGTCTAGAAAAACCAGATTGTAACCGACTTCTAGGAATGTGGGCTTCACTGGAGGTTTCGGCTTGAGTAGATAAAGATTATATTTTCAAAAACTCTGGTTCATACTGTTTAGGTCTAGAAAAACCAGATTGTAACCGACTTCTAGGAATGTGGGCTTCACTGGAGGTTTCGGCTTCTCCTTCTCAGCTGTAATGACTTCCGCCGCTTCTTCTATCAGCTTCTCATCTAAAATTTCCCAATCTGTGACATCGGAAGGAATTCGAAACGAAATATGACTGCGCCTACTGGGAATACATCAAGAAGGACTCTTCCCGCATAATTGAGTGACTTAAACTCTACGTATCTCCATTTTTTCGTAATTGGAGTGCCACGTATATCAATGTGGAAAGACACGTGTTCAATCGCGAATAAACATTCGTTTCTATTCTATTCAATGCAATAGTAGCCGTGTTTTTCCACATTCCGAAATATATTTGAGTTTGTTTTCCGGTTAAATTTAGCGTACCTTCTACTGGTTGAGGAAGCATCGGACTGGTTTCATTCGAGCTTGGCTGAAAATATGGGAAACTAATTTTTCTCAACTTTTACGAAAACCTGAATTCTTGTGAAATCGATAATTTCTAGAACGAGTGAGCTTGAGCATGGAAGAGTTTGATCGATTGGAGCGGAAAAACGCGTTTTTATTTCAAAAAAACTAACTCAGTTCTGAAAGTTACCTTCTGTATATTGGTTTCTATGCCTGCTTTTGTCTCGCTCTGCTTAATTAGTTCATCCAAAAGTTCCTCTTCCTCTGATATTTTCTTCAACACTTTCTCGTCCTCCTTCGTTAACATTATTTGGGGTTCCACCTTCTTTTCCTTCTGAGCTTCACCTGATTGAGTAGAAAACCATCAAATAGTTGCGGTTATTAAAATGATCTTTGTTTCTTCTGTGAGCTGTTGTGATTCTCAACAATTTGCCGTATAACAATGCGAAATAGTGCAATCTTTGGACTATAACCGTAAAAGTGATGAGGTAGCTCAATTGCGCAATGTATTTCGGAGTTTTCAAAATAGTGCGTGATATATAAACTCACTTCTATCCATTTCTTTGGGGGCAACCATGATCTCTTTCTCCATCTCTGGTTGTGGCTCTTCATCCCATTCTGAGATAAGCTCACAGTCGAACAGGAACTGAAAAATGTTCATAATTTCATGGTGAACATAGGCTTTGACAGAATAGATAGGTGCTTGGATCGCATAAAGTACTACATCAGAGTTTTTTTCTCGCAAAAGTATCAGCGCAACAGAAAATTAACAATTCAACACTTTCTGATCATTGACACAGACAAAACAATTTTCAAATGAAGGAGCTCTGTATTAAAGAATCCGTCCCGGTTTAATGTTGACTTATGAGTTAACATTGGTACCCTATGGCAAATGAAAAACCATTATCAAAAATATTTACTTTTATAACCCTATCTTGCTTCGTTTTCTCAAAAAAGCGGCTTACGTAATGACACCGATAGGGAGGTTGCGTATGGGGTATGCTCAAAATAGCCTATAGAAGTACAAAAATGCTTTTAAAACACTCTATCACATACGAATACCCAATTAAAGACTACAAAATGAAAATAAATCTGGATGTAAATGAAACAAGTCAAGTTGCGTCACAGCGAAAATGATCATGTCCCCTTCTTAATTACTTGATGTTATGCAAATTTTACAAATTTTTAATCAGAAAGTTTTTCATTGTCTATGGAAAGACAATAAGAAACGTTTTTGAGCTTTTTAAATTTTTCATAAAACTCAAATTACAGCGGAACGGTTTCTTTAAGCAAGAACCTATTTTTGAAACTGATGTTGAGTGCGTATTCAAAAAATGAGATACTTCCATTTTGAAAATTGGTATACTACAAAATGTATCCTTTCGCATGGAAATTGCTGACAGATATCGGCTAAGTTCTTTTTCGTTTTTTTTCTCTCTTGTTTATAAAGTATAATTAACGAACCTTCATACAACGATGCCAGTCAAACTGTTTTTTGAAAGGATCACAAATGGTTTCGGGAAGATTGAACATGTGCAGACATCTGGAAAAAAGATTAGGCACGTGAATAAGGTCGTGAACTATCCTGTATTGGCCCATGTACAGTTGCAGCTTGGCATCCCAGCGATTCATCTTAACACTCATTCGATTTCACGGGTGCTTCTTGCAAAGGCATCGTAGTTGTATTTGACACTCAATGAACTCGACATTAGTCACCAACCTTTCTCAAAGTGTGGTAAGAAAGTTCATATTTTGCATCATCATGGTGCCCGAGTTCAATTACTGATGAATGGGTTTATTTTATACCTATAATGCATATTGATTGAATCCTTCAGAAGCGGCAAAAGTGCGTTTGCCTTGTCTCGTCGCTTGTCCTTGTCGCAGAATAGGTCATAGCGTTGGCACCAGACGGCTGTATCTTGACCATGTCTGGAATTTACTAGTAGTAGGTTCACGTTTACGTAAAACGTGAAACATATTCGAGTGTGGTTTTGTTTATACAATATGGCAATAGGAGAGTTGTAGTCGATCTCTATTCACCTCACAGTTCTCAAAGTACTCCTGAAATATGACCAGATCAAACTAGAAATACAGCGGTTCTGGTCAAGACATACGGTATCGACTCGGTCTCGTCTAAGCGAGCTCTACACAGAATGTTTATTGAATAATAAATTAGTTATCAACTCTGACTTACGCTAAGCAAACTGTGAGGAACGGTAGAGAAAAAGTGAATGAATGAACAATGATGAGCTACTCACCGACCCCACAGACAAGCGTACGGCTCACAGGAGCAGCTGATGTCGTGCGTACATGACTTGCACTTCTGTTTTCTGGTACGCGAACAGAATTTCCGGTACCTACTCATCTCTCTTTCGCAGAAAGACTCGCTTGGATAGTCCAACTGAGAGCATTGATTCTGCAAAAACGATATTGTCTTCCATTCTTTCTAGTTTTGTTTTTTGCTAACTTTTCTTTCTCTCTCTCTCGTTTGTTCTGTTTTTGGTCGACGGTTCTGGGGAACAGATTACGTGTGCGCGGCAAGATGTGGAAAAAACCGCTCAATACAGGGTGTATGGCAAAACGCAGCTTTGAAACCGATTGTCTCGATATTCCCGAGTAAGGCTCTGGCGAGATTTGAGCACATGTAAATGACGCAGAACAAATTTGAAAAAAGTCACTCATGATACTTTCACTTATTATCCCAGTTTCCAGTGTTAAAAGAGACCGGAGAGCAACATGGTTTCTCGTAAAGCTGATGTATCCTACTTTTGATTGGACGCGTGGCGTCTCGCGCGGTATTGTCATGTGAATTGAATTTGTTCGAAAATGTAAAATAAAATATAACATATCAATATAAATATGTCAGTTAGAAAATACAGCCTTTAATGTCACGTGGACTGATCAAATTAATATACGAGTTATTTGTGCTCTCTGATCTCAATAGAGTTAAAAGCAGCCCGAAACAAACCCTTTGCTCGAGTTGTGTTCCGGTCTCCTTTAAAGCGTGAACACACCTTGAATGCTAGACAAAATGGTACTAGCTGCAGTGGCGGCGCACCATCGGCACACGCAAGTGCGTAGGAGTCCAATTGTCCGAAACATAGTCTGTCACGGATCAGAGGAGTACTGCAAGAGTTGATAGGGTCAAAACAGTACATTGAAAGACGTCATGATTCTTATTTTAGCTCTGTTTTTCTTTTTGGCGCGGTAGCAATCCCTCACAAATTTTATACTTCATGAGCAACATCTCTTGAACTGCTGATATAATATTTCTACAAGATTGAAAGTAAACGACTAGTACATGAGGTGTTCTTGAAATTTTCATGAGAAACCCTCATAAACTTCTCATGAGGTTGTGTGGTTTGCTACGCCGCCTTGCTAAATAGTCATAAATGGTCCAAAATACACCAAAGCATTTGAACTTGTAACATCTAGTCATGATAGCTGTCGTTCCAAGGTTCAATAATACTCACTATGGATAACAGAAAAAGTTGAGGTCCTTAGGAAAATGATTGGGGATTACGAGAATCTCCTTCTCGAAGTGTTCTTCCTCCTCGCTGTCCGACTCAGGACCGAGCGGGAAGTCTGAAAGACGATTCTGGCCGTTCCATTCAAATGTTTTATTAAATGTAAATTTTGCACAATCTTGATTCTGACTGTAATGTTTCATTGTTTGTGTGTTCCATTGTTTGTCTATGGTAATGTTCCATTGTTTGTCTCAACTAGGCGGTGTGCGTAACAAATTGGAGGTTTGAGGTTCGACTCCAGCAATGATGTACAGTGGTTTGACAGGAATATTTGCCTCCTTAATAGGATTGAAATCGTTCCAACTACTGGTATGTCTTGGAGACATATTACTATTTGGCTACGTAGATTATTAGTACAATCACAGAGCAAAAGGTTGTAACTATAACATTTACAATTATTTCACAACTAGAAGTTGCTACAAGAATCATTCACAGCTGAAATATCTCTAGAAGTTCCTACAAGAATCATTCACAGCTGAAGAGGCAAATATAATTGTGAGTACATTTGTAGCAAGGTAGAACTTTGCAGTAAAAGGATTTATATTCCCAAACTTGCCAATCTTTAGCATGAAAACATGAGTTGATTGATGATAAACTTGAATGAAATAGTATAAATAAGGTTTTGCACGTACTTGATGGACTTGGGCCAAGTTGTGCATTGACCTCTGAACAAAAGCAGGCGAAAGTGAGAAGTAGAAACAACATTTGGGGATTTATCACCGAACAGGTCAGGCGCCCGATTCATTGATAAAGATTTCTCGTTTTGTGAAAGGGTGGAAGTTGTGTTACATCGTTCGAAGATATTCAAAAGGGGTTAAACATTGTTTGGTTGTGGCTTTACAATCGTGTAATATAAACATTTTGAGGAGTAATAAAGTAATCGGTACGGGAGTATTTTTGTTTTGTGATTAAATGTTATGAGTTATAGTTCAATATTCATTATACAGTACAACAGACAAGATTAACTCCTGGTTCTCGTTCGCCAGTGGGTCGACAGCATTCACATAGAACAGCTTCACGGAATGTGGTCTGAAAAAAAAACTTTATGTTCGGAAGGGGCCACTATCTGAAAAAAAGAATTTGTCTTGGTCCACATAAATCCAGTAAGAAGCTTTGCTCATTCTTCGGTAACATTGAACTACTGTGACCTCAAATATCAGAAAAGTGTGGTATAGTCGCACTGGGTCGTTGTATCGATAATTTCATGTGGAATCAGCAAAGAGAGTTTTTGAACCAGCGAAACCTTACCTACCGACCATATTCTCTCACGTGCAACTACATCACAAATTCATAAACGCAGCAGCCATTGTACGAAATATTGGTTAAACAGTTTCGATACGTCTTCATTTGTGTACTTTATTGGTTTATTGCACCTTGTTCTGCATTAAATAAGGCATTAAATATAAACTCACACTACTCGGACAACAGGAGCGCAGTGTGTTTCGGAGACTACAATCGCCGCAGGGCAGACAGACCACCAATGCCGAGCAGTCCATATAGGTGGGGAAGATCTCAAATGACGTCGAACTGGGAGGCTGTTTCAGGCGACGCGGCTGAAAATAAGGCCCGGAATGAAAATGAAGGTCCTCATTTTTGGGGAGTTCAAGGCACTATTTTGCTAGGTATAAAAGTAGTAGCAAAGTCTGCCGGTGTGTCAAATAACGAGAGATCATAAACACTAGCTTCTCTTGAGGAGCTCGTGAGATACATCTCTCACGAAAAACACGTGAGATGAAGTTATCACGAAAAGCTCTTGAAATCGATTGAGGTCTCCACTAAATTCGGCGATAATTCGCTCACAGGGCGTGATGTTTCGAAACTTTTGCATTATACTATTGCCAGTGTCCCGCCCATTCTGTTAAAGGCAAACTACCGCTCAAACATTTGTTGTGAGAAAAAGAAAAGACAATTGCGAAAAATATGTGAAAACGGTTCACACAGAATTGAGACATGACCGAATAAAGGTGCACGCAGCGCTTCTCTTCGGGCACCGAAACAAATGGTCACTATGTCTGCCATTGCGCATAACGTTTAGCGCCGCGTGTACTCTAACTAGGTCATTTCTTTCTTCTTCGTGAACGATATTCTCTCATTTTCTTGCGAGTAGCTTTGGTTCACATGAAGGTATCCAAAAAATGTTCCACGAAGTATAGCTTATCTGTTCGAGCGGTAGTGTGCCTTTATGGCAACACTTCCGATAACAATTTAGAAATTCAACAACTGTTCTCAAAGTTCTTCGGAACATAGGCCTGCTAAACAATATTAGTACGTATATGAAGGAAAAAAAAACTCACACATGCTTGGTAGACTATGATGAATACGATAAACACCAAAGTACAATATACAATTATAGATACCAAAATAATCAGTGGCAATGGATCGTCGAATGATTTCTCGTCATATATTGCCGTGGTGTTGTTCATTCTGCTATAATATCTCCATTACCCTTGTAGTTCACAACTTCAATTTTCCTCGCCAAGTGCTCTATGTCACTTCGTTCCACATGAGAAAACACAGACATAATGTTATATTCCTAATCCTAACATTTGAGATATTCATTCTGTCAATTCACAAAACGCAGAAAAAGGGAGTGGGTGACGATTAAGCTCAAATGCATTAAGCTACAACCTATAACTCAAGTTTAAACATCGACAGAGAGTTCAAAGTATCACAATGAATAGTTTACATCAATAAACTATGTTTGTACAAGTTTGGAGAAAAATAATTCATACAGTTTTCAATAGGAGACATCCGCTCAATGTGTTCAAGCTTAATCGTCACCCACTCACAAGGTTGTATAGGTTGGTAATGTAGTTGTGCTGATTGTAACAATAATAACACATTCAATAATAATGTTTTGGCTATCGCAGCGGTCAAGCAACAAGCGGAAACTCGTTGTCATGGTAACTATTAGCATTGGAGCACTCACTGCTATATAGAACAACTGTAGATAATGCTTAATGGATACTGTATACACCAGTTAATACTTTACTCTTTACCGTTTACGCCAGTCAACACTGTGTTCGTGAAAATAACAAATTCTTGATCTCAACTGTTCTTTGGGCTCGACTGAACAGAATGAGAGATTCACATATTTTTCTCCAATCGATTCGAAAATAAAGATTGTTACTGATATTTATTTTTGAAAACAATAAAAATCATGTTCGGAGAGCTTCGAGATTCAAGATTGCAGCAATAATCATGCTAAAGGAATCCTCCATGTCCTACTGTCAATGAACCTCTGTTATGTTTCTGTCCACGCGGCTTTTCTGGTCAACATGATAGCTCGTACACCAAAACCGTTAAGGAATTTTTATACAACAAGATGTGTGTGAACATAACCGAGCGGTAGATGAGTATAGATCATTCATCCGTATTTGAAGCGTCATGAGGCAGGTTAAGACGGGCGTGATTCAACTGATAATATATAGTTATGAACTAATGTGCGAAGTGAAAAAGTTCAATCCTCCCGAAATGAGCAAGATATCACACGAGTTGACGATAAACTTATTTACAGGCAAACGTGTGACATACGTAATAGAAAATAGAAAAAGGAAATCAACGAATTTGACAGCGAGGTGCTCACTAGAATCGTGTGGTCATGATAAAAAAACATTGAATCAACCTTCGAATTATATTGGTTTTACGTCTCTTCAGAAAAATCACGGTTCATAAACGCTGCTCAACGAAAAGTTCGGTAAAAAGTAGAGTTTTGTTCGAACGGGTTAACTATAGGACCGTTATTAACAATGAACAATATATTCCACACCATTCCTACTGAGACTCCTACAGTACACTTTCGCGTTCTACAATGACGCTTTTCTAATGCGAACTTCGACTTTGTCCAAAATTATTCTAAATACTCTTTGTAATAGGTTGTCACAGTCTGAGGTTAAAATTATTAACCATCCTGATAATATTTGCGTTATTTAAATGGACTTGAAGTTTCGTATTCTCACAGTAGAAGTCTCAGTAGGAATGAAAAATACTATATATGTGTTGCACGTTGGACAGGACTCCGCAAAACCGACGGCAATACAAAGTTTGTGGTTGTGATGTCTTCAGAGACGTCTAAACAAACTGATAAAAAATTTAATTTTCTCATCAAATTACTTCATTAATAATATCATGCTCCTAGTTTAATAGCATTTTTATGTCTTCTATACTTATTTCCATTTCATCACGGATATGGAGCCAATCGATGTTTCCCCCTCCAAATGGCCTGCGGTCATCACGAAAGCGTGTCGTTGAAAAGATACCATGACGCGTAAGTTAGATAAGAGGAAGAGGTGTTCTCTTCCAGTCGATTAAATTTCGGTTTGCAACTGAAAACAATATCGATTATTAAAGATTTGTCCCTAGGTCTGAGAGGCCTGAAAAGAAAGAGAGTGATAGATATAGGGAGGAGACAGAGGGAGTGGAGGGAAAGAACCAGAGAAAATAAAAACAACTGAGCAACAGAACTATGAAAGGACAGAAGAAGAACATGAAACAGATACACAGAAAGGAAGAGAAACATAATGAAATAAAAGAGAGGGGAGAGATAGACAGACAGAGTGATATTGGGAGATGAGAAGAGGCCAGACTGACATTGAGAGAGGAAGTGAGATGATGAAAGCAACAGACATAAGTCGGATATAGAGAGAGAGAGACAAAGACAAAAAACGGACTAAGCAGAGACAACAAAATTGAGAGAAAAAAAGAAATGAGAAAGGTAAATAGATCGAAAAACCATTAGAATGCTTGCAATTATTGACTAGGCTTCATTTGAGTGCTTGAGTAAAATTGGAGACACTGGTAAGATTTAAGTTTGCCGATCGAATGATTATCTGTTCTCAAACAGAGTCCTCGAACATTTCTGGTACGAAAACAGTCATTTGTAGTGTATACACTTGGCGGCACATGGCATTAATGTAGCTATAGTTTTTTTCACTCGGACAACTCCTTAACAATTAGCAAGCCACTTTTGAAGCGGCCTCGACGAGAAAATGTTCATGTTAGAGAGACGTATAGTATAGTTCGTTTCACCCACCCATGACTTTCTACAGTAATCTTCCGAATTTTCAAGCGGATTTATTAAACCAACAAAGTGCCTCTTAGACCTACTGTATTCTATGCTTGTAGTAACCAATGTGGAAAACAGAATCACGAAGTTTAGGCTATTTCCAATGCCTAAAGATATGAAAAATTGACTTGAAAGTTTCATGATCTTACTGTAGAGGGCTACTGATGCGTGAAACAGACTATATCTTAGCCTGTCTTATTGACCAGCATGCTCCCTCGCTTTTGTAGCTCGCTAATCGCAGAAAATTGGCGCTAATCGTTCTGAGCCATTTTCCTGAGAATTCGGCAGTATGCCAATGGAACTTGAAATTAATATGTTTTAGAGAAATGTTCTCTGAAAAGAATTTCAAGCCACGTACTGTAACAAAAGTTAACTATCGCACCAGGGAGACTTTTACTGATTTGAAAACATTAATATGGTGAAAACCGCGTGAAAATTCTGTTGACACGTTGCCGAGGTCTCAGTGGGAATGATTTGAACTATAGACGTAACTGGATAGACTTGAATTTAGTGCATAACTCCAGTTGGTTGGACTTCATTAATTACTTTCATTTCATAATAGTCGTTGTTTCCCTCTGGCCTCAGGTCATCACAGGAACGCGTGTCGTTGAAAAGATACCAAGACGCGTAAGTGAGATAAGAAGAAGTAATAAAAGCTTTTCAGTGTAGATGGCCCAGCTATTTATTTCATTATTTAACAACCATCAAAGCCAGATTTGATACGTATCAGACAATTTAACATTTAGAATATTGGAGTTGATCGAACAGATTTTGGAAACCCAAAGTCACATCTTCTCTATGTTTTACTTTTTGTTTATGTTTCTACGTCTGAAAAAAACTCAGTTTGATCTTTATGATGTTCTTTTTTTTCAGAAAACTTCCACACTGTCTTTCGTCCAGTGATGAACTATGCAGCAGCCGCTCGTCGTGCAATTGAAGTCAGTTTATCATTCTTTTCAGTAATTTACAAACAATATATACATATATCGATATTCATCTGCCGTGATTACTATAATGATAGCACACCAACCTTTCAAAATTCGGCGAGGTGTTCCGGTTAGACAAACTTTAATGTTGTAATTTTGTCTCTAGCTTTTTATTTTTCAGGACTCCCCTTCTCCTGTACATAGAAGGGTTTCGCTGGCATCCTTCTGCTACTTCAAAAACGGGGAATTCATAAGGTAACACTTAGAACTATTGTGTTTCTATTAGTTTCATTGGAGTGCTTTCTTCTAGTTCATTATCTAGTTGCTTTTTGTCAAGAACTCTTATTGCATCAATGTTTATGTTACAGAACCGCTCATTTGAAAGTGGCTGCCGTCTTTGGCCAAGCTAACGAGTTTCATTTTCTTCTCGGAGATTTCTTCAATAAGACAATTTATCTTCATATTGAGCAGAATCGCATAAATTTCGCACCGATGCCAGGACAAGTGAGTGTTTTTTTGATGTTCATCTGTTTGATGTATATGGATACAATACAATACACTACATTACAAGCTCTGCTTTTCTCCCGTATCACTGAGTGAAGGTGTTGTTGGCCTCAATAGGGCGCTGGGAGTTGAAGGAAAATAGTCTTATAGGAAGTCAACGGTTATTTAAACCAAACTAAAAAGATATTTCAATTCGGGCTGTTCTGATTATTTTTAGAATAAATAGTTAACGTGTATATGTTGTGTATTGTGTATTTATGGTGTAAGGTAGATGTGTGTAGATTAGGGTTGTTAATCCAGTTCAAAATTTCGAGTTTTCGAGTTTTGGATAGTTTCGAGTTTCCGATTTTCGAGTTTTGGAAAATTCTCGAGAATTTTCGAGTTTTTTCGAGTTGAGTTTTGAGTTCGACTTTAACAACCCTAGTGTAGATGTCATTTCATCATGAACACAACTCGTTGCGGATGAAATCCTCGCGTGGTTGTAAGTTATGAGAATCATGAGCTCCAACGTTTTGTCTTCAGATTATTATTATTCGTAACGCGGTGTGGAAGAAATCGAACAGATCGAATGTTTTCATGGGTGAGTTGTTTCGCCTGAAATGACGCTAATTTGTCAGATTTTCCGATTTTAGACAGAATGAGGAAACTGTGTAAGCCAACAAGATTCGGGTTACTTTAGTCCATTAATTTTGAATACTCCACTGTTTCATTGTATTCATATTATTTACAAATCTTTCTTAACATCTTTAGTTGTGATAATTTTGGAAATTTGATGTATAAGGACGAGCCAAATTTTCGAGAAAACTCAGACGTACAAGAAATTGTAACCTAGATGAATGCTTGTGGTCTTTACTGTTGACAAGGTGAATTAACCAACAGAACCGTTTATTCAATAGTTATCAGTTTAACTGAGGCACCGCTAAAACCTCGATTTCCAGCACCTTCCGACTCATCTTATTTTGAAATTTATTCGGATATTATTGTTGACGTAGCAATGACTCAGTCGGTTGTAGTTGAGCCGCTGGTCCTGGAAAAGTCGTCTTGGAGAACAGTGATAACTCAACACCGGTTGGTCATGTTTTGTATTTCGAGTTAACTATAGTTCGAGCCATTCCCATTGAGAACATGGCAGTGCGCCAATGAGTTTCCGGACAGTAACATTTTGTAGTTTTTAGCTTTTCAAAATGAGGCAAATTTCTGTAAGTGGTTTTGCACCCTTCGCACCGCACGTGAGCAAAAATAACATTTACAAAACGTGTTTTCTTCTGAAAAACATGTATTCGAAAGTTGATCAACCGCTGCCCAGGTCTAAGAGGGAATGAAATTTACTCTGTATCACCTGATTGGAAAATCTGTTACCATTCTAAGGTTTTTGTTTTTCAGAAATGTGGTATTGCGCTATGAGGGATCCCTTCGGAATAGATCAAAGTCGGATATTATTGTGGAATCTCTGGTCTTTTACACTACTGATAGTAAAGTAGTAGAATTGACTTACTACGACACGATGACGAATAATTCAATTGGGCTCATTTCCGGGAAGGTCAGCAAAACGTAGTTTTGAAAATTTAACGGGAGTGAGATTGAAACTATCCAGAAAACGTTCGAAGTCAATGTAGGTAATTCGTACGGTTGAGAAAAAAATTGATGACAGTCTGTTTCATGTAAAGCTGAAAGTTTTTCGTTCAATAATGAGAGTGTTCCGCATCATTAGATCCAAAATAGTATAAATGAAACCGATAGAACAGGGTACACATATTTGTATTGAAAACATATGTAGATTCAGCGTTAAATGTGGTAATGCCAGTTTTTCAGTGGTACCAGGTTACTGACACTTTCTTCAATGGTCTTCATGCGGAGGATATTCCGTGGTGCCACGCACGCCTGCGTTCCACAGACTTCACCAAATTTATATTGTTCCAAGAAGAGTGATATATTATTCCTACATCATTTCATAATGTTTTTTATAAGGATAAATTTTGAGAAAAAACTCTCCACAAAACAAGAACGGAACTGGTGCGGGGTGATAGTGCTACTGAATGCAAGATACTGCGCTGTGAGATACTGTTGTGGAATATTCGATTCAACTACACAAACACTAATACCCTCAAACATTTACTTTTTCATTCAACCATCGAACAGAACAAGTTCAACTTGAAAAACACGCAGAAGCAATGTGTGTCATTAAACCACAAATCTAGAATAACTAGCGATCTTTTCTCTAAATCAAATAACTTGTGATTTCGATACAGTTCTCGTTTGTCACATGAAAGGCATAGTCAAGTTGTCAATTATTACAAGGTTGAAACGTATGCGTTCAGCTGTGAACAATTATACTATACAGATATTCTCACGGCTCTAACCGCCTTGCTCGGAATGAAAGTTTGTATGAAACATCAAAAAAGTGAACTTATCCCTGCAAATTCACTTGTTTAGTTCAATCGCTCAAACACTGATATTTAAAACATTTATTTTTTCAAGCAAAAACTATCAAAAACATCAAATTAACCCGTATAGAACAACACGTATACGCAATGTAATGGTGAATTGTATAATTACAAATATGCAACACCTAGCGAAAAAACAATCTCTACAAACTTTGTGGCTCATTATGGTATCTCGCTTCTGCTTGCACGTCAAGCATATAAGCGACACTGCTTTCGTTATCGAGCAGCACTCGCACTATTTGATCGTATCCGCACGTACTACAAACGTGATATACGTGATATTCCCACAATATTCTGGTATCCTGCCAAGATTCTAGTTTCTTCTTTTCTTATTTTACCGGTCTTTCCAACTTCCAGGAGACCGCATCTATCGTTTTCGGATGTGTACGGAGGGAATGGCGACGTCATAAGAGAGAACAGACGAGCTAGTGGAATCGTCTCTGAAGAAATGTTGGTTCATATTAAATCTGAAGACAAGACTAAAGTTATTTTAAGAAAATTAGTATATGAATATCAAAGAAGGAAAGGGAAAAACTAAATTTTCAATTTCGACCAAGACAGGGCGGTATCAAACCACATATACGGGGATAGGGCCACACACTCCGTGAGCTTGGTTTGAAAAAAAAAAACGAACCCCATATGTTGGTCGGAGGAGAAGCGGGATATGGTTAAAGTTGCACTCAGAAAAAATTAAGATGTACAATAAGATTCTTTTCACAGAAAGCCTGACCGTCGAATGCACGTTCGCCCAATGTTGCTTAGTAACGCCTCCAGTGCTGACTACATGCTTTATATTCGCCAGTAATACGTTTTTTTGAAAACATTTGACTAGGTATGCGGTGCGTCTACAACGCGAAGCCTCGCAAACGAATCGGCCAGATGACTTTTCAATTGGATTTGCGTAACAAGCGGAACGATAGTAGGTTTGCGTTTTATTTTTTTACGTAATCGCCAAAGGATCATATAGGCTTGGAGCTCAAGTTTAACTTTCTAAGGTGTTTTTTGTGGGCTGGACATACTCAATCCTGGTGAGAAAACACGCCAAGACAAACTTTACACGTAATCGAGTTTGAAATTGAAATGTAAAACATTTCGAGTATGAATCGACTCGAGAACAATTCCAAACCGTAGTTCACATTAGTACAAAAACAATACATTGAACCTTAAAACTCAAAACTTGGGTACACACCTGTACGTATCGACAACACTCTCTTCGGCATAGCGTTTCGTTGTGAAAATGGAGTCAAAATGGTAGAAATGGCGATGATCCAACCACCACAAACAACCGCCAACCAGGATACACGCGAGAGCTGGAACCAGGAACGGTACCGATAAAACAAAATTCAATGTTTTCATAAGTTTTTAATTTTTTAACGTAAATGGCGGCTCCCATTCTGAAACACATCAAAGCTTGCCTACGTGTAACTATGAAATGCATTTTGTTGATGGAGTGAAATACGTTTAGCTGTAATAGTACGTATTTGATTCAGTGAACAACTTAAAAAACGTTTGACTTACTACATTATTATCTTAATGCCTTATGAACAAACCTGTGAAACACGTAGCATGAAAACAGATGGACGGTCTGAAGTGTAGAATTGTGGTCCCTTCGTCGTTGTCGAAGCGTATCGTCATTCTTCGAGGAATGGTCCAGATGAAAATGACGTCACCTTCAGAGAAAAATTGTATTTACTAGAAGACAATTGAATAGTCACGTAAGAGTAGCATTGTTATGAGGCATCGTGCACTTTGTCGTTACACGTTTCTGAGTTCTGCTGTGTTTAACATGTTTCACGTGACTGTGCTGTTGACTAACAGTATAGATAGGGAAGTATCTGGGTTGTAGTTTGAAATGCATGATCATCAGAGATTATCGAAGTACGATGTGAATCACAGTACAAACACGCAGATCAGACCAAAACCTTTTTTCCGGCTTCATACTGAACTTCTACAATTCTGCGTGTCACGCATTGTTGATGTTCATGTAGGTATTTTTTGAATAACGAATACTTCTGTGTACACGTTTTCAGCATATATACTATTGTAAGTCGATTTTTGGTGTTTCGAATACAAGACATAACCCATGTATGGGGAAAGTTGATATTGTTGTTGTGTTTGTCTGTTATTGAAGAGCTCACCGATTCCCATGCAAATTCCAGTGAAGAATATGAGCCTCGAGTACATGCACGGTAGAAACATCAAACAGAGTAGGGCTATAGACCAGCAGAACAGAGAGAGCCACAGCATAAACGAGGCATAGTAACCTGAAACTTGATCTCCTTTACAGAAAATTCATGTATAAACAGAGGTCACAAGATAAGAGGCTCCATCATGTGAACAACTGTACTACTGGTTCAGAACATGTCACAATCGTAAACCTTTGAAAGCTGGATCAATGCATATTATTATTGGGTTGGGTTTTGTCAAGGCGAATAAATACAGTGTATCTCGCTGTGCTTGCGGTTTGATCGCGTTGTTTTCAGTCGTAATTTGTTTCATATGAGCTTTATCGAGATAAAACTACCATTATCGTGCGCAGCGCTGAGCGCTGCGCAGATTAGTTTTTGCTCAGAGGTCTGCAGACAATCCAGAACAGTTTATCAAATTTTTCTTCAAAGTACGTCGACCTTTTTATTTGATTTTCGCATGAATCACTGAAAGGGCAACACGTCTACAAAACATTAAGTTTACGTTCCGAATAAAATTTGTTGAGAAGAGTTAGAGGGCCCAACGTCTCGCAAAAATGGCTTCCGTGCTCGGCGGCGGCGGCGGCGACAAAAGTGTCCGCCTCCTCAAATCTCGGCATAGTTTCGCTCAAAACTAACTTATTCCGAAAATTCTTACACTGTTGACAAGCTATAAAAAAGTTGAGGTATACGTATTTTTCAGGTATGTCTGAAATTCGAATATTATGTGTGAGAGGGCCGAAAATATTCTCGCAAAAAATCATGGATAGACCGGTTTCGTGAAAATAAAAATGAAAGAAGAGTTTAACGTGTTTTCCAATGAAGAACTCATGACAGGCGGGTACTGCTTGGTTTTCTCTCCTATTCACAAATCTCAATGGCGGATTGGATGAATGCTCTATTCACGCACGGCGAACGAAGATTCGATTTCTGCCTGGAGCACAAAAGTTGCTCTCACTTGAAAGGTTACAACTACGCCAATCAATCTGAACTACGGCGCCGTTAGAAACTTCAATAGAACCTCATGACATTCCTTGTTTAGCTTATTGTTCAAAATCATCATTTTTATCAAAAATGACCGTTACTTCGTACTATAGAAAAAAGAGTTCAATTAGTATAAAAAACGGGTGTGAAGAATATAAAGATTAGTTTTGTTTGAAACGTGTGAAAGAAATATGAAAGAAGAATCCATTTTTTTCTGAAATTTCAAACCGAGCGAGATTAACCTTTTCCTCAAAATATTTTTATTGGACTTCTTTCATATTTCTTTCACACGTTTCATCCAAAACTAATCTTTACTTTCTTTACACCCTTTTTTTATACTAATACTATTAGGTTTCAGATGGAATGCAGTTTTTGAACAGAGACATTTGAACAAAGATATTTTTCGACCCACCTGCCACCCTATAGTGCCTGCCCCAACCAAAACCATCCACAGAGAGATATTCGATGACCTGAAGGAAGCAAATACAAACAGTTAGTTTTTATATACAAAGAGAAGTTTTGTCGAACATTTCACAACTTATTTCGAATTCACCGTTTCGCTATGATCTCGAAAAATTGAAACTCATATTAACCGGCTCCGTAAAAAGGTTGAAGATACTACTCGGAGAGTTTGGAGACCATTACAAAAATGTGAAAGAAAGCTTGGAAGTTTGAATCATTGCTATTGCAATCTAATAAAACCGACATAATTCATCTTTCATCCTTAAACATGAAAGCTCATAGAGAACCTCAGGGTCGTAGAAGTTAGGTTGTGAGCTATTCTGGAGCAATTTCACTTCTGAATGGATCTTACCTTCAGAATTGGATACGGTAGGCCTTTGCGAAGAGAGTTGTGTAATTCTCTGGACATTCGATGTACTGAAATGTATAACGTTAGGTTGTGGTTATTCTTTGATGCCATGTGGTTTCCGCTCAAGAGATGTATGTATTAACAAAGTATAATACATCGACAAATATGTCCTTTATTGGAGGGCTCAGGTTTTAAATCTGAATTATCACCACGTAAATCATTTGTCGAAAACAGGCAAGCATGAAGAGGTGAGGCAACTCCGGTCTAATCCAGGCAAAAAGGTCATCCAAAACAAGCAAAGAACTCATTTATTGCTTCGTCGTTTTTTTAAACTTTTTAGTACGTACCTTCAGTGAAAGCAAATCTTTCGTTGTATTTTAAAACAGAGTGATTTCGTTTAGTGGGATCGTGACGGAATTCGGGACCTTAAATGTAGAAATGAGAAGCACTCAATTGAAGAGGTTCAGAAATACGACAGTCAAAAATAAGTGAAGTTTTTCTAATTGACATAACTTTCCTTATCGACTTTCATGAATTATGTGCCGCCCATGTGTTTTGAACACGCGTTGAAAGCGTGAGGCACCCAAGCTATCTGCTCTACTGACTGAGCGTTATTTGACCTGCAGATCGGGCTTCCACCCTGATTGTGTTGAAAACTTTTGAAGAACTTTTGTGAGTTCATCTAAACTGACTAACTGCTAGTCAAACGTACGTTCACGCGAACACGTGCAAAAATAACGTACATAAAGTTAAATTTCTCGCAATTCATGAAGAACACCGAAGCTGATGTTTTTCACTATTCACGTGACTACAGTTATGGTTCGAACTTTGTGGTAAAACTCACTGATGAGTGTAATATTCATGTGCTGCAGTCCGACCTGAACCATAAGGGTAGCGTCCATCTTCTCACTTGAGAATGCCTTGTACTGGGACTTGATATGACCATCGGCCCGGTGCCAGCAAGGATGGTAAAGAGAGACTGGAAAACGATTGTAGTATAGTTTTTGTAGTTTGCTGTCCGTGTACGCCATAACTTACGAATTTCAACTAAAACACAGCGGTATCGAACTACAAAGACATAAAAAATAGCAACACGACGCCAACAGGGGTGATACAGAGCAAATGGAGCCCATCTGTAGTTCATAGATATTGATCTAAATTATGATTTGATCTCGATATACGCCATAACAACCTACGGACTTGCTTTGGTAAGAGCAAAAGCTTTCGAATCCAATTTACCACAGTTGACGGAGAATCGAAGACCAACCATATTTTTGTCATTACAACAATGTAAAAAAAAACCGAGAAGAAATAAAAATTAGTCAAAAAATCACTCCGGTAACGCATTCTGGGTAAAGCAAAATAATCATGATGAACTCTTATTTTCCATAGTTGTGTTTTGCTTGAAAATCATTTTCAAAAGTTGAGGAATTGGTAGTTTAAGCGATGAGAAGATTTATTATCATATCCATATGCCGTGAGTCATTTCAACGGGAACACGTTATATCTGTCCATCTAATTCATGCGGGTGTCATATTAAATGAGTATGACAGGAATTAAACACACGTAGGCTGAATAATATTCTAATTTACCGTTCGAAACACGTAATGGAATCCAAACTGTTATCAATTTTTGAGGGGTTTCCTATAGTTAAGGTTTTTGTATAGTTTCATTACTATATTTATACTAGTTGGAAACAATAGTTCAAGGTCTTTAGGTTGAGAAGAAATTTCATGTTATATTCCAGATTACGAATATCATTATCTTTCAACTGAATATTTTTTCTTCAACTGAATCAATGTAGCCGTATTTTTGCTTTTCCATCCATTGAACGCAAGCAGACAACCAGTTCTAATTGGAAGCAAACAATACAAAAAGATGAGAGATAGAACAGGGAGAATACAATAAAAGCATGTTGCAATAGACACAAATAGGTTTACGACAAATGTTTCTAGTTTTTTTTTCGCAAAGTAAAGGAGTTTTCAGCTGTATTTTAGTGCTGTTTTACATAAATGTTACAGAAATCATGAGTACCACGAAGAAAAAACTGGCGATGAATGATAACAAAAGGTAAACTCTGGCCAAATATGGGTAGAATAAAACGAACTTCGTCTGAATTGGCTTTGGTGTTTTTATCTCGCTTCGTCAGGCCCCTAACACAAGTCACATATATGTTTGGTGAGCTACATAGTATTACCATATATACTAATCAACTTTATTTCGTGAGATATATTGTATTTCCACTCCAAAAAGCTTACCTGATATCGTGGCTCCTACGAACATCAAAAATAGAAAAGAAAGCGAGGAGGCTAGTCGCAGTTTCCGAATTCCGAATTGAATAATCAGAAATGCAATTGAGGGAATAATGAATATGGAGAACAACCCGATTATATGTGTATCTGTAAAAACGGAAATCATGCACAACATAAAACTCATTGTACACGTTGTAAAGTGCTTGGTGTTTGAAGCTGTGTTGAAACCATTGATCTAATTTTCACTACACCTTCTTCTATGCGGAATTAGAAAAATTCAACGTCTTCATTGTTTCGTTGAGAGCCTGAAAACCTGTGATCCACATTCAAGTTTGAAAAATGGGATTGAAAACTATAAACCAACTGTCTTGAAAACACAAAATTTGCAAGAAAAATTCATAAACCGACCAACAGTGACTCGGGTTCTGTCCTCTCCGTAGAAAGTGGGGGCTCCATGCTCGCGGAAGGCGGTAAACCATCCGAACATGTCACATATGCTGTGAAATGGAAGGAGTACAACTTTCAACGAATATCAGTATCAAGAATACAAATCACATATGTACAAAGTACATAAATATGTTTAAAAGTTAGAGGAGATTGCGAGGAAAAAGGTGTAATCAATAATCAGAGAACTAGTTAGAGAACGAAAGTTGGAAAACGAAATAGAACAAAGTGTAAAGTAAAAAGAAGTTTTCAGGAGTGAGCATATATTAATTGTAGTTCGATCGATATGCGCCGCAAGAAAACGTTTACGGGATCAAACTACAAACACAGCGGTTCGGACTGAGATGTACAGTATCGAACCCTGGGCGGAAAAAACCTGAGCGAAACCTATAATTTTCTGGTTTACCTATACTTTATACATTGATGGTCTGCACATACTTGTTCCTGTTTTCTGCATAGACATGCCAAAAAAGTACTCTTCAAAAAACAGGAGTATTGCCAATAACAAAGACTCCTTGAGAACAGCTATGGAAAACCAGGAAAAAGGTGTCAATAGCTCAATAGTGGAGGCTCAATGTCGAAAAGAGGCAAAAGACAATTGTGTTCGAATAGTCAATACTGAATCGTTTGATTTTATGTTTTTTTAAGAAGAATAATGTCAAAAGAGATTATAATAAGAGCATCTTGAAAACAATTCGCAAGACATTAGCTGAAAGCAAAAACCATAACACAGAGTACATGCAGAACCGGTTTTTCAAAACGTTACAGCAACAAAAACAACACGGAAGTAACGAGAACTATTAGAAAGAAAAATATGTTTTTTTCTATTTCTCATCCGCAGATTAAGGATGTTCACTACAGTTTGATTTACAGTTTTGTTTCCCATTATACATAATTTCCAATGTTCAAGAAACGTTGCTTATTTGGTAACATCAAACCGCACATACTAGAAAAAGTGAAAACATAATTGAGATTATATTTCCATATTCTGGAAAAACTGAAAAAGAGGGACTAGGACGAATTGAGAATTGATTAAATTTTCCAAAGATAGATATTTGTCATGTATCCCACATAATTTGAATAATGGTCGGCTAACCCGCTGCGCGGTTATCGAATCTGATCCCCCCTATCAACGAAGAATTGCGCCTGCGGGCAAACTTGTTTCCGACCCCCGTAGGGTATGAATAATCCGTGGATTTCCGACTACGAGACAAGCAAATGACCCATGTTCACAGGTAGTTAAACTGGTCGTAAACACAAGTAATACGTGAAAAACATACGTGAATAATGTTACGTTACGAATTGTAATCTGTTTCACTTGTAACACGTTTTTACACGTTCATTGACACGTGTACAGCTGCTGAAGTGTGCTTGTAGAAGAAAAGTTGTGAAAGGCCAAAAGATATGAATAATCCGTGAATTGCAGATTACGATACAAGCAAACGACACATGTTAACAGGTAGTTAATCTAGCTTTACATGAAAAGTCACGTAAAAAGCATACAATCTTGTACACATCCATGGTATGTTAGCGAAAACTTTGGAAATAGGAGAAATTGGGCGATTTTGGTACGCTTAAGGTTGGTGAATGGTGATGTACTTTTCTAAACATAGTATTCCGACCCCCATAGGTATGAATAATCCGTGATTTTCCGAATACGAGACAAGCAAATGACCCATGTTCACAGGTAGCTAAACTAGTAGTAAGTGATATGAGCACGTAAAACGTGAAAAACACGCACTTGTGTTTTAAAGCCACATTAACAAAAATTATGAAAATTGGAGAACGTGTTCAGTTTTGGCACGTGTACGGTCGCTAACGTATTCTCATGAAAAAAGTGTTTCAGAAGGTTAGGAATAATCTGTGGATTTCCTACTACGAGACAAGTAAATGACACTTGTAGACAGGTAGTTCGATGTGTTTCACTTGTAAAAACACGTAAAAATGGTTGCTATCGGCACGTTCATAGCTGCTGACGTGTTCTTATGAAATAGATTTTTGATGAATTAGTCAGGTGAAAGGTTAGAGAAGAATCAGCGAGTTTTCATGGTTTCTGAATTGTAGGATGAGCAATTCTCACACTTTATTTATATAAAATATTTAATATCACATTTCTTATGAATAATAGATGAAAAGATTGAAGGTGAACAAGACGAATTAATGGAAAGGAACAATACCGGGAACGGTAACAAAAAGAATAATAGAAAAAATTCATATGACATGCGATTTACAAGAAATATAGAAGGAAACACTAGCAGAAAATATACATCATTGCTCTGAATTAATGACCTAAATAAATTTGTCAGTGTCCATTCCATACCTGGCCTGGGTTATAGATTGCACAACATTCTTGAATTTCAAAAGCAAAATGTGAGAAAAAAATTAGCGGTATCAAAATTTCGGCCAGGTTTAACTTCCGATGGGATGAAATTGTTTTGAGAAATTGGTTTTAAAAAACTTAGTCGATTGCAAGAGCAATTGAAAATCTATACTGGAGAACAGTAATGGTAAATAAGAATGTTTTGGAGTGATAGAGCGTGAAATAAGGGAATAAATAATATGAAGACTATTGAATAGTTTCGTTCAAACCATTTAAAATAGAGAAAAGACAAAAGTAAAAGTAGGAAATGTCTGGTGTCTGGGTGGGGGACTAAAACAAGTCCTGTGGTCATTGAAGAGAGGATCGTACAAACGATCGAACTGAACTAGAACTTGAAGTGTTTTGCCGCCTGAATTGAGAGCTATATTCTTAGAAAAATTCCGTGGAACGGTACATACATCAGATTTTGAGGATTTCCAGTAAAACTGACAATTTATATTCTAGAGTTTACGTTAAATGTTGATATCCTGATTACTTCTAGTATGATCGAATCCTTAGTTCCAGTTGAACTTTGATCTTTGATGATATCTTGGTACTACTAACTAAACATACATTGAAGAAATAAAGGTAGGAAGCAAAATGTACAAAGAAACAGAAGTATATTCGTGTACCGACACCCATGTTGAATTCAGGCGGAATTTTCTATACTGTCATAACGAGCCCGACTTCAGCGAAACGATTAGAACCTGTTGTTTTTTCTATCAAAAATGCACACCAGCATTTAAAAAAACGCTCAAAACATGGGCATCGATTTCTGTTCAGGACAGGTTATATCGTTCGTAAACATGATCGATGGATTGGTTTTCGACTTCTAAAGGAGTAGCAGAACCGCGTATAGGCATGACCACTGGTGGCGCGGGAAAAAGCGGATTCGCGCCAGTATCAGGGGAAATAGCTGTAAGAATAATAATCTTGATTGTAGTTTGATCTCGATGCTATGAATTACGACTTTCGGGATAAAATCATCGGATCAAGCCCCAAACACAGCGGGGTAGGATAACTAACCTACATCGTGCAGGCTTCCGTATCTAACAGCAAATAAAGGTAAACTCAAGGAAAGTGATACTAGGAGAGTCGAAGAGAAAAGGAGTGTATAAAGTGCTACGTTTGCCTCTACCCCAGACGTAACCACTTAAAATCAGGATATCTTTCAAAAACTTCTCAGCTGCGTTATATTGTTGTTCCAATGCCAGCTTTGACTTTCGGAGACTTACAAAGTATGCATACAACATTCATCCTACGTAATGTTTTAAATATAAGAGTGTTATTATAAAGCTTAAATATTTTCGTATGCAGCTCTGACTTCTATTACGAATATTTTCGACAAACTGTGTGCGTGAGTACTGTAGAGGTCTCAGCAGAGGGATGAACTATACCACACGGCATTTCATCATAAAGTTTACTTATTCTGTCAAACAGCAATTAGAAGAACTCCACTTGGCAGGTACTGTTGTTGAGTTCTGCTATGTCTATAGTTGGAGTAGTTTTACCGGGAACACGTTTTGCCGCGGGCGAGCTGCGCGCGACGTGCACTATGCGTCAAATTGGATCCATTTTCACTACTGGCAGTTTCAGAACGGAAAGGAAACCTGTCGCAGATGGTTTAGTGGCTTTGCGGCAGAAAAAGAAAACAGACGAGCGTAACTGAAGGAGAAAGAGGAAGTGACACCATGCGCGGAGGTTTTCATGAACATCCCAACCTGCGTCTCCTCGAACATACGCTATTTCTCGGATTTCACTCGCCGCTAAGATACCGGTCTAGCAAAATAGTGCGCGATGCGGGAGACGCAGAATGGGAAATAACTGCCTATCATGTGCACTCTGCTGAATAATGTCACCAACTGCTCATGAGATTCTGTGGATTACCTGTAACACTTGGAGTTCGCGAATATTTCATTTAGTGTTTATGAGCTTCCACAAATGAGGTCATGTAAAGTTTTCATGAGTTGAGAGGGATTGATACCAAAGTTGTGTGAAACAAATAACTCCGCACAAACTTTTAATAATGACAACATCCTTTCTTTTAACGACAAGAAACCAGCTCTGCGGGTGTGAATTTTAAAAACAAGTGTAGATTGAAGAGAAAGAACATAAAGTCGTTCTTTGGAGTGCGGTCTTCTTTTGCGATTGCATCTCATATGCATACAAGTCGATAAATCGGGCAGAGTAATTGCAGGGACGAATCATGTGTCGGTGAATGGTTTTTTGTGAGTACGAACTCATAGTATTACTTGATACACACTGCTGGTGAGAGCCGTGTTACTATGGAAAGTGATCATTGTAGTTTGATCAGCTTGATCACGCGGTTATCAACGAGTTTCGACCGAAAAGCAACAGGATCAAACTACAAATACATCAGAAAAGGGCAACGTACACCGTATAGACTTGCTCCGGCAGCAGTGAAATGGATAGCATCACTCTGTTGTAACCCTAGTTGTTTCTGTAGATTATTTCGATATCAAGCTGTGAAACATGCACCAGAACTCGAGATCGGTGTCAACTAGGTCAAAATTTTGTGAGGCGAACCGAGTATACTGTTAGTCACATGCACGGTCACGTGAAACATGCTAAACACAGCAGAACTCACAAACGTGAAATGACAAAGTGCACAATTCCTCATTAGAATGCTAACTTAACGTGACTATTTAATTTACTTCTAGTATAAGAACTTAGGTTTCAAGGCAAGCGTCACACTCATATACCTGTTTAAATACTAGATAGAGATAGATTGAGCAAACCACAGCTAGTGTCTCGGAACGAACCTCTACAAAGCTCAGAACTGCGGATGGAAGTGATTCGGTCAGTAGTAGCGGCTCACAAATTATATTTGTCAAAATTCATTGTTTCATGAATGTTGGTTGTGTATTCCGATCCGAATGATAGTACAACATTTCCATGGAAAAAAATGATAGATCGACAGATTGTGAATTTACCAAAATACAACCAGTGACATGCATGATCTAATTGTAGTTTGGTCGTGCAGCATCATAGCACACGGATAACAGCGGGAAAATCATACATACAATATGAAAATGTAACATCAACGTAACTCAGAAGTATGATTGAGTCAAGTTCAAGGGAAGTACGGCGGTATATAATCCTTGTCGACGGGGAGGTCGAGTTTATTTTATGCTGCGAATACTCGACCTGTTTCCAGCACCTCGTTACATCGAACAAGAGGTATGGAATGGGATTGACTAGATAGTACAATGGAAGGCCAGAGGTTGCGCTGCGGCAAGAACGGAATGCGTTGAAGCACAATGGAATGACTAAGCTATCGGAACAGCACGGGATGCCAGTTGGGAAAATCGCGTTGGGTACGTCGAATATTCAGTTTACCGTATTCTCACTAATAATTGAACGCATTGTATTCTCCCTAGCTCTGGACTACCCATTTTATTTGCTGAGTTCGCAGTTTAAAGGAACCGAAAGAAGTTGAAAAAATTCCTGAAGTAGTACATGACATTGTATCAATAACAACAACGGAATGGGTTGAATCACAATGAAATGACTAAGCTATCGGGACAGAACGGGATGCGAGCTGGGAATATCTCAGGGTACAGATCTACAATTTGCTGGGTAGATAGTTGAAAGGAACCGAAGAGAGTTGAAAAATTATGTCATATAAAATTTGTATTATTAGACACATTTATCCCTAAGCTATAAAAGTTTTGCAAAGTGCAATTGAGAAAAAGACAGTAAAAGCAAGAAAACAAAGAAAGAATGAAAAGAGAGAAGACAAGAAAGGGCGAGGAAGGAAAAACGCGAGGTAGTAATGCGTTGCCACGATACATTTACATATTGTTATTAGGCAAACGTAAAAGCTGGCGGTGAATATTAAGGAGTCGACATCTGTCCCAATTGAGGCACAATATGCGTTTATTTGTAATATTGAGCGACAATTATGCAGTGTAACATAGGTCTATATGACCTCTCCTTCTAGAAAACACCAAACGGGTTGACGAAAATAGTAGTACAGAAGAAAAATGAGCTTCGCGAAAATGAGAGCCTAATGAAAGACATTATAGTAGAAGTACATTCAATATTGAGGTGACCTTGAGAATGAGTATACTGTAATCATCGTAATGTTTCATGCGTCGTCATCAAAAGCGGAGACGTCTATTTGAAACGGAGAAAATGATCAAACTCCTAACAATCGGAAACATAAAACATCTGCTTCTCTGTAAATAATATTATACTCTTCAAACCATGTTTGCATGATTATTACAGTTTCATTAATATATGCTTTGCACTGAAATTGACCTTCTAAACGTGCATTGTCCTTCCGAACAAACGTTCCAATTGATCGTATACCTAAGCACGTGAAAATATTACGTGGGTCACTTGGTGCAGTTGTCTAAATCCCACTTATCATTGTATTTTTATATTTTGCGATAACTGGATTAGTTTTTTCTTGGCTCCATAATGACTGTGATAAGCGAACAATCACACTCCTACCGCAAATGCTACCGCTACTTCTCCTGCTCCTTTTTATACAAAACAGCTGGTGAGATAAAAATTTTTTCTATATATCTGTAGTGGTTCAGAACAGTTGGAATGATTTTTGTTGTTATTAGGGCAAAAATGCATGATAAACAAAATAATACTTTGTTATATCAATTTTTACAAAAAAATCTGGTACACTTACAAAACATTGCTCGTTCACGAATGTCTATGTGTGCATTTCACGTGAATATAGGGGTGTTTTTAGTTCTTTGTCATTGCTGCGAGTTGTGGATGGAACAGAAAATGATGATTCAATTTTGTTCAAAATAACAATTCGATCACACCCTATATGCATGAAAAACGCTTTGTGTAACTTGAATTGGAGTTAAGAAGATGTAAAATTTAAAACGGTTGAGTCAAAACATGACGAAACTTCAACGAACGTGATTTGGATGCCAACCAATCTCTTTCCAGCAGTATTTATGAACGAAACCAACTTCATAAATGGAATATCCCATCGTAATAGGAGAACACTCATCGAATAGGCTTGCTTTACATGGCGCAAACCCTCTAAGGAAACTTCCACTTCCCAGTTTCTAAGTATTTCGCAACACTTCATCGGTGACGGTTGACCATCACGATATTCACTTTTTTGAAATCATAACTTTTTGATTGACAGCGTCCAACTTCAAAGGTTTCTCCTAATTGACATTTTGCACTTTTTATCACTATCAGTGGCGGAAGCTGAACGTCATGAGCCTTGTGATTGGGAGAGATTTTTAATTGAAATAACTGGGAAAAAATGGAGTGAACTGGAATGATAATTACTATGGAAGTGCAAGACAGAATGTTGTATTCTTTTTTAAATTTCCCACATGACTTCTGAAAAATAGAGAAGCATTATTCACTCTTTCATAGTTTCGCGACTACTCAATAGTTGATGAAAAGCCAGCTATTACAAATTACAGTGAAACATCGCTGGAGCATGAGCTGAAAGAGAAGTTGTACCGAAAATGTTGGAAAGCGTGTCAACAAAAATACACGAACAGCTCCTCAGAAAACGCGGTTCTGTCGTTGATCAACGATCGATTTGACTTGGAAAAACATGAAGAGCACTGCCGGTTAGTTTTTTCATAATGTGAAAATGTAGGTATAGTGTTCATTTTGGCAACAAAAACAGCAAAAAGTCGGAGCAATTCTCTTCACAACGGTTTTACGAAACTCATAGATTATCTATTTTAAGGTTTGTGAATATTGCTGTTGAGAAAAACCGGACGAGCGTTTAAAAAAATATGCTAAAAAAATATCTAAAATGGGGAACCGAACCCACATACCCTAAGTAGGTAAATCTCTTTCGATACACCATTACCCAACACTGCCAACAGATTATCAACAACTACACAAGTTTGGAGTTGAGTCGAACTTGAAACTCTGTTTTTTCGAAAACTTGAAAACTTGAAACACCTTCACCTTCATAGATGGTTTTTCAGGTCGTACAACTCGTCAAAAACCTGCGCCTTCAACTGTCTGTCGTCCCCTAATCACGAGTACTATCTGAGACCTTTCATCCGCCAAAACTATCTCAACGACTTCATCTGTGTCAAACATCCCGAAGGTATGATGTCCTGTCACATCTTTTCGAGTCGTGTTCGTTGTGAAGATTATACCATGAATATGAACAGAATATATCAAGATGTCGAAGGTTCTTCGACAATACGATATGTAAGATTTAAGTGGTGGTTTCGAACTTACAAGTTCTAGACAGACATTCAGAGGTTTTCAGTAGTGTTTTGTAAAGTTTCCTGACCACGTGACCATATTTTTGTTGTTTCTCTCACTTGAATGTACTTCTCTAGAGTTCCGTAAATACCTCCCATGCTACCGCAACCATCACTCGCTCGAGTACTTCTTCGTCAAATATTTCGCGCTGGACGATCAAACAGCGCTCACTGCGACCCCGAAGACTTGTGAGTGAGTTGTTCTCAGCAGTTAGGTGAACAAAATGATAGTTTTGCGTTGATTTCGTTCATTACAGAGGGTACAGAGCAACAACAGTTCAGAAAAAAACAGTTTCACGTTCTTTTTTCTCATCATAGCAGAACAATCATGAACAGAACTGTTATCTTGAAACAGAAATATTACATGCTTTAATCCCCGTCCTTGATCCTTTGAACGGTTTTCTGTAAACTTTCAAAGTACAATCAAAGAACCAAGTGTTGCCGGAACGTCGCCACTCTGAAACTTTGAATCACCTCTTTGGCTCATGAATCCAAACCGACAATAATTTGAGGACACTGTTAACAAGATGTATTGTTACAATTATTGAGCTCGCTAAGTCTAGAAATATGTAAGGAAAATGTAGTTTTCTACCCAAATGTTCCGTTTTCTCAGTTCCCTTCGCTGTGTGACCCGCTACATCCCGGGTCTGATTCGCCAGGAGTGCGCCTCCGGAGATCAGGAGCTGGCTGCCGGTGCTGGTAACCTGATGGAGCGAATGGTCGCCGCATTTCTACGAGAAAAAGTCCGACTCAACAGAATGCGCAGATTGTGCGGAATGACTGCGGTTTAAACTGTTAATGAACATTGAAGTGGTGTTAAATTTTGTCTGTAATAAAGGGTTGGTTTCAATATTAGGACATATTAAGTCTTTCTTTAATGAAAACAAACTAAACATTTCAGTTTTGGAGAGAACAATACTCATTTTAGTTCCAACTAGTTCAGTTCGAAATTCTTAAGTGTTCTTGTATCAAAAGGTGATAGAATAGTTGCAAATTTAGTGAGGCTACCCCAGTCAGTATCACATATTTTGTTATTTCATCAGGAAGAGCATAATATTTCAGTTTTATTAAAAATGATCAGACACCAAGACAAAACAAAACCTCGAGCACACTTACAAATCTCTATCAATTGTATGAAAACCTGCTGTCTGAGACGAAAAAAGAGAGAGGGATGGAGAGAGGGAAAAACGGTTCTCTGCACGACCTCAAGGCACCTCACAAAGTGGAAATCACAATCATACTTTTTCTAACTTAGGGCGCACTTTTCATTTTGTGAAAAACAAAATGCACGAGCTACAAACTACATATACTGTACAGAAGTGAACACAGGGTTGCTGTGAGGAAAATGTGGTGAGCGACGGACTTTTGAAGAATTGAGTCAATATTTCAATAATTTCTATCCTTCTGTGATTTTCAAAATATTTTGCAGTATCACTGCGAGAAATAACGCAAATCGTTCCGACCCGACACTTCAAAAGCTCGATTTTTCTCGTTTCACAACACTACCGTGAAAACACGTGCGAATCACGTGAACAGCAAAGTCAATATGATTATTATTGTGAGGTTGGGTAATAGTGGGTGTTCTACCTTTATTTCTAGCTTCTCACGTATTTCATTACCGCACACACATGTTCTTGCAATAGCAAAAAATGATAGTTCGAAGACAATTCAAAAGTTTGATTGGAAACGGCTCAAAAATGCGTGAAAAGCGTTGAAATGAAACATTATGTTGAAAAACTTAGTTGATCCACAATCAAACAACAATAGATCTCTGTGATAATATGATGCAACGGTACATAGATTATTTGATAAATTTTGGTGGGTAACACATTTTCACAATCCAAGAAAAAAAGGCACTAAACAACGTTGGACATTATGTTTTCGTATTGCTGGTAGAAGGTATTATGCAACTATAGGAGTATGCTTAGTCTTGAGTAGAACAAATGAAAAACAAAAAACATAAACTCTGAAACATGAATAGCTACATGTAATATTTTCCTTAAAATAATCAATACAACCCATTCATGTTTCAGAGTGGTTTGCCGGACCTCCCGACGATAAAACACGTGATTTGGAGAGAGCATAGACGAACAAAGATACGTATTAGAGAAGCTCGGTTGTCGAGTGAAACGTGTGTATTGATTGATTCATAATTGGGGGAGGGGGGGGGGGTGATAATATATGTTAATTGCACGGAAACACACGGTGTAACAACAATAGAAGTTATCCCTGACAATATAAGAAGGTTGGCGCTGGGACCGGTGTGGTTACTGTAGCTGCCGCTTAGCCTGTTACTACAGTATACTGCTCTCTATCACAACGACCAGCTCTACACTTGCACATTCGAGAATAGGGGATATATTATGAGGGCCCGGGCTATATCTGGAACATCACAGAAATCAATATGGTAGACTATATGGGGGCGGCGATCGGTGCCTAGTTACGCGATATCGCGTTTAGAGTGGCTGCAGTACCACGGCGTTCTTCATCTCCGGCACGTAGCTGGGCGGTATGAATGGGTCGCCGGTGTGCGCGGTGATCTCCTCAAAGTTGTACGGCTTAACGTCATAGAACTCGACCGGGGTGGGCGACGAGTGGCCGTAGGAAGGCATCATGTAGGCGGGCTCGTTCAGCGGCGGCGGGCATGGTGCCAGCGACGCCGGCGGCATCGCGGTCATGCGCATCGCGCCCATCGGCGGCATACCTGCAAAGTCTGCATAAACCATCAGGGGGGAAGTGGGGACGACACAACAAGCAACATTTACTAGGCAGATGTTCACGTCTCCATTATTTAGTTGCGTAAAATACGAGGTGGTCACGTGAAACATGTGATGGGAATTGCACGTTTTTCTTCATAAAGTTTCGAACATTTCACAAGCCAGATGATTTTGGAATTAGCATATTACCCATTGACACAGTAGTTCACACGAAATGCCTCTGTATACTTCGAGAAGAAATTTTTTTCGAATATTAGTTGTCCATGAACCACGCAACCGTTTTATGTAGAGAGTGACAAAAAACTTTACTCTGATGTGGTAAGAAAAGCCGCTCACCATAATTGACAGCCGGATTCATCGCCAACACTCTTCCGTTTTGTTGTTGTTGTTGCTGCTGCTGCTGCTGCTGCTGTTGTTGTTGTTGATGTTGTTGCTGAGGTGGCTGCTGATGCTGCTGAGATGGGATTCCGTGCTGAAAAACGTTTGGTTTTACTCGATAAAGTTACGCAGAACGTAGAAACTGGTGAATGACGTTCAACAGAAATTTCTCGACAGTTAGATTCGGCAATTTTTAAGTATCATTCCTAGTAACAAATTGTTTTGTGTAACTCCGTAATTTTGGCGTCAATGACGGGAACCGACTAAAACGCGAAAACAGTCGAAAACCGCGCCGACTGTCGGAAATCCTGAATCAGGACCGACTTGTCGCGACGGCGGCAAAATTTATTCAAATTTTTGCATGTTTTATATGATAAGGCTAAGAAAGTTTGTGCATTTCGGAAAAAGGAGATAATTTCTACTGCTATGTTGAATGTAATCTTCAACTATAACGCGATAAACATGATAATAGGTTATTTTTCTTAGTTTTCGACCTTTTTTTTTATGAAAATTTGCTTTTCACTGTAAATTTTCTTTTCACAAAAAATTCAAAATTGGATAAATTCAATAATACCTACATTTTCACATTCTACATGATGATATTCAAAAATTTCTTCAAATTGTCTATCCTACTTCATTTATTGTCAATTTGAAGTAGTAAATGAGTAATTTTCTATTTCTGTCGCGACAAGTCGGATTGTCGGTGTACCGTCATTGACCGGTAGGTTTGCTGAGTGTTTTGTGTAATTTGCGCCAAACCGAGACATGCTTTCATGAATTTCTGAGTTTCATGAATTTAAATAGTTTGCCGATGGTATATTTTCACAGAAACTTCCACCAGTAAGTGCTAGGTGAGAGAAAAATTTACAATAGTGAAAAAAAATACCTGAACCGGCATTCCGTTGTATCCCATCTCCACCCTTCGCTTCATCTCGAAATGCATGGGTGGCGCGGAGCTCTGATCGTACGCTCGTTTTTGAGCCTGAAAACGTTTCGATGAAGAGACGTTTGATGCTTTCACAAAAAAGTGGTTCTCGATACTATCATATCACGTTAAGTTTGTACATGGTTCCACATTGCTGTCGCCCTTGTTGAATGAAATTGAGCATTGTTCTTTTAAGAATCGGAGATGAAACATACCAATGCATTTTCTATCCCTTTATTTTATAAAGTACAAAATGAGTGATGATGTTGATTTCACACCTTCATAAACTGTACCTGTCTCTGTTGATATTCGTGCATAGCTTGGGGCGTCTGGGCTGGCAGTTCTATAGAAGTGGCATTGTTGCAGCGTTTTTTCGCGCACATCGCCCCGGTCATGTAGCGGTTTTCGAAAAATCTGAAAAATAATGAATTAGCTATAAGAGATTTGGCCAGATTTCTGGTATACAACTACAACCCGTAGTGCAGAAACGTGAATTCTACTTGATATATCACGTGTAGTACATTAAAGTGGTCCGAGCTAATTTTCGCTCGGTATTAGCATTTTAACAGATACTTTTCACACTTGTTTTTCCGAAATGTGTTGTAAAGAAAACTTTGTTTCTATGAAGTAGTTGGCTTGTGAGTTAAATGAGAGTAGTAGAATTAATGTGGCATTATACTTGAAACAAGGGCCCATTAGTCTTGTTTTAGTATGTTATGTACGCATTCACATGTCCAGATTGCTAGACCATGAAACACTAGGAAACCTTTGAAAAATGAATGAAACAACAGTAGATAATATGAGTTAAAACATTAATTCAGAAACAAAAGAGCGTAATGTTCAAAAAATGGGATTTGCCTAGACGAGTATAAGCAACCTATCTCATCAGTTGGAGCAATCAGTTTTTTCAAGCAATCCATGTTCCTTCAATAGTTATTCGCCAAATTTGAGAAAATAATAAATTGACATGTCTGTTTCTCTTTCTATAATTGTGTGAATGTTTACACAACTAGTTATATTAATATTAACTTAGTTCACCTTTTATCAAGACAGACTAGACAGATTTGACAGTCGGCCATACGACAGTCCTCACACTGGTTACAACCCACTCGTGCCTTGAACGTGGGAGCATCTCTCTGAAATTAAGATACTTCGAAAAAGTTGTCAAGTTATGTTTTGAAGACTTCACCCATTCATTCGTATTTTTACAATTAGGTGTTTCTGCTTCGCTCTTCCGAGATTTTTGTCTTTGTACAAACTCAAGATATTCTACATTTGGTTGAAAAAAATTGACTGAAAAATTTTGACTCAATCTAGATTATTTACGTTTATGTAAGTGTTTCCATTGGGAAATTAATGTTTCGTTGATAATATTGAGCTGAGAATAATTAAAATTGTCCTAAAACTCCCAGGCATCGTGCAGTGTCATATTTTTGCCAGTCGATGCTAATCACATTTAAATTGCAACACGATTTAATGACTACAGTACTTTCTCAATTAGGAAATAAATTAGAAAGCAATGGGATTTTGGATTAGATTTGAAGGTAATATATTACCTCACCAGCTTCCTATTTGTAAAATTGGATTAGGATATTGGAAAGAAATGAGCTACTTCTGATTTTCCAAGAAAATGCACGTCGCCATTGGTTTTGAAAAGTTACTCTCCTCTCTTCAATTAAAGGTTTTTCGTGAACGCGTGTGAGTAGAAACGAAGCGTAAACATTTTGGTGATCTTTTCCAACCTACACGTGATCGCACAACTATATAGGTCATACACATGAACTTCAAGATATAACTAGAGAGTGTGCAATAAACGAGACGCAGAGAAACAGAACGAACCTGAAGTCTGTTCTCGAGTACCCGTAGACACCTTCTCTCGATACAACTCTGCTTCTTGACACCGGGACCTCCGAACTGGGGCGAGTCCTGACAGTACGTGCACTGACCGCACGGTTTGCACTGACAACCACGACACACTCCGCATCTGAAAGATGATAGATACAACCGTATCGTATTCTAGTCGACACAAAAACTTTTTCAAAAATTGTACATCTGATTTGTCCTGCACGGCAGCACATAAAACTGTAGTACACAGCAAATGTTTCAAATTTGACATATCAATAGATCCGAACATCGTAGACAGATGGTTGTAGAGAAAACATACAACCGTCCTTTATAAAATTATTATGTATTCCGCAATTTAGCGATTCAGCCAGTTGGAAAATAGTTTGAACATGGTACTATTCTTGAAAACATTTTAGATATCTGAATAAGCCAACTGTTGAGAATGTGTACCTCTGAGATCTGTTCATGGAGGAGGTGATGGGCGGCTGCTGCATGTGCTGGGAGGGCTGGGGGAAGGGCTGGTGGTGCATGCCGTTCTGACTCTCCATCATCATCATGGGACCCATCTGCATCAGAGTGTTCATAACACTGAAAACGGAATGTTGAAGAGTTGTAATGTTTGAAAATTGAATGTTAAGTGTAGAAAGAGCATCACAAAAGAAACGACTTGAAATAAAAAGAATTGTTGAGAGAATTAGATGTTCTAAAACTAAAAGTTCAATGCAGGAGGACGATCAAATCACAAAAAAAAGAGTTGGGAAGCAACTTATCGAAGAACCATTTTGAGACAAGATACATACTTTTAAGAATTAGATGAGATTGGATTTATGAAGAAAATGACACAAAAGAATGAACTATTGTTAGTCTATTTGTTTTTCTGTCACACAGGGTGTAGTTCAAATATTTGATCACTTCAAAGAGTTACAATGAGCCGAGATGTTTCGATTACCAATGAAAAAATAAATTACTAAAGAATCAAAAACGATAGAGTGAAATGAAATGGCTCGAAGAATTTGAACAATCTTCAACGGGACACACTATTTCCATACTGAATAGAACGACGAAAAAGTTACAAAGAAATATAGAGAGAGAGAAAGAAGAAAGAGATAGAGCAATATTTCAAGAGGTTGAATAAATACCGTAATAAATTCGAGGGTGATTTGATTCAGGTACAATTTATCTATATATTGGGATGAAAATTTGTCTATATTGGGAAGTAAAGAAAATTTCCAACAGAAAATGTCTCTCTTAAAGGCACCACCTAGTGAAACAAATGAACTACCGTAACAATTGCGGGGGTGAACCGGAGTCAGGTGGAAGGGGGTAGATAGAGAGACAAATGGTTGGATAATGAGATGTGAGGCCAAGCAATCATATAGGCCACTAATAAAATCAGGCAGCGCACGATAGTTTCAATGCGATTGAGCGAAGGCAGCACCGGCCGGTTGAGTCAGAACAGGGAAAGGGCAACGACACGGGCACAGGAAGTGGCCATAGTCCTCGACATATCAATGGGGTGGGAGGTACTGTAGGAGTGGTCATAGTCCTCGATGTATCAATGAGGTGTGGGTACTGTGGAACTTATCGTAATGATCGACCGTTCGATATGAAAAGGAAACTGTATGGATGAATGAGTGAATGAATACACAAGATCGCGATCTAGCCATACTACACGATGTATCAATTTGTTGGGGATAATGTAGAGCTGGGCATAGTCCTGGACCATTAGATATGTTTCAGGGTACTGTAATAATGACTGAGGGTAGAGCAACGTGTGAATGAAAACACAGGCACTGGAAGTGGCCATAGTCCTCGACGTATCGATGGCGTTGGGGATACTGTATAACAATTACCTAGAGGTACGGTTGATCAAATGGTACATACACTTACGAGGTAGCGACAAAGTGGCATGATGGAAAATTCAGCAAACTGCAGTTTGAAGAGATGCTAATGACAAACCTAGCGTTCGAACTGACCAAAGTTCATTGATTGATGATTCATCAGAAATAGGTTATGAAGGCAAAAGTCTCTAAGAATGGTGTCTCATGCTGGTGGATCCATTCACGTAAAACGTGAGAAACTCGTCGCAGCTCTAAAAGTGTAATAATAAAATGCACAATTCACACATACTTCTAGTTCAACAAGGTAAACTTTCTCATAGTCTGCGAATGTGCAACGTGAACCATAAACGTGAAAGAACGATAGAATACACAATTACCAACGTAGTTTACTTATGACGTGATTATTGCTATTAATTTAGTTTAACAAGGTAAACTGGCGCCCATCAGCCAAATTGCAACACAGAAGTAATCTCGGCTGGCACTAAGAGTACGATGGTTGGAACCAGTTTCGAAACTCCCATTGATCTGTAGAAGAATAGAAGACATCGGTCAATGGAGGGGCAGAAAAACTTGAACGATATGGGGTCAGCACGGATTGAAAATGGCTGAGAAGTGCGGCCAGCCGCCCATGCAAAATACAAACTTTCAGATAATTTTCACGGAAGTGAGAACATTTTACTTCGGGTGACAGGTGACCAACTTTCTGCTAAAATTTCAACTTTTACAGAAGTAAGAAAACTTCACATCAGGCAAAAACTTGTCAACTTGAAAAGTGAGAAATAAGCATAAACGTCTATTGACAGGTTTCGATAACACCGAATCAGACAGAGTTGGTTTCGTCATAGTGATGGAAGTGAGATGTGGAGGTGAGATTCGTTATATTGAGAAGTTTTTTACGTGTACTTTACGGGAAAAACGTAAATTGTAGAAAACGGAATGATAAAAGTTTACGTTTTTTCGAAATACGGAGAATAAAATATTATGTATTCCAACTGTTATTTTGCGTGAAGCTTGCTCAAAACGAAATGAAAACTATTTAGTACGGTAAATGTTTTTTCGGCAAAAAACTATTTTTATCATTTCAAGCGCTACTCTTCTATATTTCTATTATTACCCGTTTTGTTGAATGCAACATTATGGAAAACTATCGTGTTTAATATGTTATGAGCGACAGAATTTTGTAACTCTTTCCTATTTGGAATTCTAGTTCGTCGATTGTGTTGTGAAACAAGTAAACAATGGTGATTCCCGTTTAAATTTGCCAATTTATGATTATATACTATGTGCATAGAGCAACACTGTTAAGCGATTTTCAAGTTTGCATCATCATATTTTGAATGAGAAATACCTTTCTACTTCTTATTGCATCAGAAAAACTAAGTAACAAGCCCATGTATTAGTTGTAATTAGCATTTTCGGGTAAAAAACGGAACGGAATAAAACGGTTTCCGAATATTTCTGGCAGATGTAATCGATCGATAGGTAACGGAATTTCTCTCTCTCGGTACAAGAGTGGGGTTTGTTGAAAAACCAGACTTGCAATGATGAGAGTATGTGCACAAGAGGGAGAACGAAGGACACAGTATCGATCGATCTGTCTCTTTCTCTCTCTCGGTAGAGGCAGAGAAAGAGAGAGAGAAAGAGAGAGGGATGGAAAGAGAAAGAGGAAAATATGAAAAGAGCACAACACAGAAGAGTGAGAAAGATAGAGAAGTGCGGAGGAAAAGAAGAAAGTAGTATAGAATGAGGGAAGAAAATTAAAGAAGATACTCCTACAAACTAAGTTACTGTGAGAGTTTTTAGTTGATACACATTGTGAAAGTGGAAAAAAGTGTAAGCGTTACTGTGTCCCTATCTCACAGAACTCTGATCAGATACAGGGTTCATTCGCTAGATAACAGTAGTTTTTGCTGGGGAAAAATAGAAGAAGAGTGCCGAGTTGGGGGCAAACCCGAGGTCATCTGGCTATAAATTAGCAGCCAATTCTAGAGTGGCCGCTCCAGCCCCGACAATTAGAATATAAGAGAGCAAGCCATTGAGGTTAATGAAATAACCACACAAATCGACCAAACAGAAGCCAATTACTGTAATTTCATGGATGAAATGCAAGAGTTGGTCTGCAGCGAACTGGTCAGATTGGGAGGGGTGCATTTGTAGTTTGATCTTCATTCACGCCATGATTTCCGAATTTCGAGCGAAAAGCAACGGGATCAAACTACAAACCCAGTGGGATAGAGTTATAGTCTGTTTCACGAAACAATAGCCCTCTACAGTGAGAAAATAAAACTTTTAAGTGAATTTAGCATATCTTGTAGGTGTTGTACATAGTTTAAACTTTGTGATTTAGTTTTCCACTTCGGGTACTACAAGCATACAAAAAAAGTGAATCTTAAATCCAGTTTGTTGATTAGATAAATGCGTTTTAGTTTTCGAAAGATTACTGTAGAAAGTCATCGATTGGTGAAACGAACTATAACACACACCGTGGAGCTTGATGTGAAAAAGTCAACCCTATAATCAACTGGTGCGAATGTTAGGGGAATACACGTGTACTCGACTGTGAGCTCACGTGGGTCAAGTTAGTGTATGTGAGAGAAGTGCACACTTGCTACTTTGTTCTCCCTAGTTACATTACTGAGAAACGTTCTTAGTAGTAGGTGTGGTGAAAACTCAAAAGAGAATAGTGTCAAGTTTACACATTGCAAATAAAGATGGGTTAAGTTTTAGTATTGCACTACAAGTATACGTTACCAATTAGTTGTGAACTGTGGCGGTCAAATGCAATTTTCTTTTCCAATAGAGGGGATCCAGGTCATGTGTGTCTATAATCTATGAATCTCCTTTCAGTACACAACCGGATCTAAACAAGGTTCTTACCTGCACTTCATCAACAGTGGAAATTTACGATAGCAATAAAAAGTTGAAATTCAAACTTTCTTTGAGTTATCGCTAGATTATCGAACCGTTTATTTATATAGTTCGCACATTTCCCAACTGGACTTGGGCAGCTTGCCAATGAAATTTCAAGGCAGTTTTTGAACATGTTGAAATAATTTAAAACGATAGAAATTTCTGTGAAGTGTTCTTCTGCTTCGGTTTAATTTGTATTCAAGAAAACGTTCTGTAAAATATATGTTTTCTCTAGGTAACAGTCTTCCAAAGTTTTTGGCACGCTGCCAACGAGTCCAGTTGGGAAATGTGAGCACTATACTACTAGACGGAAACTTGCCACTCCAGTTCGTTGTTTTAACACGTGAAAAGCTCCACATGATGAAAATACGATTACAGAAACACACAGGGTACGTGATTTCAAAAACGGTGTCAAAACTGTCTCACACAAAGTTACTTTTTGTGCAAAAGTGTTTTGTGCAAAAATCTAGTATATTACGAAACCTTAGTAATACCTGACAGCTTCCTTGATCAACTTGACCATAAACAGAACCGTAAAACGCATTTATTTACGAATGGGTTATGATTAGAGCCCATTAAACTAGGATTTATTACACTTAATAAAGTATGTGACAACCTCATGCGACACGTATGTTATTAAGCTGGATGTACTGTTATTAAAACATGAAATCGTACATCGTCGAGATGAATTGTTTCCGTTTAGAATCGTTTACTGTCAACATTGGTTGAATGCTGTAAAATAAGTGATTAACATTGGAATACATCGATTAAAAGTAAACCTACGGTATCGAAATCTCGAACCAAGCCTAGTACAACCCGATAGAATGGCAAGTCTCACAAAATGTTTTATTTGAAACAAACTCACGACTTTCACGCAAAACGTGAAAGTAAGCTAATGTGCACTTTCTTAGTGCACGTTCTTGAATTTGAATGTGTGACTCACATATAACGTGATTATGTCCCCTTGGTAACTGAGTTGTAGTATACGGTAGCCATCGAGTAACCTGTGTTGCAGACATACTTAGGTATGGTAGTCCTGTGCTACAACCAGCCATAAACTATGGGAAATGAGGAATAAATCGTGGTGAGATCCCACAACAAAATCGTTGTGACAGCACAATCTGTCCGGCTGAAGAAAAGGGCACACATGCATTATACAAGATGTAAATGTGAAGGTCACGAAAAACGTTAACAAAGTCTTACGTGTAACTCACGTGACTCATGTGACTACGTTAGTTACCATGACTGAAATCATAAAGTGGTTACCGTTAGGTACAACAATGATCACATTCTTCGAAACTGCCTACAATCGCAATAAAACCTTCAAGAATTGACGATTGCACAGTTTAGTGAAGCCTGTAGCCAAATATCTGGGAAGTAGTCTTAAAGTTGTATCAGAACCCTAATGGACTGACGAACAAAATTAAGAAGGTAACCTACTTCCTAGTGTTTTACAAAGTTTACTTTTGCTAAATATAAAAAATGCATGTGGGCAGGTAAACTGCCAGCAAATAGGTAGTATTGTAGGCGGTATGTGTGTGTGGCGGTGGCCACACACTCGCTCTTGACCCCACAGAGTAAGGTCATTCATAATTGTCCCCCTCCCATTGGACTATTCTCAGTACGTTCTCTCAAAGACAGTCCTCTGAAGATCTATTCAGAGTACGGTAACAACTGACCGACTGTCTTTAAGGCGTGAACAACCGACACACGCCTAATTACGTGTAAAATTGCACTGAGAGAGGAGAGAGAGTGTGAAAGAGTGGGTGGCACGCGAGGCGCAGATGTTTCTGTGCGGGAATAGTTTTCGTGCATTGAACATTATATTAAGAACGAAAACAACTATAGATTGTTTCGTTTGAACTACAGTAAGTTTAAAAATATAAGAATGGAGTGACGAAAGAACGAAAAACACAAAGAAATAAGAGTCGCGATTGTAAAATGTACATGACTTCTTGCATTTCTTCGTTTTCTATGACTGTTTTACTCACAAGTTTTTCAAGAAAGCAGTGGAAAGTGTTCTCAAAAGCATGTGCCTTCAACTTTTATCTCATCTGTTCGAAACCAGGTACCCGCAACAAAAATAGAACGAAATGTTCATGAAACCAGTTTGGATGAGCAACGAAATGGAATAATATTTGATGAATTGAGACAGACAATCGATGGGTAGGATTATGCTACTTATTCATAGCCCCACACAAAACACTTTCCCACAGTAAAACGGGAAAGCAGAGAAGCACAATTTATGTGCCTACAGATTCTTGTAAATGACTGATTTCATTAGAATTATGAGAGGAATTTAAAGTTTATGTAACTTTATAAACTTATCCTTTTGTTATAGTAGTAATTGTAATGAGTTCTACTCTTATTTTATTTGAGAAATGTAGCGACATTCAATGCATCATAGTAGTACTCACAGTAGTATTTGTTGTTTTTCCAGAAATGTAGGGTTGTTAAAGTGCACAAATTACGATTCTCTTTCCGTTTCACGTTATTACTTCATGTTTATTGTACCAGATTAGTACTTCTTCTGTTTTGTAGTAATACTTGTAGTACTATTAAAATATCGAAGAAATGTAGGGTTGTTGCCTGGCCGAGGGTGGATCAAAAAAGATGAACGAGGGGCCCGTGTTGTGTTTAGAATCCTATAATTAGCGTGAAATCCAAGGAAAGGGGAGGAAGAAGTACTAGCAATTATCATCACCCACAGCACACCCCAGAGGCGGCCCGGATTGACTTTGAGGGTGGAAAAGTTTAAGTGTTGGAAAGTTGTAAGAAGTATTAGACTAAAATAAACACGTATATAGTTGGGTGGGCGAATAGGCAATATTTTACTAAGATATTGTTCTGATCAAATGTATAATATTTAACAACACAAACGACTTTCTGGGTGGAAGAGTAAAAAGTTTAAAAGTTGCAAGACTAGAAGTATGTAACACATGAAACCTTGCGCACATAAGTAAACTCGTTATCATGATTTTCAAAATTATCGATTAAATTTGCAAAACTACAGAAGCATAAACTGACTTTGAGGGTGGACTGACTTTGAGGGTGGAAAAGTTAAAAAGTTGCCAAAGTGGAAGTGAAAAGCACACAAACACTTATAAATGTATGAGTAGTAGTTCTACGTGACTTCCATCGGGACACGTTCCACGTGATTTCCAATGGGACAATATATACCGAGTAGACGAAAATTGAGAATAAAAAGTGCAATGCAGGGTGCATCCAGTGGGGGGGGGGCTTCTTCGAAATGACTTGCATATGGTGCATAAAAGCGAATTGATGAGTCTTTGTTCATTATTAAAATGATAATAAATGGTTTACGATACGCGCAACAAAACGACACGTGTACACTTGGTTGATGGTGGTATTGATTGAAAACTCTGACAGGTAAGTATAGTGGTCATCATCTTTAGGTGAAGTCGATGTGGTACAGAAATGTATTTCATCTCCGTTCACGTGGTGTCTAAGAATTTAATATTGCACCTATCTATATTATTCTCACCTAATTTAAATCTCTTTAAAAGTGTTTAAGGAGAAATTTGGTGTCGCTTTTTGTTACGATATAAATGTCATCTGATTTGCTGAGGTTATGAGAGTTATTACCAAACAAGTAACCTTGATACCTCCAACATGCATTGAAGTCTGTGAGTTATAGGGTTGGGACTGTCAGAGATGGGGCGTCACGGATGAGAGAGAGAGGAAGGGAGATAAACAGAGAGAGAGAGAGAGAGAGAGAGAGAGAGAAAGAGAAAGAGAAAAGAGAGAGGGAGGGCCGAAACCCGAGCAGTCTAAAAGGGCGTAATAGTTTCGTGAACTATGTGAAATTCAGAAAATGTGGTGGTATCCCACCATCACTAATTCATGATTTTATTGGCATTGCAGGCTGCATGATCGACGAGACACTGCTGCCAACGAGGAGGGTGGCAGAGATGAAGAGAACAAGTATCGTCAATTCGTTGACAATAATGAACTATTGAACGGTTGAGCGGACTAGCAGGTTAGAGAGTAGAAGTGAGAGATGGAAGGATGAGCGAGAGAATGGAAAACGGAGAAAGAGAGAAAAGAGAGAAGAGAGAGAGAGAGAGAGAGAGAGAGAGAGAGAGAGAGAGAGAGAGAGAGAGAGAGAGATCCACTGCGAGGGCAACCTCCCTCCATTTGCTTGCTTCCCATTTGTACTGGCAACGAACTCTATTAACCGATATAAGGATGCGTCCATGTCCTGCAATGAATATTTCAATAGCCATATGAAATTGCATCTGAGGTATGAGAAAATGTCACACAATTTGGAAAAAAAGTAAGAAGTTGGAAGAATTCACGTGAAAACGTGAGAAACAGCGTGAAGACATCAACAGATTCAAAAAACAAAACCAGGTAAGGAGTTTTAAAAACATTTATCCATACTCAAAATGTACATGCACTGTACGCACATTTGTGTATTTTCTTATGTGATATTCACGTTTTTGAAATCTCAAAAAGTTCAATTTTCGCATGGAGGTCACTCGAGATGATTATCGGACTAATTAAACTGAAAAAATAGAAAAAATGTTTCTGAATTACATGTTTCATGTGAAATAAATAAGAGGGAGTTAGAAAGTGGACGAGCAAGATTGAGCAATGCAATATGAAATGAGTGCTTCACGAGTGTAGAAATAGGGTAATCAAGGCGCTCATCAAGAACTATTGAAATGGGGTATGTGTCTCTATATGGAAAACTGCAGAATAGGTGAATGTTCAAACAAACGACGTAGTGCATGAACTGTGATCAAGATAAGTACTTACTAAAAATCAATAGAAGATAAATAATCATATATGTATAGACATCACATATTGTGGATTAGGACCAAAGGTCAGAGATCAAACTACATATACAGAAGATCAGACCAACGAGCGCGGTTGTTTCAAGCTGTTAGAATGGTTAGAGACATGTAGGAAACAGTAGTAAGAAGAGACGCAGACGGAATACTGGAAGAAACTGGTGAGTCAGCAAAGTTTTTTGTTTTGAACTACGTGCTTATTTCAATGATTCTCCGGAAGTTGCAAGTGAGTTATACAGGATGGATTAGATTTCGCTTCAGTGGAGGTATACGGTTGATATATTATGATTGGAACTTATATGGGGAGACAAGCTGAAGTAATGAAACAAAGACATTGAAATGAACTAGTCACTACTGGAGCGGAAGGCGAATGAAATGAAAAGAAGAGAAATGAATGGAAAAAGGGTGAGATAGTAGGCTAGAAAGAGAGATGGAATAGAAAAAAGAGAAGAATGGTCAATAAGAGAGAAAGAGAGAGAAAGAGAGAGAGAGGGGGGGATAGAGAGAGAAGGGGAGGGGGAGAGAAAAAGAGAGTGACATAGAGAGAATGGGAACAAAATGACAACAAGTTCGGGACAGAAGAACAATAGAATTTCCACACGTGGAGAAAAATTCATTCATTGTGTGCTCATTGTTTATGTTCTGAGAGAAATTTTCTTTATAAGTTTTTACTCTGTACCCTCTTCCACGCACTCACTCTCTCGTGTAATCGCTGAGTTGTATCCCCACATCAAGCACTCATAGAAAAACTTAAATCAATTTCTAATGATTGTTCTGTGTTTGTAATTCTTCTCTAGAATTATACGTATTGCTGCATTACGTCGTGTTTGTAGTTTTATTCCGCGGGATCAATTGAAAATTCGAAAACTCTACTGTTCATGAGGATCAAACTACAACTCAGATATGGTCTACTCAGCTGAACGTTTCAAGGTGACTATATAGAGAGGGATGCCTGGAAGCTCAAGTGTTTAATGAATGAAGAGTGCCAGAAAAGAGCACCAGAGACCTCAATAATTCATTCTAATGCTACGTATGGAGGGCGGAATGACGAACGGATTGCAGCACAATCTATAATACTTGACAAAACTTGAACCTCGAAATAAACCTCTTGAAAAGTTATGAATAACCTTACTATCGACTCCATCAGCAATTCATAATTAACGACAAGACAACAATTTGAGCATTGAAAGGAGCCTTTCGTACATAATATGAACTATATTTCCAAATAAAGAAAAGTGAACGCCATGTCGCAATGATTTTTTTAGGCCAACAAAAACGGTCAACATCGCAAGCATTCAATAAAAAGACTAAATACTTTTCACGTGAAACTTCATATTTTGACTGCTAATTCAGCAAATATAAACCAAAAATGTATTCAATAAAACTCGAATAAGTGCCTCGCCAGAGGAGTTCATCATTTTCGCTTCCGACATTTTCAATTTGCTTCCACCTGGTAACTATGTTAATGTGCGCCGACCTTGGAAACCGACCAGAAAAACAATGAAGAATTCAAATTTTGAGTTGAAATGCACGGTTACAGTAATCTTCCATTACATATTTTTAATGTTGTTCGTGCACATAATCATCAAGTGTTCCACACATTTTCGTTGGTCAGACAACTGTTAGAGAGCTCACAGAATGAGAGACGCAGAAAACGGCTGTCATGATAATGTAGTACATATATATGCCGTGACACATAACAACAAAATTGTGGTAGATTGAGATAGTAACTTCAATTGGACTCAACCGTTTATCAACCGATTAACTGTTCTATTTGATTTCATATTTTTGGTTGTTTTCTTTTCCGTTCTCTGTACTTTATTGATATAAAGTATCTAGATTTCAAACACAAAAGTAAATCAGTAGGTAAGGTTTGTGAGAAACAAAGGGAAAAAAGTTTGTTTTCCTAATCTTTACTGTTGCTCCAATATTTCAGTTGGTGGCGCCCTCACAACACTTGACACACTACCAAATTCAATAAAGCAGTGATGGGCCCAAAGAGAATGCACACATATACATCAGAACTAAAAACGACTTGATATACGCAGTTAAAGTAGCAATTTCCCGGCCTGAGTATCGAATGTCGCTATGATGACTGGCACATATGATGTCCAACCGCCATATGCAATATTAAACTAAACTTCTCTCCGGCTACACCTTCACTACTAGCAAAAATGACATGTGATTTATCCGAGAAAAACGCTCGCTGCCGGCCGCCGCCAAAAATGTTGCAGAAATGGTTGGTCAAGAATTGTGCGGAATACCTATTTGACTAACGGAATAGATCAAAAGTACACCAACACACTACCTCAAAGTGTTATTGAATAAGTAATTCTGACACTTGCGTTCGTAGATAGAATGTAACTTTAGCCGGATCAATTTCTTCACAAACTGGAGAACATAGCCTTCTTCTGCTGAATTCAGCTTCAACAATTGTGTTGTTATGCAGTACAATACAAGTTCCGAATACTTACCAGTCGTTTCCAACAATACTACCGAGTTAGGGTTCAAAACGACTGTTTTTCTCTGGTAAATCAAAATTGTCTTGTAATTTATGCTCAAAAAAGTGATGCGGTATCTAGGCGAATCAACCGAAAAAGAAATGAAGATGATTGAGGGAAACGATCTAGATTTGCAGGAGGTCATTTGAAGTGAATATAAACAGAGGAGAAATAATAGGGGAGAGGGAGAGAGAGACACACAGAAAAGTATAAAAGGGAGAGAGAGGGAGCGAGAAAACATAGAAGAGAGAGAGAGAGAGAGAGAGAGAGAGAGAGAGAGAGAGAGAAAGAGAGAGAGAAAGGATGAAAACTGGACAGGGAATGTAACATAGTTGAACGTTGTAGTTTCATGCCTCGGTGCATTTCAACTCCTTTCATGTTCTAACGAATTAAGACGTTCTGCGGGTTGAAGTGTTTGTCTCGAGTGAGGGAGGAGCATGACATACATTGAATAGCTCAACTGCTTCAATATAATAATACTAGGGATAAAGAAGGGGATCAATAGAGAGGGCCACATTTGGAGAAGTGCCAAAGGAAATGAAGCAAATGACTAGGCACATCAACTCATCCCCTCAAACACAATCAGAGTCGACAGCTAGCTGGCCCCACAACTTGGTGACTTGGTCTGGTTCGACGTTCAGAACCGAGTTGTGAACTTGGGTTCGATTTCCGGTACAGCTTGAGCATACAACTTGATTTCGATGGAAGTTGTAGTCTGATCTATGAATTCACTAGAATCTCCGTGCCAAAAAGTTAAGTCATCATTCTGTGTCCTAATGCAAAGATTGGTGAGAATTGGCAAATTAGGGCAGCAAAGTCTCATCGGTAATTGGATAAACAAGCACTTGCATGAGAAACAGCCCCTTACTTCACTCTTCACGTGTTCACGTGCGAGTTGTTTAAACACGTGAATTTCACGTGAAAACGAGTGAATGTCGGGAGTCCGTTTGTTCTTGAACTAGATGTGTGGGCTGCGGTGTTGCACTGAAAAAAAAGATATGAAAATAGAAGAAAAATAAACCCAAAAAACATGAGAGACTGAGAAGTAGAAACAGAAAAGGAACTGCGTGTTCCATTGTGGTTCATAAACAAGGTGTCATGTGAATAGTGATGAAACAAGTTGGAAAACGAAGTGGTTTTTGGTTAGAGAGAGAGGAAAGAGAGAGAGAGAGAGAGAGAGAGAGAGAGAGAGAGAGAGAGAGAGAGAGAGAACAAAGCGAAATGACATGTTTTCATGATTGTTTGAGGTGGACAAGACTCATATGAAGGACAGGAGTTGAAGTTTGCTAAGAATTCGTATTGACATGGGGCCCACCTCTTTTCCATTTGCATAGGGTATTGAATCTGAGGAGAGAGACAGAGAGACTGCGAGAGGGTTAGGGGTGCAGAGAAAAATACCGTAGTAAAAGGAGAAGGAAAATATTTTGAAGAATACACAAATAATCAGAACAGTTAATGGATACCAACACAACGATGAGAAGTTGACTTTAGAGTTTTGTGGAATAATACACTGAGTTTAAAAAATTGAATTTCCAACTCAGTGTTTTTTGCCTGCCTTGAGTGAATTCGGAAGTTGACCGTCAAGAATTTTTATCACAGATCCGTAAATACCTAAATGCACCCCAAATGTGAATCAGTAAAAACTCTATTTATCACGAATACAGCTGTTTATACCCAAATCAACGTGTAGTACGTGAAATTTACTAGATAAGTTACAAGAACATATATGAGAAACAAAGTGTGATCACGCGAGAAACTTGTCCGTTGCTGCCCGGCTTTGATGGACGTTTTTGTGAGATACGCCCTATTGACCTCGATAACATGAGTGCATTGAATTTAAAGATACTGGACGATAACATCTTTTGAAGCTGAGACAGTGATGTCAACTTGTCTACGGTCGGGAAGTAAGGGGGGGGGGGGGGGGGGGGGCTAAAAATCAGATCCTCTCGATAAAAACCACCCAAAACTCAAAGCTCTTGGTTAAAACTAAGCAAAACCGTTAACTTCTCTGTAGAAGCGGTTGTTTTTCTCCGTAAGGCAAGATAGATCTTCTAACTGGGGGGCCTCCCAGGCATGACGTGGTCTATGGGTAACGACTATGTAGATATTCAGAGAAGTTTCTGCTAAAAGGGAGATTTACACTATTTGAATAGGTTTATGTTTTCCCCCAAGATTTTCGTGAGTGGCACGAGTCATTTTCTGTTTCTGGCATTGAAATATGGTCATTTCCTCGCAATTATAACATAAAACTGATTCGTTGAGAAAGAGAGAGAGAGAGGTCTCTCCCAAGGTGTATAAGGTCAACTAGAAACGACCTTGCACCGTACATGCCTATAAAACGGGTTGGCCTCTTTTTCAAGGTTTTATGTCAAATGGGGGACTACTGTGAAGACACTAATGTGATTACTTAAAACGCCTTGCCCAGGAAGTATTTAGAAGTCAAAACAAGACGCAAGCTGGCGCAACGGCTGGACTATACTAGAAGTGAATGTAACAGTCACGTTAACGCATGTTTTATCGCAAAAAGTGAGTTCTTACGTCTGTGGTCACCGGCAGTTATACTGTTTACATATTTACATATTTATTGTTTCACTTCGCGTCGTTTCGAGGCGGTGATCATCATACATATCACATTATCGTCAAAACGTCTTCTTTTGCAGTAGTGGTACAGTTGATTCCTCATGGTACACTTGAAACATCTTAAACACATCATAACTCAGTAACGTGCATCAACGAAGTGCACGATGCCTCATTAGAATGCTGCCTTTACGTCACTGTTCAGTTTACTTACAGTATGTGTGATAGGTTGCGCGACACCTGTCAAAACAATTAAAACAGTGAGTTAAAAACTTGTACTATATATATTTCATTGGTAAAATTCATATTTGCGTGATCTACTTTGCGGTATCTGGAGGGAGTATTTTTTAGGGTCTAAATGATTAGTAACATATTAAAACATAGGCCACTCTTAATTTTCTTTTTCGTATTTCTCACGCGTTTTCGAACATATGACCAAGAATACATTTTTACATTGTTTCAGAGACAAAAAACTAACTAAAAACACAATTTGGATAGCAAACCATGAATACTCCTGGTGAAAGATAAAGCAAAAAGTGCAGCAATTGGGTCTTATTGTAAACTCGTAAAAATGAATAGAAACAGCTGTGAACACACGGTTTTTGACATTATGAGCTGGCCAATGGGCCTAAAACCACGGAGGTCTGTTTCTCGTTATGATATACTTTCATAACTGGTTCTGTAGGAGGATGGAAAGAAGCAAATCTAGAGAATTACAGAGAAAATGTGCGTTTCAATGTATTTGAAACATCTCATAGGTATACTACTGTTGTATTGAATTGAACAAAAACATTTATTGAGTCACTAGTCTGAAAACGATTTTAAGCTACACCTTTACTAAACACATAGTTTCGTAATCGTGAAAGTAGTTTAAGTGCATCATCAAAATGTAGATTAGAAAACACCGCAAAACTGTTGGTGATGTAACGTCTCAAATTCATGAGGATCAAACTACAAACTCAGCAGATTAAAACACAACTTCATTCTGTCTTGTTTGTGCGACTCCTACATGCGGCTAGCTCAGGGAAAGTTAGACTAAAACCGTGCATGTTCATCTGATCAGCAGTGTTGGTAATTTGTTCCCCGTTTTACAGTTCTAGCCATAGCTTGGATGTATGGACATCAAACTACAACATCCCCGTCATAGTATGATTTAAAAATGTACTAGAATCAAATATTCGTAGTGGAAGTGTTGTGAATTTGAATGCGGAGGGCCCTATTTGAATAATCGACCGACACAGGTTCGTTTTCGAACATTTTGGCCTGCAGCGACAATCATTTCCATGAAGAATTGCATATGGAATGAGCTGAGATGAGGGGCTTTAAAATATGAGAGTTATGGGGAGAAAGAGAGAGTGAGAATGAGAGTGTTAGAGAGGGAGAGAGAAAGAGAAAGGTAAGGATGAAAAGAGGAGAAAGAAAGACAATCAAAACAAGAGAAAGAGGGGAAAACCATAATCAAAGAGAAGTCCTAGTACAGCTTCGACCATAAAGTTCATTCATAGTAGCTCTAAGCAATATCAATGAGAATATAACCAATTTTGTACGTTTTTACCCAAGTATCAGTTGAATGTTGAATTCGCCATTTTACAAAAGAACTATGTTCATTATTAGAAACGTACTCTTCGAGTGCGTCTAATGTAGGTTACCATTGGAAAGTTGAAACGAGAGGTCGAGATCTGTCAATGTTGCCTATTTCATTCCGAGAGGAGAACGAATTGACCCAGAAAGCACAATAGGCCAGCAATCAAGTGCTCTCAAAATAAAGAGCTATCTTGAAACTCACGATCAAAGAAAATCGACGTACATTCGGCAATATGCTGGGGTGAGACGTTAATATCAACTATTTAGACTATGTTAAGTTAAAGTACATATAATTAAAAAGCTAGTTGTGATGGATGATAGGGATGAGCCATGAACCATAATCCGACCATCCGACCACCAAAATGCGAGGTCAGAGAATATCTCAGCGCCGTGAAACGTACACAAACGAAACATTGAAGAAATTTCTCACTGAACATGGCTCGAGGCCCGAGTTCGGTGTTTACGTAACACGTGGTAGGTACTGACAGTTACATCAGGACACAAACTACACAGATACTGAAAAGTTCAAATAGAGAAAAAGAAGGATTCAGAAAGGTTGGATCAAAAACACTCTGTTCACTGATTTTTTTGAAAAGGTGCTGTTTTAAGAACATCAAGCTGAGGTTGTGCATTGTTTCTTAAACAAGAATAAAAATAATAGCAGTCGTCTGGTTATGTGTCAGGTTAGTGGCTGGTAGCATGCTCTCCTTTATGGTTCAAGGACATCTTTATCTAGGTCGACCTTCTTATTTATCACCAGTTGACAAAAACGATGGACATTTTTTCAGTTCAATACTCAGTTGGACAAAATATTGTGACTGAGTGTTTCGAGCTGCGCAGTCGAATGTTTCTGTAAATTTGATAAGTATCTCGAATGGTTGATACAACTACTAGAGTTTGGAGGTTATTTCGTGGTAGGTTACTTTCTGACGTGTCCTGAAGATCAGAAACGATGTATAACGATTGGAGGGACATCATGACCAACTTAATGCCCGGATCCAAAAGTGTGAATCTTCGCATAAGGTATTCTATATGGGATGATCTCAGGCGGCCTAGCAATCCCTCAAAAATCTCATGAGATATATCATGAACTGTTCGCATGAGCTTCTCGTGAGATTCTATTGATTTCTATGCTACAACATTGAGAGTTCACGAATAGCTCATGAGGTATCTCCTGAAAAACTCATATTAACTTCTCGTGAGATTGGAGGAATTGCTACGCCGCCAGTAGAGTTGTAGTTTGAACTTGATACATGCATTTAGAAAATTTTACCTAAAAGCAAAGGTATCAGACTACAAACGCAACGGGACAAAGTAAATTACACCGTATAGGCTCATTTTGGAAAGTACGAAACCCTTTACGCGGATATGAGGATTACAGTCAATGCGTCACACGCAACGCGTGTGAAAAGTGAGAAGGAGAAGATGGAGTTGAAAGTTTAGTAAAGAAAAACTTGTTAGTAAAAGCAGATTGTGAAGTGCTAGTGAAACACATACCCACGCTAAACGGGGGGGGGGGGGGCATCACAGAACAAAAAAAACATGAAACCGTGCACAATCCGCGACGTTTCCTTAAATATCACATGACTAATTCTTCTTGCAGTTTTTTGGAATCGCGGTTTGTTTCCGATCTCACTTAACGGAAAAATCGACCATCAATGTGACATAAAGTTGCGACAGGGAGAGAGTGAAGCGTTTTCACTCAGCTTGAGTAAATAGAGATTCTTTGAAAAAGAGGCAGCAGAGCTGGATTTCCGGCAAGATCGGTCGACTGTAGGATATAACGATCTTCCGGGGAGACATGTTGAGTGGAACAAGCAGAATAGTTTTGTAAGTTAATTTAAATTTCACCGACTTGATGTGCGTAGAGCAAGGTCGGTGCAGTGGATAACAGCATTGTCTGGCAAAATAACAGACACGGTTCGCAATGCACAACGTTTGCATGAGAGATCAGATACAACACAGAGCAAATGAGCGAATAGGTGAAACAAGACACTAACCAGTAACTTTTCTATCAAGTTTTTTCTCTCAAGTTGAACTGTATCCGGATTTGTGCTTGATCAGAAAATAAGTGAGTAGTAAGAAAACCATTTTTCTGATTTATACTCTTTTGTTTAAAATAAAAACTATTTCCTACACTGAATGGCCCAAGCCAACCGCGGTCAACAGTACACATTTTTAGTGCGACGCAAAAATTTACCCTAAAATTGATAAGAAAACGCTACTATAATACAGTTTCATCTGAATAGCTGGCTGAGAAACCAATGTGTCTTCTACCGTACACAATTAATTTGAATTGAAAATGATAATACAAATATGGCATAAGAATGATTAATCACCAGAGGCAGTGCTAGGCGCTTATTGTCTTATTCACCAACAACCGCTCTTATGACAAGAAAGTACGTTCTGATACCAAAACCAGGGAACAGAAACTAAATATCAAATAAAACTTTTGTTATAATGCAAAAGTTATGCGCTGATATCAACAAGCTCCACTTTTCGTGAAAACTGGACAATTTCTACATTTGAACAAAAAACATGAAGAACTCATTATGCAAGCTGTAATAAAGTAGGTTATATTCATGATTTGTAAAATATATTATAGAAATTTATTGGAAGCAAATTGTGATGGTATGTGTGTGCTGCTGAATGTCGGAAACATCTGTAAGCTGAGCTATCCCAGATTTATTGATTAATCTGATGGGTGAGTTCTTTAGACAGAGGGGGGGGGGGGGGGAGAGAAAACTGAAAAAGACCATATGCCCTCCACAAATCTTGCACCCACCTAAAACAGTTGTTTTCGCCCTTCAGGGGTTCAAAGATTGGAAGTTTGATAATTTACCTTTCTTCATGATATTTTGCAAAGGTAATTTTGATTTTATGAGCAAATGATTGCTGATTGGTCCGAATCGGACTAAAATCAACTCTATGGCATCTTCTGACGCCTGCAATGCTTTGACACAACGTTCTAGTCAAACTATGTAGCACAAATACATGAGAACGGTGAACTTTTATAGTCTATTAGGTTGATAATCATGCCACAAACCAGCGGAAAAATGGAAAGATGGTGAAGAAGGGTTGGAACAATCAGGCTTTAAGAAATGTGCACATTTATTTTCTCTGTTTTGTGTCGAATGAAGTCTAAATGCTGATTCTTATTATATTTCCAAACAAAAAATAGTGCGAAGAGCAGAATACAGTTGGTGGTAATAGGATACGCAGTGGGGAACAGGCCTCAAAACGTGAATTGAGGGTGGGAGGCAACCGAGAGTGGACGAGAGAAAGAGAGTAATATAATATGCCGGTGAGTGAGGGAAAGGGGAAGAAAGACCTGGGTGTACAATAGCTGAGGAGAGGTGAAGGGGGTTATACAAACATAGCTATAGACCGAGCAGGTCAATTCAAAGCCCCCACCAGTGGTGCCTGTGAAAATACATGCCGCTGCTACTGAAGGGGAGGGGGGGGGGGATAAGGTACAGGGTTATAAAGAGTTTATAATGCTACTTTTGAGTTACCAGAAAAACATCAAGTTTTTGAGGACTCCAGTTTGACTTGAACACTGTTATTGTAGAATGCATCTACGTTATACCCGGGTTACATATTACTCTGCCTCATAAAAACTACAATCCGAAAAGCTCCAACAGACAATTGGAAATCAAAACTTTGGAGGAGAGGCAGGAATGTAACTTTATATATGTGTTAGTACCAGTATATGAGGACTTGGAACACAAGTTGAAATGGATGTATATCAGGGACGTTATAAAGCTGGGGTTGAGTGTACCAACAGCTTACGTTTGAGCCTAGAAGCAGAATCAGTAGCATTTCGTGGCAACATTCCGGAGCTATTTTCACAAATGAGAAAAGCGAAAGACAAACATTCACTGTTTCTCATGATTTCACTGCGGACCAGTGTGTGTGTGCATGTGAAAATCGATACGGTTGATTCACAGAACAAAGAGGAGAGAGAATGGCTGATGTTGGACGGTTTCCCAATTCGGTCTGTGTTTGTAACATTAAACTAATCAGAATAAGTGTGCCAACAGAACCATTTCTCGGATCTTGTACAGTTTCCATATACTTTCAGTATAAACAGATAATTAGGCTACTCTAGAAGACAGAGAATGTCTGATGGTTTCTTAATCAGGTCTGTCTTTGTAACATTGAACCTCTACCAAGTGGGGCAAATTTAAAGACGTGAAATACTACATTTCGAAACATCTTTAAAATCTGTAGTAGGATAGAAACTAGTAATTTGTTATTCCACTTTACGAGTATATTGGAGAGAACATTGTGATGATCAGTTTCTTTTTGAATAATTTTTGCGAATCGTCTCAAGCACAGTTATTGTTTCGATCACGTAGAATACGCCTTTTCCGGATCCCGCAAACATTGCTACGATGCGGTGTATGTTGTAGGGCTAGATTACAAGATGATTTTGTAGTTTGCAATGCACTCTAAAATTGCATTTTGCGAACCTTGATAATTATGTTGTGCTTTGACAGCAAACTACAACACAGATATGATCAGACCCTTAGCTGAATCTGCGTATTACTGTCAACTTCGATCGAGACATTCACTCAAGTATTCACAATGAAATCAAGTTTAATTTTGAAGAATGATATACATTCTCTAATTCGAAACTTTTCTATAAAATTAGGTAACCCGTATCAGGATTTGGTGCTGGTGAATTTTTGAAGAGATTTCAAACTTAGTAGAATGAATTATGACGTCAATAATCCGGCGAACCAGTTGATTTGTCAGTTGACTGGATTACACTAATACACAATAAAACATCGAAATTTGGAATATGAAAGTTTGATTTCCACGTGGTGGCAGCGGAGTTCAATGAAAAATCACATGAAAACTATGTTGACGGTGAAAAACCGGGGTAGGAATCTAGAAAGGAAATCATTCAACGTGACTGGCACGAAATGCATGAACGCTACTACCAGCTTTCCAATACATGTTGTAAGTAAAGTGTACTTTGTACAATTTTCTCAGAAGTGAGTTGATTTTATACACAAAAATATCATTCTCTGTGTTTGTAGTTTGATCCCGGGATATTCAGTTGTAATCTAAAAACGGTGATATGCATACAGATCAATCACAATTCAGATAATCTCACTCCATATAGCTTGATTCAAATTACTAACATGTGAGGTTCAGTCTCTGTTGGTTCTTCATAGAGCAGACAAAAGTCTTTATCTAGAATGCTAATAAAACGTTTTAGAAGTTTTCAGTTATTTTGTACGAAGAACAAAAGATTTTAGTAGTTAGGAGTTTAGGAAGAACCTCAAAAAAGATGATAGTGTTTATAATTTCTAAATAAGTTGAACTATTGAGAAGTTTGAAGTCACTCCGTACAAAGAACAAATGTAACATCTAGAAAATTATAATCGGGTACGTAACTCCTTCTGTAAATATGTTCGACGACCGAGCAGTCTGTTTGTTGGACTAAATGATACGGTACCCATGACACACAAGGATTGCATAAATTTGTCCTCGAAATTTCACAATTTGTTTTAGTGATGCCGTCACTCGTCTAGTACAACGGGTCTACTGTTCTTATTTTGACAGAATATATTTTGAGAATGGTAAAACGAGGATTGTAGGCATGATGTGCTAATTCGTGCAAACACTCAACGGTTGAACGTGAAATAATGAAGAAAATATGAAACGAGTGCAAAACAAGTTGTTATGAAGTAACTGTCGAGAGCTTGAATTGTGAAGAGTTTTGAAAATGTATATGATAAAAAGTTGAACTGGAAATTTGGTTTGGACGATCTCAATTCATCTGGAAATCAAACGCGTTGGTTCACAATCAATAGAGTGTAATGGCATCAAAATCAATCACTTTCCTTTCTTTTCAATTGCTTTTCTGTGACAAGATCAATGTCATCAGTCACTCCTCCTTCATTCTGGTTCTTCAACTCTCTCTCTCTCTCTCATTCTTTTCTCTCTTTCTCTCCCTCATCCCTCCCTCTGTTTCTCTTCATTTCTCTCTCTCTTCTTTTCTCAGTCATTTTCCCCCTCCCCACGAACCAAACAATAACAACGGTAGGAAATTAAAAGTTTAAATCAATTTTTTATTGAAGTGAAAATAACAGTCATCGATGGGGCCAATTCTGTGAATTGTCTAAAGTGCACAGGAAAAGGGCAAAAATCACAGAGTGGCATGCCAATGCCAAGTCCAGTCAGTATTATTGATTGCTCGTATTTCGAAATGGTTGGAATCGGTTGAAATTCAGCTAAGTTAAGTACATGGGTTCTGAAAACGCCAAAACTTTTGGCAGTTATATAGTTTCTTAGTGAACTACTTTATCAGGTGAACCGTGTGAAACACATCAAAATTCGCAGACTTTTTCATGGTTAAGTACACACTACCTGATGTCCCTTCACGTCTCACTGGTCGAATCTATCAAGTTCTAGTTTTGTGTGTTTCATGGATGCGTAAACTTTTACAGTGGAGTAAGTTCGAGTTATCACAAAATGAAGGAATAGTCATTTCATGACAGTAGAACACGTGAAATTAGGGTTAATAAAGTTGGGCCAGAAACATACTCGATAAAAAATACTCAAGGAATCTTGATTTCAGTTCAACTCAAAACTCGAAAACTCGATTTTCGTGGAGCTCGAAAACCAGAAAACTTTGAAACTCAAATCTCGAACTCGATTTTCGACCCTCGAGTGGAATAAGACAAACAGTTGGATAATAATTGAACAGATGTATTCTTATGTCTTTACATCCAAACATAGCTAACTAATGATGATTGATTAAGGGGTTTGCAATTGGTTGTATGGAAAGGAGGGACCACTAATCCAACACCATGACCCCAAGAATTAGGAGGGGGCTCACCGAGATGTGGGAAAGACAATAAAGAGAGAGAGAGAGGGAGAGAGATAGAGAGAGAGAGAGAGAGAGAGAGATAGAGAGAGAGAAGAGCGATGCGGAGAAACGAAAAAAGAGTTTACGAGATGAATAATCAAAAAAAAATTCGAAAAAAGCTCGGTTGAGAAGTTCTGAACAAGTTTCACAACAAAACGGCTCCTGTTGTCTCATTTGAAGCAATCAACGAGTGACTAACACCACAGCCAGACACAACATGCATAACGAAATAGAACTTTCAACACATTGAAATACCGTCATACGAACATTATAGTTTGGAACAGTTATGAGACCCTTCTTAAAAGTAAGATACGTGTTAGATTTGTGTTGCGTGAGAGTAGTTCGGAGGCCGAATGGAGGAATATCCCGACTGTCACCTTACAAACCTGCGCCTCCTCCAACGTATGCTATTTCTCTACTCTCACATTTCGCCGATACACGAGTGGCGCGAAACAGTGTGCAAGCGAGATGCCCAGGATGGAATGAAGGAGACTAGTAGCCAGCTACCATGATAGCTTGTAAGTTCAAAATAGAAAAGAACCAGCTACCGTAGTCTCTGAGGCCCTCTAAAATCCCAATAGGCATCTACCGTACTCTTTCGAGGAAGGCGAAAACTACCGTAATAATAGGCAGCTTCCGTTTTATCGAGTATTTTCAATAAAACTAGTGAGCATATCTACCGTAATCTCGCCGGTATCTATAGTGTCCAATAAGCAAAGGCAGCGATAAAGCGCCTCATAATTGCTCCGTCGCACTACCGTAACCTCAGAAGCGGGAAGAGAAACAAAAATACTCAGCATAGTGGGGTCTACTGCTAGTCAAATAGAAACTTGCCTGACAAGTGTAAGCTTCATTAGCTTTCATAGAAGTTGTTCAGTTTTCACATGTTAATTCCTAATATAGTCGTGGACTGTGAACTAGCAATTAGAAAACAAAGCCAGCAAGGGAAGAGGCAGTTTTCAATAAAAAAAATTTGTCAGAAAAATTTATCAAAATTTGTTTGTCACAAAAATTTGTCTTTTTTAAATCACGCGAGAAGCAAAAGTACAAAGAACGGTATTTCAAAGATGAAATTCCGTGCAGTCCTCATTAGATTCAGAGTCTTCGCCAGGATTCTCTGAGACTGAACAGTGTTTCAGAAACAAAACGAGCCCGCATGCGCATAGTAGAATGGGAATCTACCAAATCTATCACTTCGGAGAGAACAAAGGTTGCATGTTATGTGTGTGGAGAACAAGAGAGAGAGAGAGGTCGAGTGGGGGTGAGAAAGGGAAGAGTTAGACGGCGAGAGTGAATGGTGGAGGGAGGCGAGGGACGCAGAGCGGAGGAGGCCAGTCCGTACCATTGCAATGTACTCACACTGGACACACCTCAAATGCATAGCCAAACACTTTGACCTGGACAAATAGTCTCAAAGCTACCGTCTTTGAGCAAAATGGGGGGGGGGGTGTAGGAGTGGTAGATGAGGTATAACTACTGTGAGGAAGAGAGAAAGGGGGATAAAAGAGAGAGGGAGAGAGAGAGGGCTAGAGAGAGAAAAGAAGGAGATAGTAGAGGGAATCAATAGCAGGGAAAGAGACAGTGACAGTGAGAATAAGGAAAACTACATGGGATAGAAGGAGGAAAAGGAAGAGAGAAAAACACACGTGAATTTGTTGCCTCGTACGTGAAACACTATACACTAATGTGCAAAATGAGCAATAAAACGTAATCATATTGCATTTCACATCTCGACCTACCAGTTAGAGATAACGTCCGGAGCTGTGATACCACGCAATTAGCGAATTCGATGCTGGTGACGTGGGAGACGTACAAAAGTTTCTTGGGCATTTGTAAGTGTTTCGGACATGTGCCAGTGATCACGAGCATTCAGAACAGTATTACAATTCCTGATGGTCAACAAAATAAGCACTTTAGGGTGATCACGCTGCGATTTCAATTTAGATAAAATAAAAAAATTGTTGTACCGTATTGTGAGAAAGAATGATCAAACATTTGTTCGAGTCAAAGTTCGCTTATTCCGTTATTGAGTGAGGACAAAGGAGGAAACTTTATTTCGGACACAATATGGACTTGAGATTGGAACCAAGTTGGAAATAAAACATGCTTATCTAGTAACAAACGGCAAACTAGCTATTTTTCATATTGCGAGTAAACGGAGTTTCGCCCCATATATCCATAGTCGAGCTTGCTATATGTTTCTCATATATGGCACAAGTAGAGATCAAACTACAACTAAATGCTAATCACATTCTGTTATGAACAACTTATTATTACGTTGTGAAAACACATAGTTTCTTTGAGACCACATATAGTTCTAGATTTCGACTCGCTCTAGTGTCTTCAGGCATATAGTGTTGGTAGTTGGTATGTCATCTCACCTTACAGAATAATAAAACAATTCATAAAGTCATGTCGTTCAGCAGTGCCGAGATTGCATAGTGTTTTCCGAAATGCTATTTTCACGTGATTTATAAATTCCATTCAATCAGAGCTGTCAACTTGCACCTGCCTTGTAAAAGAGTAAACATAGCACGTCACGCCGAGATCCTAAAAGTCAAATTTGATTGAACTGAGTAGTTATCCTCCACACTATTAAGATTTTCACACATTTCGAGATTTAAGGCTAAATCCTGTCTCGAACTGTGTGTGAGCTAGGCGACTCAACAAGAATGAGCACAAACTCCGAAGCTCACTTTTTCGAAATCTAACCACACGGCTGTGATGTAAAGGCAGAAGTTCGCGTGCACGACAAAATACTGTTTCCAAGTTTGGCCAGAACTATTATTGCATTACAAACTTCCGAACTTTTACGTAAAAGTGACCAGCTGGAACAGCAAGGAACGGGATCAACCCACAAACACCGCGCGATAGGGATAATAAGCGAAGTTGTTTACAAAATGGTTTTCGGTTAAGCGAAGCTATATTATTCTTCATCAACCTCTTTTATCGTGCATTTTGTCCACTCCAACCAAAACCAGTACTGTATTTTATTTGTGGTCTTTTGTAAGCAATATCTCTCAAGTTACTGTCGATCGATGTGGCGGGCATAATATTTATATAGTACCCACCCCACACAAGCACTTCCGCACTCTGCCGGCCCTTTTGTTTGGACTGCCAGGTAGATAAATGAACCACTTTCAGAGACGGTCAAGACAGGTCGGGGAGGTTCACAAACTTGCCCCGTAAAGGTAGGTTCACAATGGATTTATTGGTTTTGCCTAACTTTCACCAAAGTTTTGGAAACAAAATCGAAAGTGTTCCCTGAATAAATCCCTTCAGAGACGGTCAAGCGAGTCCAGGGAAAAGTTCACAACCCTCTCTCATATTGTTTGTTTTTAAAATGGAATTTGGCAAAAATCATACGTGAAATATTGGGTTTAACTGTGTTACGTGAATTTACTTTTCGCTTGCACTGTGCTAAAAACAAGTTTGTAAAATGTTTAAATGCGGGTTTCAAGCGATGATATTCTGGAAATATGAAAAAAGATTCAGTACAAATGCAAAGTTCAAGAATAAGGAACGTGTAGCGTTTAGCTTTCTCTCTATAGAGCGCTTTCAACCCTTACACAGTACACTGCAAATTTGATCCCGCGACTTGAAAAGGCGGCATTCTTCTGCCTATAACAGGATCTTGGCACAACGTCAATCCAGCTCCATTCAAGTCGTTCTGACGAGCAAGGCGCAAACTCAGAATGTTTCCTGATAGAGGACAATTTTTATTCATTGTTCAATCATACATGTCATTACACACTTCTCAGAAATGCAGTTTAAGGAGTGTGAAAATGAAACAAACGACTTGAAGTAGGGTATTTGAATTTCAGATAATGAGTTTTATATATATTTTGAGAAACAATGATTACATTAATCAGGAAAACTGTTACTAGTGTATGACAATCACAAACAGGAGATTCAGATTGGGGAAAGACTAGATTAAAAAATGTTGGAGAGTGTGTATATTCGAAGAAATTATTTCGTGGTTCAGAAGCGGAACGATCTGCATACCGTATTTACAAACATCCCAGAATACATATCCCAACCTGCGTCTTCTCGAACAAACACTCTTTATCTTTTCTCACATCCCGCCATGATACCAGACTCGTGAAAGAGTGCGCATAAAGAGAGACGCAGATTGATATGAAATTGCCTAGTTGTTTTGGTTCGAGTGGCGTACTCAGATGTGAAAATGCGGATCAGTTCAATGAAGGTACCGAAGGCAACCAAGGTAAATTACAGACAGGTAGAATCATGAATGTAGTTTCCAATCTTTTCTTCAACTTCTCGAATGACTTTAATATCGATAATAAAACCATAAAGGCACGGAGAAGGAGTGTAAAATATAGAGGGATTACGAAATAAAACATCAGATGACCCAATTCAGCACCAGAATGGCAATGAGTAGCGAAGAAATTCGGGTAGGTTCGGCACTGCCCGTTATCCTTTCATGATTCGAAACGACGTAGGTTTCTGTAGTTGTGACGCTCCTGAAAATTTCCCGTAGTTGTTTTGAGTTTTTGTCTCAAACAATTGTTTTACGTTGTGTAGTTTCACACAAAAGTCTGAATCTCATGAGTGAAAAGAAAGATTTCCGAGAAACTGGGAAAAGTTTGATCTTTACTTTTTGGTGTCAAAGTTAAGCAGGTCGGTTTGACGGAACCGTTCAGTTTACAATCCCGTTTCAACAAGATTGTTTTGTGTAAACGGTCTGTGTGATGAACTCTATAGTTTCACCCATGTTCGCATGTATCGTTAAAAAGTGTATAATGGGAAAACTTACCTCATGGAATGTGAGTTCTCACATTGATGACGTAGGTACGCACGAATAGATCGATAAACACCGGACAATCCGCAGTAGTTGGAGTCGATCAAGTTTTTGTCCTGAAAATACAGTTCCTGTCATTCTTACTCTCGTAATTGTGCACTGAGGCAAATTCAGCGTCTGACAGTACAGTCAGCACTGGTTAAAAAAGTAACCAAAAAAAGTTACTAAATGAAATCGGCCTCTACGCTCAGTACTTACACTTTACCGAACCCCCACATGCAACTACATATTTCGTGTGCCTGGCTAGGAAAAATAACATTTCTCTGTACCTTGTAGTCAAATGGACGTTCCCCACAAACGTTCCTTTGGAATTCGTTTTGCAAAAAAATATTGTTTTCTGTTCTGTAATCTATGCGCAATACACTCTATGTTATTACAAGAAAAATTCTTTTTGAAATCTCATTGTACATACCCTCAACGACTGCATCCATTTTATGTTGCAAGAGCACTCGATGGTGTTTTCGTCAATTTGAGTTTGAACGGCTTCCGATAGAAGAGATTCTACCGTATCGAGGGCTTTGATGTTGTTGCGCGCGATGCGTAGACGACCGAGGTTCACAACGCCTGAATTTATCAAGAGTTTATTCTTCTCAGGCGGCATATAATTTCTTCCAATCTGATGAGAAGTTCATGTTAGTTTTCTCATGCGATCTCATGAACATGTCATGAACTATCTGCAAGCTCCCAATGTCTATCAATCGCTAGTATATCATTAGAAGCTGATAAGATTTTGTTCAAAAGATAATATTTTGAAGCTCACGAGGGATTGCTACCGCGCTAGAGTATTCTACCGAAAAAATTATTTTTGGAGTCATAATCGAACATATATAGATAGTGACTCAATTTTTGAGTTGTAAGCTTGATCTTTTCGACGCATGCCAAACATGGTTCGGCCAAAAACCAATTTGACTAATCTACAAACACAGACAAATATAAAATACACCGTACAGGCTTTCTTCGGAAATAGCAATGTTCATGATTTCACCTGCAAATGCCCTCGGGGCAATGTTTCCGATACGATTGTCAAACAATTCCAGCGTTTCTACAGTACTCAGTCCAGCAAAGGCGTCCGGTCCAATTGACGCTATTTTGGAGCGTTGGATCAGAAACTGCAAGAGGAGCATCAATTTACACCTGAGTTTATATATTTAAGTTCCTAAGCGAAGTCACCAGAGGTTCTAAAAAACGTGGGAAAAATAGGTGAGGGAGAGAGAGAGAGAGAGAGAGAGAGAAGGAGAGAGAGAGAGAGAGAGAGAGAGAGAGAGAGAGAGAGAGATAGAGAGAGAGAGAGAGAGAGAGAGAGAGAGAGAGAGAGAAGGAGAGAGAGAGAGAGAGAGAGAGAGATAGAGAGAGAGAGAGAGAGAGAGAGAGAGAGAGAGAGAGAGAGAGAGAGAGAGAGAGAGAGAGAGAGAGAGATTAAAGGAAATAAGAAAGAAAAATCAATAGAAATCGAGACGTACATGTGGATGCGAGTTGAGAATTGAACAGTTTCACTGTATGTTAGAGAAGTATTCGCGAATCGCGGAATCGTTTGAGTTTTTTTTTCTCATTTTTTTTCATTTTTGGTAGTTTTCGGGAATTTTGGATTGAATAACAGGGTTGACTACATAATTTTTTTGCATTTACCGAGACGGACTGCTACCTCTGATCATCATGATCACGTGTTTAATCGCAAATTAAATATTCAATTCAAATCCAATTTCACTCATGTATAATTTTGTTCAATTCATAAATCGTCGCCCCTGTTGCCAGCCGCAGACAATAATTCGCGGATACTTCAATAGTCCAGGTTGTATTTATTTTTCATATTTTTGTGATTATTCCAATGAAAAGTTTCGTTCAATTCATAAATCGTCGCCCATGTTGCCAACCGGCTGTTTATGACCCTCACGATCAGCAAATTAAAGCAGGGAAACGCGACAGCGCGCTCGTTCGACCACGGTTTTATGTTACGCAACAACTGCGCACGTGGATCGGGTTGCACAGTTTAACGAAGAGTTGAAACAGGCGGAACATGCTGTATTTCCCTCGAGAATGAAGAAAACGACATATACCGACTTGTGGGTTCAAGATATACAAGCAAAAGCAGGTAGAAAATGGAAGAAATTTCGCAGATATCAGTTACTGATGAGAATTAGGAGGTTATCGAAATGTCTGGGTTATGGGATAGTTGTCTGGGGGCCACCTACTTTCTGTGAAGGGGATGATAGAAAACAAACAACAAATTCGATTGTTCAGCAACAAACAGGCTATTTACTCATTCGTCTGTGCTGATACGAACCACGATTCAGTTTTTGTGAATTGAAAGTGGGTTACGGTATCCCCATTCTATCAATATTGAAAGTAGTACTCCATACCACGCATGGCACGAACCATCCAAAAACTAAATCATCTAAGAAATCAGGTATCAAATCAATCTTGACGTCTCTGAGACTTACTCTCCTAGATTTTGACAATAGTTGATGTGAACTACTGATACTTTGGTACCACGCCAGAAAAGTTAGTACCACGCCATAACGTACTCCGATTCGTTGCTTATTACTACGGTGACGGGTCCCTGGGTGTGTTTATCATGTTGCGATGTAGCCGCGGGCCATTTGGCAGGGTTACAACTGGCGAGAACATCGTTCATCCTCCACCTTGGTCAGTGCGCGCCACTGGTGACAGCCGATCACTCAGCAATAGAGCCGACTCGCGATTGAGACACAGTAGGTGACAATTTATGACCCACGTCGACGCCTGGTTGGGAGGTCCTCAGAACTAGTCACGCGGTGGCAGTATTAACAATCTCATGTTCACGTTCCTTCTTATGAGAAAATCTTGACCTTTTTGATCAACTAGCGGCAAATTGCATGGAAAGGCTGTGAATGAGAGGTTCAAAAGTTGATGAGATGTTGTTAGTTGAGTGATATCATGATTGTCTAGTAGGTTAGCGTTGTAGTGTGGACATGGAAAAACTCTCAAAAACATTTAGAAATGCGCTAGAAGTAGAGATATTAACGAGTTCTTGTCCATGCTGTCCAGAACAGTCCAACACTCTTTCTTGCGATAAAATCGCCCAAATTTCAGTAGAGGAGCCATCTCCTTGCTATTCAATTGTTCGATTTTATCCCCCTCCGATTAGAAACACTTGACGGAATATTACATCAGTTGCAGTGAACGAGGAGCGATTTATGGGCGCTCAAGCGTTCGAGGAAAAACGCGCGATCGGTCGAATGGGATGTATAGGTGGCAAGGTGTAATAAGTAGAAAAAGAGAACGTTTAAAAGATGGGAATTTGGATAAGTTGCTCCCGGAGGCAGGTTTCGGCTAATTGTTTCGTACAATGCCACTCAAATGCCAGGCAACGCTTGAAGAACACATCATAATTTGAGAGTGTGCAATGAAAACTACCACAGTTCATGATCTTGATTTCTTTAAACTTGGCGGTTTCACTCTGTTAATACTAACATGGTTTTATCTCATTTATCGGTGAGAACAATCTGATCAAAGCCGAAAAATCTATCTGTTTCGTAACATTTTTACGATTTTAACATCGCAGTTGAATAAAAGAGTCATAGCAGAGAGTAGATGCTCAAGATTTCAAGATTTATTCATTCACGTCATATTGTTGCAATATGGTGTTCCTTTATCACCTTGCCCAGATTTTTATCTCTGTACATTCTCAATATCTGTTCTCGCTCTGACAATCTATATTCAGATCGAGGACAGCATATTATCTAATTTACGCAGTTTAGAATCTGTTTTACAACCCATAGTTTTCTCTGACCAGCAAATACATTGTTTTTGGTAGTTTCACTCGCGTGAGCATTTCCCGAGCTATTGACAGACACCTAGACAGATTTTACGAGAACTTTTTTTAATTCACCTGATGGACATGTGCCAAATTGTCGAAGCCTTTCGGAGGGATTTCGAAACTAGATTCCTTGATATGTACAATATGGAATCTTGTAGAGTTGCTGAAGATCTGTGGCTCGATCAGTGACACCCCGGTCAATGTGAGAAAGTCGAGCTAAAATGGTTGTTATCAAAGTGGGGTCAAGTTCAAAATACTCTGAAATTCTCATTCTTGCAATCGGGCGCCTATTGAGGTTTTAAAGAGACAATAACAATTGATTGTACTCTTTCTAATAGCATGAATAATTTGGTGTTGTTATGAAAAAAAACCATGCTTCTTATGAAATAACAGTACTTTAACGTTTCATGCTACTGACGCACGGCTGCTGACATACGGACGCAAAAAACGCACAAAATAAGAGTTTCAAGTTTCGAAAAACATTCTCCTGTCACCTGAGTGATTGATCCAAGTGAGTGACGGGCCAAAACAAGGTCGGAGCCAGAAATCAAAAGCTCGCGAATGTTTGACGCATGTCTGGAATGCATTTTCGATTGGGGAATTTTCAAGTTAACAGATAAACCACTAACATGTGTTTTTTTTCAAAGCAGAACAATACAGCTAGAATGTGAACTATTTTCTTCTGCTGAAACCATTCACAAAAACCTCCAAGTGGTACCAGAACCATATTTTGCTACGAATTATATCAAAATGGTTCTTTTACATGTTTTTGAACAGTGAAGCAGATAGGGCTTGCTTCCACATATTAGGAAATCCATAAATTTCACCATTAATTAAAAATGAATTTGCTGTTACCTGAAAGCTCCGCCGTGCACTCGTTGTATTGGAGTACTGATGAAGTGTATCCTCAAGCCGAACTGGTTCGAAATCCCGGAGAAAACTCCTTTGCTGATAACAGATAGTCGCGGACAGTTGGAGAAACTGATCAATCTGAAACATACTGTATTTTAGAATTGTATTATTGTTTTTTTCTGTTATCACCAAGTGATGCACAGAAAAAAGACACAGTGTTGTTGAACCTTCGAAAAGAGGGAAATTCAACAATGAGAATAAGTAAAATGCTCCCATCTTGAATGAATTCGTTGTTTTCGAAAAACACGTTGATTCCACGCGAAACTCCGGTTCATAGCTTTACCACAAATCGTATAGTTTTTTTGGGGGCCAAGAATGTTTACTTGAAGATTATAACTTTGCGATTTCGCCTGATTGGTCACATGGCTTTTTGGAGAATAGGCGCTCGAACCAAACAACAAAAATGAGATAATCGAATTCAATAACTTGTTTTCGAACCCCGTTGAGGTGGAACGAATGTGGAGAATGAAAAAAATGAGCGGTTTCGAATTGTATTGATCGTTTGTTTGTTATTTCTGCTAGCTTCAATGAATTCTAATTATTCAACAACTTCTGATCTTTTGAGGTGCAACCAAAACTTGAATGGTATGATAATTTACCTTTGCGAATAAGATGCGGTAATTAAGTATTTTATCCAGAAAATTCAATCGAATTACCTTTGACCGTTCGTACAAACTGCTAGTCAAACGCTTAGTCTCGTAGAGCATGCAGAAAAACTGTATGACCGTTCTGACTCATGACCTGTGACATGACCGTAAGAATTAAATAATCCGTTCCTCTCTAATTTTCACTTTTGAGTTAACAGTCTGACCCTATGGCAAATGGACACTATTATCAAAAATATATACTTTTATATCCCTATCTTGCTTTGTTTTCTCAGAAAACGGTTGCGAAACGGTTTCTTTAATTGTTACTCATATAATTGGTCGCGTGAAGCTTGTGAAACGTGAAACATTTTGTCAAGGTCTAACGTGAACAGTTATTGGTTTTTCCCATTTCACGTGTTTTTCATATATAACTAGTATAACATTGTTTATAACGTGTGTGTCATTATAATCATGACTCGATGGCCCTCTACTCCAGTGACCCTCTAAATTAGTTGGCGCCATTTGTGAAACGAGGCGAAAAATTGGTAGCAATTGCACAGAAGGAGAAACGCAAAAAAGTGTAAACAACCAAGATCAAGATGAAAAGGCCATTTTAAGTAACAATGATTGATTTCGGGGTCAAGGGAGAAATACAAAATCTTGTAAACGTCTATCGGGTTATGAACCTTAATTTCTGTTGATGATCATTTATTTTTAAGTGAAGGGATGAAATAATCAAAAAATAAAAGACAAAACAAGTAAACAGAAGTTGTAGCTCCAAAAATTCAAAACTACCTTAGTTTGCGCAGTCCCTTAAACGCAAATTTCTCCAAAGTGTCCAAGTTCTCACAGCTTTCCACACGAAATTCTCGCAAATGATCAATCTTGCGGAAGGCGTTTTTGGCGACGGAACGCAGGCTTGCGTTTCGCACGATCAGCACATCATAACCTGTGAAAAATGTATTCTGAGGTAAAACCATACGAATAAAACAAAACATCAAATACCAATATTATCAACACATAATGATTGAAAACTTCTGAAAAAGTTTGAACTTATTTCTCATATCAACCTTTACAACCTTTTAAATTTGAATTTGAAACCAGAGTTTTTCCTTCATTTTTATTCCAAAGTTCGGTTCCTGTTCTCACCTTCAGGCAATTGGGAGGGAATAGTCAGAAAACGTCTGCCCGAGCACGTGACCTGCAATCATCTCATATGAAATGCATGTTATGACCTCTTTTCATGTTCAATGCGTGTTCTATGTGAGTGAAAAAAAAACTAACAACCAATGACTCAAAACTAGCCCTTTCTGAACTATTTTGAATGGAAGTTTTTACATAGTTTCAAATACCATCCTATGGACAGTCTCGCGATCACAGTTTTTTGTAGGAAAACCCGATAACTTGGAAAAAAACGTATTTTCGCGGAATTTTTAATCAAAAAAATTTAAACCTTTTTTGTTTATTTCAATGCCAAACTCGCAATGTTTGACACGTTTCCGGGGCGTCAGCTGTCGCTAGTATGGGGCTAATGAGGCAAAAAGACTCGAAATTGCGCAAAGTGAAAAAGACAACAAAATATGTTTGAAAAATGTGTTTGTTGGAAAACAAAAGTAGAGTATTGGTTTCAAAACGAAGTCAACGAAAAGCTTTTCACATCAAGTACGGTAAATCTAATGCTTGTGGTATTAAATCTTTTTTATTTCCCATATAAACAGTTTAATTTGGAAGAAACAGGCCTGATTTTAGTTCTGAAGTCATCGAGCAAAAATTTAGAGACTTATGCAATCTTTGAGACCACTTGCAATTCACGAGATACATTATATACTCTACACAGATTAAAAAGTGTTTTACGTGGCTATTAAATCAACCAGAAGCATAATGTTGGTAATTTTACTTACCGTGCACTCTAGCTCATCACAGACACAATCCTGCGGACAGTCCGACGGCAACACCAACGAGTTCGAGGTTATCAGAAATAGAAAGGGAACAATCAATAACATGTCAACATCGTGATCACGACATCTTGGAAGGATCTGGAAAATAGTTTAGTTCCGTAAAGATAGGGAAATGCATTGACAAGAATCAGAGGCAGACAGGAATTATACTGTATCGAAGCGTGGATGTGAAATAATCAAGCAAGTTGATATTTCGAGTTGAAAAATGGTTTGAAACTGTTTGGTGTGGCTCCGACCGAACTAGATTTTACAGAATGCACTCGGAATTACTGAGAGAGTCAGTTCATAACTGGATGTACTGTGAAAATACTGTGAAAATGTATGCAGGAACAACGCCAGTTCGTCAGGCTCAAAACGCAGAAGTTAAGAAAGGACGATTATGTGGTTTAATCCCAACGCTTCAGTCATTTGAACTGCAATATATTTTTCAATTGCAGTTCAAAGGATCGTTGACACGGAATCGGTCCACATAATCGTTCTGATTTAAACGACAATTTCAACAACAAAAATGGTTCAAGTTTGAAAACTGTACGAGATGGAATTATGAAACAGGGTAGACTCCTGAAATGATTACCATTCTCGAAAATCGTGTTAACGTGATACAATGTCTCACTTGCGCTTAGCCTTCGAGAGTATGAAGTTAAAACCGTACGCAATGTTCAGTTATGTTTTACGTAAAGCGATGTTACGTAGTGTCAGAATAGATTGTGTTCTACTCATTCAACGCTCTGTTACGGGGAGAACCGGCAAAAATAGTAATTCCCTTGCTACTTACTACGTTACATCATACTTTTATTATTCATATTACGGAAACAAGAATAAAGTATGTTTTTATAAAAAAAAGCATGATAACAATGTTGGACTTTGGACAGAAGTTGGACAATACAAACAGAAAGACGCAGTTACCAAGCAAATATGTTCAATTCAATCAGTGCACATGACGATGAGATTATGGAAAATTACGGGCAATTAACCAGATTGCTGAAAATTGTGAATTTCTCATAAGTCTCCGACAGTTTCAAGCAACAATCGAATTTTGAAAGCTTTGCACAATGGCCCCTGACCATAAATACCATAAATAGAGAGGCCGAAACGACGTAGATTTGACTTGATCAATAACAAAAATATGCTAAGAACTTGAAGAGACCTCATGTCACGCACGCAAACGATAATAAAACGCACGCAAAAAAACAAAGTAAAAAGTAATGTTCATCAGAAGCTCATTGTTCACTATTGTTGCTTTTCGTAAAAACTATCTTTACGAAAAAACCATCCAACTGAGGGTCATATATAACTTTTCTCGGAACTTTCGTTGAAAAAAAAACGAAACCTTTCGATTCGTGTTTGTTGTGTATTAAAAGTGTGAAGTATAATATATGAGTTTTCTAACACGTTCTACCACTTCAAGTTGAGGCAATTTATATCATAAAAAAAGTTTTGAATATTCTGGGACTGATAAATCTGGACAAGTCATGCTTAGTGGGTATAGCATAAATAAGGTATGATATATAGTAGTATTCTGGCAGGTTTCATTACTCTTATTTGAGGGGAACAAAAATTGGATTAACAAGTGGCTGCATCATCATCAAGTCGCGAAAGAGCTTTGGCCCGGGGCAAGGGGCGGAGTCTCGCCAATGACTTGTGGTTGGAAAAAGACAGGATGAATGATATCTGAATGACATAGAAATGACAAATTAATTAGAGAAAGAACGACAATGGAGAAAGTAAACGATAACAAAACTGAGAGAATTTGACAAGAATTACGATGACTTGTGGTTGGGAAACAACGGTGAGTTATAGTATCTAGCTGATACAGAAAACACAACTTAATCAAGAATTCATTGGAATCTGGTTATAGCGGCCACGATTCTTGGTAAATTTTCCGACATAGAGTAAAATCAATTTGACGATTTTCGACACAGTTCCCAAAGTTTAGTCTACTTCGGATGTGTTGATTTTTCTCTAGCCCCGCAGCAAATCGTGTTGAAATTATGTAATTCTTGCTTTGACATTTGCTTGGAATGTACAAAAAATATAGTGCCGCGACCTAACCTTTTCGACTTCCTATCTTCCTAACGACATTTCAATTTAGAGAGTGCGGTTTGCATTTGTCATTCACTATAGCTACCGCTTAATATGTATCCGTATGCGACGCGAGGATGCGTTATAATTCCGTTCGGTGTGGGATATTAATGCAACCCGTAAGTGGTTACTGACACATCACAATTATTGAACAGAGAATACGGGATGAGCGTATGTAGTATACCCAGTATACGAGGTAACCAAAGAATCTTTTGTAGTTTGATCTCTATACATTTCGACCGAAATTAACGGGATACAACTACAAACACAGGGTGATAGCACATACAATGTATTGGCTCTAGGGTTTAAAATTGAAAACTCCATACAGGTCAGTTGAGTAACGGGCTTTTTTGAGCCCTTCTCGAATTCTACCAATTCTACAATGTTCTATTTCTGTATATATCATTCTCTCATGTGAATAAATCTGTAACCTTTTACCGTATTCTATAGTATACTTAAAACTTTAACAATACAAAGCTGTTCGCAGTACGACTACGACTCTTATGAGAACGATTTCCATACGTAACCGCGGTGCGAAATCCTGAATATATAAACCCGTTTTCATGCTGAACGAGGTGAGTTATAATTTTGCATTTAGTTTTTCATATTATCAGAAACGGCGGGAATGGTAGGTTGGCAGGAACCGGGCCGAAACGAAGAGATGAGTTCGGAGAAACTGCTGTAGGAAACAGGACTGCTGGAGGGGAAATATAATGCTACTGCCTAAGATTTGTATTGAATGATTGAAGTACTGTATTTTTGAATGTTGTAAAATTACAAGATGTCACTTACTTCTTCAAATGGCTTGTAAACCTCAATTCGTTCTACAAGGGCGAGGAAGATAATTAAAATTTACTGGTTATCCGAAGCCCTCGCAACTGGGATTCAACCCACAATTGTAATTTGACTATATCAGGCTAACTGTTATGTTTTACTTCAAATGTAGAATGAAAAAACATAGTGCCGACAAAAATCTTCACTCAAATCCATTTCGGGCTATAACTTTTGTCAGGAAAAATGTATTTTTCAATTGAAAATCTGTTTTCAAAGAGCCACCACATTGAACGAGTGTTCCTCTTAGGGAACACTATTCTGATCAAACCAGTGTGTGAAACCTGGATCCAGGATCTTCCTTGAAAACGGGTTTACCGTTTCAAACGGGGCTGAAATTCCTGAAAACTTCCTGTTGAAACGAGTCGTCACGCGCAAACTCGTTTTCCACACGTGCGCCTTGAAAACGTGCACGAAAGCGTGCAAACTGCGTCGTCTAGCAGACAGCTCATTTCATTCGATGAAGTTTCATTAAGCGGACGGTTCATCTCCTTCTGCAAGCTAAATCGCCATGTTCACTACAAACGTTGGTGGGTTTCATTGGTGCTTCTTACTTCTTATTTCTTTTTAGGTTCGGGCGTTTTCGATAAGCTAGTTTAAAGAAGTTCATCTAGATAGATTTCGCTAGTTTGCTCCATTTTATTTTCTATCCAAACTCGTGAATTATGGCCTGTATCGGGATCAAACTAAAACAAAGACTCGGTCCCTCCATATATCCCGATTTCCTTTGTAGTTTTGGTTTATTTTCCACAAAGAAATCTGTTCAACTGAACTTCTCTGAATTAGTTATTCAGAAAACATTTTTGTTGCTAATCTCCACTTCCCCTCCTTCTCTTTGCTACTCGTTCTTCATTTTCGTTTTAATGATGGCCTACTTGATTAGTTGGATGAACTTTCAGCTAATTACACCACAACGTCTTAATCAATCCATGTAATCTTTGAAAGTTGGAAAAAATATGACCTCAAAAGTCCTGAAGCTAATTTCTTTGTAACACTATTTTTTCAGGTAAAACCAGTAACGAAAAGAGTTGGTTGAAAATCAGCGGACTACCCAAATTAGAAATTCATACCGCACGAGGCGCCTATTTTGATGGATTCGTCACATCGGCGACAGGTAGATTAATACCCTAATTCAGTTTTGTTTCTTTTTTGTGTATCCGCTACGTTTGCAGTGATCAAAAAACTAACGAAAAACAAAATGCTATGAAGATATACTTTTAATCTGATTTTGAAATTTTTCTTAATAAGCTTTTTCTTTATAATACAAGTCTGACGGCGTTGAGGGAAAATTGAAGTATCGCCCCCCACTTTAGTTGAGTCCCCCCCCCCGTAGCACTTCAACCCCCAAGCTAAAACCTGAAAATCTAGGAGAGGGGGGGGGGTCAAAAATCAACTTCGACATTTACTATTTACCCCCCACCTGGGTCGGCGGGGGGTAGAACTTCAATGGTGGGGTGTCAAACTTCAACGAGTGGGGGGCTGAACTTCAATACCGGAAATGTTTACTTTTACCCCCCACCCTCAAACTTTTGTATTGCAATTGATAAATTGAATTATCACCCCCCGGTGGGGGGGGTCAAACTACAATTCCCCAAACGCAATACCAATTCAGAAAGGTGGGGGGTAAAAAGTCAATGTTCCCCAGCGTTGATTCCGTGCTAAAAGTTCGAAGTGAAAACTGAGTTAATTGAGTAACCTAATTTCTTTTCAGGTTTGGATCAGATTTTCCTAACTCAGAAGTATGATGATTTGCAAGTCATGAGAGCCAAGATCACGATTCAGGAGCATATACCACTCAAGAAGTTTAACAAAGGTATAGTCAACATCATTCTCACTCTTGTCGATACTTCAAATCCGAAAATGAACTCACTCGTTCTTGCGTTTCTAGTTTAAGTTTGGTCGGTCGTTATCGAGTTCTTTTCGCATCTGAATATATTTTTCTATACTTTAAATCACACAGTTTTTACTTATTCTTTGTATTCTTCGATAAAAAGTGGTGTAACGGAGACTCTGACCACATCTCAGCTTATGAGGTTCTTCTGAGAGATCCCGCAAATAAATTGACTGATAGGGTTTAGTTAAGATGAAACTGAAAAGTTCTTGACTAGAAGAATATGTGAAATCACGAGTGAACCTGCTACGCAGGTTTTTTTTTCTGTTGATCTTTTTCTAGGCACTATTGATCTGGGTTGGTTCTAACTTCAATGAATTAATAACGATTCTGCATGTATACAGGTACTCTGGCAACATTGCAACTTCTCGATTCATGGGCTCGTGTTCAAATTGCTGAGAGAATCAGTCCTTCTCGAGTTACGGTAAGTTATGCACGTTCACAGTGTTTTAGTTATTACTAGGGGGTAGTAATGAGTCTTCACTCGTGAAAACCAGGAACAACTTAGAATCAGTTATTGGAACTGGACATTTTTGGCACCTCAAGTTAGTTGGTGAAGCACAGCAGGACAATTTATTCATTCATTTACATGTCCCGAGATCAAACTATTTATGATAACTTTTTCTGGCCCTGTGCAGATGACTCCATATTTAGTGCAGCGGAAAATGGAATATAATCGTTTCTTTCAACGTTGAGTATTGATTAACTTATCGACTTTTCCATATATTTGAAGAATCCCGTATCCAATTGTTTAGGTATTCTTCATCGATTCTGGCGTTATCAAGAATGTGGATATCAATCATTTGTACGAGATGAACAAAGAGCTGAAAAAAGATGCACGTGAGTATATTCGTTCGATTTTGCCATGCAAATGTTTGACAGAGAAGTGTCTTCTGGTGAGACTTTGAAACTACTCAGAATTCGAGAAATAAACGTTGTTGGTGAGGTTAGTTTGGTGGTCCGGCTGTTTAAGGGTGTTTTTAGGTACTTATCGAGACATTTGCATAGTCGTATCCACGTATCCAATTACAATCAATTTCACTCTGAAACCATATTTCCATTTCCATAAACAGTATTTTCTTTCCAGCTTTGGCATTTCCGGTCAGCTATTCTTCATCTGAGCTGTCACCAGAGCTCGCGAGTGAAGATGTTGACCATCTTACAGGGGCGCGAGTCGCCATTCAGATAGGTGAGAATTGTTTAAGTAGTTTTTCTCTGTAGTTGTAGGAGTACTAGTAAGGTCTCGGTAAGATTCATGAAATTCATAATGTTTATTTTCTATATGGGCATTTGAAACAGTGAAAAAGGTGGATAATGCGAAAGCGGCTAACTAGTTTATGAACGCTCCTGAATACGTTATAGAGAATAGAACAATTTCAACACGATCAAGGCATGATCATGTGCTTGGGTAATTTTGTGTATATTGTCTCCGGTTAAATGATAAATGTTTTTCTTTCAGTGAAATGATTGCTTTTCAGACCCGCAATCACCTAAACATCAATTTGTCTGCAGTCAGTTCACCGTGTTCAATGCTGACAACCTTCACAATCTGCCGGTTGTGAAAGCCCTGAAAAGGAAGGGAATACGTCTGCAGAGGTATAGTCCTGCTCGTTCTTACATATACTATCACTTTTACATTTCTGGTTGCATTACAGTATTTTACTGTAAATACAGCATCATGTTAGAAATGCAAATCGAATTTTTGGCGTATTTTTTCGAACCGTTCTGTTTTCGAACTGTTTCGACTAAACGCGATTCCGTACAATTCAGGGTGTGTTTGTAAATACCGAGGACACGGGTGGTTTCACAACTTACACAAAAAAAAGATGATCACTTCGTAAAAGCTGGTGCACATTTTACGTGTAATTTATTCACTTTGTAGTGTTCTGTCCCGTTTAGATCGATTGGTGTTGGCCCCGCCGCGACTGTTACTTCGGGTTATTCTTCCACCACCGAATCCACTCTTTTGGTCACCACCGCGTCCACCAAAACTGAAACCAGTGAGTTGGATAATTACATTTACCGTACTAGTCAACTATCACGAATTCGGTGGCGGCAGTCGGCATATAAGAACGTTTGTACGAGGATTAATTCTTTGTTTCAGTGTCAAATTCGCCTTTTCCGATCATACAAACTCTTAAGGACAACACTGTGCTACTATATTTGTATTTTTGTGCTTTTCATATCAGTTTCCGTTCCAGACATACCTGTGTTGGTGGTGTTTTTGCTGGGAATCATCCTGTTGATTGGTGTCATTGTGATGGTGATCGCCATTTTCTGGAGAAAACGCAAATCGTCAAAGGTTGCCTTCGTTCCACGCGTTCTTCCACCTTCCGAGGCGGAGAAAAGCGCAAAGTATGTGTTTTGGTTGTTGGTTGAGTCAAAATTGGAATTTCGCGTCAAGTTTATCTAGCGCCGCAGAACTGATTTTCCAGATGTTAGAATTACCTGAGCTTTCTAAATTGAATGCTTATCGCGTTTGAAAACAATCAGTTCAGATGGGAAAACTGATTGTGTATTGTAAAGTTGTACAATGGCGATACTGCATGCGAAAAGCCAGGTTGAAAATAAAAATTGATGTTCTATATTCTGAGGTACGAGTTCATATGAAAATGTATTAGACATATTCCGATGTTCCAGAGCCAGCTGTGAAGGTGTTGAAGGGTATGAGTGCACTCAGACAAACTCTTCGAGAAGAGAGGGCGATCCATCGCACAAAACCATAGCGAACAGTGACAGAAGTGCTGCCCAGATACGACAGGACAAGATAAAAGAGGTTTGAAATCATTGCTTTGGTCATTTTCATTCACATGTGAACTTCTACAGTATGGAGTGGTATTTTCTGATTGGTTGAAGTTTGTTTCATAAACATAGAGTAGAGCTCAATTATCGTGTAGCACAGAACCTTTTTTTAAAAAATGAGACCAAGGATGACTTGCATTTTACTTTTGCATTATTAACTTCATTAGATAATGAGTGGCATGTTTCGTTCAATGTTCAGGAAGAAGAAAAGATCATCCCGCTGCACACCGATGCCATTGCTACAGTGATTGCCACCCTGGGACTAGGTTTCCATCAGAAAAAGAAATATGGTCAAAGAAGTGGAAGGTGGGGTTACCTATATTCCATTTTAAACTTCTGATTATTTTTGCAGGGTATGACACAATGGTATAAATAATGTTTCGAGACTCTCGACGGTTTATCATCAGCTGAATGTCATGAATTCAGGGTAAAAACTCACCAACAGATTGGTTCATAACAAATAGCAGATTGGTTCATATGAGAGATATTGTAATTCAGTCCATAAATAATTGTCCAGTTACAGCAAAGCAAGTGCGGAGAGTCAGATCAATGTCAGTCAGGGAGTGTTCAACGCCTCAACGGACTCGGAAGAGTGAGTTTTTGTATTCTTCTCATTTCTGTTTTTTTGTTGACCATTTTGGATTTTTGACATTGTTCCTCTTATTGATCTTGACTGACCTTATCTTTTTCATTTTTTCTCTCAGTTTTTAGTTACCTTTCTCTATTTCAGTTATGATGCCCGTCTGAGAGCAAGAGCCGGTCTAAGTGAAATATCTTCCATTCACTCCGAGTCAACCAACTATCCCATCTGTAGCACGCCAACGCCATCGTTCTACAACCATCGTCAGAGAGAAAAGGTATTTTTGTACTTTGTAGTTTGAATATCTGTCTTGATCAACGTTGTAAATAACTGCTGAAGTAGCAGCAATTGAGGGTGGTTGTTATTGACACTCGAACAATACTTCTGCTGTGTTCAAAGTTTTTGTGGTTGAATAAACTCCAGTTATTGACTTCAGGTTCATCGCCCGCATCGCCCCAACACCGACTCTATCGGAATTCGAGACCCCTATCCCTCTCGCTCCTCGCCTACGTACAGTAACCAGAATGCGTTCCGCACTGGTACCCCAATGACCTTCAGTAATCCGTCGGCATACCGGACCGGTACACCGATCACGGACATTAGTCGCCAAGCCGCCTACCTGAACTACAGTCAGTATTCGGAGATGTCAGAGGTAAAACCATTTTATCGGGAATGAATATAGTCCGTTCTAAATGAACGCGAACACCTACACTATAAATATACTCCGAGAGGTTTTTACATGTTCCACTTCGAAATAATAGGATTTCGGCATTAAAGCCATTATTTTAAAAAAAACATGAATAGTCAGAAGTTTGTTTGCATACTTACTGTACGCGTAGAAGGGTGAGTGTAGGCAGCACTGATCAGATTATAACACGTGATTTCCTATTGCATCAAATTTCTCGCGATGTGTTTTTTACAATTTTGTTCTCTTTTCTACCTTGTCAAATTGCAGGTTCAAAAGATTTTGAATGAATTGGAGCATGAAAAGGCTCGTTCCTTCGTGGAAGACACCGGTACAACGCAGGCCGCTACACAGACCACTAAGTGCACGGTTAGAAAAATACGTCCATTTATAATCTGCGTGAAATGTTTTGTTTCAGTTTGGACTACTGATTCTACTTCTTCTGTATTCGGTCATAAGCCTGAAGATCAGGATAGTAATTTGCCAACATTTTTCATGTGATTTAAACTTTTTTCGTGATGGTAAACTAAAGACAGTTTTACTGGTTACACTGAGTTATACTTTAATGTAATGTCAAGATTGTAACACATTTAGGTACAACACAATTGAGATGTAGTTTGATCTACATACTACATTTGATCTACACGCCCAGCAGTATTTTGTTCTGACGTACAATAAATAACACAAAATTCGAAACTATAACAACATTTCCAGACCCAGCCGTCCAGTGTGAGAGGAGAAAACGTTCCCAAAACTCCCGAATTGAACAGCACCGCCTCGTCCTTCTATAGTGCCACCAGCGAACTGAATTCCACTAGACGCAGAGCCGAAGTACTGCATTTGAACTGAGCTGATTTCTGATTATGTCTGCTCTTATTTGGTTTTATTCAATAAATATTTAGTTTTCATGTGTTTTGAATGGATTTGTTATGCACAAACACAGATAAAGGTTTAAAATATATTCAACCTCGCATGCTAACATTCTGAGTTTTTCGAAAAACTCAAACGTCTACAAATTGACTATATGTTTTAAATTAATATTGTACGTGAGTCCAAGTGGCAGTTGCAAGGACTGCGTCAAAAAGTACAAAACGATTTCATCGAATAGTGCCTTCATACCAAATAAAACGTATTTTCTTCAATGAACTCTATGTACACATGAAAGGTTCGCCACTCGGAATCTTCTTGCTCGAGTGAATTGAGCAAACAGATTATTATAATTCTCTCTGTTTCACACGATATTCTCAAAAGACAATATTTGGCGACTTGCTCGATGAAAGAGATTGTTTACGAACAAAGTTATAAGCTATAGAATTCATTTATTCGAAAGAACTAGTGGGAGATGTTAATTGTTGATATCTAACTGGAAAGTTGTACTAGAAAAAAATCTGAACGGACATCAAGGGCAGATACTAGATGATTGAATACAACTCTGGTAAAGTATTGCTCGTAAATTGCCCACAATTGAGCTTTAGTAGAGTAGACATTATTCCAACTGTTTTTTTTTTTTGAAATTCCTTTTAAACATAATTTGTAATCGGAATGAGAGTCGGAATCGACGATTCCGGAATCTTCCGACAACGTTCTAAATACTGAAATCGTGCGCAGCGCGATTATTATTATGATAAGAGTTTCTCCATAAATATAGAAAAAGAGGTCAGCTAGTATAAAAAAACGTGTGTCAAGAAAGTAAAGATTAATTTTATAAACATAAACGAAGTAAACATAAACGAAAAATTTAAAACAGGTTCAATGAAAGGATATTTTGAGAGAAAGGTTACTCTCGCTTGGTTAAGAATTACACAAAGTATCACACATATTCTCATTACCGATGAGGAAACTTCTGAATATAGTAAACAAAAATCTAGCTAGATTTCTGCAATATTTCAAACCAGCGAGCTTGGCCTTTCTCTCGAAATATCCGTTTTTTGCACCTGTTTTTGTTTGTTTATGTGATCTCCAAAACTAATCTTTACTTTCTTGACACTCGTTTCTATAACAATTATCTGGAAGTTTTGCATGCATACTGTAGGAGTCTCTGTGGTAATGAAAAATACTATAACTCTACGCCGCCCTTCCTACTGATAGGCTGTAATGGTTCAGTATTGGTGTGCACTGCGCGCCGGGCTCATTGTTCATCTTCTCACGCCGCTTGTTCCTAATTACCTCTGTATACAAGACGTCGCGTGCGCACCCTCCCCTGTTTGTCTACGGTCATTTTCTTGGCTTTTTCTGGCCTAACACCGCGTCGCCCCTCCGCAACAACCCCTGGGGCTACAATAATCTCGCCGCACACTACACAGGTCACAACATACTCGGCTAGACTCGGAACATCTTAGCTTTCTGAACTATTCCATCACTGTTTCTGAAACGAACTAATCATTATCATACTTCTTTCTGATCTGCCGAGTTTGGGTGATACCATCTTCATCGTTTTACTGGGAACCCATCAGAGGATTATTCGTTCTGTTCATAATCCTTTGCAATCAGTGTAGGATTTGACCTACCTTCAATTGGGTACAACCGACTGTGTTGCTACCCCACAAGCCTATTCTGGTGGGCACTAAGATGAAGTTTCTTCTCTTGTTCTTCCTGCTGAGATCAGCCGAGACTATTGATTTCCGGTCCCAAGCCTACAAAACTGTTGAGAGTCTTGCCACACTACATGGTTCTGAAAATGTGGCACAAAACAACGGCAACCCATATCTACAATTTACACCAATTATAACACAAACACCTGGAACATTTGCTACGCCATCGACTAATGCACCATTTGTGCAACAAGTGTCACAAGCCGCAGCAAAACCCTTCGTACCGCCAACACAACAAGCTCCGTATGTTGCGCCAACCTCATACGTATCACCTATGCGAAGTGTTTCACCAACTCAGTACAATGGGGCTGCTAACGTGGTTCCAACTACACCTTCGCCAGCTGCTCCCGCTCCTTACGTTGCCCCGTACGTTTCGTCGTCTTCCTATCCGGCAGCGCAAGCTGCGGCGTCTATATTGGCCTCTTCAACCTACGACAACTCGAAAGTTGTGAACACAAATCTTTTAAACTCTGGAGGGTTCTCCGAGTCACAACCAAGTTATATGAATGTGAAACAAACCAACGGACAAATATCGTTCCCCATAACTGAGCTGATCAAACCGAACTACACGCAAATGCAACAGGATAACGAGGTTGGTTTCATGACACAAAATTCCAACACTTTGAAAATGGACGTTCAGGAAGTGATCAAATGTTTTCTGTAGTTTGAATTAGATAAACGTCCTAATTCACTAACTGAAAAAACTTCGACTGCAAGGCTGAATGGAAAGCTAATGCAGCTAGCAAAGTGTGCACTTTGGGGTGCTCAAAAAGTTGATATGTGCTAGAATTCGTGAAATGGCGAAAGTCAATTTGATAGTTTTATTCTTATTTTCATTCAATTTTCAGCAACGTAGTTGGATCTCTTCATCAGGATCACGTCCGGCCCCCGTGAACTACAATTCAATCCTCTCTACAAGCGCGCCCTTTGTAACTACCAAGGTAAAAAGGAAACTCACTGTATCGGGGTTGTTACCCATGCAAAGGAGCAAAATTCTAGTTTTTTTCCCTCATGTTTCTGCCTTTTAACCTTGTCGGTTACGTTTGGTGATCAACGTGGTAACCCGACTAATTGTTATAAACAAATCTATAACACTACTAGGCTACTAGCTAATTTCGTGGTGAGTAAAAGCAAACTCATTATTACCAAGAACTCACCAACACGACTGAGCATAGTTTGTGTGAACACAATTTGATAAAGTTGTAACGGTAATAATCAATTGCGAATGACTGTTCTGTGTTCTTGCAGTAGACGTATTGTTTACAAAACTTCAAAGTACAAAAAAATTATATTCCAGTTCACAACTGCGACGACGACAAAAAAGTACGTTCCACCTTCCACCACAGTTACGCCAATGATTTGGACAACGAAAGCCACTACTAGACAGGCACCAAAAATGAGCAAGCTATCTGTGAGGTAAGTAAACCTTCTACAACATATAGTCATTGTCACTTCTACGTAGGTGCATACAGTATCCCACATAACTTTCAAACAATTGCTGTGGTAAGAACATCGAGTCAGAGTGACCAGCTGAAAATGAAGAAGTACTGTGGTGAAATGTGATTGATGATAATGTTTTTCAGCTGGAATTTTTTCTATGACAAACAAAATTACTACATTTATGTCTTCTGTTTTAGTATCACGAATGTGGTTCATGACGGCCGCGACAATGTCGTTGCCGTCTCAGGTTTAACTGTTGTTTATCAGTCTGCGCCTCCTCAAAACATATGCTATTTTCATGAGTAAAATTTGTCACGGCAGCGACATTGTCGTTGCCGTCTCAATTTTGACTCAGTCGGCGGGGGCCGAGTCAGTGAGTTCTCAGAGAAGTAGCCATTATCCCGTAATGTGGTTCATGACTAAGTTGCCATCATCATCAACACATTCTAATCAAGCCTACATGCTTGATTAGAATGTGTTGATAACAAGCCTACATGAATCCATCAAAGATATCAAAAACTCAAACGACAAACCTTTCGATACATTCCGACCATACATTTTTCAACAACCACATTTCATACACACAAAGTAATACCGACCTACGAGGCAACACACGATTTTCCACAATAATTTAATCAACAAACATTTCCATATTTTTAGACCTTTAAAGAAGGAGGACAACGGTGCTGCAGCGCACGTTTCCGTGCCCAGTCATCGTCTTCTGAATGATATTCTGGTCATCCCATCAAGTCGTCGACTCTATATTCTGGCCATCATTCCCATTCACGAATCTGCCGACAACAAGGTATGTAGAGAGTAATCAAATAATTTTCATTCAATCCGAAAAACAATGGGATCAAACTACAATTACAGCGGAAAGAAACAATATGCACTGTACGAGAACGCTTTGGAAAACAAAAAAGTACCATATTTATAGTTCCGTCAGAATTATTGTGTCGGTCTGCCGTAACTCTCAGCGAAAGATGTGTACAGAAATTGTGTAATTGTAGTGCTACAGTTCATGTACAGTGCTAATCACCGGCACCCACGGAATTGGTACTGCGAGTTAGACTTCTCAACTTTGTTTGTAAAATACTCTCTTACTGCGCGTACACCTCTCAGTCAACAGGAGTTCAGACTTGGTTTCAAATTGATTCTTTTATATCAACCGTGTTTCTCACAAAATCAATATTCAACTGAAATCAAGTTTTCTTAATTTAGATATTGATAAACTCATTCTAATGGTATCATAAATCAGGTTATACCGTTCAGAACAACAAAGTTTTCGGCATATGTTTTCAGACTGCGCAAGTGTAACCCGACACGCTCATTGAAAATGCGAATCAGAGCTAATGGGTCTAGATTTAGACTAAGTGTACACTGCGATTCCGGTTTCTGTCATACTAGTGAATACAAAAAAGCAAAAAATAATAATTAAACGAAAACCAGAATAGTGTAGTCTAGAGCTGACTAGAACGCTGCTAGATCTGTTTCTCTGATATCGTGCGCAGCGCGGAGCGCTGCGCAGATTAGTTTTTGTTCAAAGGTCTGCAGACAATACAAAACAGATTATTACAATTTTCTTCAAAGTACGTCGACCATTTTCTTAGATTTTTGCATGAATCACTGAAGGGCAACACGTCTACAAGATACTAAATTCACGTTCCAAGTAGAATTTATTCAGAGGAGTTAGAGGGCCCAACGTCTCGCAAAAATGGCTTCCGTGCGGGGCGGCGGCGGCGGCGGCGGCTGCGGCGCCGGCGACAAAAGTGTCCGCCTCCTCAAATCTCGGCATAGTTTCGCACAAAATTAACTTATTCAAAAAATACTTACATTTTTGAAAAGCTCTAAAAAAGTTGAGGTATACGTATTTTTCAGGTATGTCTGAAATTTGAATATTACGTGTGAGAGAGCCAAAAATGGTCTCGCAAAAAATCATGGATAGACCGGTTTCGTGAAAATAAAAATGAAAGAACAGTTTAACGTGTAGTAGGAAGACGTTTTCCAATGACGAACTCATGACAGGCGGGTACAGCTTGGTTTTCACTCCTATTCACATGTCTCATTGGCGGATTGGATAAACGCTCTATTCACGCACGGCGAACGAAGGTTCGATTCCTGCCTGGAGTCTAGAGTGGAGAATTTGCTATCACTTGAACGAGGTTACAACTACACCAAACGTTCTGCACTACGGCACGGTTTAAAACTCCAATAGAAAAACATAACTTTCCTTGTTTAGCTTATTGTTCAAAAATATTATTTTTTATCAAAAATGACCGTTACTTCGTAACCATAGAAAAAGAGTTCAATTAGTATAAAAAACGAGTGTAAAGAAAGTAAAGATTAGTTTTGGATAAATATGTACAAGAAATATAAAAGAAGTCCAATAAAAATATTTTGAGGAAAATTCTAATCTCGCTTCTCTTGAAAACAACGGAGTATAAGCTAGATTATTGTGAGTCGCAGTCAGAAGTTTTCTTCCGACAACCAAAAACTCGGTATCCTTTTTTTGAAATTCTAAACCGAGCGAGATTAGAGTTTTCCTCAAAATATTTTTATTGGACTTCTTTTATATTTCTTGTACATATTTATCCAAAACTAATCTTTACTTTCTTTACACTCGTTTTTTATACTAATCCTACTCTACTTTTTGAAGGGTTTCGAATGTGGAAGAGTGGACGTGAATGGCTTTATTCGACTGGCCGCGTTTTTAGATGCCCTCAATGAGGTAATCATTTTTTGGATTGAAGTTTAGGACGACCAAAATTAGGACCTAGTGAAATTATATTCTTATGAGAACTCTTTTGATGATTCCACGAACACGTTCGGGATGATTTTCGAATGTGCACAAAATTTACGCACTGCATATGGCAACATCAGTCAGAAAAAAAAACCAAATGTGTAAAATGCAGTTGTAGAACAAATGTTATTTGTTGTACGCAACATTTTAGGTAAACAACCACAACATTCTGAAGGATGCCGGCCTGTCACTCGGCGCAGTTATTGTTGACAGCTGTTCATCTGATCTCAGAACGGTGGCCGACCTCTATGAACTACTTTCCGGCACGAATATACAAAAGTAACCGTTTTGAAGTTTTCGAGAAAGTTTTAAAAGTTTCAATTTACTGCAACAGTTTTTTCAATGCGTAGGTTATCATTGTTGAAGAAGTCTATAAAAACAGTGCAGTGCAGACCCGATATTTAGGTTGAATTTGTGGTTGAACACAGTTCGATAGGTCAATAACTACCATCAACTCATCACTTTTTGTTTGAATATGGTTCAAAATTTTGTTTGAAAGTTTCGTTCATCATTTTTATCACGGTCAGGACCGATCTGGTGGCTATGGTACGAGATGACGGTTCCTATCTCCCGAACGTGGACGATTTCGCTCAACATCTCAAAATACCAATCATCAACACGTTTTTTGCCGCACGTGAGCACGTGAGTGACGAATAATCTCGTGATAAAATTATGTCATTTTTGACGGTAAGTTGAGAAGAGGCTTTATTTAAACGTGCAAAGTGGTTAAGGTTTATCAGAATATGGTATTTCCACCAACTACTCTACCAGAATGCATGACCAATAACTTTCCTTTCTCAATCTAAAGTGATTAATAGAACGGTCAAAAGTAGGATAAATGTAGTTGTTTTTCAACTCGATACACTATTTCATTCGGAGTGCAAAAAGCAGAAGGATTTTTATAGAAATATAACTTTTTCAGTTATATTACTTTTTTCTAGCGTCTGGCCACTGGTACCCTCCCGTCCATGTCCAGTCCGCTGGAGGCCATGTTGGGGCTACTTCACCACACAGGCAGCTCTTGTGTCACACTCATCTATGACGATCTCCATGAAGAGTGGGTTGACTGTTACAAGATTCGGGTAATTTTAGAAAAGTGTCTTCCAACAAGGTTGAAATATAATGAACCAACACATCAGTTCTCTTCAACATAATGTTAATGTGAATACAGTTGATTGTTTGATAGCTATTTTGCAGAAAAAGAGACAAAACATACAGCAAGAGTAAAATGCACACATGCATGCCAATTGAAGAAGTTCGTTGAAGTTCGTTGTTTGCTACTCCAAGATAACTAGAGGGCACAAACTAGCTAGCGAATGATCAGTGACCATTCATTATGGTTTGAAGAACCTATTTGTTTCTCCTAGATCTTCTCGTCAGTTGCTCGAGCTAGCGGTCGGTAGGGGTATTTGTCTGGAACAACGTCTTTGCCTCAGCGGTGGTGACAAAACACTATCGGAAAGTGTCGTGAGAAGGTGAGATTAGGGCAAACAAACTAATTGGGAGCCAAAATGTAACTCAATTGAGTAAGTCAACTAAAATAACATTCGCTTCTAGTTTGTGAGCAAGATGTCTATTTCATAAGCTACGGCAGCACACAGTACGCTTGCTCATGTAGTTATAGCACTTTTCACCATGGCCCAAACTTTTCGAGTGCAGTTGCTGACTGTTTCAAATAGAGTTGGTGAAAAACAGTTTTTGCTTTCTTTCAGTTTTGAATCAAAAAACAGTAACTCAAAGAGTTGATCAATTTCGAAATGAGCATTTCACTGTTTCAGAATGCTGCTGACGGAGGCGCGAGTAGCGATAGTACTGCTGGGTGAAGGCAACTGGATTCACCTAATGAAGGCGTTCCGAACAGAAATGGTAACCATTTTCCGAACTTGGACGTCACACTATAAAATACATGAACTCATGAGGCTGAAACTATCACAAACAAGCTACAATTCAATAGCAGATAAATGCTCCTGCCAGTTTGACCACATTACTAATGAAGTTAGCACATTGTTATATTTAGGTTAGGAGACAGCAACTACAATTCCAGTCCAACCGTGGAAATAAAGAAACTGTGTATACTGAGTTAAAATACTTTTTGATGCTCCTAACTTCTAGCGGTTTTCATTTTTAGTAACGGGCCTAAGATTTTAGGATTTGGACTAGGTACTTATTCTACCGTTCTATTTTGATGTGAAAGGTCTGTAGTTTTTGGAAATTGTTTTCAAACAAAATTCCACTACAGGTAATAGCCGGTCGTTTTATCTTGTTGACTCCGCAAGATCCACGCTGGTTCACCTCAAAACAGTTCAAGGAGTCGTGGCCTCATTTCGACCAACTCCTTCTCACCGTGAGTTTTTATTTGAAATGCAGAAACACAATTCTCGCATTTTTCGGGGCTGTCGCTTCGATTTTCAGATCTGTCTTGTCACTGTTCGAATGAACCAAATCATTTTATGATTCTAGGGAATACATATAAGCGGGCTGACAGTAAACTTTACTAGTTAGGATGTTTCGATAGCGGAACTATAACTGGATGGAAACCTCGATTATCCATTTCATTATTCATTATTTCATTCCATATTAAGATTTATTCCAGGTGGCCGCCAAGAAGCCTGCCCAGGCCCAGCAGCTTGCCCACCTAACCACCCAGTTCCCGCAGTTCCCCTTCCCACAGCACTGGCTGCGACAGTTCTGGTCAACCGCCTTCAAATGTCATATTGAAGGAGAAACCGAAAACGGCGAACAGTTCTCCAAGTGAGATTACACGTAGATTTATAGGTCACGTGAAACGTGACACACGCGTGCAAACGTTTTTTAAAGTGAGATTGAAAGTGAACTGATATGCCATGTAAAACGTGTAAAAACGTGAGAAATGGAGAATGAGAATGATGTTACTTAAAACTTCTATCACTTCACTTTTCGCATAATTAGGTCATGTATTTTCAAGATAGTTGCGTAAGTGTTCCGGTAGTACGATCATATACTAACAATCAGCACAATCGCCGGGTTAAAAATCAATTGACTACAGTACACAAAATATACGAGAGAAAAATCTTCAGGGAGTGTTCGCACAAGCAGATTCTGAACTTGACGGCGGTCGCTCCCGATATCGACATATCGCCGATTACCCTTGCGGTACACTCGATAGCACACGCTACAAGGAAACTGGTAGATAACGTCTGTCCAGGTAAACTAGCCCACAGTTACGGTACATGTCAATTTTTGCTGTGGTTTTCTCACGAGCAGCTAACAGAAATAACACTGAGAATGCTGCATTCCCTTCTGAGCTGTAGTTTCATCTAGGAACACCTGAGAAACTTCAAATTACGACGTGAAGGAAGCAAACAACAGAAATGAAACTCTACCATTATTCAATTATTTGGTTTGAACCGATTCACTAACGCTCAAATTTTACGTTTTAATCAGATTTTAAGTAATTTTTGCGCTTCATGTTTGACGTTTGTACTGAACTGAATATGTTTTCACTCTTGTTACTGAGATGTTTATATTCTCTATTCTCACAAACCAGTCCGCCAGTGCTCTGATTCAGAGTCAAAATGATCTTCTCTCTTTTCATCACCATCTCGCTATTTCTCATTCTCATTTTCTTTCTCTTTGTCTCTCTTTCTCTCTTTCTCTCTTTCTCTATGTCTCTCTCGTTCTCTCGCTCGGTGCTGCAATATAAAATTCTTAACCTTACTTTACTCTAATTGCTTAGTTAGTTATATACCTTTTTTCATCTCCAAGTTTCTATTCTTATTTCTTTCTTTTTCGTTCTCTCTTTCTCTTTATATTCCTCTTTCTCTTTCTTTCTCTCTTCACAAACCAGTTTACAGGAGCTCTGGTGCAGAGTCTGAATGACTGTATGAACGAGCCGCAAGAGTCTCTGTTTGGAGCCGTGTTGTCACTTCGCTTTACACACAGCTTAGCCGAGGGAGGTCAGCTATATTTTATGCGACGAAAACAGGGAGTGTTGAGTATATACATGAAAACCATAAAACAACTTCTCATATAATTCTGTAGTTACACTTTTATAGTCTCACTGCCAAATGAGGTCCGCCATAACTTATGCGACCAAAACAGGGAGTCTCAACTACATATACATAAACATTAAGCAATATGTTATATAAAATGATACTGTGGGAAACACATAGAAATCCAATCACACTTCCATTCTCTTGTGTTCATGTTGTTACTCTAATTTCACTATAACGAGACGCTACCATAGGCACGCTACCATAGGCACGTTCTATCTATCGTTTCACCGTGCTCGCATGAAATTTTAAAAATGTTCTCTAAAACTGATAAATTGGATTAGTTTTTCTGAAAACTTATTCAGATCATCTAAATTTTGCAGAGGTCTCTTTCAACGAAACATCAGGGTACCGCGACAGTGGGATGGTAATCAACCGAGTCCTGTTTGACTCACAACTCGAATACGATCAGTTGGGAGAGTGGGATACGGTAAGTGTTTCAACTCGTACAGATTGAACTATAAATTAACAAAAAGCTTTCCACAAACGTATTTACCACTTTAATGTCTGATTAGTTCAATCTCTTATGCGTAAGAACTTTTGAGTGATCTCAATGTCTACCTTTTGATAATTATTTGTTTTTATGGAGAAAATTTCGCCTTTCAAATGATGTTTTTCATTCCATTTATAATGAAAATAAGTTCAGATCTCTGGATTTGTGTACACGGCGGCCATGGATCTGGTAATGGAAGAGCGAGACGGTAGCAGGGCGCCATTGAAGAGCACGTGTCCCAAGTACAGCAGAGTTTTGTACTTTGTAGTCTGGAAAAAGATGTTCCAACATATTTCTCGTGTTAACTGAGCTCATAATACAATTATGTTTGCCGAATCAAGAAAAACCTAGTTTTCATCTCGAAACAACTTTGATTGTTTTTTTTCAGTTTAGAAACGGGTACATAGTTCGTTCGAACAAACGATTGAACTAGTTTTTCAATTTGCAAAACATTATCTGTCGAAGGAATTAATTTTAACTTGTTTTTGCGAACATTCCTAAAATTTCTAACTTCAGATCTTCCTGTGCATCTGCCTTGGCACTCCAAAGCAAGTCGGGAAAAAGTCCTTCGTTCAGGGAATCCCTCAACAATGCATATCTACTTTTCTACGCAATCGGGGCAGGTGTGCAAAAACAAACTAAAGAAATAGATAATTTTCTACAAACTAAAACTGCGAGAATTTCATATTCCACAGAGTTGTTTGAAAGCAGAAAGGTGACTTGTGAAAGCAGGAACAAAATTTAAGTTGATTTTTCGACAAACATCTGCTCATCTTTCTATTATTTACGGATTTTTCATGAAAAATCCGGATGAACAGAAAGATACACTACTGTACCTTTTCAGTTCTTGCGTTTTTCATCTGTCTGATGTGCATGTATCACCAGATTGTGGGCGCCAAATCGGATCCATACAGGATTTGCACGATAATCACATTTGGAGGTATAGTTTGAAACTGACACTCATTCAGTTAATACAACAGTGAACTCAAAAGCAGAATACTTGAGCAATCAATTAAAGCTTGGCTATATCAATGTATCATGGCACGCCTAAAACGGTCTCGAGTTTAGCAGTTTGCTAATAAGGTTTTGGACTAATTACCCGATGAAATTTTTTTTATGAGAGGTGTGTTCAGTCACGATGAAAAAATGAGAAAAAAAGGGTAGAAATGACATTGAAATGCTAACAAAGTGTGTAGATGGAGTGAATAGAACTATCAAATCCGTGTAACTCAGGCCTCGCTTCTCTATGCCTGGTATCTATGCTGTTCGTGATGCCGCCGAACGCGGTGTCGTGCGCGGGGCGTCGCGTCGCCTTCTCCATCTCCCTCGCCGCGGTCTTCGCGCCGGTTCTGGTGAAGACGCTGGCAGTATGGCGGCTAGAACTGACCAGTCTCCGAGCCAGTGACCTCACCCTGGTTGCTTACAAGGGACAGACCACGCTGTTCTGGATTAGTATCGGACTGATTCTCATCCAAACTGGTAGGTATTTGTCAACTATTACGGAACAGGAAAAATCAATGATCCCTAATAGTTGGATCGAATCTCCAAACTTAAGTTTGTATATGCTCAAGCTAAATGTAAACTATCTTTACCGAAGCTGGTACACACTGTACAATTTAATGTTTCACAAGTTTGTTTTTAACGCTAATTCGAGCCAAAACTGATAAAGGTAGATAATCAATGTAAAACAAAGTGGACGAGCATGTGAAATTTTTATGTTTATGTAGAGAAGATAATGACTGTACTTTTAGTTATCTCCACCGAATGGGCATTGTTTGAGGCGCCTACCCAACTCGCTTTCACTTCTTCCGTTTCTCATGGATATCAGTGGCGATGCGCACCCGGAGACAAGGTATAGCCCTTGAATCAAATGTAGCTGGATACTATATGTAGTGGTTCATGACTGTCGACCGGATACGGTATACGTACGTTGATTAATTAGTGTCTCCTCATTGCTCTGAGCCCAGATAAATATCGCTACTGCGGCCCTACCAGAGTCGAAAAACTGGAAACAAAGGTAAGGTTCTTTTTCTGTGTTTGCTGTTCAGAGTGTTTTTTATGAGCAAAATTGTAGACATGAATTTCCGAACTGACAACCAAACCCTATGAAAACAAGCAACAACTGCGAAGTGGTCACTTTTTATAGGTAACTTAGCGTTACTTCAACCGAATTTCGGTCGTCAATTTCAATTAATCCCAAGTTGTTTGAAGATTTGAAACTTTGAAACGTTTCAGTTCGAGCAACGTCTGCTGAACTCGTGCGCCTTTAGCGGGATGATGATCATTGTCTCGCTCGTATGTTCAATTCTGTCAGTGAAACACGTGGAGAGTCGCCAGAACATTCTCATCTCGGTCAGATTTCACAGTTTCATTTTGATATCGTTTTGAATCGATTACTGTTCAATATTTACTCATGTGAACATGTGAAACACATCACAATTAGCAAACAAGAGTGGACATTCACTATAACAAGACACGGAAATACTTTATTGAACTTCAATCGCTACTCGAATCATAATTCATTGAAAATGTTCCAGGTTCTATCCGGATTTTTCGCCATAGGACTCTACGTCGGTCTACCGTTGATTCCATTTTCTTTGAGGGATCAAGTCATTGCCGGCGGTAAGTAATTGCTTCCATATTTCAATTTTTTTTCATGATATTGGTACAGACAACAAAGTAATCCAAGTAGCGATGTGATTAAACAAAAAATAACGACAAAATCATTTGACTACGGCAAAATGTACAGTATTTTAACATGTTTCACTCGTGTGAGCACACTGTTGATTACAACAAATAATTACAACTTGCAAGTTGAGATGTGTCAGTCAATGTGAATGTTCCAGCCCTTCTGTCGTTCTCATTCCTCGTGTTGTTGATTACCTACTGTCGAGGGGCCTTCTTGCGCCCGGAAAAAGACTCTTCGAGAGGCTCCCTAATGGACAAGAGCACCATGGATAGATCAGAAAAGGTTTGTGAACAAGTGATAAAATCTCCGATGTGGTTTGATCTCAATACACCGTAATTCACGAACTTGAAAATGAACATGTTACCACCACCCCTGTGTTGCGCTCACCCCTTCAATAAAACTACCAGTTCAACGAAAACTGCTCGTGCAGTTCAGGTTGGAGGTTGACATATTTTCTCACATTGTTTTGTGATAATATAACAATGACACACGTGTTTCATCACACTTTTGTCTAAGTGGCTTCTCAGGTGTTTCAGAATCCATTCTGGTTGGATAACCACATATTATCGCCCCGTGGACACACAATGACCCTTCAGAAGAACTACCATCAAGCGGCCACTCTTCCTCAACAGAGACTCAATGAAAACTACGGTATGGTAACGATTATTTCGATTCCAATTAGGTAAAATTGAAAATTTTCTACTAAAGGGGCTGAAAATACTTTCGCCAATCTTTGAAAATATAATAAAAAATTTCGAAGTGATGAATACATACACTATTTCTATTGACGATTCCAACTCGAAACGTGAGCTAGCTATAACTTGATGGAGACCTTGTTGTGGTTCACAAAAACCATTACTGTTTTCTGAATTTATCGTAAATTAACAGGACTCGGCGGTTACACTACTCCTGGCCCTACTGGCAACCACATTCAGCGTGGAAATTCGATGCAAGGACTAAACCTTCTCGGTCTAGGTGAGAAGATCAAACTCAATACGAAAAACTGTAATTGCCATGAATATCAGAACAATTGACGGTTCACAGTTTTATACGTTTTTCGAAACGAAATTGGCAATCTCTCACAAATTATGATGAAGTTTCGAAATGAAAAGTTTGACTTTATACTTTTTGCTTTCCTCTAAACTGTTTTTCAGACCCTTCTGGAATCGTGCCCAGAATTTCCATACCCGGTCATGGCAGAGGGCCGTCGCAGCACAAATACGGAGTGGATAGCTATGGTATAGACTCATAATAATTCAAAACAGAAAGTTATTGTTTTATGCCTCGAGATAATTCGCAAAATGGGCTACTTAAAATGATATCGAATCTCGAAAAAGCCCGAGGCGTGTCTCAGAATATCCCGTCTTCTATTCGCGAGGCCTGTTTTGTTGAGCAAAAACTATGAGGATGATGAACTCCATACAACTTACATACTATTCCAGAATTGCCGGACTCTCCCCTACATCATTTACCGTCCAATATTTCCAGTAGTAAATATGGGAAACAGGAATTCGGTTGGTTATCTCTTTTTCGAGATATTTGAAAAAAAAAGTTAAATAGTGAATCAAAACTTGACGTGAAAATGGGTGTGAATAATATCTAACTCAGAAGTAGTAGTTTTGTATTCCTACTGAGACTCCACCTAAACGCTAGTTTCACTAATTTCACAACCAACCTATCAAAAAGAGTATTCAAGATAGGTTTGACGAAGTTGAAGCTTACATTTTCAAATATTATTTCTTATTCAATAGTTTTCAGTGCTTGAGGAAGATGGAGAGGACACTCGCCTATAACCGAAAGTTCTCTAAGAACAGTTATTATCGATTTGTAATAACGTATTTATGTTGTTTGTACATACTAATTTATATGAATATTCATCTAAACGGAACATTCAGAATATTTCGCAAACGGAAGAATCTGTCAAGATCAACATCTAAAAAAAACGCCGTTCGGAAACTGCTCTTTTCATGTTTCTAGAGACCTCAGACCGAAAGTTTTACAAACTACAAAAATAAGAAAGGAAAGAAGTGAAAAGTTGTACGTTTCGACACTACCGTGACGTTTAGTTTAGTATATATAAGGCCTGTGACCCAGATTAGACCTAAGCTATCTTCAAGTGAAAGCAAACTTATATTCCGAAATACAACTTCAAATGTCTGCTTGAATCTTCTCTACACATCTGCTCGTTTTTGAATGAATAAAAGAAACTGAAGATTGTGAACAAACTTATAAAGCAGCTGGTGAGCTTTTATTGTTTCGTAGCCATTGTGAATCAAACATCAGTTTTTGATGAAGTTTTTATATAGGTTGTATCAATGAAGTATGGAAATTATGTATTTGCGTTTTGAGGTTCACTGAGTTAGCCTCCACGCTCTCATAGACCACTGTAGTGTTGCTGTAATTTCTGCTGAGACTACTACAGTACACATTTGTTCTTTCCAATGATTTCTATCGAAAAGTTCAACTGTGTCGGAACTATTTGCGGAATTGCTAAGAAATGGGTACTCAGAACCGAAGGCGAAAATCTTTTCTGAGAAAGTTCATGTGAATGAAACGACCTCGAAATTCATGCTATAGGGTGTAGGTTTAAGCGAAAAGGTATATAACTGTCAGGGACTTTTTGTTTCGGAGATTCATTCAGATTTTGTTGTTCAGTTTTGTTTGTTCAGATTTTTTTCAGAGTGAGTACAAACTAAACACTTTAGTCCAGTTGCACAAAAATATTATTGTTCACGTGTAAATGTCATGTTTACGCAAAATATGTCAGTGTCATTTTCTTCCCCATGGCATCATTTTCGACCAAGAAAGCGTATAGCACGTGAAGTGGAACACTAGTTAATCGATTCTAACTTGTGTTCAAGTTTCATGTGTTTTTCATTACTCACGTGTACTTGTGTTCTATGTCAAGTTTCAGTAGCAAATTTTTTGTTTATGGTATTTTCTTCCCTACAGCATCATTGTCGAACACGAGACGAAGATCACGTGACGTAAAATGCAGCTAAATGTTTCCTAACATGTCTTCACGTTTCTCGTGACTCCTTCACTGTCTACGTGTAGTGTATTCATGTCGTTTCTGTAGCAAAATCTGTTTATTTGCCCCGCATCGATTGGCTTTTTTGCACAAAGGCCCGCTCAATGAGTTTTACGAGCGGTGCGGAGATTCGCGGCGATAATGTACAGTCATAAATCAGCATACGGCGCCATTCGCAACATTCGCCGAGAGAGCACAGGAATTCGAGAGGTGCAGACAGTGGTGCTGGCAACATTCGATGATAGACTATGGAAATCGGGGAGAGGCCAGACAACAGCGATCCACAACAGACGCTCTGTGATGAAGCGGCCGCACGGAGAAGCAGAAGTTGATCAACAAAAGTTGGGCGATCGAAGAATTTTTCGACAAAAATTTAGTCGCTGTTGTTTTCCCACGGAAAATTTGGTGACGCGCCAGTAGATTGTTGATATTTTCAAAAAAAAACACAGGAACTTCTGTAAGCGGTTGTAAACCTTGTTACACCGTGTCTTAAAACTTTTGTCATAGAACCTATGTTTTCTACTGAGGAATTTAAATTTTATGGGCGAAGCTACCAAAGTCTCACTGGGAATAATGAGAACATTAAAGGTAAATAAGTTCTGGTTCCAACTTGCAGCAAATTTAGTTTGAATGCGCGTTCTTTCCGTGAAACTCTCAAGCAGAATTTTTCCTTCAGAAATCTACGAAAACCTACAGAATTGACTGTCTTAGCTCGTGTACAATAAATCATACCACATCTCACTAAGCTATTTTGCTTCGAAGTGGAAATACGGCATTAAAATTACGTCAGAGACTTAGCTACGTTAATGTTTTAAAACTTTGCTGTCCGTTTTTTTCTCCAAGTGCAAGTGAACTTTTTAGTTTGTAGTTCGTACTACACGAGAACACCAGAGAACGTCAAAACAAGAATGCATTCACTTGGGCTATGCAGTTTTCACGATGATCACGAGTAGGAACTGGCGCGGTGGCAATCCCTCAAAAACCTCATGAGATACCTCATGTGCAATGACTCATGAACATTTGTTGCTATGTCGCCTGGTAGTAAACATGGCCACTAAAGCATCTGGTCTATGGATCTCTTCTCTTTCAACAAATCGATGATATTGTTTCACTGATGCAATTATAAAAACCAAAGCTATTTTTTGCCATACAGTTCTACTATTCACCTCCAATGTCTAGTTACTTTCCTTCCCAACGAAATTGTATGTTGAACTCAAAATTGAACCTAGTGTGATCGGCCATTGAATGATTACCTTCAATCGTGATCCAATAACAAGCGACTGAGTCTATAAATCATCAGGCTGGCCTGACCGCATTTTTCTCGCAACTAACTGCATGAAATTGAGAGAGATAGAAAACGTTCGGCAAACTACAGGTATCGTACGGAAAAAATTGACTGATCCGATACTTCTAATAGTTTGTATCTAGACTTTACAAAAAAAAAGAATGCTAATAAACTTATGAAGATCACACGTGGGGTGGCGCGAAATGTTCTGATTCACGCGAAGTTCACGTGAAAACAATCGTGACTGTGATAGTCTGCATGTTAAGGGTAAAAAGTCATGATCTGAAGCTGGAAGCTAACAAGAAACTTAATGATATGTGATTCGAAAAAAGCAAATTGCATTAATAATTTAAAATTCAGGAAAATAAAGAGGGAAGTTCTTCCAGAAATCGTTCTGCCTGTAACTACGAGCTTATGCCAGACAAGAGATAATCACGTTGATACAGGTTGAACAAGTCAGGAAGTTTGGGGGGGGGGGGTATACTACAAGTGGGAGGTTTCACGTTTATTCATACGTGAGACGAAGAAAACGTGGATAAAACATTCTACCGCTGAGAAAAAAGAGCTTGATAATAATTATAACACTGAAACATGTTTAAGTTTTGTGAAATAAAAAAATTCTTTCCGACTGCCAATGTGTGGTTGTGTGATACAACTGAATTTAAGTGTGTTTGTAGCTCCTCAGTGTTTGACATTTACTATCACGCTAAACTAGTTAAATCAACATAAAACCTGTGCGTTTCCAACACTAGTGAACTGTTTTCGAAGAATGGGTTCATTGTTGTTCCCCAAACTATGAACACCTTGTATTTACATAAAAACTAGAGTTCCTTTGCACGTGTGTATTCACGTTTGAGGAGGCACAAACGAAAGCTAATCGAGAAGGTGAAATAATAGAAATTTGTTGTAATCGTTATAATCAAAAACAAAGTAGCTATAGCTGTTTTAGTGATTGACAAAAATGGTGACATCTCTGTCATATTTAGGGCGTGACATGTTCGTATGATGGGGCGCGATTCCGAGATGTACGATATATGAGGACCTGTCTGGATGAAGTAGGGAAGAGTTGGCGGTCGATCTAGGCCCCGCCCCCGGGTTCGGTAGGGTCACACGGTACGGCGACGAGGGAGTGAGGGAGACAGGCGCGCAGACAGTCAGAGAAAAACGAATGAATAAGCAGAGAAAAAGAGTTGTGAGAAAACAGCACGCTTTGAGCTCAGCGAATCAATGTTATGTTGCGTTGTTTTGGTATAATAGAATTTTATAAATTGTGAATGTGACTTGACACTACTTTCAAAGATGTGACTCTCCTTTGACCTAAAGTGTCGGCATAAAGAAGAATTCTCGTCTAAAAACATTTGATTAAAAAACCGGAAAAGTAACATGTATTAGTATGACTAAGTAATAGAACAAAAACTAGTGCGTCCAAATGTTTTAGGGTGTGCTAGATAGCCTTATCAAGTAAACAAAACAGCAGCAGTGGCCCAGTAAACACTTATCATGTTCTCAATTGGGATTGAGACTGAACTACAAAAATTTGATCAGTATATTCGTATAGAAGTGCAACAAACATTGTGCTAGCAGATGGCATGTTCCGTATAAACAAAGCATTGAATGAAAGTGTAGAATTTCTGTAACTCTCACCAGCTGCTCTTCACTTCAATGAATGGCTGCACAAAGTATTGAAGTTCTCATAAATTGTTAAACATATAACGTAGAGGCCAAACTAGTGTGAGTTAAAACATGTAAAGAAAATGAATCACAGAAGCAGATCCTTTTTTGTGGAGATCGCGAATTCCTTAACGTTAACAGACAACGCTAAAAAGTTTGTTTAAAAAACCAAAAAACTCGCTGGTAAAATCGATTGAGCCAAGACGTCAGAGCAAAAATGTATTTCTTTTAAACCCACAAACGCAACACACGTTGCAAAAGTCAAGACTAAACCGCATAATAACGAACTAGGAAGAGATATTATGGCGAGGAATTAGTGCTATGACCATGGCTTGATACTAATTTGTACATTTGGTATAGTATAGTTGAACACAACCCTGTTTTGACATGACTTAACCTGTGAAAAAGATGAGGTTGAACCTCAGATACGAGTGTACGTGACCAACACCAACCGAGCCTGAAGCTCAAAAAGTGCTCGCTACCAATTTGTCGTCTTGTTATCAATCAGCGACGGGGCCTAACCTACTGGGTGATACCGCCTGCTTCTATAGGGAGTGACTGATTCTTCATTTCTAGCAATAGACATATACTAAAATTGGAACAATACAGAGAAGATTAGCATGGCCCCTGCGCAAGGATGACACGCAAATTCGTGAAGCGTTCCAAATTTTTTTGGGCCTTGTGGTCGACTGGTTGTGTGCGCGCTAGCACTCGAAACACCATGGTTCGATCCCACTCGGCGCGGTATCTTCATGGCGGACCGCATGAGCTGGTAATAACGCTCACCCATGCCTAGTTTCTCTTCTACGGACCCCACCCCCCTCTACGGATACTTATATGTGATCACTTGTCTTGGTTGTATTGAAATGAATAAAGTAACACACGGCTGAAATACTTGCCGTAAAAAATTATTATTATATATATTCATTGTAATTCGATCTCATATCACCTACTGATTTACAAATGTTGATCAGAAAGCAGTGGAAGCAAACTACAGACACAGTGGGGTAGCGCAAAATACACCGTATCGGTTTGCTACGAAACGATCGAACATTATAGTGGGTGATACTGCCTGCTTCTACAACTAGTGACTACATTTCAAGTGTAGTCCTTCCCCTAATCCACGGATTTCGATCGAAAAGCAGTGGGAGCAAACTACAAACACGGTGGGGAAGCGCAACATACACCGTGTAGATTGGCTCAAAAAAATCGAACACTACACTAGGCGATACCGCCTGCTTCTCTTGTTGGGGGAGGCCCCATTCAGGCATAATCAATCGCCTCCCCTCCGATACGGCGCCTGTGAACCGTGCGCCGTTTTTACGATCGTTTGGGCAACAAAGATATCGATTTTATACCAAGTAAGACGCGAACCAAGGGAATTGGAGGGAAACATACATGTGTTCGGGGAATGGAATCGTTTGCGGGCGTGGTATGGGGAATGACCGAATATCCGTGGTAGTTTGATCTCGATAGGCGGTAAGAGCAAATTTGGATTACAGTGGAGTAAGGATACAATATAGGATTGTTTTGAAAAGAGCGACACCTTAAGTCGGGATTGAACAACACGATCTTTCACGTTCACGAACGCGTGAAACGTATGTACAAAATGGTTCAGAGCAACGTGTGAGTCGAAAGTAAATTTCGAGTTACTTGGTTTGGTACTACTGCAGTATTACTGTGAAAGTATTCTGGATTGTGATATCAGATTCAAGTGTTAATCACATACAAATCGTGTGAAACATATTTGACAAGTTGTGAATTTCGACACGCTTGATATATGATCTGAAATCATTATATGGCGCCAAATTATACGACTGAACCATGCTTCTCCGAGACCGAAGAACTCAAAGTATCTATGGTAGTTCTGTCCGAAAACAAGCACCAGTTTTGAATTTTGATAACTAAGGGAAGTATAATCAAATAGTGCAAACTATTGGATATTCGTAAAAAAATATTGAGATCTAAGAGTTGATCACCTTCCGTAATCGTGTCATATCTAAAGTAATCAAAAGAATGACCGACCCCATATAATTAGCGTTAATTACAGAAATGTTTGAAACAGATAGCGGTATATACAGTGATCCACCTTTACAAACCAAAACTTGAGCTAGCTGGCCAGTTTGAACTGTTTTCATTATTGTGTTCTCAAAAAACTCGTCAATACATGATTCTGTGAACGATAACTTGCTTCTAATCCCTATTTTACTTAAAATTGAACAACGAAAATAACAACTGATAACGTTTCGAAACGTTTTTATTACAGTTTTGATTGCTTGTAAACGCCAAAACAAAGTCGTTAAGCAGGTGCTCCGCGTATAATAACGCATTAACATATTGTAAAAGGCCAACGCGAAACCTAGACGGCGCTACAAGCATAGATGGACTTTTATTACAGGTAGCGTGAGAAAGCTATACTAAAAGTTAATTGAATAGTCACGTAAAATTAGCATTCTAATGAGTAATCGTCGAGCACGTTGTCATTGCATGTTTCTGAATTCTGCCGTGTTCAACACGTTCACGGCACTCTGCAATTGACTAAAAGTATAGAGACTATAGAACTCGGGGAGTTTGTTTTATTCAAGCTCTGTCAGCTCAAAGTGCTTTATAGTCAGCAAAACCTTCTATCAATAGAAATAATATAACACTTTGTACTGTTTCTATTTGGTCCGAGTATTATTTTCCATGTAGACGCAGTAAATTATTCGTTCAATCTACTCGCTAGAGATTAACTGATTAGACACGTGAAACGTGACCAGAAAGTAAGTACTCAAAAATACACATTCACGGGCTTTTATTTGTTGATCCAATGTGTTTGCTTGAATCAGTTAGTTAAGTCAAACTAAGAAAGTCGTTAAACAGGTGCTCCGCCTTTAAAAAATATTGGAGTTTGAAAAACGCTCGAAAACAGTGCCTACCGAGATATTTCCGGTTGTCTTTTTTGAGCTGAGCCGCTTGTGTCCGAAAACTAGCTAACACCTTGAAAAAGTTTGCGACTGTACGGGTGGTCTGCTAACAGGTACCGTACAATTTTAACTTAACTTCAGAACGCCAGCCGAGAATTGAAAAACACTTGTGCAGCCCTGTTGAACGTATTCTCGGAGTTGGGAATTAACGTTATACTAGAAGTCAATTGAATAGCCACCTAAAGTTAGCATTCTAATTTAGGCAATGTGCGCTTTGTCATTGCACGTTTCTGAGTTCAGCTGTGTTCAACATGTTTTACGTGACTGTGCACTAACAGTATATTTGAACCAGTAGAACAACTCGAATGAGAAGCAGTAATCACATGGATGAGAGCCCAAAGAGAAAATGTCTAGTAAGAAGCAAAACAAAATGAGAGTCTACGTTCGATCTGTTTAGCAATGACCCCGGAGACCTTATCTGAGTTGTAGTTTGAGTCGTATTTTGATCCCTCTGTTCACCAGAGTTGACAAATGACAACTATAATGTATGAGAATCATAATCTGAGCACTAAAAAAAGTTGATAGTTTAAGTTTGCTGTTTAGCGCGGTTCCTATATATAGTCAACACCATTCCTACTGAGACTCCTACAGCACACTCAGTTTTTGCAATAACTGTTTTTGGTACACTCTTTGAAATATGGTAATCATTTGTCAGATTCGAGTATCAGTAGGAATGAAAAAATACACAGTATGTAAAAGTGGGAACAACTCACCAACAAACTTATCACTTTTTGTACCATAGCTGTGTGGGTAAACAAGAGCCAGTTGCGGCAACTGTCGGGGATTCGGTGGGGATTTCGGCGGAGCGGGGAGGGGGTGTAATCCGGGACCATCAACGACCATAAATCTCGGAGGCCCGCAGAAGACATTCATCAGCCGACGGTCAACACACGGCAAGCGGCCGAACAGATGCAACTAGAGAGGAAAACGTACTGATTGTGGGGTATTCTAGTATTAGAAAGAATGAAGTATGTGTATAATTCTATAACAAGATTAAGTTGAACTCTCTATCTATAGAAGTGTGTTACAAAAAAAGTGAACATTGTTATAGAAACATAAAAAGTACTATCAACTAATTTAGAGTGATATAGTGAGTGCCAAATTTATAAATTTCTGTCTATTTGAATCGAACCTAGGAGCAAAAGTTTCGTAGCATGGCGCAAACCACTGCGCTATTGAAGCACATAACCGGCGAGCTTTTGAATCGAAGCTATATGTGCGTACACAGCGAAAAACAAGATATACAGTACCCTCCCATCCGTTGGCAACGACTATATTTTTAGTTAAATTTAACTGCCTCTGAATCTCGACGATGCTGTTCTATTCGGTGGTTGAGGGATCTTTAGGAGATCTCACCGAATAGAACAATAGTAAATTGTTGTGAGAAACTAGAGGAAAAACTTATAGACAAATTGAGATCGTACACATTTTAGATAAAGTGAAGACAAGACAAAGATCTTTTTTGAAAATTTCACGGCTTTGGGTGATCACTAGGCCAAACCGATGCCGTTAGAGTGGGAAAATGACTATTTTAAAGCGATTGTACTATTTTAAATGAAAGTTAGGGTGGCAAACCACTGATTAATTGGAACAGTATACCGTGTGCAGGAAATTGTACTGTTCAAGTATGTTTTAAAATTTGTGCTTGTACAGTGTACCTATCGTCAAATGTGTAGCTGCCTGAAACGTTGGAAAAAAATCAGGCATTGTGGTTATCTTTTAAAGACTACAAGGAATCAATTGAACCATATTCAAAAGTCTACGACATGGTTCTTATGTCTGGTTCAAATGCCCGTGCTAACGTTTTCGAGTTTCCATGACGGTGGTGAGGGGGAGAAGACGTCTACTAGCTATAACAACCGCCACTCACTCGTTGATAGGGTGAGGAGAAAAACACAGGTTAGGTGGAAGTGTCAGGTAAGCTTGTTGCCACAACTTTGTCATTAATCGTGGTTTTAACACGAACATCCCGTAAGTCGATCTCGATGCAAAACTTGTTAATTTGGTGCCTCGGGCTCATTCCTGTAACTGAAACTCAGTTCACTCTTAGCTGCACAGTAGCAACTCAGTTTCAGGACCGCAATGAGCCGGGGACAAAACAGAACATATTTTTCGGTCGGTAAAGATAGGTTGGTAGATTTCCGGATACTGCCAGTGTCCCCAAAACATGTCTCGTCCCGTCTCCTGTCCTACCCGGCCCCAGCGGTGTTACACAACATGTCGGCAGAAATGCAACGAAAAGCGTGATGGATGATGGTGCTGGCACGTCGCCAACTGGCAACCGTGTACTGTAAGACGCCGCCGCTGTGGGAGACAGATTAGGCGAGGATATTAGGGAAGATGTGTTTCCGCAAGAGAAATGAGTAGAAAAAGTGTCCGGTCATGAAATAGCCCCAATACGTATTAATAGAACCCAAAACTTGTTAGGTTATTGGTGAATAGGCTTCGCTCTAGGACGAACAAGCCGGAGTATTGCTCTGATCCGCTGTGAGTGTTTATGCACCTATATCGTAATATTAGAGCTCTAATGTGTATTTGAAACAAACGACAAGTTTAGTTTGATTACGGGGTCACTTCCCTTCCTCTATCTGAACTGGGCCTAGGACGGCTAGAGCACTTATATACGTGCGTTTAGCTAGCATGAGGAACCAGGCGGGTAGAAATTATAATTTTGGTAAAATACCAGATTTATTCCAATATATTGTAGAATTAGAATGTATGTAACATGCCTTTATGTTAATAAATTGGTTGATCAATGTTTTTTGATCTGAAAAACAAATTCTCAACGAGTTGCGTCAATTTAGTATTCGAAATTGAATACTGCGGACGAACGTGTACTCTCCCAGATGATACACTAGAATAAATATTTGTTGTGTTTCGACAAATTCTATCAGTACTCTTCGATTTTACTGTTTAGTTCAGAGCGTTCAAATGTCATGACATAACGTGCTCTGAATTTCTCCATATATGCCGTAAAAACAACAAAATTGGTAAGAACAGTTTGAAATGGATAAAATGAGTGAAGAAAGAACCAGAGATTGAACATTTTTTTCCAATAATCCCTCACTTTTCAACAAACAAAGGCACCGCTTTCTTACGGTATCTACCTCGTCCTCTGAAGATGGGTAATAGATTAGATCTTGGGTACTGAACTGTCAACTAGTTATCAAACAATGTACCCTCGGCTTTGAAGTGTAAGGTAGCGCGGACGTGACCCGAATTATTTGATACGGTTACTCGCCGACAAAAGGAACCGCTGTCTATTACGTAACCGGTGGGCACACCAACCAGATAGACGAAGAGAATGAGTGAGAAAAGAGAAGTAGATACAAAACTAAGTTTTTACTCAAAAACAAGTTAGCTTTCTGATTGAATTTAATAAGAATATAAAAGTTGGACATGATAAAACTAATGAAATACAAATTTTACAGTTTAATCTCAGATTTGAGATCACCTATAGTAATAGATAATCCAATTTTCTTTTTTAGTGGGAAACGTATGCAAACCTGCATTTGTTTGATTGTAAAGCAGGAAAATGGATAAATTATGGTTGGAGAAATAGCAAGATAGCTTCGTAGACCAGTTCTATCTGAGTCCAATCTGGTAAGAAACTGCGATTTCATCGGCGATTACTGAAAATGTGTCGGACGCTGGTGAAAAGGTGTGAAATATAGTAGAAGTAAATAAAACAGCCCTGTGAAACGTGAAAAATATTACAACAGTGCACTAGATGAATGTACACTTCTGAATTCATACGTATAAAACTTTCCTAATATGATTTTGCTCAAACCAAAAATACTCGTAAACGTTAATGATTTTTACAAACTCCGAATATGTGTTGTCTTTCTTAGTTGCTCAGCCTCTAGGTGCTGCGAAACTTTTTTCATTCATGGTCATTAACTGTTTTTATTACTTCTTATCAAACTTGGCATTCGGAGACATGAAGTATTTTCTATACCTATAAGTTTTGTAAGCCGATATCGATTATTCTCTCCAAAAGGTGTTCACATGTTGTTTTACGTTATCGCATCGTCCTTGATGTTAGTTATTCGAGGTGAGACGGGGTGACATTGATTAATCATATCAGTCCCACCGCGCTATCTACCGTATACCCTGAAGGCGATTTGTCATCGAACGGTATAATTATAGGCTAGCGACGGTTGATTTATTAACTGTTTGTTTGAGTCATTGGAGAACATGTATTTGGATGAGGGGTCGCAAAATTGGTCCAAATAGCTGGGAAAATGTAGAACACAATTAGTTTATAACAATGACTCAATTGGTTTTTCTCTCGAATTTGCTTGAAATTGTTAGTGTTTACTAGAGAATGAATCTTCATTCAGACATTTAGTGAATAAAAATTAAATGGAAGAGAGTTTGGTAAAGAGGTAAGGTAGTCCTACCAGTCCAAGGGTTTTGTATTTTATTGAAGCACCGTATTGAAACACTTAGTAACGAATAGATCAATAAAGATAAACATTTTACTGATGGCTGAAGATATGTTTTAGAAGCGGCCCATATTAAAGTAGCACCTAAGTAGTTCCCATTCTCATAACGGTTAGATAGTGTTGTGTTGTGTATGGTGTTGAATGAGCCTGGTTTTGTTTTTCATTTTTGGATTGACAAGTTTATGATATTATTACAGTGTACCAACGCTAGTTTGAGAAAAAATATATTGATAAACTAAAATTCAAATATATGGCTGAACATTGACAAGTTCAAGGTGTTTGTGTTTGAAACCTACAGTATGAACGGTTAGAATGTGGAAACAAACAGATCGATGAACCAGAATTTCCACCGATGGCAGCAGTTGCGTTCTTTCTGTGATATTCAAAATGCCTACGTATATGTCAAGTAGAAACAATTGTTCGTATGCCATGAAAGAATGGAATAAAACGATTCTACTAAACAGAAATGAACCGAAAACATTAAATTTGACCATTTCGCTGAAGGTATGTGTTGGAATCCGCAAATAAGTTCTTCAATTTTTCATTATAGCAAAATCAAGTATGAAAACACTAGAATTCGGAAACGAACGGATTGATACACTAAAAAGCAGATAGCTACAGGTATGTGTACGTGTTGGTGTTTGGGCTAGACTGATAGGTTGGTGGGCCTTCGGTTTTCTAAATTTTATTTCAAATTGATAATGTTTTTCTAATATAGTAAAATACAGTACATTGTAGCAAAATACACTGTAACAACGGCAGGATTTGAAAACGAATAGATCGATACACCAGAATTCGACCATATGGCTGAAGGTATGTGTTGGTATGTTTGGACTAGACTGATGTGTTGGTGGGGTAGGATGTAGGAGAATGATGAATTGCTGCCCAGAGAAGATACATCGACGTTCGCGCAGCCACATCACCAGCATTATCATAACCAACGTTAGTCTAACGGTGACGTTTTCACGTTTATTCTTTGAGACGTGTTATGCTAGTATTCAGTCACGTGACACGTGCTAGTATGTAGTCACGTGACACATTCACCATAACCGGCGTTAGTATCACAGACACGATTTCATGTTATAGTTGATGGGACGTGTACTTATAATGAATAATCCCGTGACACGTGTGTAGTCATAACCAACATTCGTCTAAGGGACACGTTTTTTTTTCTGAATAGTAATGTGATCTTGTGTGAGAGCCTCATCATAACCAACGTTTTTATCATATTCACGTTTCAACACGTTCAACGTTTTGCGAAGAGTTACGATTAGTGCTAGTGTCACGTGATAAGTATGTGATATCAAAACCAACGTTAGTCGCACAGTGAAGTTTTCACGTTTTATTCGATGATACATGTTTCGTTAGTATGCAATCACGTGATACGTGTGACACAGCATGATCATAACCAACACTTGTCTCTCGGACACTTTTCCACAGTCGTGTGATACGTGTGTGATAATTATGTTCCTACTACACCGCGAATTCACCAAGTTTCACGTTTCGTTGGGCGTGACGTTTATTGCTACTGGAAAGTCACGTGATACGTATGGAACGCAAAATTTGAAATAATTTCTCAAATTAAGTTATCGATTACTGTAATTGATTTATATTTCACTTTGCTAGCACGTTACAACCAAGTACACCTAGTTGTTTCATCTTTATTCCATTGAGAAAGTAGAACCGTGGTTGGGGGTTGGGTTTCTCGTGACGTTTTTTGTTGTTGAAACTGGAACATTTCACGGATTTGATAACCGTACTCATAATTCGGAAGAATAAGGATTCAGAGAAAAGAAGAGTAAATTCATATTGGATAAACTATTTTGCTCATACGTAAAATCTGCGTAACTACTTCGCCCTCTTTTGCATCGAATAAAATTTTCCTGAGTGAAAAAAAGATGGTTTCATCTGAAAACCGAAAGGCGTTCAACTTCTGTGAAACTCTTGATGTTCTTCACAGGTAGATCACGTGCATATTTGAATCCAAATCATAATCAGACGAGATAATCTGATATCAATTGCAAACTTAAACTCAGCGGCTCATAGATATAACGTTTTTAACAATGTTTGGCTGTACCGTAAACATTTCGGTGTCTTATGGTGTGAAATTTACCTGTGTAGTTTTGAGTAAATTCCGGTTATACTGGTCCACTCTAACTATATCTATCGTCGTTTACAGTCACTCGATTGAATGAAATCCGTGTGTAAATACTAATCGAAAATAACTTGTTAGCCATACAATATTGATGAACTTATAGTTCTCATACAGTATTTTTCGAGCCCCTTCCATGAAAAACAACGATACTCATCACAATTTGCTTACCCCGATATTGCTTCAACTAAAAGGCAATACTTCAAGAGTGGTTTCTTGTCTGAACTATGTTTAATTGAAGATTCTGATTGCAGATATCACATCGGAAGTCAGAGAAAAAGTTGTACTTTGTCCTGCGCGCCGGCAAAACGTTCAGTTCAACCATTTATCAGGAAAAAATATCGATTCAGAACACTTTCTGTTCAGAATCGATTAGTGTCGTTTTGAGCTCACACTGAGAAAGACAAGTTATGGTACTAGAAGTAAATTGAATAGTCACGTAAAGTTAGCATTCTGATGATGCATAATGTACTATGTCATCGCACATGTCTGAGTTCTGCTGTGTTTAACATATTTCGCGTGACTGTGCAATAGATAGAAATTATATGAAACACTGCCAGTTACAGCGTGTTTTTGAGTACCACCTCGTGAAACGCACACAGCTTTCTTGTCAATTTTCTTCATGTTATTCAGAATATTAAAACGTGTGTTCATCTTTTTAAATACGTTTCGATTTAACACATTTACAGTCAACCTGCATTGTGCTTTGTTCACATCTCTACGTGGCTTGATTTTTGTCCTATATCCGGTTCATTTGGTGGAACGATATCATAATTTTTATCGAAGTTTACAAAGAACAGTGTGTTTCAAGCTTTTCAATGGCAACGACTAGTCTCAACTTGGAACAAACTTCACACGGAAATAGGTGTTCTCCTTTATACGGTCTGGGATGTACAAATCGTGTATAATTATCATGTATACTACAATTCACGGTTTCTGTCTCCCCGCATGTACTAATACATCATAATCCCACCCGTTTTATCTCTGTGCGCGCTTCGATGAACATGAGATGTACATAATGCGCCCTAATCGAACTACCGTAACCCGACAGACAGTTGTCTCGACTACACCAAGTCATGCGACCGGCTTTTGTCTCATTTTTTTTACGCAGACAGAATTGAATTCATGGAAAACTCGTTTTATAATTAATTGTGACAATTCCAAATTCTCCACGTCTCGTAGTGAGAATCAGTGCTTTACGTTGTGAGATTGGCTTGACGTTAAATAGACAGAAAAATCAATAGTTTTCTGCACAGTTCAGAATGTGAAGTATCGCGCGCAGCGCGAAGCGCTGTGCGAGATTTGTCTTTGGTCCGGTTAATGCGCGCCTCCGTTTTTTTAGTTTACCCTCAAAAAGGCCCAAACTTGCAAATCAAAACTTTTTATGCTTTGTTGATTTTTCATGGCATATGTACAAGCTATGTTCAAAATTTGAACAAAATTTATTGAGTTTGAGCCGAGTTATGACGTTATGCGCTTCATGCAGACCGCCAACTTCCGTCGTGTGTCAGTGTGTGTGTGTGTGTGTGTGTGTGTGTGTGTGTGTGTGTGTGTGTGTGTGTGTGTGTGTGTGTTGGTGCGCACTCCTGGGATATTTTTATGTGTGAACCGATTTGACTGAAAACTTGGGACACGATACTTTTTCTCGAAAAATTTTTTTTTTCATTAAGTTATAGGTCTTTGAAAATGTCTCTGCGTCTCTTCATTTCGTGCACTCTCTCGCCCTCTCTGTCGCGGTAAATCAAATTGCGTTATAACTCAGCTCAGTCCTAACCAATTCAAGTAAAATTTGGAGTATGATACCACGACATGAACGGACATTGATTCAGATGTAAGTCTTCTACTGATGACGTCATCGAGGATTCTGGAGCTCGGATGACGTCATTTTTGAAAAAGTGCAAAGTTGATGTCACATATGTTTTCAAATCATGGTAATATCTTAGGAAGTGTCAATTAACGGTAAAACTCAATCTAACAGTGACGTATTCTGGGATTCTGGAGACCAGATGACGTCATTTTTGAAAAGTGCAAAGTTGACGTCACATATTATTTCAAATGCTGAAAATAACTTAAAAATGGTATATTAACGATGAAACTTTATCTAAATATGACTTATTCTGGAATTCAGAAGACCAGATGACGTCAACTTTTGAAAAAATTGACGTTAAATATGTTTTCGAATGCTGAAAGTTTCTTAAAAATGGTCAATTCACGATAAAACTTCATTCAAATATGACGTATTCTGGGATTCTGAAGGGCAGATAAATTAAGTTTTCAGAACTGTAATGTTGACGTCATATTTTTTTTCGAATGATGGTAATACTTGACAAGTCATTCATTAAGAAAACAATTTTATCTGCACCGTACAGATCAAACCACATACCTACGGCATGTGTACAAAAAGAGAAAAATTCATGAAAAAGTGGGGGCCCAACGACTGTGAGATTTGTCTTCTGCTGTGCGCCCCTTAGACAGCTACTCTCGAATGGAGCAGCTACTGCTACAAAAACCGGAAAATACTTGAATACTCAAGTATAACTGTTCATTACAAACATACAAAAGTCGTAAAATATTTTTTCAAACCTGTAAACTATAATATACAAATCACAGATGTTAACTCAACGTAGTCAACTATAGAGATTCTGGTTTTGTACACAATGATTTGCAGTTTTGGTCCTTACTTCAACTCTAGGTGCTATAACACTTGGCATATTATTCAACAGTTGTTCTCTCTTTTACAGCTGTGATTTGTATATTATAGTTTACAGGTTTGAAAAAATATTTTACGACTTTTGTATGTTTGTAATGAACAGTTATACTTGAGTATTCAAGTATTTTCCGGTTTTTGTAGCAGTAGCTGCTCCATTCGAGAGTAGCTGTCTAAGGGGCGCACAGCAGAAGACAAATCTCACAGTCGTTGGGCCCCCACTTTTTCATGAATTGATTTTGGAACTCGCTAAATAATCTGAACGGGGGGAATGTTTTGAGCGGCGTAAGTGTATTCTACTTACGGGCTCCATAAAGGAATTCCCACTACGTAAGTGAATCGTTTTATCACATTCTCAGAAGTAGCTGACGTGGTTAACCTGTTATTACAGTTATCTTGAATTCTGTTGGCACAGATATAGTCAAAATTTAATAGATGTTTTACTTTGTCCAGAAGTACATTATTTTCCCGTATCACGGAAAAATAGCAATGTTCCATCTTCCACCATCTTCCAGCCCTCACACAGTTAAGTAAAGTTTAGCTCAACCGGTTCGTTATCATTCTCAATGTGTTGGTCTAAACTTAAATTAACAAGTTACGACAGAACTCAACTTTTAATAGCCAGACAGAAAATTCTCAGCTCTTTCTCGACGTAACATGTCCCACGTTCATTCGTTCCCTAACTAGCTCGACATTTCTCGGCATTTTCGATAGCTATTCACGCAAAGATTTCAAGAGTTGAGAAAATTACTGATCCTAACCATATATAGTGTATAGATGACAACAAGTCAGAACGGGACGCGTTGCTTTGATCTGCTGTATTTGTAGTTTGACTCCAGGTGTTCTTCAGTAGAAGCCTATGTGTCCATTGATCAAACTACAGCCTAAGGCTCCCCCTTATAATCAGCTGCTTACAGCGTGGCCCCTGGTCTGACAGTGAGCAATGATTTACGGGCGCTGCGTGGTCTGTCAGAACCTCTCTCCATTAGACGCAATTAGCATTACGACCGTTTGACCTCGACGACCATATTTTACAATCGACCGTTTCTCAACAGGTTCAACGATGTTTGTTTTGTAGGTTGTGGATGTTAAGTGAGCAGCAAAGTGAATAAAATGGTCCGCTAAACCATCATACACTTCCTGGTCTTGCAGTGCAGTTTCACCAATCCGACTAAGACGGTTATGTTCATATCAAGTTGGAATTTGTCGCGAGAACTTGCTTTCGAGTCTGGCTGACTTTTTTCGGGCTCCGACGTCTGATGTGAAATTCACGTTGCTCTGATGGACCACTTCGGTAAAAGTTCCCTGTCGCTCAGTACTATTGTTTTTCCAACGTTTGAATTTTGACTACTATTGAAACCAGTTTGATTTTGTTATCGTGTTCTTATATGTACAGCACATGATTATCTACCTCTGACATGCCAACAATTTCATTCATAGTCATTTATGCATAAGTTTCGATCAGTTCGTCCATTTACACATATTTCTTTGTTATCCACGTTTCATTTTTTTGTCAACTCATTCAAGTGCTCTTATTTTTAGCGTAAAGCCAAACAACTACTCTATTTCTCTAACTACCCCATCCCTTATCTTTCCCAGTTGACAATGTCCATTTATCAGCCGGTCACCATGGGCCCAAAATCGGAAACCATCAATATCCGTGAATCATCTCATTAGGGACAGTTTACAAATTGCAGTCGATTGGATCGTAGCCGCGCGCGGCGCTGATTGGTCGGACACGCCCACCGCGCGCTTCGCTCGCCCCGCCCCCTGTCACGCAGTCAGTGATTTATTGTGAGGCAGCTGATTAACGAGGATGAGTTGTGCGGAATCTTACGGAACGGCCTACTACCCGCCGGAATGGGCTCCGTATTCCTATGCCAGATGCGATCTCAACCGGTTAGTTTACTTGTAGTACGTGCAAAATCACGTGAAACGTGAATCAACGTTACGACCTTCTCCCCTTTTACGCGCTTGTTTGATATTTCGCTACTTTAAACCAGACAAAAGTTTTCATCAGTACGATTTTTTTCAAATAATTAAATTGTCTGCAAATAAATTAACTTTTATTCAATTCTCAATTTTTTTTAGATTGATAAGGTTCCGTTTCTTACGTGCTATTTTATTGATCTTGCCCACAATTAATGTTCCCATCCACCTTCCGCGAATTATTTCAATTTCCTTGCAATTAATCAATCGTATTTTGGGACATTGTGTTCATTTCACTAACATCTTTCTAGTGGTCACTCATAAGTTTATTTCTCATTTTTGTCTCAACCTCCTACTGAAATAAATTCGAAATAGCTTAGAGACTAAAGAACGCAAAAATGTAATGCATACCATTTTTTCCTGACGTTAACGTTGCAAAAAGTACATTTTGTATTTCAATATAAACAATTAATACTATTAAGTTTCTTCAAACGAAGTGATGAAAAAGATGTCTGGTCAAAAATGGTTTTGATTGAAGATCAAATCGATCAATCAGTCGATACTTCAGAGATTTGCCGCCGCCGACCACAACCGCGTCGCCGGTGTACGCGTCGCTGCCGCCTCCGTCCACGAGTGATCTTTGGTCTACTCCCAACGGCTACCCTCAGCAGAACACGGCTCCCAGCACTTACAAGTGGATGCACACCAAGAGAGCCCACAAACCAGCCGGTTAGTATATGAAATATAGTATCCAACCTAAAACCGACCTAAAAATAACCCAGAAAATGTGTAACAGCGATATTCCTCGTCCTTTCTACGTGGAGTATCACAGTAACCAGCTAGAGTACCTAGCTATTGATTGTTTGTATTGAAAAGCTTACCGAAACTTCATTACTATCTTCTGCTATCATATGGGGATAGAACGGAACGAAAATATTCTCAATTGTTTATACTCTCGTAGACGTCCAAAGCACCTTTCGAAATGCCAAATTCAAAATGTAGGATTCCACGTGGACGTGGGTATAAGCACACAAATCATTTTCATTGCGGATATTTTGTACACTATTGTAATTTATTTGTCATTCATATATTCTACTGAGATTGGTTTTCGGGGCTCAGTGAGATTCTTCATAATGTCGTCAACAGATAGCAACTTTCTTTCTTCAGGATTTCTTTTTAAGACTCTCTTCCCTCTGGTAGAACCTAGGACACAGTTCAAAAACCGTTCTGCAGAAATTCTCATTCATTGATTGTCAATTTCGCTTCTTTCTCTATTCATTTAACTTTAGAACTTGTTTCAAAGTTAGCTTTCCACGAATTTTCTCTATATTGCTAGTAAAATCCAAATCCGCAGTGACGTGGATCGTCTGGAACACGCGTAACTCTTAAAACTGGCCAATTCCCCAAGGAACCCGGTATTTCGTTAACCCTACCAGGTAACCTTAACCGGGTTACCTGATTAACCCTCTTGTTAACCACTTGTTAACCCTCTTTCACAATGTCTTTTGGGGCAAATTTAGTGTTACCAAGTGGTTAACAAAAGGGTTAACCAGGTAACCCGGTTAATGGTTAACGGCTAGGGTTAACGAAATACCGGGTTAAATGAAGAATTCGCCCTTAAAACTGCATTACAGTGCCCAACATCTGATTTTATTCCACGTTTTACGTGTCTTTCGTCTACTAGTACAGCTTCTCTTGTTGTGAGGATGGCTTTTTGCCCAGCCAACTGTCACTTTCGGTGCTCACAATTTGCTTGGCAGTCGTGAAAAACGCGGCTCATTCGTCTTTGCCCGTGTGGCGCTTGACACTGTCCAAGTGATTGATAACTACCCCCAACCCACATTTACATATAGTCTGTTTCACGCACTTATAACCATCTACAGTAATCTTCGCGAACTTCTAGAGCAACATTTCGTAGTTTGATGTTTTTGGAATGACTTCAGTTTTTGCTATTGTGTTTTCTATCTATGCTACAGCAAACTATGGAAGTTTGAAACCAAAATACTGATTTATTCATTAGAAAAAGCTTTCTAAATATGTGACGGATTACTGTAGAAGGACATCGATTGGTGAAACGAACTATATTTGTATGAACAAAAGAGTTTACACAGTTTTTACTAGAAGTTTATACAGAAGGCACGTGAAACGTGAATGAAGATAAGCAACCGTTTTCACGCTGAGAACGTAATATAAGTAAGTGTAATAGCCATGTGAAACGTTGAAAAATAACTCGAGTGCATGTTTTTCGTTCTAACGCATGTTCTGGTTCGCAAATGCTAATTACACTTTCAGCCTGACTCCCTATTTGATTTCAGTTGTATTAATTTCGAATTGATCGTTGTAAATTTATGTCAATTACGGAGTTAGAGATAGCAGCTATTTCATTACTTGTGACTTATCAACTACCTGAAACAAAACGTGTTTCAAGTTTATCATTTAGACAAAAACATCATGTTGTCCCTGAATCTTGCTTTTTGTTACAAGTTACAACTATACTTCTATTCAGTCACTTACAACTTCTAGCTCACATGCACACAAGGACAAATTGCCACATTGCTGATCTTTCTCCATGTTTCACGTCATTTTTCTGATTCCTGCTTTGATATTTATATAATTTGCCCAGTTCAACGAAATTTCGCGTTTGGCGCGCCGGGGTGGGCTGGGGCGGCGTTGTGTTGTCAATCACGCGCCGGCGCCGACACCATTCCGGGTTACGGTAGTCTGGGCAGGGAGACCCGTTTTGGGGTGTCACTAACACTAACGCCAGCTACGAGAAAGATAGTATTATCAAGTGCGGTAGTAGGGATCGAATTGAGCAGGGAAAAAACTACTACAACTTTCCGTTATTTTGGTATTTACCTTCAGAATCAAAATTGAGATAAATCAATCTACGTGACCATAAGTTTTTTTCTGTGTGTGACATATTAAGAACGTGGTTATTTTTATTCGTGAGATCGATTTAGCGGGAACAATTCTAAAATGCAAATCAATCAAACTACAAAGACATCGAACCGAACAAATAGAGTGACCTGATGACACTTATTGATTTTATACTTTTTCAGCTCCAAAAAGAAAGGTCGTTGACGAGAACGGCACGAATCGGACCAACTTCTCTACGCACCAGCTGACTGAGCTGGAAAAAGAATTCCACACCGCCAAATACGTGAACCGAAGTAGACGCACGGAGATCGCCACGAATCTCAAGCTCAACGAGGCACAGGTACATATTTTCACACCTTAAATATGACTTGTCTCGGGAAAAATTGTCATCCCCCAACAATCCGGTTCCGGGAAAACTCTCAGTGTCTCATTAGCCATTAAATTTAGTTTAGTACAGAACTGTTTTGTGAGATGAACAGATTGTGTTCCATCACAAACTGCGTGAAAAAAAGAAATGCTTGCTTTCGCTCAATAACCGTCAGTTTGAGATTGCTTCCTCTTTTTCTGGAGCGAAACGTAATTGTCTCTAGGAAACTCGTAGAGCAGATTGTACGAGTCGATTCCAAAGATTCCATCATTACTCCCAAGTAGTTTTCTTGCCAATAGAATTGGGCTGTCATTGCTCTCGACGAACACAATTCCTACCTATCGATTTCCAGGTCAAAATCTGGTTCCAAAACCGTCGAATGAAGGAGAAAAAGCGGGAAAAGGAGCGCGCCTTCATGGCACGTACCGTCATTCCCTGGGACAATTCACCACCTTCGGACGAACAGAAACTGGCTCACTTGTAGGGCGACTTCCCAGCAGTTTGACAGTGAACTAAGCTGATTTTACCTCTGTTCGCTATCAAAATCATCCTACGTGCTTGCTGCAGTTATAGGCTGAGACGTTTTAATCTTAAACGTTGTGCAAACCGAGTTAAACTAAAAAGACACTAAGTACAACTCTTTGATCGAGTAAAGTAGTCCGAGTATAGTAGTAGAAAGTCCGACCACTTTTTGATGTTTCTCCATGTTTCAAGGAAATATACCACTTGTAATAATTCCACGTGAATAACACGTTGAGTGATACCAGGTACAAAAACGTGAGTACTACGTGAGTACACGTGGGTACGTAATTTGCCGCAAGCACGTAGGATAGTGCAAGAGACTCGCTCAGCGCACGGGTCGCTCTCTCTCCTTGGGAGCCGCTTTGATTGATCGTTTTTCTAACCGTCTGTGTTCTCTTCATCTCTCCTTCTCCTAGTTATTTGAACTCCTTCTCTATTTCTATGTGATGTTAATTCGAGATGGCGCCCATCCACCGTAACCAGCTCATTTTTCTCTAAAGGGATCTTGTCATGACCAATTAGTAGGATATTAGTCTTACTGTAGGTTCTCGTCTTTTTTGGTTCGTCAGTGTCATTCGTGAAATTTCCGATCAGTTTGTCATTTTGACAGAGAACAAACTTATACCGATCGAGAGTTTTCGAAAGATGCAAATCATTTTTTCACCTTCTCTGAAAATATATTTTTCTATCGAAAGTCTCTAAACAGTTGTTTATATGTTATGCTCAACACAGTGTTCTCTCATACCGATGTACAGTTTAGCAGGAGTCGTGGACAATAAAATATGAATGAAAAGTGTATTGATTCTCAAAAATTCTACGTGAAACATGCGTGAAGTGTTGCGCTCAATGAGTTAGCAAACATAAATGAAATCCAGTACGCAATGATTGTCGTGGTTCAAAGGCAGTTCAAAGTTACCTGAGTCGAACGATTAAATATCTTCTTTGAAACCGAAAAAAGTTGTGAAACCGTTTTCCCGATACTCTGTGTTCTCATATCAAAATGTTAAATAGCTGTTCTGTAAGATCGAAATTTGCTATGCATGCAACGAAACTACAAGATAAATAACGTCCAGACCTGATTTTTCCATTAGTAACTACTCGGATGAGATTTTGGGAATGTCGCGATGCTCCAGATTTCCAGCCGGTTTTTCAAAAACTTTCTGTTTTCAACAATTGTGAAAAAGCACTCACTGAGTGAGCAATCAGGTCACTTTTCTACAGTAGTCTATTAGACATTGTTTGTGGTACGTAACCCAATCGTTGTGAGACAATACCCGATCATGACGGGATTGTTCGAGCTCAAACGAGACCGCCCGGATTGACATAAACATAACCCCCCGATGACCCGAGCCTAGGAGGCAGGGGGATTAACGCGGATAATAGAGTCTCAATCTCGAACTTGGGCATCGAACTAGTAATGTAGTTTAGAAGTGGTTAAATTCAAATGAAACTGAAGAAAACGAGAGAAAAATCTGAAAGGAATAACCTGTGACCGTATTCACGGCACTCACGGAGGCCGTGACGAGATGAAAAAGCCCTGGCCACGAGCGACTGGGAAACGCTGGCCAGTATTCCCATTAGGAATGCATTTTCACAGTCAATTCGTCGTCAGCTGGTTCTACTGTTGTTTCTGGCATGTCCCTGGATCTATGTCTCAGAACATACGAATGTCCACCATGAGGAATCAACTGTACCACTACTGCAAAAGAAGATGTTTGACGATAATATGATATGTATGATGATCACCGCCTCGAAACGACGCGAAGTGGAACAATACATATGTAAAAAAGATATACGGAAGCTCCCCACCGCTCAGGCTCAACTCATTGACACTTTTGGTGCTCGAGCGGGAGGATAATTCAATGGATGCGGTAGCTGCGATGCAACAGAGTGAATGTTAGTATTTGCGGTAGTTGGTCAATGTAGCAGCATGTAGATGTCCTCTGATTTTTCCACTACTTTTGTAGATGATTTGTTCAGCGCAGGAGGATTTGACTTGAGTTGGTATTCAGATGCTAGTCAGATCTCATATGTATCTGCTCTCACATCCTATCGGCAAACTAGTGCGCGAGGCAAGAAACACAACCTGGTGCGGAGGTAGCTAAGTGTGCTCTGGGGTTTAGGTCTCACAATTGAAGAAATGATAGGAAAGGAAGGACCTACTCTCCCTGTCTCTCTCTAATCTACTTATCATCCCAGTGACACCAGCTGCGGCGGTTTCCTTTGATGCCTGAGTGACAGTGTTGCAGTAATGCACCATTGAGATGCGCCAAAACACGGTGCCAAGGTTGGTGGCGAAAAAAGAGAAAAATGTAATCGTAAATGGATTACCAGTTGATTGATCATTAACACGAGAATAAATGTTGTTACGCTCCGGTACTCTGATGAACTGCGATACGGAGCTAGTGGGATGAGAAATCACTGAAATAGAACCAAGTTATTGTTTTTTTTGTGTTCTCCGTGAGTTTCCGTGAAATACGTTAGCTATACAACGTATTTTTTGTAGCGGCGGCGCTCTACAGATATTAAAAGAAGAGTTGTGTAATTGATTTACGACTAATACGTAGGATCAAAGGTTTACAAAGTGTACAGATAATAGAAAAGCTGTACCAATAACAGGTGGTGGACAAAACAGACACCGGAGTTGGTGTACTCTCTCGAATCAAATTAATAGGGGTTGTGGATTTCAACTACGTTCAAGAACAAGAATGGGATTAGTCAAGTTGCAATTATGAAGCTGTAAAAAATAAACTATCTATAATTCTTTAATCGTTCGTTGCTTTCAAATCTCAGACAGTGAGAGGCTGGTTGTTGTGTGCAGCTACAATGTGAACTCGTTTACTTCGAAAATGAAGTATTCAAGCGAAATCTTGTGAGTACTGCATCCATACTTCACTATACTCATGCAGTACTACATTCTAATGACTCTCACTAGCCCACTCGTATCCATTTCAGCTGCCTTTCCCATTCAACAATGCTTTCGAATAGATCAAAGCTTGCCGCGCAGTTCATATCTGCCATAACTGACATTCTAATTGGCTTAATTAGAGTAGTCTGGGTGGTCGATTGTATCGGTGGTGGGATAACACGGGGTTATTCCCTGATCCGCTAGAGAGATATCGAAATGCTTAAGGGGTGAAAGAAGGGAGGCACTGTATTATGCTGTTTCGTAGTACTAGTTCTATTAGGTATCTTCTTCAAAGTTTTTGCTCGAAAAGGATAAGTGAAAAAAAACTCGAGTGAATGTTAAAGTTATCTATCCTTGAATAAATGAACAACTGGCTTAGTGAAGTACTGTTTGGTTATTGATCAAACAAAAATAGAATTCCAATTTCAGATTTCACATACTCTTACTATACATCCACGTTTCACAGGTAGTTCATAACCGTGGACCTATACAAATATAAAGTTCACTTTGTAGCCACTTGTTTACGTTTTACGTGATAGTTCCGTGTATTTCTGGAAGGTTTGAATGTATTTCTCAAAGCAACCTGTTTTCAATACCACAGTAATTGTAGTTTGACTGCGTTACTTTTCGATCAAAACGCGTAAACTATGGCGTGTGTCAGTATCTAACTAAAACGAAATTTTTATTTCTTCTCAAAGTATACGTTCAATATCCATGTTCCAAACAACAGTTGATAGCCGTAAGTTGGTGTTACGCAACGCGGGATGCGGCCTTCTGTGGCTGTATTGTTTGTGTACTGTAATGTAATCCGTATTATGCAAGAACAAAGCCGTACCGCAGATAATATGACCGATTACTCAACCTGACAGGCAGAACTTCTGGGACACATACAGAGAAAGTGAGGAACAAATACGGAGGGGACAACATAGTTTCAGGAAATGAACTTTCGAATTCCGCAACTTTTCCACTTTTCAACTTAAAAACCCATAAAATTTGGAACTTTGAATCAAAAGTTGTTGTATAACGAGAACTGTTTACACTTCAGACAAGCAATACACTTTCAATACGCAATAGCTTAGATTTTTTTTACAAAATTAATTGTTTGAGTGGTGTTCGAATAAAGCATGAGACAAACAACCTTTTGCGTTTGAACAGATTATTGTAACGAAAAAGAGGTAGTGTGGTTCGATTTGATGTCTTTTTCATTCACGTGAAGATTCTATTTACAACGAAGTTTTTCGTACGTTATGACCCAGTTTCCCCTAACTATGATGAGCATAGTGATCTGGTAGTCAGCTGGTTTCGAGAATATGATGGATGATGAGGCCTGCATAGTGGCAGGAAATGAAGGGGGAACTTGGATGGGAGCCAATTTATATTTTGAAAACATTGGAGTGGGCAAGCAACTAGTAAACGAAACAGCCACGGGAAAAGTGAGGAATCATGAGGAATTTACATTTAGTCTTTACAAGTTATCGCAACGTGATCACACGTGTGTGTGCGATTCGAAAGTATTGCTACTATTATGTTTCTGAGTTGCTGGTTCTCTGTAGGGACTGATTGTTGTTCACACAAAACCCAAGTGTAGGGAGTTTTGAACAGAAGGTAGTGGGATCAAACTACAAAAACAGCGCGAACGTACGAAATATACCGTAAAGGCTCGCTTTTCAATTGCCCCTTCTATATCAACGTTGTGTTGGCTTCACTTAGAACTGCCACACATGTCATCCTGAAATGTTTCACGTGCCAGTTCCATGTACTTCTGTTATTCCTTGTTTGGCGTGTTTTACGGATTGGAACATGGGTTAAACCATTAATTCTAGCACTGGCTCCGTTTCTATCAAGAGTGTGATCTTCTCGGTTGTTCATTCTGGTTAGCGCATGTAAACAAATTCTTACTGCATACCATATTTTCGCAATGACTTTAGCATGCTGCCAAGTTTTATTTGTAGGTCAATTACCCATATGTCCAACAAATTTAATTTTCTCAGTATCAGCAAACAGAAACAAAACGTGTATCTGTGTAATAGGTAGTTGACGCGCCAGAGTTTTCTTCACTAGCAGTACAATTCTGTTCTACTACGAATTTCTTATCCAACTACCCCTATCTGAGAGAGTGTATGGTTGTCCGCTGTTCACTCTCGCTACAGCATGTAAACAAAGCCACTTTCCAGAAAACTATGTTTCACTGGATAACATGCTTTCGAGGTTTCCTTGCGAATGAAGAGAACCAAACTGCACACCCGTCCAGGAAACTGGTTTTATAAACAATATATTAATACTAGCAATATTATAAATATCCTACCCAACTACTTTTACGAGATTGTGATACTGTCGGAGTGGTTCTATCAAAATCTGTCAAACGCGAATTTTTCAAGGAAACTAAACAAACTATATTCAAAGTTCAACGGTGTTTTGGTGTTATAATTATACTAGCAATACTTAGTATCTTACCGAATTACTCCAATCTTTAAGAGTGTGATGTTGTGGATGTGGAAGGTATGCGGGGCAGGCGCGGCGGCACTCGATCATGTTCTGTCGGCCTGCGACTCGCCGTGTGTTGTGACTGCCTACTAGCCTATTGATCATCAGTTATGGATGAACATTGGAACAAGAATTGATAACCGGGGGAGCTGCCAGTCCCGTTGGATAGAAAAACTGGCGCCAGTGGCAACAAACATCGGGAGTGGTACTGAATAGTTTGTGAGATCAGCTCATGGGAAACTTGTGAGTAAGGTGAGGAGACACTATGCTGTTCCAGTGAAGTTCGAAAGTTTCGGAAAGATTACTGCAGATGTGGTGGAGTATTTAGTGCGACGGTCTAATAAATTGCGAGAAAACATTGGGAAGTTCACTTTCTTGTGCTGTTTTTACACATTCGTTGACAATAAGGTTTGACTGAAAGTGAACTTGTGAAAGTTAAAGCTTGAGAAGTTGGCAGAAGATTATTACAAACACATGCACGTCGCTTGAAATAAATATTTTTAGCCTCGTTCTCGGTTATTGGAGCATCTGACTTACAGAAAACCCGGTTTAAAATTCAAATACGGAAGCTCTTATCTGCTCTAGTTTCAGATTAGTTTGGTCTAGCTCGAAAAACCGAAAAATGCAAAAGACAAGTCCACAAAGTCGGGAGAAGACTGGACCACATCGAGATAGAAGTTCTGTTTTCGCGAAGCTCGCGTTACGAACTGGTGCACAACATGTTCACACTCAGGAGCGACTCAAGTACATTTCTTGTAAGCTGGTTTTCAGGCGAAACACCAAATCTTATCATGTTTAAACATCTTACCCCTTGTTGAATCTGTTTGAAACTTGTTACCAAACTTTTGACGAACCCAGAACATTGGATAGACCTTCATTTACTGCGGGTCGCGGTTCGTGGAAGGTTTTATCTATCGAAGCGGTTAGTTCTCGTTTCCTCCAACTCGAGTATATAACTGTCATAGTCAACCCCTCAGCACACATGTCTTCATTCATAGAATTTGAGAGTTTCAGAGAGTGATGTGTGCTTGTGGACACACTTGTATCGTCAATATGAAGGAAAGAGCTTAGAATGCTGTAGTGGACTAGTTTCATTTTGTAGAAGTTTCTCACAAGGCATGAGTAACTCATTTGCAGTTAAAGTCAGCGTTATTCAGTCTATATGGAATTATGCTAGAAATGTGCAACATCAACACGAGTAGAGCTACAGAATCAGATAATTGGATATAGTCTTCTAGCAAACAATTCCGTAGAAAATAAGTAGCTCTCAATCACTAACAAGGTAAGAAAACCTATTTGGAATGCATATTTTCCAGATCTAAATTTTTAATATTATATGTTACATCATAGTCGTGTTTCAGTCATGTTGTTTTGTGTCGTTGCTCCCCTTTACCAAGTAGTCGCCTCGTCTCTCATCCTGGTTTCCATGCTTGCACATTGCGGAAAAACCAAGGTGAACTCCATGATTTTCTCTTGGGCGCCGTAGTTTCAAAAATGGTCACCTCATATTAAAGAAGGTTAGAGAAAACTGATAAGATGAACATTAACAACCTATCATAAGCAAAATAGACGCTACTAAAAGTGGCCTACAATAGTCTCAAATTACTACTCACAGTAACCTTATTGACTGCAATGTATTGAAAAATCACCACTCAATGGAAATTGTGAAATGTATTGTCTTCGAGACAGTCTACTCTCCAACCGCAAAACTCTTCAAACGGATAACCATGAAAAAGCACAATAACAAGTTGTTTTCGATATCCGCATCAGTTGACTGGGTTTTTTTTAAAAGTTTGGTACCTGGGTAGGTTATTCGTTACAATATTCTTGTTTCGGGTCGAGCCAACTGTTTTGCAGAAGCCAACATCTGTAGCACCCACACCACCGAAGGCAGCCCAAGTTGTGAGTGAACCTTTCGAATTTCACGATAATCCCGGGTCGTAACAATTTCTGCTATGTGAACAGTTTTCGGATTATTCCAGCTTAACTTTCCGCCCATTGCAAAATTCCACCTCAATGTGTGGGTTGAGATGTCGAACAGAATAACGGTAACCAATCATTGTTTCAGGAAGACCCCACTCAAGAAACAAAGCCCGAAGAGAAGAAGGGGGATGAAGAGAGAAAGACAGAGAAGGGAGAGGAGAAGAAAGAAGATAAACCGGATGAGAAGAAATCGGAGAAGGCAGAAGAGAAGAAGGAAGAAGAAAAAAAGGAGGAAAAACCGGATGAGAAGAAGGACGAAAAGAAGGAAAAGAATGAAGATAAGAAATCTGAGGGAAAAAAGGAAGATGAAAAGAAGGATGATGAAAAGAAGGCATCCAAGGATGATAAAGTTGGTTCCACACAATTGAGTTCTACATGATGGTTTTCAGTAGTTTTCGTTTTCATTTGTCTTCCATGAAGACAGAAAATTACGTTATGTACTTCAGGTAAAAAGTTTTGTGGTTTTCCGACAATCTTTCGAGGGGTTGCAAGTGTTTATTCATTTTTTGTAAACTTTACACAGGTGGTTTCATGATGTAAATAATTTGTGTGGTTTTTCAGGAAGAGGACAAGAAAGAAGTGAGTTGATGTTCTTTGCTTTTTGATTGAGCACTCTTTTGCATCGGAGAGTACCTAAACGTTTCCACTACCATCGTTACCAGCTGACGATGAACATTTCAGATTGATAGAGTAGTTGATCAATGTAGAACTACCATTGCTAAAGTTTTTCTGAAGTTTTAACTTTCATCATTATTCTTCTATAACTAGAAATCTCTACATTACGCGTAAAAGGAACAAAAATAAGGCAATCTAAAGAGTTTCGCTTCAGTTTCGTACAAATACTGGTTTTTGTGATAACCTTTCAGATTTGGGTTTATCATTTTTGTTACTTGATAATACTTCCAGTCGAAGCAGAGTGAAGTAAAGGATGACAAAAAAGAGGACAAGAAGGAAGGAGCGAAACCCGAAGACAATAAAGCTTAGCTGAATAAACTTGTATCAACCTGTTTTTTTCTTCTTGTTTTAGTGTGAATCTGTGAATCAATCCACTCCAGACAGACGGAGTTTGAACATTGAAAACATGTAACGAAACATGTTTGTTGGTTGTTCTGTTGTTCACCCTCTCACTCAGTAGGGATCAAACAGTTGCAATAGAAAAAAGACAGTGATTTAAGTTTGCTTATCGTTGTAGAAGTTTCAAATGTTTCCGAAATTGGCCGGAAAAGAACGAGAAACAACATGTTTACATGATCCGTCTTGAAAAGCTAGCCGGTTTTTGTTGAGAACAAGTTTGGTCGTCTTTATGTGAAAACAAGGTAAACTATAGATCGAGCTCGAGCTAGAAATCAAATGAACAGCTTGGATGATATTTGGACTGGGAAGAACATATTGTTGAACGGTGCCAGAAAAAGTATAAAGGTCAGAGAGTGTTGAATTGAGCATCACAACCCGAAACCGAGGAGTTGGCCGTTGTCCACAAACCGTTGTTCACATGTAATCGATCACAGAAACATTAAAACCAAGCACACAGTATTCATTTTCGTCCTGAACTCGAAATTACGTCTTTTTGATTGGGAAAGCCAGATTATAGAAGGGTAGAAGAAAAGGCAGCAGGCGAGGGTCGTCCAGCTCACACTCCCGGAATCCCTTCGCGAACGGATTCGACTCAATCTTCAGTGAGGTGATCTAAATGTTAATTCTCTTTCCAACCAAATGAATTTTCCTCATGTAAACTCTATTTCTCAGGTTTGATTTTAACACAAATAAGAACGTGTGAAAATGCCATCCAATTTTCGTAGGGACAATAAATGAACATGATTCTCTAACAGAGTCAAAAACGAGTGGAGTAACACCCAATGGTCTACATTCATATCATGTTGCCCACGTATTGTACACAACTGAACCAAACAAGATTGTTTTGAAGGTAAAAGAAACATAACTTGAATCTGTGTTCACATAATAAATTTCGTGTGCAATAAACTTCTACTTTCCCGGGATTGGATGGAAAAATGGTAAATTTGTAAATGATCCCACCCTATGGTTCTGATACGCTGTGACCGCTATGAAAGATGTTTCTTCGAACGTGAATTCTCGTTTCTCGCCGTCCGCGCCGTGACGGATCAGATGAATGGACGGCCGATAGCGGTGCATCGAGTTGACGATGATCTGAACCGATAGTCAAATGAGTAAATGTGAAACCTGTTCACACATCGAAACTCAAGAGAGTGTAGTGAAGTGCACGATTCTGTTTGTTCACGTCTTACGGGACTATTACATTTATTTCTAGCATGAACTGCTCAGAGTGTTCAATAGATGCAATTCAACAAGTGGTAGTTTGAAGTGTTTTCATATTTTATAAGGGAAATTCGTCTCGGAATCTATTCTTAGCCTGAATGCGCTATGAGTGATACTGTATTCAGTGAAGTATAATTTCTCCAAAAGTTGATTACTTAGCCACTCAGGGAAATCGCTCAGGGAAATACGGCACTTGATGCTTCATTCTGTTCTGTTTGTAGTTCCCATGCGTTTCAGTTGTTATTGGAGAATACTAATTGGTCGTGCAGATCAAACTACAAATCAGCTATAGTGCGTACCAAATGTAAGAAATACCCGCCTCATGTGAGACCCGAACTGGGCCCAAAAGTTTGGGAGGCGCGGATGCTAACCACTATACCAACTGGGCGTTTAGCAACAATGCTGACGAATCGTATATATGTGTTGTTGCACGGCACATGGTGAGATATACCGTATATCACCGCCTTTCTTTGAGCGAGAACTATATGTTCCTCTCCATACTCACGTATCCGTTGTTATCCATCTGATTATTAGTTAGTTTGAGTTTATCAAATGACGTCATTCCCTTCATCCAATGAGAGCCGGGGGCGGGGCTATCGGGGTGGACAAAGGTGCGACAGGGCAATTCAGCTTCTCCTGAGAAATAACTATGTTAATATTTCTCATAAAGCTCGCTTAATAGCTATAGCACACCTAGATTCTGTGAGCTAAAAATGATTGGGAAACCACAAAAGATAGATAGCGAGATACACAGATGAAATGACGTAAGAATGATCACCCCGTCAACCAGAGGCCGTATGAAACATCCCGAGCTGGGTTGGAATGTTATCCCGACGTCTATCGGCTGGGAAATAACCAAATCGAGCTCGGAATAACATCCCAACCCGACCCGGGAAGTTTCATGCATACGGTCTCTGACAATCAAATGCTAGTCACAAAAAACTGACATCACACTTGAATTACGTACGGCGATGCAGTTTACCTTTTATGATGTTGGTTAATAGTTTTCGTGACTGTTCAATTCACGTGAACTGTAAACAACATGTTTTGCGAACTGAGTGTACCTGGTCCAGTGGACGTCCACTTGCTCTGATGGAACGAATATCGGTATCTCTTGTTATCTACACTTCGTAGATCAACCATGAGGGAGTAGGAAGCCGTCGGATCCAGACCAGATAGAGAAACAGCGAGGGTGGGAAACATTCTTCTTGAAACAAAACTGTTCTACGAATTGCGATTAAATCGAATCTCTCTCATTATTATTTTCACGTTGAGTAGAAACTTATGATTTTTGGGTGTTTATTATTAAACTTTTTATAATTGTTTATTGAACTCTCTTAGTCGTGTTTCGAATGCTCGAATAAACATTCTATTCTATTCTATTCTATTCAGTTAAAAATTTCCTCTTTTATATTTGGCTGATCGCTTGTGAGCTTCTCACGAAACCCATGAGTCAAATACGTGAAAGGGTTGGAAAAGTTTTGTAAAACTATACCCACCTTCCGCTCTTGGTCACAATCATTTCCGTACCGAGATCATGGAATCTGCGCCATAGTTCCACTGCTTCCAGCCTCATCTCAGCAGTCTTGATGGAGTATTTTCTATCGCTGGACGATGAGGATCCGGCCTTTTCCAGAAGATATTCGATGGAAAAATTCTTCGGCATTTCTGAAGTGTGTAGTTGTTGTCAAAATAACTTTTTTCTTATCCAGAAAAACCGCGAAGGTAAGTTTAGTTTAGAGGGAAATCGCGTTATAAAAAACTCATATACACTTTCTCTAATTGTGGATCACTGCTGTTGATATTCCACACATAACTAACCCACGACACTGAAAACAATATCTAGTGAGAGCTAGTGAGAGCTTGAGGGCCTCTAGTTGAGCTGGGACAACGGCAAATTGAATGTTGTGAGCACAGCCGTAGCAATACTCTAATAATAATTTGGTCAAACTGAGGTCAATTCCTTATGCTCTGTTGGAAGTATGGCATCGTAGCAAAATTTGATAATTAGGTCACCTTTTAGCTGAGATATCTTTTCACCACTTAAAAGCTTATAATCATCTTCAGTACACTCAAACATCGAAAGTTAACAAAGTTAACAACTACGTGGAATGTGACCGAATTTCTGTTCAGGTTGAGCTCAAAACTGGCTATGGTGCCTGAGCAATTCGTGACGAGATAGTTCACCTCAGTTACCAATTGGTGAAAGTTTGCTATGGTGCCAGGACCTACCTGAAGTTCAGACGGAATCAGAGGTTGTCAGCAGTATACAGTAGTCGTCAAGTGCTCTGACGCTGTCAAGTGGGCTTTCATTTGATGGCAAATGTCAGTTCTATTGCCGCCAGATGGGTTCCGAGAAACACATGTTTACAGTATACTAATCGGAGCACGAATGGATGAAAGATATGGCAATTACTCGTGGGAAAATGATAATTACGTTGTTTTCTCTATTAGGTTACCATGATACTTTTCCTCATATTTGAACGGTCACGTGCTAAATCGTGAACAAGCAGTCATTTTCATTCTTAGATATTCGAAATGAGAGAGAGTCATTTTCACACCAGGAAAACTGTGTGCAAATACTGAAGTTTGATTTCATAATAAGATCTACATTTCACCGCTTTCCCAGTTTAGTTTCATATTGACCAGAGTTTATTTTCAATGAAATGAGTTTCACCTTTTTATAGCAAATCGGGTGTGTTGTTTGACTGGGGTGCATTGAATTGTCTAGCTAGATTTCAATTATTCTTTCACGAAAAGTTCCGTAGTTGTCAGATTGACACTTTCTCAGGCTGTAAAGCAAGGGGCGGTATTATACTGCGGACCATCACAAACAATGATTGAAAAGACGAAGATTATACTCGAGATTGTGAAAGTGAATCTATCTGAGAGCAGTTGTGGGTAATAATACGGTCGATTTCACTGATTTCACAAAATTATGAATTATGTACGAACCTGTGTAATGTGTTGTGAAGTTACTTACGATAGTACAAATTTAGCCTGACCTACGTGTAGACAAAACTTCAGTTCCGATTCGCACTTCACCACAGCACAAGTTCTGCACAAATATGTGATCTACTGCTTCACCAAACCTCATATCAACTGGTCTCGACGACATTACCTAAACACTGTGTCACCGGGAATGAGCCAACCTGAATTGTATCTCGCACTTCAAACTTAACAGAACTCTCAAACTTCGTAAAAACCGGAAAACATCACGAACACAGCAAAATCGTTCCATTATCCCTTGGAATGCAATTATAACCATTTTCGCCATTAGTTTTCACTTTAAACACGACACGTTACCCAACAAACACCGCGCTTTCATGCTTCGTCTACTCTCGAGGCTGTCACCCTAAACATTTTCTCTCATTGTTCCGCATATAATTTTCTCTTGAAACATCTCACTTTTGTAAGTTCTGCAAACGTTTTGTGATCAAACTACAAACACAGAAGAAAAGGTTTCCAGTCTCGAGGATGCTACCCTAAACATCCTCTATTACCGCGGATCCCGCATCTGGAATGGGGCCATTGCTGTCTGTCGGCCGCATGTGGTCACATCAATCGCATATCGAGTTGCAAGAATGATGGGAAACCTGGATGAGTAATCACCCGCTTCAGCTTTTTAGGTTCCTGTAGAAAGTTACAAATTAGAGGACAAACAAATTATATAATTCATGTTATGGGAGATGTTAAACTATATTTAGACCCTAGATTGTTGAAGTTGGAGCAAGACTAGAAGAACATAGAATGATCATTCGAAACGTGAAAAAAAAATCATGACTGTGCCACTTACTTTTCACTTTTACAAATTTTGGTGTGTATCACACATACTGTTAGAGTTTTGACCTGGTAATCCATGCTTTTTTAACGTTTAATTAACGCCAGGAAAACAATTCACTTTTCTAGATAATGTTCTACAGTAAATTTTTATATGACGGAATATGTTTGTCTGCATGTATGTTTGGGAGTGTTCTCTTTTCTCAGTACTTGACAAACTACCCCACCCCAATACCTTTCATAACCGCTCATTGAACTAACTATCAAATTACCGTCATTGAAATGTATAGCATCAGCCGAGCAACCACCTTTCAGTAAGTGACCTTCTCAAGTTAATTTCATGATAGAGGTTTTATTCGGAATAAATCATCAAAACTATGACAATTTCAAAAAAAATACAATTTTCAGTTTGTTCACATTCAAATTGTGAGTTTATTTTTGTGAAAGCCGATAGTTACTTTTTTAAAAAATACTTTCTCATTGTTTCTCTTTTTACCGTTCGGTTATATCTAATTCCAACGGTGCAACAACTATTACTAAATACAAGTTGTGTCAACTAGTTTCCTCAGTAGTTCCTTTGACAGAGGGCCAGTGTTCACATCAAATTCTCAAATCGAGTACTGCGTGGACTGTGGATCTCGAAAACACAAACACGTGCCTATTCATGGGTCGTATCTATTCCAGCGCGTAAGTTGTCTTTATTTTGTTTAATTTGAACTCAGATTGAAACCCTATTCAAGTTCACAGAACCAATATGCTGCAGTATCGAGACAAGCTCCCAACTGACCTCATCTCTAATACTTTCGAGTCGTTTACTGGAGCAAACATAGCGTGATGAGCAAGATGAGCAACAGCTTCACTAAATAAATGATATATGAATAATCGTATTTTATAGGTCAGCGCCTGGAAAAAGTTTCTCTGGAGTATTTACATGATCATCGCAATAGGAACGGCAATCTTTTTCGCGTACACTATGCTCGTTGAATACAGCAAATTCCAAACCACCACACATTTGACATTGGTACAGGTATGGAATAGTATGGAATCATTCTATCATCTTTGGTTAGACGAGTCTGCGTCAAACACTTTCCTTTTGTGATTCTATCAGTGGTTAAGACTCAGTTTTGCAAAAAAAAACATTATACGAGCCATCTGTGGCCCCTTCGACCCCAAGTGAATGACGGGGTGAATAGGCAACCAAACTCAGGTGAGAAGTCAAGGGACTATTGGCCCCTGAAAGGGTGATTTCGGGTGATCGAGTAAGTGCGGGCCCAAAAGGCCGCCGTAACGACCACGCTTTGATAGATTTTGAAAACAATTGTGTTGCACTACTCTACATTTTCTTTCATTTTCCGAGTAAGTACGCTAGGGTGAGCATGAGCAGGTAAAAAAACTAAATCTAGTACTTGAGACAAAAAATGTCTATCTACGCGGCCCTATTAGGCCCTAATAGCGTGATTTCGGCTACGAAAATCGCGGGCCTGAAAGGAACCTTTTAGGCCCTTGACTTTTCACCTATGAAGTCTCAAACGGAAACTTCCCACTACGTCATCACCAAGTATCGATAATCTGTTGTTTTCAGTCAATCATTTTGTTTTTCATTCATAGATAGGCATTTTAAAACGATGTATAGTAGTTTTGGATGTGTCATCAGTATATAGTTTCGTGTACACAGTACGTCATCCTGATTGCCTTGTTGCGCATGTTTGTACTGGAGAACAACAATTTATATAGGTGTACCTCGAACAATTTCGCAGTTACACTATTTGAACTGAGAGAAGGAATACATTTTGCCAGCTGGTAAACTTTTCCTAGAGGTTTCTCAAACTGACGATGGCTGAAACTTTACATGTTTTCTTGATTTCCTAGGTTTGCAGTTGGATCACGCTAGATTTCACTTGAAGGAGACCGGAGAGCAACATGGTTTCTCGTAAAGCTGCTGTATCCTACTTTTGATTGGACGCGTTGCGTGTCGCGGGCATGGTCATGTGAATGTCACGTGGACTGATCAAACTGATATACGAGGTATCTGTGCTCTCTGATCTCAATACAGTTGAAAGCAGCTCGAAACAAAACCTCTGCTCAAGTTGTGTTCCGGTCTCCTTTAATCCGATATAGCCGATTTGATCAGAGCTGGAGTACGTACCAGTGCTACAACAGCTTGAGTACGTACTAGTGCTTGAAATATAGTTGTCTTGTATTCAGAACGACAGTCTTTTACTGCCCAGTCTACACGTTTGTCCCAAGAATGCAGACAGCTTTAACTATGACGTCATCTTCGCAGGTTTGAGCCTATAGCGCGAATATATGCTTAAATAAATGAGTTTATAACGCAAGTGAAGCGTGTGACGCGTATAAAAAAGTTTATGGATAGATTAGAAAGATAATCGGGAATTTAAACACAGTATAGTTCGAACGACTCTTCCTGGCGTTTGCTTCATTCAAATTTTCGGTGGAAACTATAATTCTAAAAGTGTAATGGTCGTCTGCACGGAACCACTTGCGATGCCCACTATAGTTTTGAGCTTAATATCTGATAACACAAACTGCTCACATAAATATTGTTAGAAACAATGTTGTTTTCAGACATTGACCGAGCCCTCGGGGAAAGAAATTTCTCGGACCATCGAGATATCGTTTTGTTTTTGATGGCCGGTTCGGGCTTCATGAACACTTTGATCGAAACTTGGCCTATGGAAAGAGTACAAAGAGCAAAACACATGTACTTGAAGTGGAGAGGCGACAGAAGTATTTTGGATATGTTCAATTTCGTGTATAACGAGAACGGGCTCAAGTGTCACGACGTAAGTTGTGCCCAACTCGCGCTTTCTTCCAAAATCGAAGTTCAACTGCCCTTTTTTAGTAAATAAAACGGAACAAGTAATTATACTGGTACTGATTTTATATAGTCACGTGTATGTATTATCACCCCCCCCCCCTTTTTTTCATACTGTGAAAGGGGCAAATAGCCAAATGTTGACACCGTCGTCAGTTTGTAATTCTTTCGTTCTCCTGTTTTTATAAGATTTCAAATGGGAATGAGTTTCTGCATCTTTGAAACAACACGTGATAAAACATGTCAACATGGTTCACGTGTTCACTTCTTCCCAGGTATTCCATTCGTGTTTTGCGGCCGAACGTCGTTTCAACTGCTGTGAAGTGTTCAAACCTCACTACGTCATGCTTCGAGGACGGTAAGATTCGTTTGGGAAAACTTTTTTTTAACAAGTTTTGTCACGATTTCCTTTTTTTTATCGAAGCCTATAGGGTGTATGCAGCTCCATGTCGCTAAGTTCATAGTTTGATCCTGTGCTTTTTCGATCAAAACTTATGGCGTCTATTCAGATCATTCAACTTTGTTTTGGTCTTTCCCTATATTTGTTTTCAGCAATTTTTTCTCGAATTACTATTTTTCATATAATTGTTATATTTTCAAAATACTCTTGATTCGTTTGAGATGTTTCCGATTGGACAACTACTATCAGAGCGGAATTCATGAGAATGACCGACTGACGTTGAATTTTGGAAAACCGGACGGTTTACTGATAGACGGAAAGAAACAGGTTTCGATCTGTTTTGTGTACTTAATTTTTCAGAAGAATATTGTTTTCTGAACTAAAAAATAGAATAATCCAGTGACTTGAAGGGATAAGAAACCGATTACGAAAATTTAACCAAATATAGCAAAAATTTCCTTGTTATTTTGGAAGACAACGTAGTTCGTATTTAAATGACATTATTCTATTTGTTTTTTGCAGCGACAGTTCGTCATATATTTCGGAGATCAGTACCCGGAAATAGCCTTTTTTCCTCGTGTTTATTTGACGTCGAACGACTTCGCAAAACTGAGACTGAAACCGAGAAAAGTGTTCATGGACAAACAGAAGAATAAATGCTCGTATCGCAGCGACGAAAAAGGTGATTTAATCGGAACCTCTGTTTGGGGCCACTAGTAGTAGATTAAACAGTCACGTGAAATGTGAATGATGGTCCCGAATTTTTCCACGTGGAAACGAATTGTGCACGTGGGAAGAGTCTTGAGTACGTGATCACATTTGAGGTTGAGGCCCAACAGAATAATATTATATGTTTTTTTAAATCTTATAACAAATCCTATAATTTTTAACTTTTCCACATTGTTTAATGTTGCACTCTGACTGAGAAAAAAGCGCTGAGTTTCAATAGAATAAAAGATGTTAGAGTTGTATAGGTTGGTATAAAACATTCGAAATTCATTATCTCTCGAGACAACTATTTAAGGTAGAGCCACATGTTTCGTTAATAGATGGCTCGAGGAAAACGTAATCGACCCTTATAACTGTACTCTACCGTATATGCTGAATGTGAAGAGCTCCAAGGGTTATTCTGTATGTGCACCCAACGTTATAGTCGACCACTACGCTAAGGTCATGTTGTCTACTGTGAAGAATCACAAGGTTTGACCGCATTCTATAATAACAGTTTTTGTGCTAGGATGTAAAACTTCATGTTCTCGAGTCTCGAGAAAAACCGATATCGAAATTTAGAGTTCGAATTCAACTGGAAAAGTTGGGAGAATTTCAAAACTCGAAACTCAATACAAAAATGACTCGAAACTCAAAACTTGGCTATTCCAAAGCTAGAAGTAAACTCGAGTTTCGAAACTTGAGTTTTTCTACGCGATTACCAATCCTGACATGTTGATCTCCACGTTACAATGTTTCCTCATTTTCATTCACGAACGAATTATGGAAAACCAATGGACCGATGATCGGTGTTCGGTGTTTAATTCCAATTTTCAGTGTCTCTTGAACTGTGACCGCTGGGATTACTATTTCACATACAATACGAAAGTGGATAAGATACCGGACAGAACGTTTCGACTGGACGTCTTCTACACCGATCTCACGGTTTGCTTGAAGGGACCATACCTCTTAATTTGATGATTTGAGTTATCAGTGGACACACGGGGACGAAAAATAGACAAAACAGTCAGAATTAGTTAAAATTCCGCAACTTGAGTAGTTTTTGAGCAAATTTGAGTACGGCCACAACGCGGAAGCCACAGCACGTACCTATTTTCAAAAAGACGCGCACAAATTGTCCGCAAAATGTCCGTGAAACGTATCATAAATTCAATCACCTAACAACTGACATATTCAAAAGTGTTTTAGTTATCTATGCCTCTTTTTGGTTTATTTAGGATCGAAGTTGTGTGTATTAAAACCGAATTCATCTTTTGACCAGAAGTTTCGCGATACAGTAACCCTTAAGATAGTTTGGCTCATAAAAGCCTTGTTCTCGACTTATTTCTATTTTTCTTTTTTGTGTGATAGTAAGGGACCATCAGTACACTATCAAAGCGGTATCTTCAGACTTCATGTTTTTTAATCGATCCAAATTATAGAGAAACGGTCCCTTTAAGTCATAATGATTACCACACCTAAGGGTTCTCAGAGGCAAACTCCAAACTCGACTTGATTCGGGAAAACTCAGAAAACAAAAACATGTTTCATGACCAAACTCGAAATTTCGATCATATGTCCTAGTAGACACTGAAAGGTTGATAGACATCTCCGCGTCTCTCTTATTTTATGATTTTTCACGGTTTGCTTGAGTCATTATAATTCGCCATCAACACCCAATGAGTCAAACTCAACTCTATTCACTCTCTGTTCAATTAAGTAGTGTAAGAAATATATTTCAAGTCTGCTTATGTGTTCCGCAATAAGAGCGAGAACTTTAACACATATATAATTCTAGAACGAACAGAAAATTTATGCATCGATTTCAGTACGAAGTATACACCGAGAGACGACTGACTTCCCTCCCCGCCTTTGTCTCACAGGTAACTTGGAATCATTGGAACATGTGTTATCTTGAGGTTTTTTGAAACAAAGTTATTTGAAATCTGCATTGATTTCAAAGGATCAAATATTTGTGACCAATAAAATCTATCAGTTATTATGAACCCTACTTTGTAAGTGGGTTGTGCATTTAACATACATTCTGAGGAATTAATTTTGCCATATCATCTTATAATAATTTTAGTTAACTATCAGTATTTTATGTTCTGTAATATATGCGTAATGATCTATACATTAATATCACATCACCAAATTTCAGGTTGGAGGACAAATTGTTCTCTACCTCGGCGCTTCGGTGGTTTCACTGGTCTACTTGGTGCAGTGTGTCTCCAAAAAGTGTCATTCATTGCTAGACAAATGGTTTTGGAGAAGGACAATGAATGTGAATGAAGATGCTGACAGTTAAAGATACTTTTCTCTGTGCATAGTTAAAAAATGTTCATTGCCATCGAAGAAATAAACAAGAGAAATACTTCAAATTTCCTAGTCATTGGATCTTTATTGAAAATTTGTTCAAATGTTGTAACTACTTCAGAGTTGTAGTCAGATCTGTCCACACATCAGTGTTTTTAGAATAAAAAAGTGCGCAATCGCATAACAACACAGAACACAAGAACAATAATCATTTTGGTCAAACTTATTTGTGACAAATAAGATACCTTATTTCAAAATACCTACAAACAACTTTAGAAATTAGTGTAAGAGGAAATATTTAAGGTCAGAAAACATGTTTGAAATGTATACATAAAATACCTACAATCTGAACTACTGACTAACCCGACATAAAAATCCTAAACACTTTTATCATACATCCATTTGTCGAAGTAGGGAATGAAAATATCGAAAAAAACAAGAACTAGAAATAAGAGGAAGGTAAACCCGCTGAAAACTGTTAGAAGGACTCGGTCGATCATATTTGCCACGAACTCCCATTCCAAGGCACATCTGGAATTAAGTCATGGTGAGAAGCAGGTTTCATGATCGTTATAGTTTGATCTGCATATACATCAAAGTTTCCAAGTTACGACCGGTCCGCAGTGAGATCAAAGTACAAACACATCAAACTAGGCCGAAACCCACAGGATTGGCCTGCCCTTCTCTGAGCCTACTAGATATGGGGTATTTTAATGGAGAGGACAGTTCAAAAAGTTGCTTCCGTTCGAACTGGTTTCATACCAGAACATAATTTTGTAAGCAAGCAATGGAAAACATTTATGAAAGGTACCTTCTTGACATTTTCTGTCTCTTGACGAGTCGTGAATGACTGGACTGTCCCAGAAGAACAGAACGGCGCTCCCTGTCCTTCACGCGCACCTAGAAATAAATGAGGTTGATACTCGCAACCTGAATGAGCATCCGAAAACACGCAACTACGTTACTACGTGAAAAACGTAGTAACTTACGTCATTTAACGAACATGGTACGCTACGTTACGTACTTAATGTACGTTTTTGTTTTTTGAATTGTCACGTAATATGAACAACAGAAAATATGAAATTACATTACTACGAAACCAACGTAGTGGTTCTCGTTACGTAACAAACGTAGTACGTTACGTACATGTACGTTTTCGTATGTCGAATGGTTACATGACTAGGCAAATGGCTACGAATCGCACCTCCGCTTTACTTTGTTGTTGTTAGTATGTAATATTTAGAATAATATAAATTAATGGCAAAAAATGTAGTACAAACACACCTGCGCCGTATACTGACGTGTCAAAGTGGCCATTCGTTTTGTGTAGTGAAAAGATGATGTGTCATCCAAATCTGAGGATATTGAACCGAAAAACGTGGACGGGCGTGGTGGTAGTTGCTAGAATAGAATATTTTCGGTAATCTAAAGCACGAAGTGAGCCTATGGCTAAACTATTCATAACTTTCTTTGCATTAGTTCTCAAAACACTTCTTTCAAAATGCTTCAGAAATGGGTACTGGATGAAAAGCAACGCTTCAGAAATGGGTACTGGATGAAGAAAAAAAGCAACAAGAGATATTACCCCATTTGTGTATTTCAAGACGAGGGATACTGAATCAACGTTCAACTTACAGTAATCGGATCTAGTTTCTGTAGTAACAGCGGATCGATGTTCGAGATTCGCTGCTCTGTTATTATTCCGAACTCAGTCCACAATTCCAGCAGAGCGGTCGGAACATCCATTATCAAACCTTCAAGAAAACCTCTTCATGTGAGATTTGAACTTCAAAAACTATGATGTTTGAAAATAGTTTTTCAAAGAAAATAACGTTTTTCCTCCGTTTTGGCTCAAATGCTCTAAACAAAAAATTCAAAACGACAGCCTCCAGAAAATTCCTTATCCTGGGAAAAACAGCACGAATTTCTGGAGAAGGTGTTGAGTTCACAACAGAAAAGAAACAGATCTATGCTGCTGGGGAACCAATTTTATCATTTGTTATAACTCAGGTTAAAACATTTTATCATTACCCGAAAACGTCAAAACCAACCGTTCGCCACTCGATTATGAACAATTTGTCGGATCCAGTTTGGAATGGGCAGATCGTGATGTTTCTGACCGTGAATGGCTGGAAGAAAAAGCAATGAGGGCTAGAAAACAGGATGTTATAACCCAAACGTTTTGCTGTAACGTCGCTAAATGTGGAAACATTTCGGAACTGCCGACAATAATATTTTGAACGTGTTGAAACGTGAACACGCGCACCTGTGTGTCTGTATTCCTTTTTGTATTTTGAGCTGTGAACGCAAGAAATAGATCGACAAGGGACTTTTGTAACTTCTGATGTAAGCAGAATCATAGTACTAGTTTGGAATAAGTTTTACAAGGACATTAATACTGCATACATTTATTTTTTAGGATGTTCAACTCACCTAGAACAATAGTTGCCATCAAAGTTCCAATAACAATAACGAATATAATACCGATGTAATACCAGCCTGAAAACCGTGTGCAGTCGTGTTGAAGCTTTGAACCGCGTCAGTTATTCAAATTCTATTCTTTTTCATATAGAAAACACAATCTGGACAACCTTCATTTTCCGTATAAAATAGAAAAACATTAAAAAAACACTCACTCATTAGTGGCACATACGTGCTGGTGGAAGGCATCTGGTTACAAACCATCAGCATCATGATCGACATGGTCAGCAGAGTATTGATTCCAAGGTATCTCAAATATTCACTCAAAATATATTGATCAATAAATCATGTTACCACAGATTTTAGGCTTTTCAACATTCCTAACCTCCAGTCAAAAGTTGAACGTGAAAGTGGAAAAGTGATAGAAAAAGCTTTGCAAAAAGTCAGATGGTTCTTGGCAAGTGTTTCATCTATTTTTTCAAGTATCAGAATTTGGAAGACTTACAACTTTTCATCTCGCTCGCACGATGACGACGTCGGAGTGAAGAATCCAGTGATGGCCACAGTCGTAATGATAGAAGTTGGAATCACCTGATCGATTTAAAAAAAATTGGCACTGAATTGTGAAACTTTGACTGAAATCACGACTATTCTGTCAAAATAGCTGTTTTACCGTTTCTGATGGAATTTATGGCTGCGGTACAACAAGCTAGTTTATTGACGGTTTTGACAATCCAACAACATTGATCAAATATATAGCAAAAATCGCCAAATATAAACTTACCAAGTTGATTATGTAGTAAAGAGGTTTTCTCCTTATTACGAGATGGGCGTAGAGCATGACCCAAGGCTGCTCACAACACGCGAAATATTGCTGAAAGCGAGAACATTTTGTGACAGAAAGATAAAAATTGCAAATAAACTTTTACAAAAAACGCCAGATCATATAATGAGCAATGAAATCCAGATTCAAAATCGAATAGCAAACGTGTTCTAAACTACGTACTTTTCGTTATGAACTTGGTCGGCTAATGCGCATATTTCAGAATATGGCAGAGCTTTGTGCAGTCAACGATATACGCACATAAACCTTCTCGGGTTTCTCAGTATTGTTTGAATTGAATAAAATTCACTTTATGATATCCATAAACTTACCTCAATTCGTTCCACCTCAAAACTGAGTACTACCCATTCGTCATTTCGGGCCATGTTCTTCAAATTTACAACTTTCTCCGAGGGCCAATAATCGATAGTACTCTTATCGTGTGTCCAACTGGAGATGATGAAACTACAATTCTGCGAATCGTAGGGAAACCAGCGTACCTGAAAACAACAAAACAGGTTTTCTTCCACACAAACGGTCATTTAACGTCATCAAGTTACATTACCGCCAATGGTTGTGCTCTATTCGACTTACTTTTCAGGACATTGAAGCGTCATAAATTTAAGAACAAACTTCTTTCATAGTAATTCGTCCGGTCTAGCTTACTAGAAAGTTACGGGAAACTTGAAATGACATCAGCAACTCAATTTGAACTTGCACTTGCACTTGGAGAGGAGAGAAAAGTTACGGGAAACTCAGAGATACTGCATGAATCTTAAAGATGGTCGGACAGGAACCGAATCTCGTGCCTTGGGCTCCACGGCTAATTTCGTCGCTCCAATGCAAATACGCTACAAAACTAATTTATTGATATTTTGTGGATCATTTAATCTCAATTCATTAGCGAAGATTCGAAAACTTCGTTTTTGGGGCGCGTTCGCGTTCGAGCGAATGAATTAACCGTGGAGCGCAAGGTACGAGATATGGTTCCTGCCCGGCCATCTTTAACGCTGATGTATTTCACACTTTTCACGTGATTAGGCAGTCGATTGTCATAAGAAACGTACATCCATCGCACAGGACAACTTGTAAATGGCGGGGAACATGAAATGGACCCTGGCACCTCGAGAATCGTTCCTCCAGTACCCAGTTTCCACCATTATATTCATCATCGCCTCGGTTCTCTTCTGTTCCAACGTTTCACTGAACGAATTTTAAAGTTGAAGCAAATTGTGCAGACGTTAAATATACTGTATTTTGATCAGACAGCGTAAGCGAAAAATGCTCGAAAATTTTATCAGTTTTACACTTTACTCGTCTTTATGTATTCTCTTTCTGTAATTTCAACTATTTCTCGAACATGTTTCTTGAAATAAATACGGAATATTATTTTAAGATTCGGGATATGCGAAAAGGAAAAGGAAAATACATCCAAATCTACGAATCATCTTGTTTCACAGCAATATGACTTTCTCCCGAGACGATCAAATGTACATTTTCTAGTTAGATGAGCACCTTTTGCGGCGTTTAACTGAGTAATACCTGTGTCTTGTTAATTTTTCGTAACTGTACCTGTTGTATAAATAAGTGTCCGGAGTCCAAACTTGGTCGAATGGGATGATGGTCTTGTTGAGCATTCCATAATCATGTGGATTCCAGTCGAGAAATTCATCGAACCACTCCTAAGAATATCATTGAGAAGATTGTGCGTTTTCTCTGTTTTTGTTGTTTTCTTTTTATCATTTTTTTTGTTCAATAAAGTTTGTAAAATATATAGATGGTTCCTAGCTGAATGTTGACTCCTATCACATGTTCTGAATTCAATGAACAAGCAAAAACTATCAGTGAAAGTGAATGTAGATGAAAAGTAGGTTTCTTCTGAAGTTTGGCTTAAAGGACAATTGTCTCAACTCAAAGTCAAAGTTACCTCAACCATCCAGACATTCACAGTGAGACTCTGCAGATGCTCGTCCTGAAAATAAAACCCGGTGTGGTTTGGGAAAAACCAACTTCATTTTGAAAAATTCTCAAGGATCACAAATAATGGGAAGAACTAAATATGAAATTCATATTCTTCTTTGCATCGGTGTTTGACTTTGAGTATTGGTGTCAATACATGAAAGTAGTGCAAGCAGTTCCGCAGGGAATGGTTCCAGGGAGACGGAATGGTCCGCAGAAAGAACCTCCCCATCGAGTACAATCCTTGAATAAAGATGTATTTTGTATCGTTTTTTCATTTCGATGGTTTATCTGTAAAGGGCCTTGTGAAAAACAGCTTCAAAAGAAGTGAAAACAACCATAAAAAAGAACTCACGACGCCCAATATCTGATAGAGACTCATGCTTGTGTTGACCCTTGTGGGTCGGAGAAAGTCCCTCTGAAAGTCACGAAAACGTTACTAATGAGAAATTGAGAATTCAATTCGGCTATTACGGAATAGAATTTGAAAACTCATATTGATACACTCACTGTTGGTAAAAGGGCTGAGAAATGGTTTGGCATCGTTGAATACTCTCTATTCTTTCTCTCTCTTTCTCTTTCTCAATCTCTTTCACTCTCTCTCTTTCTCTCTTTCTCTCTATCTATTTATCTCTCTCTCTCTTTCTCTCTCTCTCTCTCTATCTCTCTCTCTCTCTCTCTCTCTCTCTCTCTCTCTCTCTCGCGCGCGCTCTCTCTCTCTCTCCGTCTCCCACTTTCTCTTTCTCTTTTACCTCTCGCTCTCTCTCTCTCTCTCTCTCTCTCTCTCTCTCTCTCTCTCTCTCTCTCTCTCTCTCTCTCTCTCTCTCTCTCTCTCTCTCTCTCTCTCTCGCGCGCGCTCTCTCTCTCTCTCTCTCCGTCTCCCACTTTCTCTTTCTCTTTCACCTCTCGCTCTCTCTACCGTTTTATCTCTTTTTTTCTTTCTCTCTCTCCCTCTCTTTTCCTCTTTCTATCTTTCTTTCTCATTCCCTCTCTCTCTTCTCAAAAACACAAACGCACTTTCGGATGAACATTGAAGTTCGTAATATTCAGGATCCACACCTCTTCAACCAGTCGTATCTGTTGGCTCTTTCCTACCCCACCCTGATCTTTTTCTGTCTGTCTTTCTCTCCCTCCCTCTCAATCTCTCAATCTCTCTCAACTCTCTCTATCTCTATCTCTCTCTCTCTCTCTCATTAAAACGTACTCTCGGATGAACATTGAGTTCATAGTATTCGGGATCCAGCAGGTCTTCCACCAATCGTCTCTGATGCGTGAAAAAGTCGCCCGAGTTGAGGCGTTGTTTAATTCGTTTCCTCTCCTCTAACAACTGGGCCCGAAACGAGGAGTTGATGAACGTGGAATTGGTATCTTCTGAAAAACAACATCTTTGAAATAGTCTGAGATAGTGAAAAACTGAGAATTAAGAGTTGATGATAGCTCACGAATTTCCGGAAAGAGTGCATAAAACTTCGGTTCGGTAAGTTTGTAATATAATAAAACATGTCGTTCGAAAACTTGTGATGTTTGTAGTTGCTCCAATTTTCACGTGACTTGTACATGTTTCACATGTTTAGTATAAGATGAACCCACCCAAACTTCTTTTCAAGAGTACATGATAGGATACATCTTCATTCCTGTCGTCGGTGATTTCAGTGCTGTGAACCCGATTCGCTGCCAGCCAGTCACCGTAGTTGAATCCAGTTGTTTCGGATATGCTAAAGATATAAATAAAATATAAATAAGATATAAATGATAATATAATAAGATTTAATTTTTTTAATATGTTCATCGACGTTGGCGTCAGCCAGACGTTCAAAATATTATTATACTAGTCTTAGTTTTTAGAGCTTAACGATCGAAGCAGAGTCATTTCAATTGAAATTTGCTTTCAAATTTGGGTTTCCGATAGATACAATATTTTCGATTTACAAATGAATCAGATTTGGTAATTTCACATTGGTAATTTCTAACATTCTGGCAATTTGGTTCAAGAAACCCGAAAATACCTTATCCGTTTCCCGTATTTTTCCTGACACAGAGCTGACTGAAGAATAGCATAGATGAGCAGCATTGTCTAGACTGGAAAACAACATTAGAAATGATATACACACGAAATACGACCGAATCAGCAGTTGTAAACCAAACTTAGAACAAATGTTTAATGCGCAAGTCATATTATTCCTTGACCATTCGTTAGCACGACGTGGAAAGTGTAATTTTTTCGTTTGAACAAAACAGATAACTAATACATATAATTACTCTGATCACATTTTAAATAACGCAATATCATAAAGATGTTTTGTATATGTTTGTAGCCGAGTCATTCACTCTTGTTTCAGAGGGCACAATTTGCAAAATAATACGTTCGAAAGATAATTAGTTCGTGAACTATCCTATTGGAACTCAAAACAAGAAGTTTGGTGCAGTAAGAAAACATAACGCGAGCACATTGTACAACAAGTGGAGAGACCAAAAGAAAGAAAGTGTCCAAAAGGTTAGTAGTGGGTGACTACTGGTAGAGAGTTCCATATAGATGATAGAAATTTTTCAATTTACTATAAACTACTTTTTTTTGAAGGAATTGGTTTCGATGGTTTGGTGCACAATTTTATACAAAGATGATTATAAAACTATAATAAGGTATAGTTATGTTTACCTTAGTGTTAATGCGTAATAAAAACTGAAACTTGAACTTTGAAACCTGAAAATTGAGGGGTAGGACACACATCCAATAGTTCACTTTTTTGTTGAGGCCGAATACCCGTGGCCGCACCTTTTTTGACCGAAATAATCATGTGAGAAGGCAATTTAAAAGTGGCTCATCAGCCAAATGAAGGAAACCACGCAGAATGGACAGCGAAATCTGATTGTTTCTCGAGCACAGAGTGGGAAAACAAAACATCTAACATTCAGATTAGTAGTGGGTGACTACTGGTAGAGAGTTCCATATAGATGATAGAAATTTTTCAATTTACTATAAACTACTTTTTTTTGAAGGAAACCACGGACAGCGAAATCAGATTGTTTCTCGAGCACAGAGTGGGAAAACAAAACATCTAACATTCAGATTAGTAGTGGGTGACTACTGGTAGAGAGTTCCATATAGATGATAGAAATTTTTCAATTTACTATAAACTACTTTTTTTTGAAGGAAACCACGGACAGCGAAATCAGATTGTTTCTCGAGCACAGAGTGGGAAAACAAAACATCTAACATTCAGATTAGTAGTGGGTGACTACTGGTAGAGAGTTCCATATAGATGATAGAAATTTTTCAATTTACTATAAACTACTTTTTTTGAAGGAAACCACGGACAGCGAAATCAGATTGTTTCTCGAGCGCATAGGGAAAACATTAAATATTCAGATAAGTAGTGGGTGACTACAATTGAAGAGTTCCATATAGATGAATTAATCATCAATTAACCATAATTATCTTCTAATTATTTTTCTAGTTTGACAAACCATCTTGGAAACATCAGCTAATTAGAGGAAACCACGTAGAATACATAGCAAAATCAATAAGCGCATAGTGATAAAATAAATCAATGTACTAGTCGTTTTACTATTACAGTTCAGGATCAATTCTGCTTTTCTAATTTGATCTTGTCATATGTCACAATTCACAAAACTCAATCGAAAAGCAACGGAATCAATTGTACTTCCAGTGCAAGTTGAACTTTTCCTATTGTTATGTTAAAAATATCAACAGTTTTCAAACCGAACAACAAAACTCAAGCGTGACGTTTTTGAGGGAGTAAGAACTTTGTGGAGTTCTCTAATCATTCTAGCATTGTGAGTTGAGAAGTTTTGACCTAAAACAACCGGGATCAAACTACAAACACAGCGACATAGAGGGACAATACACCGTATAGTCGTCGCCAACGGAAAGACGGGAGGGTACTGTATATCTCCATTTCCGCTGTGTACGCCCACATGTCTTTGATTATAAAGCTTGGCGGCTATGTGCTCTAATAGCGCAGTGGTCAGCGTCCTGCTACGAATGTTTTGCTCGAAGGTTCGATTCCGACAGGATTCAGAGATTAATAAATTTGGCACTCACTATACAGACTTCTCTAGGGTTCGTTAGAGTTGCGTGTGGGACTTGCCAATAATTTGAACAATGAGTTGAATAACAGGTTCTGAAGACGGCGTTTTGTTTAGGGTAAGTGAGTCCGGCCACCAGCCACCCACAACCCATTTAGGTAAATTGGAGTGTTGAATTATGAATGTCGGCCGGCACCCAAATGTTATGCAGTCTATGCCCGGTCTTACCGAATGGCACGAATTTGGTGGTGTCTGAAACGATGTGACCAGTATATAGTCGTCGCAAACGAAAAGGCTGAAGGGTACTGTATATCTCACTTTTCGCTGTGTACGCAGGTACGCACACATGTCTTCGATTTCGAAGCAAGCCCACTGTGCACTCTAATAGCGCAGCGCTTAGCGGCCTGCACGAAACTTTTGCTCCCAGGTTCAATTCCGGTGAGAGATAGAACTATATAAATTTGGCACCCACTATAGTTCTTGTCATTCCTACGTGGACTCATGCAGTGTAAGGTTTTTCTTGTCATTCCTACGTGGGCTCATGCAGTGTAAAGAAACAAATACGGGCCGTAGTCATTATTTTTTTTGTTTTGTGATGAAATATGGACTAGAATGCGTTAAATACCGAAGTAATTGAGGAGTTTTCATGTGACAGATTATTGACTCGAAACTGATTTCATACTGTAGGAGTAGCAAGATTGGTTGTAACAGTAGAGGATCCCAGGAAAGTTTCATTTTTCTCAGCTTTCAAGAATTGATAATGATGAAGGTTACACTTTGATTTAACTCGATCTATTTTGCATTTTGAGTTTTTCATGTACAAACTGAAGGTTTATCTATAGCTTTTGCAACTGACCAAGTTTCTCTCTATCACTAAAGGTGTGATTGTACTAAACCACCCATCCCACTTATCTATTCAGGAAAGTAAAGTTCGTTCAAGCGTTGTATCACGAAAAAAGCACGACATTGAATTCTAGATGAGGTGCAAGCTATATGGTTTCCCATAAGTGAAGAAAGGTTGTTCTATTATGGATCAGTAAAAACGAATTAAGTTTCTTCTTTTCCTCTGAATAGCTGTACTGCGAATATATTGAGTGTATTGATAAACTATTCCAGAACACACAATGTTTACTAACAATAAAACACTATGTACAATATAGTTGAACATTTGAAACTCCATCAATTACGGGACACGAATCAGGTTTTTAATTACGTGTTATGATTAGCGGTTGTACGGTACAGCAACGCACATACAAGTCAAACATAATTGAGCCTGACCAACTTGTAACTCTCGAAAAAATCTCACAGTTTGAACATAGATAACTGAAATGTTCTCGTAAACTGTAAAGAAAACAAACTGGAACTGGAACCTAACATAACATGCACACGCTTCTCATTTAAAACATTGTACACACATGAACAAGAAGAATAGCACCTGTAGATCTCAGTTTATCTCAAAACATCAGAAAAGCACAATATAAAAGAGTGAACTATCAAGAATGTGTTCCGTTATATTGATCTTTCTCATTCAATGATAATTGTTATCCTATATTGATCCAATTATATATTACTTATATTCTTATCTTGGTCATATTGGTTGAGGAGGTCAAAGACGGAACCCGCGAAACATGTTGATTAGCGAATGTTTTCTGTCCCCAACCTCTATGTCGACGTCCGGAGCCCCAGCCATCATCAATGCTGACCTGGAAATTCATTACTGAACGTACGAACACAGAGTAATTTCAAATTATCTATTTGTATTCGATAGTAACTTGATTACAATACGAACTCCTGTTCCGAGTTTTGTCCATTCGCAAATTAAAGAAGATCGGAGAGCAACATGGTTTCTCGTAAAGCTGCTGTATTCCACTTTTGATTGAAGGCATTGCGTGTCGCGCGGCATTGTCTTGTGCATGTCACGTGGACTGATCAAACTAATATACGAGTTATTTGTGCTCTCTGATCTCAATAGAGTTAAAAGCAGCCCCTAACAAAACATCTGCTCAAGTTGTGTTCCGGTCTCCTTTAACGAAAACCTAGCTGGATACACCACAACCCAGATAAAAAGTTGGTTTCAAGCAATAGTTGGAGTTTCGAATTTTGTAAATTTAAACTAGAAGTGAATGAGGAAAACTATAGTTTCTCGAGAAGCTTCAGGTTACCATATTTTTTCACGAGAAAACCAACCTCTGAATCAGCATGTGCAGCTGGGCGGCTTTTTCCTCGCGATTCAGTCGCCTCATCAATAACACGTGTGTGAAATACGTGTAAAGTATGAAGCCGATCACGGATCCGAGGATCATAAACGACATCACTTGGGAGGAACGGGTCATTCTGAAGTTTTGAGTATTGCATCGGAATGTGGTTAGTTTATTGAACTTTTTTTAATAATAAGAAGCTCATCAACATGAAAAACACATCATGCTGTATGAACTTTCGGCAGCACATAATGATTTGTCTAATTATCACCCACGTTCTACTGTGCTGCTCTGAAATTATTATTAGGGTGAACCCGAAAACCAACTGAAACGGAGACCTTTTTTTCGTTGTTTCGTTTGTTTGTTTGTTTGTTTGTCCAACTCGTAAAGTTTGTTGTGTGTAGAACAATTATTCACCTCGCAACGTCTTTGCCCTTTGGATAATTCTTGCCGAACTCTGGATGATGGGGAGATTCAATAGACCAGATGATCATTTTTTCCGTGTGCTCGTCTCGCCAGTCGTTTTCTTTCAGTTCAATCAGTTTTGATAGATCGAGAGGCACCTGAATATGTTTTTGTTTGAACATACAAACTTTCACATTGCATCACTTCGCAGAAAGTGTTACAAGAGAGTTGCCAGATACAATATTTAGACGTCTCTGTTTATCTTACTTCGTAAGTTTAAAAGTACATGAAACCCAATATTGAGAGGTAAAATTTTTGCTGTAGTCTGACACACGCCTGAACCAACGAGCTTTAAAAACCAACAGATTTTACTCGAACAAAAATACACTGCAAAAGATTTTCTTTTAAAAGACCGAGATCTTTATAATTACCTTCTTTTCTACCGCCGTGCTGGCCGTTTCGGTGAGATTTGACAGATGAAATGGTTGGTCGGTCGAAGTTTGGTTCAGCTTCGAAATAAGGTCTTCAGTTATACTATTATTTTTGGGAAAGATTGGATATCCTCCAGTCCCGCAGAAAAGAGTCACCATCCACAGATACATACATGAAATACCTGAGAGGATCTGTTGGAGACTAGAAATGTGGAAATGGGAATAATCAGCAAATAAATTATTACTCTTTAGAAAAGTGACTGGACGGTATGCCACCATAAAAGGAGAGAAGATAGAAGAAGAGAAACAGAACGAGATAGAGAAAACAAATAGTAAGTGAAAGAGAAGAGAGACGGAAGAGAAAGTGAGGGAGAGGAAAACAAAGAGAGAGAAGAGAAAGAAATTATGACTCCTTCTTTGTCGACCAATTGGGCTGAGGCATTACGAGGAAGTTGTAACAGAGAACAATCGACTCATGACATAGGGGGCTTCCAACTGGGCTAGGTAATTAGTAGCGCACGCCCGGATAGCCCATATCCATCAAAAAGCTTGTCCGTAGAGCGAGTACCGCCTAACGAGAAAATAACATTTGATATTCAATAAATAAATATCAAACATTGTCTATTAGAGTAAACTAAGTAACAAAAAAATGTTCCAACCATTTAAATTTCAATGAAATAAAATATTAAATGGACACTTGATCTGTTATCGTACAAGTTGAGCCTCATGTAAAATGTAGCACGTTCGTTTAGTTTTTGGTTTGGTTTAGTGTTTAGAGCGTTCTGTTTAGTCGAGAAACAAATTCAGACTGAAAGAGATCATGTAAGGGCATAAACATTCACCGAAATGATGAGAGAATACACAAATAAAATATTGGAGTTGAATAAAACGTAGAGAAAATTTGAAGCGCGTATACGACAAAAGTTAACATGTTATAGTGGTTTTCGCACCAACGTTGACTCAAAACTATTACAGTGTACACGTTTCTGCTTCGCAAAAATTCAGTTAAATTTTCGATTGCGTTGTGAATTTGATTCTGTATACACTACCTACTTTTTGGTTGGTTTTGCGGAAAAGTGGGGAAAGCCAACCAACCAACTAACCAGCAGCTCGTGTAATTTTACTCACATAATCTGCATAAGTCATTCACGCAAGAACTGACTACAAAAACGCTCTAATATGTTCGTGGGTGTGCAGTTGATAGAATTGAAAATGAGTGGTCTTTTAACAAATTGGACTACTAGCATAAGTAATTCATTGTTGATGCTTGGCTATTTCGAAACCTAGAGAAGACATGGGTATTCACTGCGAAAACAAACTACAAACATCAGATGTTATTTTAGGAAGAGTTTGTTCTTGATACACAGCAGAAAGCGTCGCAACTCCTCCGAAACGCAACAAGATCACGCAACTTAACAAACGTCAATGAGTGTGTTTTGTCTGCTACAGAGTTCTAAAATGAGCTGTGAAAATATTTTGTTGGTTATTTTCATCTAGAAATTAGTCATTATCCCAACAGTTCGTATTTATTCTGGCACTGCCATCACCGAATCGTTTAGAGTGAAAACTGAATTGAAAGGATTAAACAACCATAAAATTGTTGAGCAACTTTTGTGATATAGACATATATACTCAGAAAGCGAACGTGGAAACTCTCAATTGTTTTCTTCGCGTTGCGTAAGACAATTACTACTAGAGTAGTTCCGTATCGGAGAGTTAGGAGCTCCTGGTCATAAAGTATTTTACGGCTCTCGTTGCCAGATGAGAGAGAAGTTGAGTAATTATGAGCCCGAAATTCAGAAAAAGCTATCCGGGAAAGTCTACAAACACCACCGATTCGACCCGAAAGAGAGAATCTGAAGTGGACTCTCAGTTGATTTCTCTTGGAGTAAAATAAAAAAATCAATTTGTAAAATATTTATGAGAGTTTTTAAAGTTTTCTACTAGGTTCAGCAAAATGCAGGTTCAAGAAACTACAATAAAAATGAGAAAGAGCATGCATTTCAATATTAATTCGGGAAGCTTCAAATCGAATATTCATTTTCTCGAGTTACTGAAACTTCGTGTATGGGTGTAATTTGCTTCAGTGAGTAGATGCATGTAGTTCATATCATATCTTCGTGACATTAGCATATTTCGATCTAGCGAGTACTAGGAAAGAGTATCATCCTGTTACGAATATGAGCTTGAACTGAAAAAGCAGAACTGAATTGTTCAAATGGTATTGAGTTTCTCAGAGGATTCTTCACCAAAAAATCGATGCACAAATAACAAAAAAACAGAACAAACCCAATTTATTGGTTTAAATCTGGGTCACATCACAATAGTTGTCTGGGGTGCACGGCTCCGTCCTACAGGTGAAGTAGTAGCTATTGCGACAGTCCGTCTGAATCCATTTCTCTGTTCCTTGTGCCACGAAAACACAACTACCCCCACTGGAGTCGGTGGGAGTGTAACCGGTTATCCACGGTTGGTAATCGCCGCTCAGCTGAAAATGTATTAATTAATATTATTACAGAACTTATAGAAGAATTATTACAGAACTTATAGAAATGTCGCTCATCATTGGGATCCTTTGCTTTCTTTCGTGCACGTGTTTTTATGTTTGCTAAATTCCTTTTTGGTACATATTGTTGTTGTTTTTGTCATCATATAGAAATTTTTTACGAGAACTTTACCTGTAATACAATTCACTAAACGTTCCTTTTTTGTTTATGATAGTGCACGTTCTACAAAGTGTGGATTATGTGGACCAATCCCAAAGCTTCGATCATTTAAACTTCGATACATTTTTTAATTCCAGTTTGAAGGACCGATAGGTCGGAATCGGTCCACGTAATCGTCTTACTTTAAGAGAAATAAACAAACCGCTGTTCCGTCTTGCCACTGCCACTGGTTGGAAAGACTGTCAAATTCGAGGCCAATGTAAAAATCCGTTGGTTGATCATAGTCTGCAAAATATTTGCTGTCAATGAATTGAGATAACACAAATTGTAAGAATGTAAAGATAATAAAAAACCGCATTGTTTACTTTAAGAATGTCGTGAACCAATGTTGTTTACTTTATCGTTGTTTTTACATTGTGGTTTATCATTGTTGCTTCAAGAATGAACAACAGAACAGAACAGTTTTTCTTTTTCTTTGTTTTCTCGAATATCAGTGCAACTGGTTTAAATTCGTAATTCTTTGTTTGTCCATCACTATACTGATAAAGTTTATTATTTATTATTATTATTATTATTAACATGATTCGAAACATTTAGAACAAACTAAATTCATCAAGAAAAACTTACGGTCTCTGAGAAAAGCGTTCTGCGAGGCAGAATGATCGGGGGACACTGAACCATTGTTGTAGCTATTCCGACAATTGTGTTTGGCCACAGTGAAGTTGTTTTGAATGTCAACTGCGTAATAACATCCTGTAAAATACAATCATTTCGTGTGAACCTCTATGCTCGGTACTGTACCAAACCACTTCGTGTTCGGTTCACTAAACAAAACCAACAACTTTGTCCAGCTCCGAGCAGTATATATCCTACTGACCTTATGAAAATTTTATATGATCTTTCTCATGATGAAAAAAACCATATATTTCACGGCAAAGGTGATTTTTGAGGCTTTTTGCCTGGATTCACATTTTTCTCGATACTGTTATCTGATTTTCTGGCAAAACAAAACAAAACATAAAAATCACATCAATTTTGCACTTTTTCTTGCGAATCAGCGACTCACCGTCAGTTGGAACACTTCTATTGGTAGATGTGAAAGCGATGAAATTGTGAGGACAGAATGAGTTGGCTGAAAAAATATGGGGTCTTTTTCACTTTATTCTTTTTTCATGCTCAAGATGAACATGATACATATAATGTAAAACCAAATAACGTGTTTCGTTCTTTCTAACGTTTTCCAAGTTCTTTATTGGAAAAAGTACAAAGTTCAAACTCAGTTCGTACCATCACATTGTGCATCCAACAATGACGTCATAGTGCTGTCGGGCGAGTAGATGAAGTAACCAGGAGAGGCTATCTGCTGCATTTCTTGTACAGGTAGACCGTGTGTAGGAAGATAGTCTGAGAAGAAAACTTACAGAAATGAACAAGACAATTTTCACAATGTTATAAGTATTAAGAAGATCCATATACCACTCAAAACTTCCTGGTTATCCAAATGATGATCTCTGCATACTCGAGTTGTTACGACTAAAAATGAGGTTACCTGATTCGGCTATATGCGAACTTATACTTTGATCCGAGTAATTTCCGTTCCGTATTTCCGGAAGCCAACAAATATATTGATTAGTTTCGTTGTGGTGGTTCACTTTCGTGTCAGTGTTCGCAAAATAAGACTTTTAACGAGCACAAACGCTGCCAAGTTCTCAGTGGGAATGAACTCAAAACGATTGGCGCCGATTTTTTGCGATTGGCCAGCGACGGAAGCGAAACAACAAGAAGGCCGCAGAAATCTACGTACTACGTCTCTCTGACCCGCGCACTCTCTCGTTGAGGCCGGTACAAAAATGCCAATTGGCTGGGAATTATGTGAGAGCAACTCACCGAAAGCGACAATGATGCCTCCATTCTGTCTGAACTCGCTAGCGACTTTTTGAGGTGCGTTGTAGTTTCCATTACTAAAAACGATCTCTTCTTTTTTCTCAATGAAACCAGATTCATTTTTTCACCGTAGTGAACTGGGAACGCAAAGTGAGTAAGGTGCTTAACATTTGTCATGGCTTCGTTAGTTAGATTCCATGATAATAAGTTTTAGTATGTTTATAAAAGAGGTGGGAACATTATATACCTACTTGTAAGTCGTGGCCATAATGACGATGACCATTCTTGAGTTGACGCGATGCGCAGATGTGTTGAACTGTTCGACTGCCATCTTTATACTACTGAAAAACACTGATTGTTACATCTTCGATTGTAGTTCAGGTTAGTCGACACGCTTTCCACGTATCAATTCCAAATATCCAGTCTGGTTCACTAGATATGACGAACGGTTGAGCACTTTTACTTCTTTAGACGCGCAGTTCTCCGTTTCCTTTTTTAGACGCGCAGTTTTCTCCGATCTTATTACGTATCACACTGTATGTGAATCACTCAGAATGGTGAGGGCCAGCGGCAATTCACGTTTATCATTGACGTCAAAACAAGAACGTGAACACACTTCATTATGTTGTGTATTCGTTCACATGCTTTTGAATAATAACGAAATAGAGCCTACTCTTCCATGTTCGTCCCATAGTCCCCGGCTTCAGAGTGTGGATCAAGTGCATAGATGTCGTCCTGATCGATTGTGCCCAACCCAGCTAGCAATCGAGGTTTCGAAGCATAGGTTATGAGCCCCATTCGCACGTGGTGTTTCTGAATACGTGAAAAGGATGGAAAAGTCACGATTTTTTTAGTATACGACATAGAAAGTAGAGCAAAGGAAGGGTCGTACTCGGGGAAATTACCTCTAAAAACACAATAATTCGAAAAAATTTCGGAAAGTGAAAAAAGTGAAAATATTCAAGCAAGAGAAAAACAAATTAGGGGAGAAAATGATTTTTTAAACGGATACGAACTCACCGATGCGGTATAATCGCTCTTCTGTACATTGAACCAAGGAGTGATAGACTGAACTAGACCCCACATCTGAAAATTGTTATGAAACCAACACTATGTGTCATATAATTTGTTACTTTCTACACCTCTTTCAATTGCTAAGAGAAACAATCAGAACTGATTTAAGTTCAAAGTTCTTCATTTGTTATCGTTAGCTATTAGTTATTGGTGAGAGTGACCAAATCATCATTCTAATGATCTCAGTAGCCTCCATTCCTCGTTTTGACCAGAAGGCAACGGGATCAACTGCAAACACAAAGGGATAGGTAAATATACGCCGTATTAGGCCTGTTCTACGAAGAGAAAACTTCATGGAGCTCCATTTTGACTAGATATTTCATTCCAACAAGTTTCATCAACCAAGACTTTCGTTGAATAGAAAGGCTCCTTTTACCACCTACGTCTGCCAGGTTTTTGTCCCCAGTGGCTTGAGAGGCGTCCAACATAAAGATCACATCGTTCCAAATATTAGAGTAGTTGCACCTAAACTGCATTTTTCTCAGCACACAGTTTTTCCTGATAGTCGTATCCAGAGTAATATGGAAACAATTTCAAACCCTAGTGATGACCACGTTTAGTAATGCTATAACAATACAACTATCAAACTGTATCGATACAATATCATAGAATATTTATACGTGTCGAAAGTTATATTCAATCAAACTACAATCATTTGTGATTAAACTACAATACAACCGCTGAAATATTCCTATAGGAAACCTCAACGCTTTTTTGACGCCAACACGTGGAAATAAACATATTTTCACGTGTTCTAACGTGATAAGGTCACTGACGTTAGTGAACCAGATAATTTGATCGCCATAGTCGCTCTTATCAGTTGAAAACAAATAGAGAACTCAACTGGCACAGAATATTTTTGAAAATAAATAATCTTTAGTTGAAAATAATTCAGAGAACCAAACACCCTCATGTTGTTTACTTGTTTCGGCAAGAAAATACTTTAAAAAACTAATTTCATGTTCAAAACGGTTTACTCATACCTTTTTCTTGCAAGGCAATATAACGGAGACGAGCAAAAATATTAAGAGTTCATTATTATGAAAACTATATTCGTGATTATCGATTAACTTACGTATAACTCACGCAGTTGGAGGGATGTCTGTGTCCGTATCACTGCCAGAAACAATGGTGTGGTGTAGTAGAACTGAGATTATTTGCATAAAAAGTCGACTAAGAAAAAAATATGTTATCAAAAGACAGGTGCTGAACTCCAGTTATCAATTGGTCAAGAAGGCGTTATAAGGAAAATCTAATTTTATTTTTGATATTTGGGCTGCTGAAGATTTCGATAAAATTTTGGTTCAGATCAGTCAAACGAATTGACTTAGAATGTTTTGATTTCCGCGGGGGAGTTGATTCCGTGTTAACATGCGTGACTTATACTAAAAAGATAGAACTTTCAAAACTCACCGAAAATTAAAAAAATCTTCACGGAACGCTTTTCACTGATCATAGAACGTTGTTCGAATGGGTTTCCGAGTCAAAAACGACTGGTAAATGTGACGGTTCACCCGATAGATAGGGCAATTGTCAATGACAGATAAGCTAATCACGGCAAACGTTCTGTTTTAATGGAATGTTCATTTATGTGTTTACAACGTTTCGGATGTCTGAATAAAGATAAGGCAACCGATATTTTGAATCTTCAGGTAACAAAAACGTTTGCAAACCTCGTTTCTGGCAGAGTACTTGTCATTTATCACGATTGATATAGTAGTCGCCAACGAAAAGGCGGGTAAGTACTGTATATCTCACTTTCCGCTGTGTACGCACACATGTCCTCGATTCCAAAACATGGCCGTTATCTCTTCTAATAGCGCAGTGGTTAGCGTCCTGCTACGAATCTTTTGCTCGCAGGTTCGATTCCGATGAGAGACAGTAATTTATAAATCTGGCCCCCACTATACTATAGAACTGCATTCTATTGAAAATCAGAAACATGATCTATCAGAGTCGATCATCAGAAAGAAAAAACATTGACTTGTATTCATAGCAAACGTTTTAATTTAATGGAATGTAATTTTATATTTTTACAACGTTTGCGATGTCTAAATAAAGATGAGACAGCCGATAGTTTGAATCTTCAGGTACCATGAATGTTTGCAAACTCTCAAGTACTTTTCATTGATCACGATTGAAGTTTTCATGATTTTTTTTGTCAAACTGGAACAGTATTCATGAACCCAAAACATCAACGGACAATATCGTTTATCTCGAAGGAAAAAGTCAATGAATTATAATTAATATTTTAAAAAATCAGGTTTATCACGTAATCACATTGATCACGACGGATGTTTTGTGAAATGCTTTGTCAAACTGAAACTTTATTAACCATTCAGAAACATGACCGGTCAATATAGTTTATCTCGAACAGAAATCAATAACTTATAATCAATAATTTCATACATGAATATCACGCGAGTCTTGCTCTAACCACGTCGGAGAGCTGTTTGAAGACGAAACACGTGACGTCAGCGACGCTGTGCTGACAGAACAATTCCGTGCTGGTGATGTAGGAGAAGTCACCGCGAGAGCAGATGACGTTGAATCTGAAATCAGTTAGTGTTTAAACTTCAGAAAAGAATAGAATTTTATTCGTGATTAAACACGTGACTTTCCACATAATATGTGGCACTCCAAAAGTGTAAATGGGGAGAAGAGTTGAAAAGAAAAGGGCTTTCCGTTCTTCGCGAAATATGAAGCTCAATAACTTAGTTAGAGCTTTTATTTTCATTCAGTGTTTGAAATGAGATGTGGAACAGATTCAGCTAGTGTGATAGTCGGAAGTATAGTCATGGTCACAATTAATGTTTTTCTTAATGTTTGAAATGACAAATCTTGTTATACAGAAGCTGCTAGCAATTACAGAACAAAAGTGACAGAATTAGTTGGAGTTACCAGATATATGTTGAATTTTTATCTGTCAACACATCACAATTGTTGAATAACGCCCGAAATGCTCTGTGATAATAGTTTAAGCACATCTAAGGCAATGGCCGTTGTTGCCTGTTTAGACTCGACCTTACCTGAACAACCCTATGAGAACGCAACATGATACCGGGACCACCTGGCTACGTGTATCTTCACTCAAGTGTGGTCGCGTCCTTCAGCAATTTTTTATAGTGTGGAGTTATGAATTTAATGATTATGTACCTTCCCTGAAGCTGCGTCTCTGCTGCTGACTGAATCCGCCGTTTCGCAATGGTTGTAACACGATCGATGTTCTGAAAACATTATTGGAAAATACTGTATCTCTGAGGTATGACGTGCACAAACATGAATCATTGTTTCTGCACGTTTTTGTTCATTTCTGAGCTATTGAGTTAACTCGGATCCTCCTAGGTAGATGTGTGATTATTGCTCTTCTCATGCGTTAGCCTATATTTTGGACGTTCTTTTCAACGGCTCAGTGTTCATAATGTGGGTCTCCCAAAGATTTGGGTGAGCCGATGACTTTCATCCACGGTGATGTTAAAAACTGTCAACGGTTCGTTGCAATGAAACAATGCATCGATTGAAATGCATAGAATTACTTTCGAATTTACTTTGAATCCGAACCTTTTTAATTATTTCGCGCAACTCATCACTATTACAGTTTCCGTCTGATCTCTCGATTTCCTTCGAGACGTCTCGTCGTTGCCTGTGTTTCTGAAAGAAAGGTTTTGGGCAATCAAGAGCTGGTAGTTGTTATTGAAATCTATCTCGTATGGGTTCCATAGTGCAACTCAACTGTTTGTTCAGTTCGGGAAGACGTTATAACCAAACAAATAGTTTGAAATAGTATTGTAGTCGAAAAGAAACACACTGTTGTTGATTTTTGTATTTTGTATCAACAACGTCCCGAAAAATTTCAAATTTACCTCAAATGGCTTCGTCGATAAAACTGTCTGATTCACAATGTAGGTTGCTTCGCTCAATATCTCCACCGATCGCTTCTTTCTGGTGGTTTTGCATTTCTTGTAAGAATCGGAGCAAGATGGGTCAGCCTGAAAATTGTCATTTTGTACATTCTGCAGTGTTATCGTTTTTTACCAGTTTATCCAAGTTGTCTGAGTGGTCGGAATAGCTCTTGCAACCACTCAAAACTGAATATTTTGATTTCTATTCGAGAAGTTAGTCAAATGACTTTGCAAGCTCAACGACGAAACGCGCAATCATGTAATCCATCAATCTATGCTCAACTATAGTTTTCCACTCTACAAAAAAAAACTCGCTGTCATCGACAACTGGTTCTTAGGGTAAAACATTACTTTTCGAGAAATAAACTGATTCTAAATGAATAACTCAAGTTTAAAACGTACCATTCCTACCAGAACAGGTGGCTGGCAGCTTTGAATGGGCTGACAAACGGGTGGGGCGCAGGTCGGGGCGGCAGCACAGGGAGCACAGCCACATCCTCCACCGGAAGGAGGGAAGAAGAAGGAAAAACAGGATATGGGAAGGAAGAGTAGGAGGAGAAGCATCCTGGAAATCGAATGTTCAAAAAAATGCATTTCTTGGAATGGAAAGATATTTCATGAATTTATTCGAATATGCAACAATTAAAACATTCGAGTGGCGCTCGAAGATCAAAATTTCAGAACTTATTGACGTGATCAAACAAGCCTTGACTTACTTTAGTTCTGCTAGATAAGAGAAGGATGAGGAGCAGGTCATTAGGTATACGTCTCTCAAGGGAGATTTGTGATGACGTACGTAAAAATATTTTCAGGTAAGAGTACAATTAATCATTCGTTTTTCAACTAACTGTATTCCAGTAGTGATTTCTGGATTGAATTATGTCGTTTTATGTTCATATTCTAAGCATGAACGAAATTGCTTGTATATAGAACTTCGAAACCATGCAATGAAGAGTATAGCTAGTAATTCATGTTTATTTCATAGAATATTCTTCTGTCATACATTGTGGTAAGCCAATCAACAAAGAAAAACACTAATACCAGCGACATACAGTTACCATTCTAATACAATAACATTTGTGAGACTAAATACATTGCATAAACTATAACTTCAGTTTTGGAACTAATCCATTGGAAAGTGCGCAGTGGCGCGCGACTTCTACAATGGGCATCCTGGATGGGGATCTGAGGGATCAGGCGGATTATCCACGCGGCACAATAACTCTGGAACGGACATCTGGAACCACGGCTAGTTCGGTCCAAAAAAAGCCCTGAGGGATCGAAATTGAGTTTTGTTTTGGGAAAGTTCAGTAATATTCAAAACTACAGGATCACGCCTTTTTTGCTGTTCGAATTTCAGTTATTATATTTATAATATTAATAACTGAAATTCATGGTATCCATATTTTTTCCTACTAGCCTAGAAACTATGGAAGAAACAAACTTCTGATGCATTTCACAACAGATAGAACGTTTTCACTATCGTGAAATCGAAAAACAGTGTAGTTTCAACGTCACGATTCCATGTTCTCTGCTAAACTTATGCGCAAATCAGAATATAAACAGACAGCACACCGAACACAACTACCTGCTTTTGAATTAATTTTGTGGTTTTCATGTTTTTTTAGAATCATTAATTACAACAAAACTATATCATATTATGTAAAATGTGTTATCAACTGTATCGTATGGAATTTCGGAACCGTTCAATGTTTGTCTGAGAATTTTGTCAGTTAGTGTCTTCTCTCAAGCGATGTAGTATATGGTTTTCATTCATGTTATAGGGAGGTTACCAAATCTGCGTAGTAGTTTGATGTCGATACATGCCCGAATAGTAACGAAATCAACTATAGCGTATAGGCCTGCTTTGTATTATGCGCACCTGGTAACTTGAAACTACCTTTTTTAATGGTTTACCCAGTTCGTTTATTCTCATTTGGTTAAAGTTGATGTATTACCCGCACTTGTCCGACCTTACCATTTTTATTGAACGATGATCATATAGAATTTTCTCTCGACTCCAGAATGACGCGGCTTCTATGGACAGTCGGAATCATCAACTAATCCGCCTTCCTCATCTTCGAAAACACGGTATCTATTTGTTTGCGGAAAAGTTTTTCTCTTCCCCAACAGCAAACACATAATCCAGAATCACAAGATGTATAATCGTCATTGGGTTATTTTCGTTAATAGGCGCTGGGAACGTTGTATTTGATTGGATTTTTTAGTACGTCTAGAGTTTTGAATAATAATCATAGATGAGTAATTCATTTTCAAAACTTGAGAACCAAATTTTAATAAACACTCCAACTAATTTCGTGGTGTGGTATGCAAAGCTCTGTTTCTTCAGAACTTGAGTTTTTACGCGGGTTTCCTTCTTGCTACATGAAATGCTGTGCTTTGTCGAAGAGTGAATCATTAATATATAGTTACAAACCTATTCGAGTTATTAAAACGATGAACCGGATAATGCGACAATCGTATAGTTCTAGTAGCGGTCCGTTCGTTATCACAAAACTATTGTGAACAAACAATAGCAGCCTGAGAAGATAGCCACATTAGTGAATGGTAACTGTATTGTACTTTTAGTATCAGTACCTCACTAATTACACACAAAACAATTACCCTTTTCCTTGAACTTTAGTTTGTCCTCATCACTTCGCCTCTACGGTAATTATTTTTCAAAAATAGTGATAACTCTTCATTACCACTTTCTCACATGTACCGCTCACCGGTTGTTTCATATTAGAATATCGTATAAATGTGTACCATTGGGTATTGCTTAAATTACAGATACCTTCCTATACAGAACTTGTTTCCGGCGAATACCACGATAGGCTGATGATGTATAAAATTACGATCCCTTTCAACTGAATGTGATTTTCTTCTGATACAAATATTTTTCCTCGGCCAGCGGCTCTTTCTCTCGTTTTTACGATGAGCGATGTGACCAAACCACGATCTTTCAACCTTTCAACTCAATCTGTCAGTTGTCCCTCAAGCGAAAGTTTACTGCGCCTGTTCCAGCGAAAAACCGCTCTGCAGGCCATGACGATGGAGTTTGCAAATAAAGCAGAGGTCAAACTGGATACTAGTGAGGTCGAGCTATGTCTTGCAGGAATAAACCAAATCTTGCACAGGTCAAACTAAGTCCCTCGGCGGTAAAAGTATTGGAGAGGTCAAACTAACCTCTCTGATTGTACTGGTAGTTTCGCAGATATACTTCGCAGTGATTAGAAATTTTTGAAACATGAATAAGATACCATGAATCCGTTTTACACCAGTTTGTGGAATGTTCATGACATTTACATAAATACGTGACCATCTATACTCAAAGTAATGGAATGTTAAGAAGTGTTTGAAGTGAAGTGTTTGACACTTTTTACGTGACTGTTCAATCAACTAGTAGTAGACAGTACCTTGATTCACAGAACCTGTTAGGAATTTTCGTGAAAGATATTCTGCATGCTCTGACCGGTTTTCTTTGTTTTGTTCTGGTTCTTAACAACTTATGTTTGTCCACCGGCTAACGGTAATACATGCTATTGTCCAAGTCGTCTTGGTCAAATCTTCACAACAATACAATATTTCGTTCAACCTTTATCTCCATTCCTTTTTCTCATTAAAGAGACTGTTTCTCTATAATTTGAATCGATTAAAAAACATGAAGTTTCAAGATACCGCTTTGATAGAGTACTGATGGTCCCTTACTATAACACAAACAAAGAAAAATGGAAATCAGTCGAGAACCAAGGCTTTTATGAGCCAAACTATCTTAAGGGTTACTATATCGCAAAACTTTTGGTCAAAATATTAGTTCGGTTTTAATACACACAACTTCAATCTCAATTAAATCAAAAATAGGCATAGATAACTAAAACACTTTTGAATATGTCAGTTGTTACGTGATTGAATTTATAATACGTTTCACGGACGTTTTGCGGACAATTTGTGCGCGTCTCCATTAAAATAGGTACGTGCTGTGGCTTCCGCGTTGTGGCCGTACTCGAATTTGCTCAAAAACTACCCAGGTTGCGGAATTCTCCCTAATTCTGACTGTTTTGTTCATTTTTCGTCCCCATGTGTCCACTGATAACTCAAATCATCAAATTAAAGAGGTACGGTCCCTTTAATTGGAATCGAGAAATGTACGGTAGTACAAGATCGAAAAATTATTTTATATTTCAAATCCAATTCGGAAATTACGAACATGCAACTTATTTTCATCGGAACACAATAATTTCAGAGTTATATAGAAAAGTTCTAGACTTTTCAACCTCGCACCCAAAATATTAAACCTTTTCTGTTCGGTTTTCTCCGGTTGACTATGGGTTCACTCAGATCTGGTGTGCCGTGTCGTATATCCTTGTCATAAATATAGTTGTTTGCTTTACACGGCGGCGGTTAAATGTTCCTTTGTGACTATTTCTCACCCAGAAGTTTGTTTGTCGAGAACTACATAATACTTTGAATAGGTCACACTTGCCATATTTTATGTGTACTCCTCTAGAAAAAACTGGTATGAGAAAACTAATTTTTGAAAAAGGTGAATTAAAAAACAAAGCTAATCCAAAGGAAAAAAGTTATAACATGAACGTTAGAATCTATTCATTTCATTTATTCATGATCCCAAGCACAAGTCGCACTACCGTTCCTCTCTTTTTAATTCCTTTGCAAACCTCTCTAACATTTTATATTTCGAACTCACTCATCATTCAATGAGCTTGTCGATTCGATCTATACAAAACTATTCAATTTGTTTTTTCATCTAATTCTGGTATGTCATGAAAAGTCCCTAGTAGATTTCGCCTTTCTTACTTTCTAGAGGCAGATCTGACTAATCTCATCGCGAATTTTTTACTTCCAGTGTAGGTGCGCGACAGCAGGTGGTATTTACGTAAATTTTTACACACATTTTATATGTTCTTCTGTTGTCAAAATACTAGTCACTCTCTTCCAGAGATCACTCGAACATCGTAGTCACTCGACTGTTTTGCGCTGACCATGCGTGCGATCTCCGGCATAGGTGTGATATCAATCGGATTATGAGGTCGAAACTTCCAAAAATCAAACGCATGCGAAACGACTATATAATTCAGTTGATCGAGATCAACACTGCGTTTCTACTTTTTCACGAATGAAATAAATAAATCTGTCTGTCCTGTTCACGCCATTTTACTAGTAGCGAGAACTTTGCATTTTTTCAACGTTCCTGCACACCATCACAGAACATGTGACAAAGTTAGCAAGGTTTCTGATCCGGACTCGGTCATAATTTTACTGATATAAAATATTTGCGTGTCATACAGAACTAATAGTTCACTGCACTCTTTCACACTTACGAGGCCACTTTTTTTAACTTTACATAATTTGTGTATCACCCTATTGACCCCGAAACTCCTCTTCTCTAAACCAGATACTTCGATGTCATTGGCGCCCTCTACTGTGTTCGTTCTCACTTTCGTTTAGACAACTAACGAAATGAAGTGTTCCACGCAGTTTAGTAGTGTTTTTTGTTGTCCCTACATTTCCCAGGGGCAATTTGACTGCGCACTAGAGCTTTGCAGGATGTTTTCAATATTTTAGAGCCAATCGAATGTATGTATAGATGTATTTTTTACTAATCGATCAATTGAAATTCTTGCCCAATCCAATAAGTTCATAGCGGTAATTGTCAGGACTCTGATTTTCATTCTCGTGTACTGATACACGGGGATTTTTTCACAACGGATATACCACGGATCTATCCGGGGGGGGGGGGACTAGATTCCTATGTACAGTACGACGTGCGATTTTCTGACTATTTCAATGTGCGAAAACATTCGGAAGGCCTCAAGACTACAATATTCTGCACTGCCAGTAGAACAATCAGACGGAAATAATCACTTCCGGAACTCGTAAAGACACTTTTCACTGATAACTGTCATGTTAATCGAAAACGGGGCCAGAAGGCAAAATTATTTTGAATGGGCTCTTCAACACAAACTTCTCAATTCTTCTCTTATTCCGACCTCATTCCCTACTTAAAAGTCGGCTCACATATTTTATTCTGCTCTGACGCGCGATTCGTTATGTGTTTTTTTATGATAAACTGCAAATTAGCTTATCTTTCTTCTCGTTTTATCTGACTGTTCAATGTACTTGCTTTTAGTGCGTTGCATTGTTCAAATATTGTGACCCTTGATTTTATCTACACTCAATGTTTACAAAAACCTGTGTTATAACAGGAACAATGATGTTTAACAAATGCCGCTTTGTGTGAATTTGAAGGGCGAATCTGTAACAGGCTTTGTGTTGTATAACACCTTGTAATTCACGTGGAAACAATCGAATCGGAACAATGTGAACTGCTAGTTAGGCTTATTACACGTGAAAGCTGTCAAAATCACGAGCATGGCTAAGTGCTCGATAATGTTTTCTACGTAGTGGACTAAAACAAAAAGAGACAATGTGGCATTGTCTATGAGCAGTTTTTTCACTGGACATTCTCATTCGGGTTCCACAATGCATGACCATAATGTAGTTTTTTTATAACCACTTCTAAGTATCGAGAAATAAGTAGGACGAATGTCAATTGTGCACGATAATGGTTGCACAATTTTTTGAACATGAACGAAAATTTTGATTACAGATTCTTGTACGAATTTTCATGGTGGAACTAAACTGAATGGAGTAGAATGTTGATACCGTATCATTGGGCACTCTCGCAGTCTGGAGTGTTTTCCACGTTATAAAACTTCGATGGTCTCCCGCCTATATCTCTCGCCTATTACCCAACCTAGCTTGCTTGATCCAAGCTGGAACTTGTTTGAGATGAACGATAAGCTACATCTGTCGAGTGCGACCTTGCCAGCCCGCCAAAATTATAATACGCGACATGATACTTCGATCTGACCGTAGTGCTACGCAAGTCTCAGAAGGTAACTTTTTTAATCAATTTTAGCAAGAAAAACTCAATATGTTTTTAAGGCTAGTAAGCATTGATTTACTTTCCTCTTCTTTTGTTTTTTTCCTAAGTTGAAGAAATGGCTTGTTTACATACTTCTTTCGTGTCATAATTACTGTCAGACAAATCACAAAATAGAAATCTACAATTCGAAAAAGCTTTTTCTTTTTTTGAACTTTGCTAGCTTGAACGAACCGAATGGAAAACCTTCGTTTCCTTGAACAATGTTCTGAGAAACGGCTCCTACGTAACTCTAGAAGGAACGGATCAACATATAAGTTCTCATGTGCTGCTTCGTGAGATTTGGAAGCTGCGTACTGGCCGAGAGCGTCTGTAATCTATTCTTACGGGCTAATCTGCTCGGAATAGCACTTTGTATCTGCGTATTAGCTATCTTCTAATCTTATGCAGTTATTTCGGAAGTAGTTGGATGCTATAAGTATACTATACTATAGCCATGTTCAACTAATGAGAAATCTCATCTACAAGCAATAATGGACTCGAACTGGTTGAGTTTTTTTTAATCTAGGAGCAAGCAACAAGCTACACTTCAGTAAGTATGCAACGCATAAGATAACTTTTACGCAAGTTGTTTATGTTCCTCAGTAATAATGCACTTATTCTAAAAGATAGTTAAGATTTCTACAAATATTGCCTCTTTTGGAAATGTGGCCGTTTATAACTTTCACTTTTGTGGCAGTGTTACAATGTGCGTGCACGTGCACCGGTCTTGCTTCGAGATACGAATCTGCCAGAAACGGGTCTCGTTGCTATTTCTGCCTCAAAACCAAAATGTTTTTGCAGTTCATCACACCTTGCCAAGGTTGATCTCAAAATAGCCACTCTCGTAGTAATACTTTTTTTTTAATTTCTAAGTTTCCGGAAACTCCGCACGTGTTTTACTGAACACTTTTCACTCAAAGATTGGTTATGATTTTCTCAGCATTCGCAATATTCATTGAATATTTTCCTCACTTACATACAAGCACAATAAGTGGAAAACAACAGGAGTAACAGAGCTTTAAAACAATTTTTCTTTCGTATAAATCTTGGGTGACATTTTTCGTCACACGACAGAGCACGGCGTAATTCTAGTTTGGCCGTGTTTTGTTGACGTGACCTATGCGTTGTTTACGCAGAAACCTGTTTCTACCGAGCACGATAAAGAACCCAGAAAGTGGCTTTGTTGAAGATAAAATAATATAAATCTAAGATTGGATTAGGATATTGTGATCAGTTTATTCTGTCGGAAAATCCTTATAGTTGTTGCTTTCTAAAGTATAAGACAGAGTATAGTTTTATCATTTTTCGAACCATTCTGACCGGACAAAAATGTTTTTTTTTTGAGTGGGATCGTTTTAGACCGTATAAGTTCAAGTTAAAATGGCAAACCACAACACAAATGAGTTAGATTAGGGCAATATAGAGGTCTGACCTGAAGTATTTCTTTGCAATGATAACCCGTATGGTTTTGGCTTTGGCGAAGTCATTCTGTTTGGTGTACACGTGTTTGACTTGTGAAATTTACGTTGTGCCGCCAATTATGCCCCCTTAAAATAACAAAACAACTCTGTTCACTGTTTTTGTGGATTCCTAGGAAATTATTTTTTTCTCTCATTCTCTCGCCTAGCTCGCCTAGCCCGAGCTTCCATTGAGGATCTGGATAGTGTTTGTAGACATTGAGATGCGTGAAGTGGCTCGTCACCTCTCTGAATAAGAACAATTTTCTCTTCATCTCCATCTGTCTCTTTCCCTCTATTTTTCTCTACACTCCTCTCTTTTTCCCTTTCTCTCGTTCTCTCTCTTTCTCTCTCTCTCTTCATCGATCTCCGTTATGTTCTGCTTTCTCTATTTTTTTCTGTACTTCAACTACCATCTTTTGAGATTCAGTAACACCTCAGACTTCACTGTTCTAGTTTTTTCGAATTGAACTATTTCTCTGTAAAATTGAACTATTTCCACGTCGTTACAAAGTCCGAGTGCGTTGTATTCACTATATTCTACTTAATTTAACACGAATTAGTTGTTATAATAGCTACATTCGAGTTTGCTCCGTCATTCTTGCAAAAAGGGTAATCCGAGCCGTCTCAGCTGCAAACACGGGCTGAGCTCAGTTTTTGTGCTCATGAGCCGGCGGCGGCGCCGCGTTGTTTCCGCATGTTTTTCGGCCGTTTCGCACCGTTTCCGGACGGCTTCCGGTTGGCGCCGACTGCGTGCGGAAGAGAGTGTCAGTCACTCTACACCGGCGAACACCGGCACATCTCGGCCTGTTCTGACGGATCAGCCCTGTTTTAATGCATAATTACATGGTACATTATAGATTATAATTGTTTTAATGTAAAACTTTCTCCAAGTTGTGTTCAAGAAGTATACGTAAAACCTGCCATATTTATAAAAGTTTATTTAGGTTTAATTCAGCCCGCGAACACCCGTCACATCCCGGCCTGTTCCGGCGGATAAACCATTGTATTTTTGAGCCTAATTACATAAAAATTTAAGATTTGTTGTCAAAGTTCCAAAAATGTCGTGACTTTATTCTGTCATAGGAACCAGAAACCTGCATCAGTTAAATGTTCTACAAAAGTTGTATTTCAATTCCAATACTCAGTGTGCACTAAAGTTGCTTCTGGACTTACGCTTTCTGCACTGTACTTTCATTATCGCTTTTTGTACTGTATTTTCCTGACAAATCAGTTGTGAATATACAGCCCAAGGTCGGAAACGTTGATTCATAATCATAATGTTTTAGCTCTAGTTTCGCCAACAGAGAAGATGTTATCTAGTTCACTGGGTGTCGCACGTGGTCTTTATACATCGATTCAATGATTCACAAACATGTTTTATACCTGTTATTGTCAAATTTACAAGTATTCACTTAAGAAAGTGGTGTATCATACTACTAATCATTTAGTTTCTGTTGCAGAAAAATCTCAACAAACGAATCTGTGATCTTTGTATTTTCTATCACGGTATTAATAATATCTCCTTCGGTAACCTAGAAAGACTTCACTGTTTCCACGTTGTAGTCCAATTTGTTGGAATGCACTTCTTTTCTCACTTCTGTTCTTGTTTCTCTCGTGACCCACTGATTTATGCGAGCCATTCCGCTGGCAATGAGGAAACGAGGGTGCTGTCGGCAATCCTGTCTGTTCCATGCCGTCATCATTTGTTTTTGAATTTATTTAATCGAAGCAATACTACTATTTATTGAATAATTCGATTCATAGAGGTACATAACACCTTTTCGCTACGAGAACAAGCAAAAAATTGAAAAGAGAAAAAAGTTTAGAGAAAGTGAACTAGTGATGTCGGCAATGCCGTCTGTACCTTACAGTGACTTTTTTTTTCCAGATTTTTGAAATCAGTTGTGTCAAAAACTTGTAGGAAACCTATAATTTTAAAATACACTGAAAGAACCCGAACTCACATAGACCCTAATAAGCGTGAGAAAAAACTAAATAGGACTAAATAACCACGCGTAAAGGGAGAATAAACTCAAATTTGCGTGAAGTGAATAACCCAGTTAGTTAATAGTAGTTTTATTGTACCTCAGTTGCCATGTTCAAAAGATCGAGGAAAAAAGTTGTCCAAATAATATGTTTTTTTCCACCAACTTCTATCTGAAAACAAACAATACGGTCCCACTCACTCCGCTCTGACCAGAAATCTGGGTGCACATGCACCCAGTGAGTACATTCCAATCAATCTGTGACGCACTCGATTATTGGTTCAATCTTGTCCGTGTGATGTCATTGAAGCTAATCGTAAAGTTCATGGCTTCGGGCTTGTCATATATAACGGCTCTAGGTTCCACTACCAGACTGATACAATACAGGTTGTATTATTTGTTTTAAACTTTTTAAACACCCTCCAGAAATGCTCATTCCCATTCTTCGATTCTTAAAGGGGGGCAGAAAGGAAAGTTTCTATTAAACATCTGCTCAAGATGAACAGATATATACAAATTTCAATTAACACACCTATTTTGCATACGCATCACACGTTTTAGCCTGTTTTGGGGCGCGCAACGTTAAGTTTAGGTACCTCGGGGTACCTAAACTAGCTTTCCTTTCTGTCCTCCTTTAAAAATTAGCTGAACTGTGAAGTGCCCACCACCCATTTCAACACCTCTAGTTTTTCTCGTTTTGCTTAAGCTTCCTATCTGAAGGTGCTCATAGTAAACTGTTTTCTGTAAATTTCCGCCCATATACTGATATACAAACCTTGAATTTAGATCAACAGCATGTTCCTAATTCATGCGGACAGAGATTATACTACTATACTATACTGTCGTGGTCAATGCATTCCTCTTCGTGTTTGTGTTTTGCAACCAGTTTGCGGTTCGCCAGATAGGTTGCACACTTGTCACTCAGTGTACAGTAGTATAGGTGTACAACGAGTTTGTTTTCGTTTTGAATAATTTGTAGTTGACCATACATTATTTTTTCTCACTTTCCACTTCATTCAACGTGAGCTCATAAAACAATGTAAAGCACAAACGTTTTCAGAATTTATACGGAAGATCTCAACTAACGGTGTTAACACCGTAACTTCGGTCTAACAAGAAAACCAACAAAACTCGGTTAGGGTTCTTAACAACCCACAGTAGATAGATAAATTAACGTCTCTTCAAGTAGCGAAGGTTGTTTACCCAGGAATATCACGTTCTGCATAAATAGGCTTTTTTTTCTAGTTTCTTTTCAACTTTTTGTGAAAACAATACATTGTTTGTTGTCAATTATGTAATCCGTGCCGGCGGTAGATAGTGCAGAGCGTAATCCTTCCGGTAAAACCGGTCTGCCCCCTCTCCGGTTAATGTATAACAAAGACGATGAACACTTTCACAAACAATCTAATCAGTGTGCGCGTGTGACTTCACGTCCTCCGGGCTGGTATTTGGATACTTCACCTTTGTCAAACAATCTTTTCCGCTGAGGCGCCTGATCTAGTTTTCTCTATATAACAATGTCTCGAAAATGTGTGTTTTGAAAACGAAATTTCTTCAATACAATGAAACAGATTTAATGGACTGGTAGAGAAAAGAAGTTACTGATCTAGTTATCTCCGTTTCCCGAAGTCCAAAAACTTTTTGTTTTAGAAGCAAGATTTTACAAATAAATAATATCCCATGCAATACAGCGGAGAGTTCAAAGTAGATGACTCTTTGCTCATTGGCGAAATTTTAGTTGAACTGTCTCTATTCATAAAAACAACTAAATTTTTGCAATTTTCTTGCAAGAAAGAGTGTCTTGCAAGAGATTTCCCTGAAACGTCTTCTATGGTTGATAAATGCACCCGTTTTTATTCCTGACCGTTCTTAGCTCTCTGATAACCATGTTTATTGTTCTCAAGTCAATATGGAGAGATTGTAAATTCTTCATTATACTGACGTATAAGTGAACATTGATTGGCTACCGTACGAATTTTTCATCTCATTTTGCTTTCTTCGAGTTTCTGACGTGACATTCTCCTTGTTTTGAAATTGAAACGTTCATGTTGCATTCCTTAATTTTACTTTAATTCACCAAATCTCGTTATTGTGCACTGTATCTATTTCCTCTTTGGTCAAGTTCGTCGTAAACTTCTGTTAACCCTCGTAATTTATATGATGTTTTGTGAAAACGTGGTCACCTCTATGTTTTCATGGCTGAGTTTCAGAATGACAGTTGCCTGAGGTTTGTCGATGATAGATAACTCAAAAGTAATCAACATCGCGGTCAAAGAGCGATCAGAATATGACAAACAAAAAGTGAAACTTGAGACATTGTGTTTTCTTATATTTCTCGTGAGTTAACTACAACACTTCAGAAATTTACGTAATTTCAGCTTTCCTAAGACTGCGAAAGACTGCAGAAATACTAGTAAATGAATACTCTCCTAAAAAGTAGAATTCATTGGCAAGGATGGCGACGTTTTCTTATTAGGTCTCATTTGTTTTATGTGTCAGTGTAATTGATTTGCAGTAAAGTTGAAAATGTTCGAGGTCTAAGAAAGAATTCCCAAGATTTTTCTCACAAAATTCAATGACGTGTTTTGGTTTATTTCTCAAGAATGTCAGGAATTTCCCATTTGTCCATCAAATTGTGTTCTCCGCACTCAGAGTTTATCATCACACTAGCAACTGTTCTTTTCGCTTCTCTCGGTGGCGGGTTGAGTGAAAAGAGGCTGAGTCCAACGTCCAACATTCGAGATACCCGAGCCCGTAGGCAGGTTCATCCCAGTCTTTTCTTCCGAGTCTGCGTCTCTTTGGACATACGCTATTTCTCTGCTTTCACATCTTCCCAGGATACTGTTCTCATATTATTTGCTGGGATGTTCTAGCGTACGTACTACAAGGCAGTGTGTATCCCAAAGCCTTATATCTCATTCATTGTTATTTCTCTGAAAGATTTTGCTGGACTGCAATTGAAATTTTTTTTGATGAGATACGGCTCGTCAACTGCTCGCTGAAATATTCTGTACGCTTTCAGAGACAATAAACTTTTCACTGTTTCCTAAAAATTAACATTTTCTGGTTTTATCAGATTTCCCGAAACCATCAAAAAACCCAAAACAACCGAAGTTGTCCATGTAGGTATGTTCAACTAGGTAGGCATAGGTATGTTCAACTCCAGTAACTCAATGTAATAATATACACCTTACAAAACAAGTTGCCTACGAGTATCGAGTATCTACTCGGAAAAACTCTTTTTGCAGGACGCAACCCAACCCGAATTCCTAAGTTTAGCAGCTGCGGTATTATGGTAACTTGAGATTTCCGCCTCTGAATTTCAGCTTACTGCGAAACAGAAAGTTTCGAAAATCACCTATGAGTAATGTTTCAAATATTTTCATGTGTTTCTCATTCAAAAGTCTCTATGATAAATTGATATTTTGAATCCTATGTTCTATGTGGGTTTCATGTGATACGTGTTATATACTCAATTTATTCAAAACCTTTCCATCAGTATAATTTATTCTGTGTTTTTTTTGAAATCGGCCAATGCGGCTGGTTGTTTCATAATAATCATCCACGCTCAATTGGTATTCTTTTTAATGTATATTTATCAACCCTTTATGTATGATCTTCTAGTCAGTCTCCTTAAACTTCAACACGGCACACATGAAGTACTCACTTTATTAATTTCTCTTCTTTATGCAATGATACTCAGCAAATTCGTCATATGCAATATGTATAATCTGATTCTGCGTTAATTGCTACAAAAGAACGCAAATCTTTGACTCATGTCCCCCTCGGAAGGCTAATGAGATATCACTTACAGCCTCGATTTAGAGTGCGAACGAAACATATTATACAAGTGATACTTTCATTCAAAAGACCATGAACTACCTCGAAACTTTTAGACTCATATAAGAGGAGATATCTACCGAACTTCACTGAAACATGTTTTCGGCTTACTGTCCAAACACGTCAACGAAACGCAATTAAATGAAATCGCAGACGCAGACGCACTGTTTTCTGTCAAACGAAATTACTTGAAGCGTTTACATTAATCTATACCACGTATCCCTTGAATTATATATGGGGATGTAATACGAGTTGTAATTGCGTTTGGAAGTTTCTTTTGCAGCATTTGAACTGCATTGGGTGCGATGAGTTCATGCAAATCGCCCATCCTCAGCAAAGTGAGGACGAAGTGAGATTAATCCTCACTCCCACTGATTTCATCCACTAAGAAGTCACACATGTCAGATTACAAGAAGTACTTACTTTGGATTATGTAGGTGGCAAAAAGATACGAATACCATGACAGTGTATGGTCACTTGTGCTGATTCAAGCTGAGAAACGTTGTTCGTCTTAAATAGCATACAAAGTAATCAGCGATGTAAACTTTAATAGAAGTTAATAGTTCCTGTTTGATAGTAAACCCCATTATGTCAAGGTGATTGACCCCTCAAGTACGATGCCTAATGTCTTTCGATTGACCAATACGACTTTTAAAGGTGCGCCAGACATGAATGCGAACTTTTTCTCCGTCTTTCAACGAAACGCAGAAGTTGGAACGAGTGGTCGCAGCATTTTTGCGAAAACCCCGCAGAACGCGCAGCATTCGCGAAAAGATACGTTGATTACGTAAAAAGTGGCCGGAGAAGTATGAATTAGAGATACTGGCAAAAATGAATCTACGATTTTGCAGTAAATATTTCTCAAAAACATCCGAAAGTTTGCCATTGAAACACCTTCAAAAAGACTTTTAAATCTTAACTTAGCTTGAAATTTAGTTTAACTTGAACAAAATCTAGGAATTGGACAAATATTAGCAATCCCTAAAGGTAAAGGCATAATAGGTTTCTCTGATTTATTTTGGATGTTAATATTATCAAAAAAGGTTGCACCTACACATGAAAAGTTGTATTTACCAGCAATTTCGCTCAAGCAGTAATTAGGAACTTGTGGAAGTGAAGAGGCTTTTATAATGCGTAATAACCAATGATTTATAGAGTCCATTAGTAACCGGTCCCCATCCCATGCTGGCCTTGCATGTATTGCACTAATGTTATTTCTCTATCAATGATACAATTGACAGTCCAAATACAAAGATTTATTTGTTTGTCTATAACACTTTTTCAAAGAACAGTTAGTTCAGACAATCATTTCTATATAAAAATGGTCAGCAGAAAGGTGAAATTGTCTGTTAGGGTTTGGTGTGAGTGAGACAAAACTTAAAAACGCAACAAGGTTAAATTATGTAACTTGTTTTGTGCAAAAATGTAATCTAAAAGTGATTGTATGCATTTGAGAAAGTCAGACGCCAGTAGCTTCTAGCTTATCAGTTACCCCCCCCCCCCCCCAGTGCGTTCTAGAAACGTGTCCATTTGGATCAACACTTTGATCTGTTTAAAAGATGACGAAGTAAGACAATTGTTATACCATGTTTGTAAAATAAAAGTAAGGTATTTTCCTAATTCAACCAGAGAGATTTGTAAATTTCGTGCATTGCGTAATGTAACCTTAAGATACATGTCATGGGACAGCTTAGATTTGCAACTTTTGCATAACCTTGCAAATCCTTCGGCGAATTTCTGCAAAAAATAGTCACGTTGTTTCAGACTCCGCACAGGACTTCGCGTATCGCTTGAACAATGATCACTCCAACTCAAAAGTTGTTTTGCACATGACTTCTAATTTGGGAGAGTTCCATTCAAAATCTACGCGATTTGAATAAAATTGTGCATAATTTTGAGAGGTGATGTGGATTTCGATACTACCACAATATTTTGTCAAATGTTCAATCAGGACATTCATTAATTCGTCTTTCCCATGTTTGTTATTTTGCATTTTAATTGTTTCGATCACATTTCCCAAAAGAGTGAAAACCTCACAACTGTACGTGATGCAATTTCTTCGCAGTTTCACGTTTCACATTATTTTCAGGCATTTTTCAAGTTACACGTGATACAATCACGCCTTTTCACGGTACATAGCTAAATTTTCTCGCCTTTTCACGTGTCATGGGACTGTTTCGTTTATCACTAAGAAACCTGTATCCATCTAGAAGTTTCTCACTGTAACGATTGATAACTTTGTGGTATCTTTTTGATACCAGAAAAATTCTCTCGGCACTTTTGAAGGATAAAAGATAGATGGTTCGTATCAGCCGTGATTCGCTCGCGCAAGAGAACGCGATTGACTTATTAAGGCTATTATCTCCAATTGCGCCGCTCTGGTAGGCTGGCTCCTAGGCCTATTTCGCAATGAAAAGATTCTGTATACACTATTTCTGCTGTGTTTACTCCTTCCTGATGAGTGATATTCATATTCACACATTCGCTGAAAGGATGCTCTGACCGTCTCAGAGATGTCGTGTCAAGACTTCGGCTGATGCAGGAAGTTCACTTTGTTTACAGAATATATGTGAAAAACTAGCTACAGCCAACCAGATTCTCTATAGATTTGAATTTGTCTGGTTTTAAAAACATAATATACCCAATTCACAGTTCGGTAATGTACTTTGAACTATAGTCGTCAACCGACCACCAGTTCAGGCGCGAACCTACCGCCGCTGGGTATAGAACCCGCTCGTGCGCTAGACTGCTATGACCGGTCATAGAATTTCGAAAGTTGACTAAAAGAGCAGTTTTTCGCGAACGTGACAATAGTAATCGGATCAACTTTGCGCATGCTCTATCATTGTTCACATATCAATTAGGCTCAGGCGGTTGCAGAAACATTAAACTGTTCTGTTTTCCTATTATTACTAAGTCTCCTGTTTATATGAATATGCATTCGTTTGGTACATATCCTATTCAACAAGAAACTATTTCAATCTAAACTATTCAATCTATGTAACACCAACTTTTCGATTGTCTTCTATTTTTAGTATATTAACTTGTAAGTAATATAATGTGCTATTGATTAGTGAATGCGGGTACTTCTGTACTTACGTTGTACTCTTTCTCACCTTTACATTGCGAACGTAGTTTGAACGTAGAGGCTTGTGATCTTTCTTGTTTTCTCGATCTGTTTTCATTTTCTCCCACCCTCATCCAATCTATCTGGTTCTAGACAAGAAGATTGATGTTCCATGCCTGATTTACCGCTACCAAAACATGCTTGTATATTTCTTCAGTGTTTGGTCTTATATTCCATCAAATATCTTATAAATATCAAGCAGCAAATTCATATTTGTTATTCTCATTATTATTTCAACCTTTTCCTTCTCATTTCTTCTCTTAAAGCTGTAGTTGCACCTCATAAAACTTTGTGAACAACTAGACAATGGACTTTTTCTAATATGGAAAGTGAAATAAAACAACATGCCAGAAACGGTGGTTTTGACTTCTGTTCTGCTTGCTCTGTAGTTTGATCAAAGTGCGTTTGGCACATTAGACAAAGCCCTAATGCGATTGGCCGGTCATACTTCAACCCATGTTCGGTCCACCCCCTTGTTAGCTAATTTTTCGTGTTGTGTACATCTTAGGCTACATGTCTTGATCATGAAGCAGTGAGAAAAACTTGTTCTGTAGATGCAAACATTCACCAGGTCAAACAATCAGTTTTGTAGCTAACTAAAACCGCTCTTACTATTCGGTTCCTTCTATCATTATTCAACAACAGTAGGATCATTATGTTCCTACTGGTTAGTACGACTTCGGACAGACTTTGTTCTTGGGATATATTATTCTATTTACAGTAGCGAACTAATGTGTTATCGGAAAGTTATCAAAAAAATAGCTCGGAGCGCGATCGAACCTGCAGTGAGAATTGCTTAGTACGACTGAGAATACCAGTAAGAAGACAAAACAGTGCGCAACTTGAAAAAAGTGTCCTTGAAAAGCATTGGGTGGGAAGTAAATGATACAGTATACCCCATATCATAAATTTTTCTGTAGATGAAATTTTTTGAATGAGTGGGCAGTAAAACTTTAGTAATTATTTTGTTTCCCAACTAAGTTCCGGAAAGGAAGTTTTCTCACCACGAATATATTTTTCAATGCCGACATTACACAGGATACAAACTACTGTATCCAATTGTATTCATAATTAAATAAAGATATAAGTGCTAATTTCTGAACTGTTCTTGTGTCATTAATGCACTTCATCATTGCACTTTTGTATAAGTTTTTCACACTTGATTCATGTCTGACTGGCAGTTTACGCCATAGTTGTAGAAACCTACATTTTTCAATTGAATGTTACACTAAGTTGCACTTTGAAAACGAAAAATGACGGAGATGATTGGTTCAAAGTACGCCCAGGCTGAAAAATATTTTACATTCCTTCTTTTTTTTATTGAACAAATGTAAAGCAAAGTTATTGTCATGATATTTTTCAATCAAGTTTTTGACCATAACCAAAAAGAGCGACAATCCCAAAAGAAATTTCAATTTTGCATCATTATACTATATCAACACCATCCTTCTATTGTCACCTCCCTCTAAGGTTTGTATGTTCCCATGTGTAATTGCCTATCCCGCCGTACAGATCTCATCCTGTCTCTCTGTTTTCACACTATTTCGATGAACTGTTCGGAGAAGAGATGCAAACGGGAAACTGCTTTCTGGGATATTTCTACTTACGGCGTTATGTCATTTGGCGCTATGCCACATTTCGATTGTAACGTCGACCACTATCAGTAGAAGCGATTCTTATCTGCCGTTTCTCACCTTCTTTGTTCTTCGCTCCTGTCCCAATTCATCAATGTAGCCCCTGTTAAGACGTCTTGTTTTGTCATAGCAAAGGTTAGGGGCGGAGCTACCCCAACACAGACCACGCCCCTTAAACCGCGTGTGTTTCAGAATTGCAGCAACCGGCATCTGCAGCCACCATGACGCTGCCAGTATTTGCGAAGAAAGTGAAAAAGTTGGCCAGCTTCCAGCTATTCAACCTCAAATTACTACTCAACGGCGAATCGAGTGAGTACTCCTGACAACAGCTCGTCATACTTTCCCGTGCCAAATTCCTCACTTTCTACGGTGTTCGCGACACGTTATGAACTTCACATTTGGACAAAAGTTTTCTTATAACAGAGACCCCTGTAATGGCCATCTATTGTATTGGCGGGAGCCGTAGAACATCAAAGCCTTCACGTCTCTATCACGTGAAATTTACGTTTTGCACAAATTTCGCGAGATTTCTACTATTTCTTCGTGTATTTTTAATATCGACATTTCAGGCCGAGGTTTTTCCAAGTTCAAGAAAAACTACAAGTTGAAGGGCGAGCTGGGACGGGGTGGTTTCGGCATCGTCTACCGTGCCATCAGAATCCAAGATGAACTCCCAGTCGCCGTCAAGTTTATTGACAGACGCTCAGTTAGAGAATGGGGGAAGGTACGTTTTTATAACTTAACATCATCTTTTTGTGAATGTATATATATGTTCACATTAGTCCATTACTTCATATTTAGGGAAAAAAACATTGCACCCAAGAGAAATTCAACTTTGTTCCAATCAACTTGTTGTGTCTTCTCATCTTCAACGCTTGTTTTTCACCTTTCCTACCTGATTTTACTACAAACATGTTGCGAAATTCTTATCTAGGCGCATGCTGCTTTTGACAGTAAACACACTTCGAATTTGAGAACTATGGTTATGCACGGACAAAAGCAAGAGAAAAAATTCTATCCTATCACAAACTTATTTATCGAAAAATCGAGAAAAATCGACTTGTCACGTGCTTGTCACGTGTTTTCTCTCAAACAGTTCATTTAAAGTTTCAATACGTAAATTTCAGATTAACGATGAGCAAGTTCCAATGGAGATTTGTATGCTGGCCAAGTGTGCGAAAGTTAAAGGTTGGTTTTACAAAAAGTTAATTTCTGGTTATCAACATTCGTTTTCAGTTGGAATCGCTCTATCGGTTGTTTTGTGTTATTTGTGCCAAGAAAACATTGAGTTTTAGTCAAAAACGTCAATTTTCGTCTGAAAAGAAAGTTAGTTGCACGTTTTATGTAGTTTGGTACATTTAGGCGTGATTCGACTACTAGATTGGTACAGTATCCCCGAGGGATACCTGATCGTAATGGAGCGCCCTTCCCCCTGTGTCGACATGTTCGACTTTATAAAGGGACAACAAAAGTTGGACGAGGAGGTAAATTTGAATTCTACTGCTAGTGAAATGCGAACTTGCGTGAAACATGATATGGTTTGAGTCTCTCTTTCATTCACTTTAAATTCACTTATTCTCGATATGAAAACCAAAACAGCTTGATTTGATCAACTCTCACTCTGAAATGCGCATGCTGTGATCAGAACAAGAAAAATGTATTAACAGATTCTAGCGGATTATAATTTGTTGTGCCTTTTTGTCCTCATTCATAACTTTAACTTCAGATGGCACGATTCCTTTTCCGACAAGTCGTTCAAACCATCTACGAGTGCTCACAGAAAAAAGTTCTTCATCGCGACTTGAAGGTGAGTTGCAGCAACAAAAAACAGTTTTCCTACTCGATAAATGTTGAATAGTCATTTGCAGGGCATTCCGACTATTAATGCTCAACATTTGTATATACAAAAATGAACCTGAAAGTAGTAAACCCATAGTAGTAGTATATAATAAATCAGTAACGCTCATGAACAAAATCAATAATCTTACATATGTGTGTTTTCAGGATGAAAATGTGGTCATCGATTTGATTACCGGTGAAACGAAGCTTATTGATTTTGGAGCTTCTACCATTTTGCGAAAATCGCACTACACCGACTTCCAAGGTGAGCATTTTACGTCTTACGTGTTATAGGATTTATAACGAAACGATAATTCACACTACAAACCACAAATCAATAACATGACAGTGGTACTCGCACTAGAAAAAAAACAATAACATGACTAGGATATCCCCCCTAACTTGGTGTTGATCCCGTCTTCGAACTTCCGAAGAACAAAGACTGTGACGTCAGAGATCGCCGTCTCTCTCACATGGTGTTGATGAAAAGTCGCGCGCCCTGTTGTTAACAGAACCTTCCGCGATACTGTTCGGCCAATTTGCCGCGTGTTTTGAACTGAGTAATGGTAATTGGCTCAATTCTGAGTTGTACTCGTGACTTGAGTTTACGTGCACTCGAATTACGTGCAACAATGATATGTTGTTGTGATATTAGACGAATCTGTGAGTACTTCTCAAATTGAAATACGTGAACCAAAAAACTTGAATTTTAGGCGAACAGCCTCATTGTTCAGCTCTAGCTCACAGTACTGTGTTTCTGCATTCATCAAACTATTTGATTACTTTGGGATATAGACACCTGACAATTGTGAAAACTGATGAACAGGGATCATTTGAAGTGCCCGAAAACATCCATGAGCATGAACGCTTGTAATGTTTATAATTTCTGGTGTTTTTTCTGCGTGACTACTGAAAGGCATGCCTAATTGATCGGTGAATCTCTTAAATAAGAAATCTATCAGATTGATGCTATGTGACACCACGTCATGTTCACTAATTCGTATATGATTGGATTGTTTCGCGAATTATTTTGCGAACTGAGCTGATTTTTCCCTTTTCCCAGAACGGCTAATGCTATATGACATGAGTGATTCACATTCAAAGCCCAAAACGCGGACGAACATTTTACGCTCCAATTTATTAATGATAGAAACTCATATTCTGATTGGCTCGGCGTCGTAGCGGTTAGTATTTGCGCCTGTCAAAATTATGCCGTTGGTTCGATTCCCATTTGAGCAAAATTTGAATTCTGATAACTGTGTAGACAAACCTAATGAATTTACCTTTTGTAATGTATGAAGACACATTGACTTGCCTTTAATTCTTCTTCTTTTTGCATGCGTGATACACCCAATTCACTATCATCACGTGAAAGTTTGTTTAAAGATTAGATAAAAAACCAGTTCTGGTACTGGAGTAGCACAATTTGACCGCTCAAATCTGACGCAGCCTTATCAATCACACATCTCCATCAAGTATAAGCATGACATGGAAGGGAAACAAATCATTAAAAATTCACGGCCCAAAAGGAGGGGTTTTATCATAATTTAAAAATAGGCTTCTCATTGTGCTGTTCAAGAATGAGGTTTAGTATAGTGCTCACATTTCCCAACTGGACTCGTTGGCAGCGTGCCAAAGAACTTCGGAAGACTGTTATATAGACATAACAAATATTCTGCTGAAAGTTTCTTTGAATACGAATTATAGCAAAGGGGAAGAACCCTTCTTATAAATTTCTATTGTTTTGAAGTATTTCAACATGTTCAAAAACTTCTTTGAAATTTCATTGGCAAGCTGCCCAAGTCCAGTTGGGAAATGTGCGAACTATAAGTTTGCAGCAAACACACGTGGAGTAAACACCAATGTTTACGACAAACTCACATAAAGTAAACACGTTCTATACTGCTTTTCAATATATTCACGCCACGTAATTACTTGACTTACCTCCAGTAACTGTACCAAAATTACTTTGGTTCTGTAGCGTACTTTGTGAGACCAATCAATCTCAAGAAAAAACCTCGCGCTGTAAACTGAATCAAACATTTTATGACCGCAACGGGGCAGGCAATGATAGGGACGGAAGGACGGGAGAAAGAAGCTATTCTTTATTGTCACGCAACTTTATTGATCATGGCGAAGGGGTTCTTTCTATCAATTAGTCATCATTATTGGACAGTTACCCGAAAATTTCTAAATTTGTCACTAAGCTCATTGTAATGCTAGTGGGCACTATTGTATTTCAAACTTGGGTTCTTTACTGATACCAGAAGAATATATCACGTAAAGCGAAGAAATAACATGAAAAATGTGTAATTTCTGATTGCACGTTTTTAATATATATTTTTCTATCTTTCTAAATGCAGATTTTCCAGGTACTCGTCTGTACTGTCCACCCGAGTGGTTCCTCCATTCCTTGTATTTGGGCAAAGAGGCAGCCGTCTGGTCACTGGGAGTTCTCCTGTACAACGCCCTCAACGGTCGCCTGCCCTTCCGAAACGAGAAGGACATTTGTACCGCCCATCTTTTGGGACCACTCCCCTTCTACGTGCCCGTGTCCGCAGGTGAGAGAACACGTTAATATTTTCCCAGCTTTCTTTAGGGACACTTAAACACGTGATACGTTATGTGTTGACACGTTCCTCGTGAATTTGAGTTTGAATAATAGTATCTAGTCACTATCATTGAACTGAAACTTCTTTATTAATCCAACGACCTTTCCAGAAGCCCGCGACCTGATAGCCCGGTGTTTAGCGTTTGACCCGTTTTCGCGGTGTACGTTGGAAGATATTCTGAACCACGTGTGGACGAAAACAGCCGTTCCCGAATGGGACGAATTGAGTGCCACTACTCGTAAAACCAGTACAAGTAGTACCAGTAGCCAGGAGCAGAGAGAACAGCCCAAAGGTTGGTATTCACTAGAAGTGATTTGAATATTAAAAAGTTACGTGGAACGTGAACGTGAAACAATGTGGTCGTGCACTTTATTATTGCACCTTCTCAATTATAACTTTATTTCTCACGTTTTTTTTTTCTTTTCACGCGCTTGTGAGCGCGGAAGATATGGTATTCAAACGCAAAACCAATCTTTTGGCATGACTTTGTTATCTAACATCGAATGAGTCCACTTGAAATGACGAGAGCTATACTCACAACATGTTTTCGATTGAAATAGCCGATCTTTGTCACGTCTGCCGTCCATCGTTAACTGTGAAAAAAACACGGTCTGCTTCAAAGACAAAAATAGCACGAATCAAGTAAACACGGAAGTGCAATGATGTTTTACAAGACATTAGAAACCGAGAAACACTTCCTCAATGTTGTCAAGGGTGCACATCAGATAAGTGCTGGCGTGTACTACAGCTAATCTTGACAGCTTGAAATATACTGTCCTACGTTCAGGCTTATCCCCCACATTTGTTGTAAACAAACCTATTGATTGAATTTCGAATATACTAAAAACCACATAAACATTTTCAATAAAGAGAAAACTATTTACAACAGTTTTATTTATGAAACACTTTTTCAGAGCACAGCGAAGAGCTTGAAGAGTTAACTGACGATTCCGACAAGGAACGCCAAGAACTCGAAGGCGAAACGAGTGAGGACGAGAGCGGCGTCGGCTCGTGTGCATCCAGTATAGCTACAAAAACGGTGAGTACCAAACAACAGTACTTTGTATTAATTGAATATTTATAAAAAAGATATGATTCATACTCAAGATTGGTGATCTCAGTGAAAAACTTTGCGACTTTCTTCCCCACTCCTACGTTTTTAGTGTTTCCGAATACAAACTTTGAAAGAATTCCACACCCAAGAAATGTACGGTAAATGACAGGTACTACCGTAAGTTGATCGGACTGAACGAGATATCTCCCTATCTCTCTCTTTTTTATTTTCTCATCTCACCTCTCTCCTTGTCTCTCTCATAAATCAATGTTTTCAGATACCGCATCACGCGCCCGCCGCCCCGGCCCGGTTTTCGAAAACATCTCTGTGCGTCGGTCCGTCGTCGCTCGAACTGAAAGCCGTGGTACAGTCGTCGAAAACGAAGTCCGTCACGCAAGAAACGGCGAACGCGCAGCTGAAACCAACGCGGCGCGGCACGCAGCGTCAGCCAAACTCCACGGTTCTGACGGCGCTGCGACGAGCCATGAGCCGGGAACGGCTCCGAAAAGTGGAACTGTCCCCGTTTGCTTGAACAAGTACAAATCATAGCATTTTCTATTCGAACAGTCACGTGAAACGTGACAAACACAGCATAATTTTAGAACGTGCAGATGTTTGTTTGTTCACGTTTCACGTGACTATTTCCTATACTATACTATAGACTTTTGTAAAGTTCCTCACGTTTTCATTGTCTCGGACCTTGTGATATCACGTGTAGACCCGCGACATAGTCGTATGCCTTTCTGTATAGTGATGGCAATCTCTGAGTGTGAAAATCAATACTTGAATATCGATTAATGAAAGGTATTGATTTTCTCAGAGGTTGCCGCTCACGCTGTTGTGAACTGACGAGTATTTATTCCATAGAGTTTGGTTCGTAGATTCTTGAATTTCAGAATTCAACACTGTTTGTATTATTTTGGAAACATTCATATTTGTTCACTATCAATTTGATTCATTCACTTACGTTTTCTGCTTTATGTGATATACCTGGAACTAGAGTCATAGTTTGATGTTGTTTTGGTAGTCTACAAGCTTTTGTTCATCGTTTTTGATGAGTTTAGGAAATATTGCATTTTTACCTAATAATGAACTGGCAAATGTCAGTATAGTCCTTGTTCAATGTTTGAATTCGCTGTGTACAATCGCGTAACTAACATAAATCGATCTGAAAAAGTGTTGTTGTTTATGGACAGAAGTTGAACGAGGATGAGAAAGTGACAAAAACACAGAAAATGAATTAAAATGTCAATCAAAGCACAAAACTCGAAAAACTGGAACAAAGTTAGTGGAACCTCTTCTTACACAGTGTAACTGATGGAATGGAGATATGAACTTTATAGCTAGACAATGTCTTTGTGTGACTTTTGAGAAAAAATTAAGCACCAAAAGTTTGACCAGTAAAGATTGTGAGTTATTCTGAAAACGCGGAGGGGGGTCGCGTTACAAACACAGCAGAGTAGACCACGAATTGGTGAATGAATTTATACAATCTTCGATGAAGCTAGGTAAAAATCTTCAAGCATTAAATTTCGAGTATTAGCACAAAGTAATATAGGCTTCGCTCTTATTCAAGCGTATACGGCGTAAGTTGCTTCATCCCGCTGTGTTTGTAGTTTGATCCTGTCGCTTTTCACTAAAAGTTCAAGGAAGTTCCACAAATTGTGGATGCTCGTGAGATACTGTATCTGCTTGATAAGTGTTTCATTGTAACACACATGTATGTTTTACACACATGTATGTTTTGAAGTTATTAGGGTTGCAATGAATCTCTCACTTCAAGATAATTCTGCTATGTTCAATTCCATTTTGTCACTTATTTTGAGGACCGATAATGTGATCGTCTTAAAAAAGTGAGCTTTTTATTACAGCTAATTGTTGGTTTCAACGAATAAGCTCCACATTCAATTGACCACCAAACCTGTTTTGTTTTTGGTAAAGTTACGTGTGGCCGAAAATTATGTCCTTGTTCGCTACTTGACAAAGTAATTAGGTTATTATGTAGTCGTAGTGACTTGTATAGGCCAGTTCAATTGCAAATCTGGTCAACTGAGGCGTATATAAAAGAAGTAAATCAGTAGTTAGACTAAATAATGAATACCACAATCTATTTTCTTTGTGCTTTGCTGGCTGCAGCAAATGCGGTAGGTTTTAACCTTCCCAAGTTGAACTTCATACAAACGAATTTATTTCTGATAGACAATAATATAGCTGTATTTTTCCAGTTATAAAAATGCCCAAACTTATGAGAAAAAAAGAAAAACCAAAACAACCTGTTAATTTTACCATTTTCTTCACGATGCATTGTAGTGAGTTTTTTCTAGTGTTATAAGTAAAAACAAGTTAGCTCCACTATGCCACAAGGATGTTTTGCAGGATAGACATCAACTTCTAGAACGTAGTTTTGAAAATGGTATTTTATTTCAGTGCTACTCCAGCGGCGCCTGCGGATACTGTCGCAGCAAGGCAAGAGCGAAATCATCCAAGACACTGGTAATACGTTTTTTGATGAATGATTGATTAACTGTTTCATTTCTGATTGATTAACGGTTTTAGTTATGATTGAATACCTGTCTCAGCTCAGGAGTAGTTCGGTGAACATGGCAAAAAATGTTTCAATGAAACTTCATAGATATAGTTCGATCAGGTCGATACTGTAAATCTTATGCAGAACCACTGTGTTTGTAGTTTGATTCCTCCAATTTTTTTTGGGATTCGAAAACTATCATGTACATGTAGATCAAACTAAAACTCAGATAACCCTGTACTTGGACAAAGAAAGCAGATTTACATAATTTTACACAGAAGCTTTTTTCTATGAACCATCTGCTACAAATATAAACTAACTCTTTTCTTGTAAGTTTTCACTTTCACCTTTCAGAACGGAGATAATTTCGTCAAACAACTGGAAGAAGATACCGTATACGGCTTGTCTCTGTGGAACAAAACAAGCATTGACGCGGCAGACGAGAACAAAAGTCGATATACGGTAATTCAAAACTGATAAAAAAAACAATCAATAGTTGAGTTGTGTGAAGTTTCACTTTCCACTTACGCTCGCCATGGGTATTATGAGTACAACGAAGTGAACCTGAACTTCTACGGCGAACTTCCTCCCGAACCGACTCTCCCCGAACCAAAATCGAACCGCTTCTTCCCGAACCAGTTGTTTCGGTATTTGAACCAAATCAGTTGCGTACTCAAACCGACAGTTAACCGCAGCAAACCCTAAGAAACGTTACGTGGTCGAAGAAGTTAGCATTCATTAGTTTGGTTCCACCTTGTCAGCTCAAATTTGGTTCGGTCCTGAAAAGAACCACCTGATTCGGGGGAATCTGTTCGATATTGGTCCGGAAAGAGTCGGTTCGGGCAGAAATTCACCGACTTCTACAGCCTATAGAACTACCAAATTCTGTTTAGATTGCAAAAAAAATAAAATTAGTATGAGAGGATGAACGAGGTGAATGAATGACTATGTAACTTCTACAGAAAAGAATCAAAAATTTTCTGCATTTCATTCCCTTTTTGGTTGCAAACATCAGGTTATTGTGATTAATTTAACCGAGGACTGTTTGTTTTCAGAATCCGAATCATCTCTTCCATCATTGCTGCGAAGAGCGCCAGTTGCCGTCGGCTTGTGTGAAAGAATGTCATTTCAACACGTTCGATCAGAAATTGGTGAGTTCTGAGAAGTTTCAACTATAATTTGTGTTGAGTAAGCAAAATCACTGAACAGTATCAGTCACGAAGGCGTAAACAGACATTCGACGAATATGACCAAGGGGTAAACATTTTCTCAGGGGAGAAACAAACTATTTTATTTCAGCCGATCTCATCTTTTCTAGTCAGGCGACAGTGCACGTACGTTTGTAGAAACCTGACGCTTCGATTCTATCCTGTGTCCGTTTTGCGCACTATCTTGCGAGACTTGGACCGAGATACGGAAAGATAAATACGATACATTTAAGAAAACGCAGGTTGAGATCTGCCAGTCGAAATTACCTCTGAATACGGCCCCAGACAACATTTCAATGGAGGATTTTTATAACTTATTTTAGATGGAAAATATGTTCACTCGCTCCCATAGCTGCCCTATCGATTTTCTGCCGGAGATGCAGTTTTGCGCAGCGCAAGGAATGAATCATAGACAGGTATCTTCATGGTTTTCGATCTGAAGACGTATTTATTTTGACTTTCTAACACTGTATTCATGAGCATTTTGGACATTTTAATGCAAATTTGCGTCTCCTGAAGCATACGCTCTTTCTCTGCTCTTATACTGGAATTAAACTGAATAGTCACGTAAAGTGAGCATTCTAATGAGGCTATGAGCACTTTGTCATTGCACGTTCCTGAGTTCTGCTGTGTTTAACATGATTCACGTGACAACGAAATTGACTAACATTCCACCGGGATCACGAATAACATAAAGTGTGTGAAGCGAGCAGAATGGGTTCCGGGATGCTGTGGCATGCTTACTCAGATTCCGTTAAAATTGTTTTTATCTTACTTTTTTCTTATTTTTTCCAATGCAAAAGGTCTCTCAACTGCTAATTCTGTTTTATTTCAATTCAGACTGTGTAGAGAATTTAGTTATTTCAACGGATAGAAACATGAGCTACAACGAGAATAAAAAATGACAAAACCTATGAGAGAGTAAACAATCAACAAAATGCCTGTATTTGAACAACTACCCAAAAAATATTCCATTCCAGTGTTGTTCCTCGAGGGGTGTAGATCAGAGTGCGGCTGGAGAGAAATGTCTCACTTTTTGCGACCAGAGACCGGACAAGTTCACTCCAATTGACTACAGTTACGCGCCGTGCTTTGAGAGGTACGTAATAAGGGTCAATTACACAAGGAACCCGGTATTGCGTGAACCCTATGAGGTGACCCTAACCGGGTCATGTACTAACCCTTTCGAATAACATTTTTGTTAACCCTCTTGTAACCCTTTTCTACAAGGTGGACTGAGAAAAAAATTCGGTTGTCATGGCAAACAAAGAAGTTAACCAGGTAACCCGGTAAATGGTTAACTGCTAGGGTTAGCAGAATACTGGGTTCAAGAAATTGCCCATAAATAAGGAACACTCTCCAAGAACAATCATGCTACCAGGGTGACAATGAAAAAAACACGTGACACGTGTGAGAAACAGCTGTTGACTTCATTAATCACGTGATAAATAGCACTTCTGAAATAGATAACGAAGTAGAAATAGCTATGAGTGAAAAAGTAGAATAATTATTAGAATTAGTGAATAAACTATAACTATCATTATAATTGTTATATTTTTTTTCGAAATTGGTGTTTCATTCAGGTTCGAGGACATGAAACGCTGTTTCTACGACGATGTCAAACAGAAAGCCACCGAGAAATTCGACCCACTTCTGGCAAATCTCGAAGATAATTTGATGGAAATCTAACTACTTGCTTTGCAAAGTTATGAACAACTATTGGCTTACTTCCGTGAAATAAACATATCGCACCGGATTTTGAACCATTATTTTAGACACAAATTCTACAATTAATATATGGAAAATGGTCAACAGTCTGCAAGAACAATAATACGAATGCAATGACCAATGTCGGTAATTATGTTGATAAAGAATACAAAAACAACTCCATAACTTTATTCGAAACACATTTGGTCTTCGATGTTATTTGGAACGGACAGCATTCCCCTCGACGTTCCTGTTGCGAATTTTCATGGTCACCGTAACCTGCAACTCGAAACTTGAACCTTTTACTTGCAAATCTAGAAAAGAAGGATCGTTTGAGCATTCTATTGGATCAACCTTTTTGCCCATCTCTACATTGATGACTTAAAATATCGATTACAAGATCTACGTTCATCCAGACGGTGAGATTGAAAAGAAAGTGATAAAAGGATGTATCGTCAGTGTGACAAATTAGTTGAATTATCCTTGAGAAACTTTTTGGAAAAAATGAAATAAATGTTGCCCCTATTCTCAGGAAAAGTGAAATTGACTTTGAATTCTATGTTTCATAATCAGAAAGAGAGGTATACCTCAACTCCCTGGGTACTAGCCCGATCTTCATGAAGCTGTCGAGCAATGCCGGTCACCAATCTTGCGAGACCAGTCAGAGCGTCTCTCGAGTCTGGAAAGTGAATCAAATATCATCACAAAAATGTTGTTTCACACAAGTATCAAATCGTGGATGAAACAACAATAAACCCAAGTCAACCCACTCCAAATCACTACCACATTTAAAGGGAATTGAAACTATTTGGGTAATGCACCTGAATATGCAAGAAAGCCACTGGGTACTAGTTAAATTTCAGTGATATTTCGTCTTTAGGGCGTGTATTGCTATAAATTCATACATCACGAAAAAGCCGAGTCAAACAACCGAAGGCACATACAGAGGTAATTGAAACTAATTGGGCATATCACCTAAATATGTAGTGAAAAGGCTTCTTGGTTTATGCTTCACACTGTTTTATCACTAGAAAAACCTCTACTTAAATTGATTTTTCAACAAATAATTATGAGAAATTACCCATTCCTCCCTTTTCGAGCTGAGCAGAGGTGGGAGTGGGTGTTTGGCGACGCGATCTGGCCGAGTCAGTCGATCTCTCCGGGGCAGCGAACACTGTGACACGGTCCTAAACTGATAAATATTTTACCTTGAACTCCCAATAATAAGTTTATGATTACGAATATCAAAGTTAAATAACAATTCATACAATTTGAAAATTATGAAATAACTCACAATGTGGGGAATTTAGTACAAATAGTTAGAGAAAAACCGATCTATTCAGATGTTTAGTCTCATGCTGCACTGAACTTTGACAAAATACGGCAGATGCACATGAATTCTCGTTTCTTTTCGCAAGGCGCGCGTTACCTCATGAGCAATAACTTCAGAAGAAGATCTATCGAATGCCATTCAACAACAATCACAGTTCACGAGTGGATATTGCACTGACAATGCACAATGATAGTTCACAAGATGGAATGAACTTTGTATGAGAATCAGATAGTATTGCTAGACTCACGGGCTTCTTCTTCACATTCAGTAGATCAGCCGAGTAGGCGCTCTCACTTTGGTCCCATTCCACGTCCGAACATTCTTGTAGAGCCTCGCCTTTCACTCGGTCCACCTTTAACGAGAAAATGGATATTAGGAATCGACACTGGTCCGTTTTTCATTCGGTAATTGAAATTTTAGCATCTCAACAAAATTCACTCTACGAAGCTGTGTACTGGTTTTAACAAACAGCAGTAAACTGCAATCTTCACTACCGAAGGTTCCTCAATGCACTCAAAACTGAAAGTCTAGTTTGTCCGGTTCCGCTTCGTCTGGGGCTTGAGCTCCTCGGTGTGAAAAGGCCTCGTTTTAATAGTTTTGCTGCCAATTATAGCGCATTATAAGTTAAACAAGGACGATTATGTGGTCCAATCTCAACGCTTCAGTCTTTTAAACTGCAATACATTTTTCAATTGCAGTTTAAAGGACCGTTGACACGGTATTGGTCCACATAACGTGCGATAAATTTCTTTTTTTCTTCAAAATCTTCAAAATAGGAGCTTAGAAGGAGTATGAGAATGCGAGAGACGCAGGATGCTAAATGGGCGTTGATTTTTTTCTGCATATTCTCATATGGAGTAGTGAAGAGTAAATGAGCCGGCAACCATACCAATTTCGTCAAATAGAGAATTTCTCACCACAGCAGCACGTTTGCTCGACAACTTTTTCTCATCCCCCTCCGCCACGTTTGTCTTCCCTTTCTCTTTTCTCGATTTGCTTTTACTAAACATTTCTGAAAACAAACATTATTGACAATTTACAATATGTTCCAGATTCGGGATAATTTGGTCCAAATGGTCCAAATGTGCCCGATCAGGTTCTTTTATGTTTATAGCGTTGAAAACCATGAAAAACTCTAGTTACAAAGAAACACTAATGAAAACTATTAAAAATTAGTCCTAGCTACTATCTTTGAAAGTGGGAAGCCTGTGAATAAATGATGATATTTTCTGGATCCGAGTTTTTGAAAAAATTACTGAATTTCGATAAAACTCACTAAATTCGATAATGAACCGTCCAAATTCTGAGTTTATCCTAGAAATGCAGAGCTTTGCTGAAAACACGTCAGCCTCGAAAACAAATCACGTGAACTTTCCCGTAAAACGACCTTTTCGTTCACTCGGTTGAATCACGAAACTTCAACAATCGAAAAACCTGCAAGTTCACACAATAGCTTTTGAGGATTAATTTTTTTGGGTTTGACCTTTGTTCTGAAAGCCCGATATCTTCTCTGCTAGAAAAAAATAATCATTGACCTTAGCTTTTGGTTTGTTTCTAACGTTAACGAGAACCTAACGAAATGTATATTTTTTTGCGAGTCATTAAAAAAGTATGGATATGTTCTCTCTGATGTGAATTGTTGTGTCAAAAGTAGGTAGTTCGATAAAACTCAAGATTGTGGGTACAATAAAAGGTAAGGTGGCTATACAGTTTGAAAATTTTAGCATTTCAAACAAACGCAAAGTAGCTATTTATTCCAGAAAGTAAATGTTTCTTACAAGCAATGAAGAGTACGCTTCACAATCGATAAATTACAATCAAATGTTATCATTTCATAGCTGGTTTGACTTCTTTCACGTGTCGATCCCGAACTTTCATAGAGACGGTGACCTGGAAGAACGAGATTTCATTGATGCGCAAAAATGGCTCCATTATCGTTAGATATCAGTATTTCGATCACATTCTGAACGATTGACGTTAAATTTCTGTGATTGGGATTGTATCTACAAAAGTGAGAGAGCATGCAGGTCAATGAGGTCGTAGAAATTTGCGTCCCTCCGATCAGTCTGAGCAAATCAAAAACGTTTGCACACATCTTCTGCGACTTGCTAACCACAAATGTGATATAGCACGGAGGTCAATGAGACCTCAGACAGGCCTTTACATTCTGCGTCTCTGTGACATGCTAACTCTCTTGTCGAGATCGGTACTTAACTGATTTACAATTGGTTTTTAGTTCATAAAAGTTTGTTAGATTCTGTACCTCAACTCCGTCCGTGTTGTCCTGGTCGTCCAAGAGCTGGCGAGCAACTCCTGTGACCAACTTGGCCAGTCCTGACCACTTATCGTCTTTCGGTTCTGAATTCACATAAATATGTGGGTGGAAATTAGATCAAATCTCATGTTCTTGAGGTGTCATTCAAATATGACTTTCTTGGATATTTCATTATCTAGATAGTGCTTATTTCAAACTTTTCCGAAAATCGAAAAATCTCCAAAACTTTCATTTTGGTCTCAGTGTGTTCTCTTCTTGTTCAGTTTTCGGTTGTATTATTCTGTAAACAATCCCCGTTCCGACATTCTACTTCTTTTCTCCATTCATTGTTTTCCCGTACTCAACAGTGCATGCTCAACGAGTAACATAATAAACTGACAACCCAAGTATAATGTGACGAGAACATACCCGATTCTTTACTTGTCATCACGGGAGGAGGCAGCTTCGGACGAATCGACATCGTGTGGGAATCGAACGACTTTTCGGGAGCAGCGAATACAGTGACGCGGTCCTACAATATAAAAATTAGGAGTTGTTGGAGTAACGTTGAAAACATACTAAAGATCTCGATATGAAATAGTTTTCTAAACTTCAGAACTTCATAGAAAGAAGTTCACCAAGTAAATTATACTATTTGGTTTCAAACTTTGAAATATTCGAACCTGCTTCTTTTTGACGTTGAGAAGATCGGCTGAATAGGCGCTTTCACTCTCGTCCCATTCCCCTTCGGAACACTCTTGTAGAGCTTCCCCAGCCAAAATGTCATCCTTCAAATGAAGAAAAGTGGAATAATCATGGATAGTTGGGTCTTTTTACTAGAATGGTTCAGCTGATTGAGAGGATCAGAAAAATAACCAGTAAAAATGAGCTACATCTATTTAAAAGTTCAGAATTCCTTCACTTGAAACGCCGCATTTTTCTCACGCAGCAAAGCTTTTTCGTTGAAATTAAATAAAATTTCGTAAGTTTGCTAGGCAATGTACAACTCTATTTTTGTACGACATTGAAATTACCTTAGAGGGAGTAGTTTGGGCCGTTTTGATATCACTTGGAACTTTACAAGCCTTCGCTTGTTTTTTATCTGCCATATCTGCAAATTCGATGAAATTATGGTGGGTAGATCTTTCAACAATTTGACATTTGGCGAGATAATTATCTGGATCACCCAACTCAATCCAAATTTTGTTGAATAAAAGTTCAAATTTCATTCATAGAACTAACAGTTCTTAGATTCATCCAATCTGTTAACTTTTTCACAAATTTTACTGTTCGATGAAAGTACTGTTGAAAACAACATATCCGTTGATTTTAGAAAATGCTTTCAAAAATAGATTGAAACTTATTTATCAATAACCTAGAAGAGAAAAATTTATACTCACTGTTTTTCGATGATGAACCGCCGCAGAGAGAGACTCAGTAGAAATGACCACTTTCCCAACCATTTTCCTCCGAAAACTTTGAAAGTACACGTTTTTTGTCCGTCACTGGATGACGTGGACGCGGAAAGGAAACCTGGTTGAGAAGTACAAATCTGCGTATTCCCTATGTGCACCTGATGATGAAGAAAAAAGATACAAACCTCGTTTTGTTTTAGATGTATTTGTAGTTTAATCTCTGGAAATCGAGGTCGAAGCTTAAAGGAGACCGGAACACAACTTGTTCCAAGGTTTCATTTCGGGGTGCTTTTAACTGTATTGATATCAGAGAGCACAAATAACTGGTATAAATTAGTTTGATCAGTCCACGTGACATTCACATGACAATGCCAGGCGACACGCAGCGCGTCCAATCCAAAGTAGGATACAGCAGCTTTACGAGAAACCATGTTGCTGTCCGGTCTCCTTTAAGCTGTTGTAGTTCAATCTCTAAAAACTCCGAGCAAAGTTTGTATTTTCAGTTTTATCTCTGAATACTTCGATCAAAATTTAAGCTGTAATTGTAGTCTCAACTATGAACTTTTCGATCGATGTTCATGTTGCATTGTAGTATAATCTGTAGATACTTCGATCCAAGATTTAGCTGTACTCGTAGTTTGATCTCTGATTATTCTAAGCCAGTCACAAGTCAAACAAGTTCTCACCTTTTATTTTAGCACTTCAAGTCTGGCCAGTGTTATTCCCAGGAAAACCACCGGATATGACCAAATGCAATTCATTGAAGCTTGGCTAATCACGCTACCTCAAAAGCTCCAAGTTGCTAGTTATGATTTTCAGATTTCGCATTTCACAAAGCTCACATCGCTTTTCAATGAATTCCGTACGAGTTGGTGTAAATAAACGTACTTATACTATTAGGTTGTTTCATTCAGATATTATTTCATTCTTTCACTCCACTAAAAATTAAAGTCAAAATTTTAATTTTTCACAGTTTTGGATACTTTTGAATTGGTTGGCAGTATTACTTGAAAGTTTCATGTAATCTTGTTTATCCAAGTTGATTTTCTCAGAAAAAAGTCGTCATGAAAAAGGTTGAAAGAAAAACGAAAATAACTGCAAAACAATCTGCGAATCCATCTCCGTCGACATCGAAAACAACGAAGAAGAACGAAAACCTACTTTTGACCGACTACAGAGACAAACTCAGAAAAACTAAACTAGAAGAAATCAAGTGAGAATTTGTCGTTGTTCATTATCTGTCTCACTAATTTCGAACTGTCCGGAGATTATAGGCTATTCCGTACGGAAAATGATTATACTGTTAGTCAATTGCAGAGTCACGTGAAACATGTTAAACACAGTAGAACTCAGAAACGGGGAATGATAAAGGGCACGATTCCTCATTAGAATGCCTATATTACGTACGTGACTATTCAGTTTAATTCTAGTATACAGCGCAATTGACCGATGACAAGAGCAGACCAAAATACCTAACCAAGTCGTTAGGCCATGTTGTCTACAGATAAACCTTTTCGAGGTTTTGCTACATTCAGTAGTACCTGTCTAGTAACTCTACTGAGCCGTTATTTAAGGAACAGCCAATACATGAAATTGTAATATCAATAAAACTTTTCATAAAATAATTTCTATTGTTTTAAGATCTAACTGTGCTGCCAAATTAGAAATATTAACTGTACAATTGGCGGAGAAGCAACGGAGACACGAACTGTTTGAGAAACAGGTCCAGGACGAAATCCGGGAGACGATAGCTTTCCTTGATCAGGTACTTGTCTCGGTTCATCATTATATAAAAAAAAGCTTACAGAAATTGTAAGTGTTTTAAACCTGAACTAGTGTGCAAACCATTCAGATAAATTACAGCAAATTGGCTATACGGGTCGGCGAGAGAGTATGCAGGCCAGAAAGACTTGGTAGCCTCATTGTACAGTGAGTGGGTGCCAAATTCATAAATTTATGTCTTTTGCCGGAATCAAACCTTCCAGCAAAAGATTCGTAGCAGAGCGCGCACCACCGCGCTATATAGAACATAACCGGAAAGCCTTGGAATCGAAGATGTGGGTGCGTACACAGCGGAAAGTGAGATATACAGTACTCTTTCGCCTTTCCGTTGGTGACGACTATGGCAAGCAACCCACCTGCAGAAAATCGGCGCAAGTGTTTTGAGTAGCGTTGAGGCTTTATGGAAACTCTGGCAATGTTCATTCAGAAAATGTATAACCAAATTCTATCTCGCAGACCTGTGACTACTACGATGAAGTTCTCCAACAGTACAACACTCCAGAACAGATTTCCATAGACGACATCGTACAGAAAATCGAATCGGAAATGAGAGAGGTAATTTTCCGAATTATTCATGGTGCAAGTAAACGACATAATTGAAAACTACCGTTTTATTGATTGTGCTAGAGGTACCGTGTGCATGATCGATAGTGTAACTTCTGACGAACTTCTAGCTATAATTTCGAAAACAAACTTGGCTATAAAGCAGTTCAAAGCAACAGGCTCGACGAAACTAGTCGAAACAATGTGTAAGAGTAGTCAGTTACACTACATTTTACAGCAAAAAAATAATTGATTAACTACAAAGAAACCACTATTTCTGTTGAACGCATAAATTCCAGATATTCGACGTTTTTGCTGCAGAGTTTGAGTTCAAACCAGAAATGGAGGTTCCTTGTTTTGACCTGACTGGAAATTACGAACTAAAAATGCAGGTAATATCGAATCAAGTCCTCGTTAATTCCACGCTTTACTAGAAGTAAATTGAATAGTCACGTAAAGTTAGCACTCTTTGCACGTTTCTGAATTCTGCTGTGTTTGACATGTTTCACGTGACTGTGCAATTGACTAACAGTGTAAATACCGCTGTTGCAGTTTATCTTCCGGAAACAGTTACATTTTACAGAATATCCTTTTTCGCTGCATTTTCATATAGCAATATGACAAATTTTTAATTTTTCCACAATCTAAATCAATTTGACGATCTGTTGTGAAGGTCGTATTTAGTGAAAAAGAAACATAAAGTTTGCTATACATTTTGTTTTCTTGTCACTGAAGTTGGAGAAGAGAGGTTATTCAGGAAGACAATAAAAATATCGACGCGCGAATCAAGAAAAATATTCAGCTCGAGGCCGACTTGTCAAGCGAAATAGCCAATCTTCGCACGAACATCGAAGTTGTGAGTCACTATTCAACAATGCAAGCAAACCAATAGCCTGAAAATTTAAAAATGTTTTCAAATGATTAAGAGAATCGCACGCGTATCAGAAGCTTTTCAAACACACGTGCGCATCGTAGCACGAATAGTTCTCAGGACATAATTTCATCATTTACCACCCTCATGAACAGTGTTTCGTCGTGGCCGATAACTATTTCGAAGATACTTCTCTTAATTTTCTCAAAACCTCGAAAATGCAATACCTGTAATATTTACTGTATCATCATCTGTAGTAGTGATTCTAATTGTGATGCATACACGTTTATTCTTTGCTCTCCGAGGGCTGCATACCCTGTGAGTCACTATGTACTGGCGGTAGGTTAGAACTATATAAACGTACAGCACATTTGCATACAGTTCTGGGATTTCAGGAAGAAATTAAGTTTGCGGCACGACGGAAAGAAACGGACGACAAAATCCATGCAAACGTCCGGAAATTGGAAAGATTGACGCGGGCAGTCGATGACGTCACCAAACCGGAAGAAACACAGAATGAGGTGCGTTTTTTGGGGTTGTACTCCACGAATTGATAAACAAATATATTATATAAAACTGGTCAGTTGGAAACATTGAAGAACGGTGAGCGCAGAAACTAAAGTTACCATAGAACGGCTGACTAAAACTCTTTTAGTTAAAAAAAAACACACCTGATTTACACACGGTGCTTAGTTTTCAGTCTGTTTTAGTCCGCGTAACGTTGTGTTTAGATACCCCGCGGTACCTGAACTGGCTTTTCACCCTCCTTTAATGTCCAAAACCAACGATAATACGCTTTGTAGTGACAAATTGACACTTTTATTCTGCAACAGCAAATGAATGCTACTCTTACTATTTTTCAAGTCCAACTTTGATAAAAATTTGCGGTAAAAATTACCCCGAGAGAGAAAACTTGTCACTGATAGTATACAAAAATTGGGTGAGAGCTTAAGCAACGGAACTTGAATGTGCACAGACTTTGTTCTGATTGAATGGTAGAGGAAAGTTTGCCTTCTCGATCATACTTATGTTCCACTTATAGTTGCAGGAGAGAAGAGATAATAAGAACGGGAGAATGTAATTAAAATCAAGAATAACTGAAATTTTTCAGTTGGAAGAGCTGTCCGCCGAAAAAGTGCAACTTGAGGCACATTTGAATAACTTGACCGCTGACATTGCCGACTTGGAAGAAGCATTGAAAAAGGCCTGAATTTGAGAAGACTGGAAAGTTCAAATCACACGAAAGTTACGATATTTATTGAAACATGTGATTGAAACACGAGGAAATAATATCATTATTTAGGCACTAAAAACAGAATCAAACACCCGAAAACTCAAAAAGGGAGATATTTCTAGGGGCACTATTATAGGTCACAGGAACGAAATGAATTAAATCGTTCTATAGCTAAGTTATGTGAGTGTACATTAAGATTTCAATTTTTTGATTTTCAAGTTTGAACACATTTCTTCGCCGTGTGTTGTACTGTCTTGAACTCAAGAAATGAAAACAGCCGACCTTGTTTGGATTATTGTGTTGTAAAGTATGATCGATGTGTTTGGAAGCAACTGTTGTAAAGAAGATTTTTTGTATCAATTTCTAGTTATTCTCGATTGTGCGAATGAACTTTATATCTCTAAGTCACGCATTATGATTCTAGTCCGGCTGGAACTGGCTCAACCTAGATTCGATGTACTTCGTTTTGTAATCAAAATCGTATAATTCAATGGAGATATCGTGTAGTACTCCACCCCACCCCCCCCCCCCCCCCCCCAGTCTATATTGATATTGCATCCTTTCTACACTCATAGTATAGCAAAGTCCTACCAAAGCTTCAAACGCTTTTCCAAACCGGTTGGTATGCTTCCTTTGATGATGCGATGAAGAATGGCAACTATTTGCCGAGTAAAATGATACAAATTCTTTTGAGTCACAACGAAATAGCAAGATGAAATATTCCATGATTCGAGCTTTAAAATGTATTCAGTTGTAACTCTATTTATTAAGGGGATGAGCAAGAACTTTCATCCACACTGTCTTGAGATACTTTCACCCTGACAGGAATTAAGAGTAACAGTAAATGCCATCTAATGTAGAAATTAAGTACTTTTCTAATATTGAATTTCGGCAATGTGAGGTCGCACCGGCAAACACCTATAAGTAGTGACCAAATCTTAGTTGTAGTTTGATCTAGATGCAACCGAAGAAGTAAATCAAACTACAATCTTAGCGGAATGGGACATAACCTCAGAACACACCGTATGGCTTTGCTTACGTGAGAGCGAAATCAAGCTGTGCGCGTCTGAAGTATTCTTGCATACGGCCTCGGAGTACGTAGTTTTACCAAAACATTTCTCACGTTCAAGGTACAGGACCGACAGTACATATTGAAGGGACATATCTGTTTGTCAAATGTATACCTTTACTTATTGCATTCGGGAAACTCGAAATTGTTTGTTACCCTGAAAAAATACGTGACCCTGCGCTGATTTCATCTAGGATGTTGACGCAATTCGGTGTCTCAGACAATCTTCAAAAGACACGTAGAGACCTTGTTTGTGGAACAGCGCGCTAACACCAACTACAGTAAACTTGACCTTTTCGCATCACATGCACGTGACCTTTAAAAACATCGAGGTGTTTTTTTTTCTAGAAAATATTTGTCAAACTTCCAACTCGATAACATGTCAATCAATTCTTGACATAATGAGTTTTTCAAGAAATGACTGCTTTCTGGAATGTTTTTCTGTACTAAGGGGTTACAGAAACCGAACGCCACGAAACCGCACAAGAGTTTGCATCCTATGCATAACTTGAGATAATCTTAGAACATGAGATTCATATCGAGCAGTGCAAATCATCGCACATTGCGGGTAAAAAAACGTGACTTAGTTTACATCGTTTTTTAAATGGAAAAAAGCGCACCGGAATGTGCGAGAGGATCGATCAAGGGTTCGTTCGTTTATTCCAAAGCAAAGCTATTCGATAAGTTTTGTGCTATCTCTCTGTGTTTGTAGTTTGATCACAATATTTTCGATCGAATTATGAAATATATGACGTCTTCTAGCGAGTCACGCGCATGTTTATCCAAAATTTGTTTTATCAAGACGTTCCATCAGTTCGCAAAACTAGGTTCCAATACTTTGTTGGATATTGCACGTACACTCATTCGAAAGTAGTTCAGACCAACACATCACATCTAGCATCGGAATTTTGTTTTCCTACCACATCACAAAACAAGGCGATCAAAGTTACTGATAATACGAGCAGAAACAGGTTGCAACAATGCTAATAGGATGACCACTTTACAAACATACTTAATCTTCGAAAAATATCAGAGGTAGCAGTTTTTGTAAACAATAAACACATTCGTCAGTTGCAGACAGACATGGAAATGGCCAAAAATAGTGCCAACATGGAAAATATTTCTGGCTCTAACAAAGAGGTAGAACCAACGTGGTGAATTTGTACGTTCATTACGTTGTGCATTACACGTTTCAATTGACGTGGAACTTGACTATACAGTTGTATTAAACATGATACAAAACAGTGATTAGAAATCTATCACTTCATACTGCGTACTTTTACATTCATCAGTCCATCCGTGACCTCCTACACCCTACAGGCACCTCAGAGGGATTTGGAAGTGCGTCTAAGCAAAGTGGTGCAAGTGAGAAGTTCAACCTGGCGCCGTAGCAACCCCTCAAACAGCTCATGACATATCTCATGAGCAATATATCGCGAACTTTTAATGAGATTCTATTGATTTCTATTCTTCAACGTTGAAAGTTCACGAGTAGCTCATGAGGTGGAATGCGCGGAAATCCTAGAAACTCGGCCAATATAAATGATTTGCACTTTTGCGCCTACAAACTACAAACCGGAAAGCTAACACATGAACCCAGCCAATTGTAATAAACACGAGTTTCCGGCGTTTGAATGGTTTAGCTCTTTCTAAAGCAAATTGTGTATGTTACCCCATCGTGAGATCCTCATGAGACACTCATATGACGTTCACATGAGGTTGAAAGGATTGCTACGCCACCCTGACCAAGGGGGTAAATAACCTTCTGATCATATAGTTTTCGACTCACTATTCTGTGAAATTGGTTGCAACCTCAAATACTCACACAGATGTTGGTGAAAACTAGGTCTGTGATTTGGACGAGATTTCTGGTATTTTCAGTGGTAAACTATCTTGCAAAAAACAGCATGCATACGACAGAATAACTTTCTGGTGTATACGGAGATTGAGTACTTTATAACTCATGAAATGATTCAGCCGACGTTTGACCTCCTGGTGACCCCTCGCTGCGGTGCGTGATCGTGAAAACTTACTAGCTAACTCAGTATTCAGAATATTTATTCAACGCATTCATGTATTTTGACACATAGTATCACATGGTGTTCTCTGAGCTTCATGCTTCACGTACGGATTCAACGGGGAAAGGCTAATTCCCAAACATCGGTCAGAGCCCGGGCTTCTCGGATCCAAGTGCTTTCGAGGTTATTTTTGAAGTCATCGTGCCATCTTGCTTTTGGGCTAACTCAGTATTTCTGCCTAATCAATTGCTCGAAATACACAGAATCAAAATCAAACAGGAATTTTTCGCCTTCTGAGACATTTTCACTCTCCATCTCCGTAGTGAAGGTGTAATCTACAAAATCACCACCTCACTTGAAAGCGCAATCGACTTCATTAGAGAAGACGGGAGGAGATTCAATGAACAAGTACTTGAACACGTTCAACTCCCCAATTTTCGATACATCTCCACTCACACGTTTTGCTCACGTGTTGAGAGAGAGAGAGAGAAACGAAGAGAGAGAGAGAGAGAGAGAGAGAGAGAGAGAGAGAGAGAGAGACCGAGAGAGAGAGGCGCACGTTTTCACTGGAGTTCACAGTACTGCTCATATGTTTGTGCGTTATTACGTGCTGTTCTGTTAAGCAAACGATTATTATGTTTGTGGAGCTGCAAACTCTGATGAGCTTGTGTTGTTTTGTTGTTTTTGGAAGTATTTTCATTATCATAATCATGTTGTTATTATAATAATACCAGGAACACAACATGATATATAATACCACTGTTTCATACAATCGGAAGCATAACATCTGCGTTCTTACCATTGTGCCCCTTGCTCACTCCTAACTCTATGTCTTATTGTGTGTAGGTAGGTATGTAGGTGAGAGAGCCTATGTAGGTGAGAGAGCCAATTCGAAAGTGCATTTGTAAAACATAATAGTTTAGTTATACAAACTACCACTGATTAGTCAGCACTGATCATATGTACACATAATTAAATTCGGGTTTTGCGATATTTATTTGAGTCTATTTGTTTTCATAAATTTCTCGTCCCTTCACGTGAAATATTACCCGACTGCTTTCATTTGAGTCAACGGAATTTCAGGAATAACTGGCCTTCGAGCTACTCAAAGCCCAGATAAAAAACCAATAAAATGAGTTCTAGGTCTAGCATTCTTCCTGAGTGTATGGCATTGAGGCTGAGTCCACCCATCTAGCGTTACAGTAATCCCTCTGAGGTAGAACGGGAACCTCGATGTCTGTACAACTAATATATATTCTCAAATAAGCAAAATGCACGTATCACTAATGTTCTTATTGATCGTACTTTGAGCGAGTAAAGCAGTAAGTGGGCGGGAGTTCGGTACAGGCTTATAACCCGCCTACTCCTGATAGCATATTAACTTTGAAACTAGCATTTTATCAAACATTGGTGCATCGCATACCGACTCAGAAAAACCATCACTACATTATTTCAAGAGTAACTATATTCTCAAGTCCAATATGATGGTTCACATCAAATCACTAGGTACTTGAAACTTGTAGTGCCTCAGGTATGTTAGCCTTTTCTCGTACTTGTAATATTGTTACTTATTATGCAGGTTTAACTAGATTGTAGATTGTAACATGATGTTTGAGACTGTTTAATGTTTTCTAAATCAATAGTAATATTTTTACTCATTCAATTTTGCCCTACGGAGCTGATAAAACTGTTTTAGTAGGACTGTTCTAGTACTACTACCCTAATACCATTTCATACTTGTAATACTACACTAGTACTTTACACATTTCGCTTCCGAATTTTCAATGCTGCTGAAAAAAGTAGGTGACGACTTCCGAGAAAAAGCGGTTGCCGAGAATTAAAATGGTTCAGGGTCAAGTTGTGGCTTCATTTTCACTTTCAGCTCTTTCAAACTATTTACGAGGCCCGGTTATGAAAATCACGTACATTTGTTAAGTTTTAAGTATTCTAAGACAGCGAAACACAGTAGAAACTGAAATTATTATAATTTTTTCTGTTGTACAAAAGAATGTGTAGTTTGTATGGTATCGTCTTCAAACATTTGCTAGTCTTATAAACTTACAAGTAAAGACTATGAAAGATGATCAAATTTGTTCTCGTAGTTGTAGAATTTCATTACACCGTGTAGTTTTTAAGTTGTACCTGATTCCACTTGGTTGAACAACTGAAAATCGAATAGACGTCATAGTCTGTCACGTGTTTCACATTTTTCTCACAGCGAACAACTGATTGGTTGAACTTCAGTATTTACAGCTGATTTTGACTGATTTCATCTCGCGTCAGTGTAATTCTTGCCACAAAAGAAGGGCAGACATAGTCCGTACTGTTTTAGGTGGCATTCTCGCCTGTTACACCACCGTGAAGCAATTGTGGCTACTATCACAGTGCACTTTAAAGCATGTCGCTTGGCGCTTTTTGTCTGAAGCAGTCTCAGATGACCTGTACTAAAACTAGCAACAAGCCACACGCCAGCTAGTAGTATGATGGGACATGTCCACCAGGTTTCAACAGTATTTTCCCCTCAAAGATGTTTTCGAATAAAATGTCGATGTACAGTTTTCACTTTCCCACGGGACTTGAACGTTCAGGCATTTTTCTGAAGTTTTTTTTTCAACTGAAAATGGCGTGTACTGAATGTTCTCACATTGTTTTCCTTTCTCTCCTTCTTGTTGTTTTCCCTTCATCTACTCTACTTTTTGACCTCTCTCTATCTTTCTTTTCTCTCTTTCTCTTTTCTCTCTCTCCAAGCTATCTGTAATGGTACAAACAGTACTATTACAGTCAGCATGTTCAATGAAACAGTACGAACTTGTTTTGATGTAACTACATGCAGTTTTACAACGTCTGACGTAAATAAAGTGATCAATTTGGCATAGGTTATAAACTAGTTCAAGGTTTCGCCCAGACTGACCCCTCTCAAACCAAACAGTTTTTATCAGCGACCGCCACCTTACATTGAGAGTACTTCCTGCTCTATTCCCTACATAGAAAGTTGTATGTGTTTGTTTCTACTCTTTCAACACATATTAACTGTGTAAGAGTTTCTCCATGAATGTCAAAGGAAGCTAAACTGTCAAAAACGTCAAAGTTAAACTGTTAACGTAATCATGTCAAAAAACGGTTCAACTTTTGGCGACTAGTAATAGCTGCTAGCTACATTTTTGCATCCATTCGGTAATTGAGAAGCGCAATACGCGTGTATTGAAACTTACTACGTTTCGCAGCAGCTCGATTCAGGCGATGTCAGCGTTCTGGTCTCTCAAGGAGTTGTCGCCGGTCGATGTAACTTTTCACTCCTAGCTGTAACTGCCTCCTCTGTAACTGCCTCCTACGATCTATACCTTCACGTGTCGCCGGTTGTAGAACCCTGTTACAAACGAGATGGTACGTAAAACGTGGAGGTATAGTTCGTTTCACCAATCGATGACTTTCTACAGTAATCTTTCAAAAATTCAAACGCATTTATCTAATCAACAAACAGAATTCAAGTTTCACTCTTTTGTATGCTTGTAGTATCCAAAGTGGAAAACTAAATCACAAAGTTTAAACTATGTACAACACCTACAAGATATGATAAATTCACTTGTAAGTTTTATTATCTTACTGTAGAGGGCTATTGTTTCGTGAAACAGCCTATATAGCTCATAGAGGGCTCAGCTATACTAGAACTAATTTGCGTAGTCACGTAGAGTTAGCTTTCTAATGAGGATTCGTGCACTTGGTCATTGCGCATTACCGAGTTCTGCTGTGTTTAACATGCTTCTACATGACTGTGAAATTGACTAACAGTATAATTCAGCTTGATACCGGACTCTGTTATTCTATAGTTTTCACAGACCCACATCACTTCAACGTGCAAATTGTCTGAAATAGTTTACTACGACTTCTACTACTGTCCTTGGCCTCTCAAGTGCAGGCTCTCCGCTTTTCGTTGATATTGAACAACAGAACTCAGCTACCCCCGAACACCGCAAGGTCATGGGGGCTGAAAAAATTCCTATTGAAGACCAGCAGTCTAGGGTCACTTCACGACTGCAATACCCTTTTTTGCGGCTATTACAGTCACGTACTAAACTTGTTACAACCCTGGAATGACTTGTTATGTTTGAAGCCAGAATCATATTCAAATTCCTCTCTGCTATCATCGAGCCGGAACACAATTTGTTATCCAAGTTTTCTATGCAAATTGAAATCATCATGGTCATTTGTTTGGTGAGTACTTGTATTTATCATATAACCTAACGTTTATATGATGAATACGAGTATGTAACGAAGAACAATCATATTGTGATCAACTCTGAACACAAATTGGCTCGACGATGAATTTTGATGAGTATGCTACACGTTTTACGGAGTCGCAGCTGAGTTTCTCCTTTAACTATGTTTAGGAATCGAGAAATTTGAAATGTTTGTATACTACGGTATCGTTGGAGAATGACTCCTTCATGCAAACTAATTTTCAGTTTATTGTAGGTTGACACCGGGGAGTTTCAGTAGAAAACCCCGAGCTCGACAAATTTGTGAGTTTCACGAGAACAACTTCTGTGTTTTGGTTCTACCAATTGACCACCTCTAGTGAAAAGAAAGCAGCCAGCTGTTTTACCCGAAAGGTCATGTCAAAGCGTCCTTGGCATCCTACTTTCGCGAACAAATGGCACTTCTTCCACTATTTATGAAACCGCATGACTGCCCTGCTGTCATCGCGGAAAGACGATTACAAGTCACTTGTTTTTACGCCAATACCAAAACCTTTGATAAAACTTTGTAGCAAAACTGAATTGTGTGGTATGTAAACTGTAAACATAATTGTTGTTGAGCTAGTCTCAACAAAAACATGCAGTGTTTGACGGCGGTACACAAAAATCACAGAAATTGCAAACAAAATACTTTCCGGTTCAATTTTTGTACTATTTAAAGGCCTCTCCATCGGTAACAAGCAGTCCGTTAGAAACGTCTTGAGTTGGGATTTCTCTCTACCGAATCATGACATCAGGTATGTCAGGATCGGCTCTTTTCAGACAAGCATAGTCGTAATTTTCGTACGTGGAGTCAAATGTAGCACAGACATAGGTCTTCTAGGTCGTCTTCTAGCTCTGTGTAGGTCTTCTTCACAAACTGGACGGAAATTGGGCCGATTGAACATCATACCTTCTGTACATTTGCAGCACCACAAGAAAATATCGAGGGCCGTTAAACGTGAGAAATATGAAAAAGGTGAACGACTTGTTCTCGATTACAGAAAACTATGTGTTTTCACGTTGGAAATTTGCCGCACTCCCAACACCCCTGAAATATGTGGTTTCTAACAATACTCTCGGGAGACAGTAAAAACGAGCAGTGAGATTGATAGTGGTAAACCAGTTGATTTCTCTCAATTGATTCTTCGCATGACCCCTGTCAACCTCCTTTTACTTCTTAATTCTCGTCACTGCTAAGCGGTGGTTACGCTCGTCAATTCTTGATACGGTCATAGTATTCGTTTTTTGTACGTGGAATGGACGAACCACGTAGAAGTCAACTACGCTGATTTTATCGCGGTCTACCGGTGAAACGTTTACTGGTTGGTTTCGCACCATGAATGATACTTTCTGTTTTTGATTTCTGTACGCCATGGTTTGTTGAGTACCCAAGCTTGAAAACGCAGCAAGTAGGTCTGAGAAAACTCACCCCTCTCTTGATTGAACCTTAACTAAACATTAAACAGTAGATTACTAGTTTTGTCACTTATTCAGATGATATATGTAAGGATTGGTTGATACCTAATTCATTAAGATGGTTCCGATTTCGTGCAAACTGAGATATTGTAACATAGTCGAACAGTACTCATTCCAAAAAAAGTTACGGATCAAACAGCAATTTTGGAAATTGCGTTTTTTTTTGCTAATTTTAACAGGATTGGGATGACACGCTGCATTCCAGGTGTTATTTGTGAATGTTATTGATCAAGGTCGAATTTCCAAAATGTTCTCATTTCTCAATAAACTCATCAGGGCATTTAATGATTTGTTAAGGACGCTAACTTTACTCGAATGACCGCAATAAGAACTCTCCGTTTGGTGTAAAACGTTTGATTGTTCTTTCTGGTACATTTTATGAGATCGCGATAGGTTTTCATGAGAAAGGAATACTGTTCAGAATTAGCACGCAACATTCATCAACAGACGTTGATGCCTCATGTGCTACCGATCGGGAGTTTTTTCGCAACAGACGTTGATGCCTCATGTGCTACCGATCTGGAGTTTTTTATCTAGTATGAACTAAAAATTTGAAAATGGACTTTTACATTTCAGTTCATTCCACTCCGGGTTCAGCCCGCACAGTTTGTAACCTGTCTTTCCTTGCCAAGAATCAGAAACTTTCACACAGTTCCAGAATTCTATAACTTCAGTTCACAATCACATAAGGACATTTCCTTGCACAAAGTCGATGAATATGAATACATGATATTTTGATTTTCTCTGCATCACAGAGCATTGAAATAAATTCTTGATTCGAGTACTATTCGCCGGAAACTTGAAAGTTTCTATCATTTTCCACGAGAAACCACCTTTTGTGTCAAGTTGATTAACTCTCTCCACCTTCTCTCTCCCATAGTTTCGACCATTCACTCAACAAACTAGTTGCCATTTCCCGCTTGAAACTATAGTTGAGACCAGTCTCAAACCGAGTACGCGCACAAGTTTCACATATTCTCAAAATTGTTTCTCTTCATGCAAATTTCATTATTCACTTCTCTCTTTCTCTGTCTCTTCTCTCTTTATCTCTCTCTATCTCTCTCTCTCTCTCACTGTCGCTTTCTGTCTTTTTCTCGTTCTACTTCTTGTTCTCTATATCGTTCCATGCTGTTATCCCTCTCTTCCCTCTTTTTCTCTTCAAAGTAATTATCAAGCACTCTCACCAATCTCAGTCAAATGTTTTAGATGTGGAGAATATTATTTCCATTGCTGTTATGGGCAAACTCTGCCACAGCCGACTTCAACTGCTCGATGGCTCCTGACAGAGGTCAGTTGAATGAGTTTCATTCTATAAACATAATATTACATTGATTCTTCAAAATCTGACTGACTTTTGATCTATATGAATGATATTGCGTGAAAGAACACACACACACACACCCCTTTTTATGAGTTTGGAAGGATTGTTACGCCGCTGACAAACTCCAGCTCGCAGAGAACTGGGAAACGCATGAGACTTTTTGAGTTGCTCACCGTCCGAATAACGATTTCGATCACATATAGAGAAGGTGGAACTTGAGAGTTTTTCAAGCATTTATCATAAATTTGCTGTGTTTTAGATATGGAGCACACCTGTATGATGATTCAAGAATGGGATTCCACCGCGAGAAAGGCCGTTCGCAAGCGTCAAGCATTTGAGCGAAGAATAGGTTCGTGAAGAAACCATTGACGAATGATCTAAAAATAAATCAAAACATTGCACATATACGATTCCCAAACATCCCTTTTGTTTTAAAAACTTTATATAACCTTTGAAAGTTTTTACAAGATGGTTTGAAGGATTGTCATTGACCAAGCACCGTAGCAAAGTCATGAAAGTGGGGAGCTCAACCTGATTGAGGACGTAATCACAGTCTGGCCGCATAGTTGCTAACTTTCCGTGTTTAAGCATAATGGGGGTGACCCGAATCTGGGTGTCCAGATAGTTCAGCTTGGAGCTGATCTTTTCAAGAGACTTTGCTACGGTGCCAAGTGTTTTAGTATTGTAATCGTTGTTTCCAAGTTTTTGGTTCAAAGTTACAAAATACTACATTTCAGGTGCTCCCGGTGTGCCGGGTAACCCGGGACTCAGTCCAGCAGTCCCGCAGCGTTTCTCTCCATCCGCCCAGGGATGCATGAACATTGCCTGTATTTGCCCGTACATGGGGGTGAGTACATTTTTTTTCACGTGACGAAATGATAGCTGGTACGAGAAAACGCGATATAGATTCATCAATGATCCGTCACTGAATAAGAATATCATTTGTTGAACTAAGGACCCAAAAACCAGCCAGAAGAACGTTAAGCGCCCAAAAAACACCCAACGCAAATACAGATGAAAAGCGAAATTGCAAATTCATACACTATTCTGTTCATATGACCACGTGAATTCTGCGGTTTGGGTTTTTTCAACTACTTGTAACTAGTCTGGAGTGACAGTTCCATAGTCGGTGCGGCGTTTGATTCGATTACGACCGAGAGCCATACGTCACCTTTTACACTGTTTCGGTCACTTGATAGCAAGTTTGCCGAATGGTTCCAGCTAACATCAAAACAGTGCTGACTCCTGGGAAAAGGTCAGCGCCAGAACAAGGTCAAGCGCATTCCTGACTCGCCGGGGTGGCGGCGGGGTTCGGATATTTCAGAAATCGAAAAATCAGAAAACTTCAAATCGAAGTTTGTCAGTATGTCTAACGTTTTCTTATTTCATTTTCCAAAAAAGATCATACCTAAAGTTGTTGTTATTCAAAAGCTAAATAAGGGTCCGCAATGGTCAAACCGAAAACAAGTAGTATGCTGCTAGACAGGTTTACTGAACAAACTATGAGAGTTTGCGAAAAAAAATCTTTGCAGGGCGTTTCTTCACATCACAAATGTGTTTCACGTATTCCACGTGACTGTTCAACTTACTAGCAGTATACAATATAATTTCAGGGCCGCATGCAAAACGGTGGTTGCCGACTACCCAACGGCGCCTGGTACAGAATGGCTCTACGTAAGGAATACAGGTAAATTTATGGGTTCTGGAACAACGCTCGGTAAGAAAAGTTGTAAACATTGGTTTTCGGGAGACGTGCTTGTTTTGGCAGAATCGAATCATGTATCAAAACCATGTTTAACCATTATAGTTTCGATCATTCCCACTTAGACTTGGCAGCGAGTCTCTAGAAAACTTATAGCTGGTCTAACAAATAGCCAATCAAAAATCTTGGCACAATGGCAGTGGGTCTCAGTGGGAATGAAACTAACTATATCACACAACGCAAGAGTACAAAACAGTAAAACAAAATGTTTGGGAAGAGGAAGAGGTTCTCACCATTTGATTATGGTGACGACTTATTTCAGAATGATGACTGACAACGAGCGTCAACGTTGGCACAATGCCCTAGTCCATCTGAAGCGCAGTGGAGAGTACGACAGATTGAGTGTCATGCATAGACAGGTACGCGTATAGTCTTCACAGTGTTACACGTATATCACGGATCATTCCACTTAGTAGATTACGTGGAAAAATACAACGAGCAAAATGTGTAATTGCCACCACTCCCCAAAATGGTGGGAAGTATTAATCATAATCACAACTAGAATAGCAAAGTCTTGAAACTAATCAGGTAAGAAAACGAACACCCAAATTTAGATCGAGCAATTTATGTGGCTTTACTATAGTATGACGGTTTTGAAATGACGTTATGATGTGATTTTCCAACCTTTTACTCTCGAAAACTTTAGAAAACATATGGTTTTATATATGAATTTACTTCTAGGTTGGCTCCAACTCTGGAGCTCACTCCGGACCCGGTTTTCTCGTCTGGCACAGAGAATACATGAAGAGGTACGGTCGGGATCACGCTTCCAACGTGAGATCACGTGGAAAAACGTGAAAGAGTGAACCGTAGCTAATATTTTCTCTCTGTTTCACTCATCTAGTGGTCTATGTCCTCATGGAAACGTTGATTACATATTTCATAAAGATTATAAAAACGGCATGTTTCTGTTCAGAATACAAAATACATTTTGTTCAGACTAGAAATCGCCGTCAGAATGGTGGACCCCGGGATCGCAATGCCCTACTGGGACAGTGTGATGGACTCGTATCTGCCCGATCCTCGTGACTCCATCTATTTCACCAGCAACTTCATGGGAAGTACGGACGGCGCCGGCCAGGTCGTGACCGGTCCGTTCGCCGGATTCCGCACACTCGAAGGACGACCTAATATTATCCGGTAAGTCGGGTTGTTGTTCATTTTCATTAGTTGTTCAAAGAAAATCGTAAACCATTCTTGCAAAGTGTTGTGGCCAAAGTTGATAAGGTTCTAGATTGTTTTCATAAGTGCTATATACGTACAACGTAAACATTATGAAATCGTGACCGACACCACAGTTGCGGAAATAGAAATCCTCACTTCCACATATGCAAATGTTCACATAAACCTAGTTTTCGAGCTCGAAAACAATCGGAGAACTTTCAGTTGAAACCATTGTTCAAGCTGTTATTTTAATTTGCTTCAAATCTCTTTATGAGCATATTTGTTCAACTGTTCCATTCAGCCGTCTCGCCACCGAGGGAAAGCTGTTCAGTGAAGCCAACATCAACAATCTGCTCTCACAAACAGAAATTCAGAACGTACTCGCGTACACCGCACCACAGAGAGGTATCAAACGCATTTGTTGAAAAATTCCCCTCAGACCATTCTCACCTAGTATGTCACCTAGTACCTTTACGATAGAGTGTGCAGGTCGGGGAGACGCAGACGATCTAAAATGTTTTGTTTTGTAGGCTGAATAGATGCATTATATAGAATGAAAGAAGATTATTAACATTAACAGAGAAGAAAAGGCTAAACCTCAATATATACTCTTGAGAATTTTAGAAACAGTTCAAATCAATAGAAAATCAAACAAACTAGAAAAAAATTCAAGAAAAAAACGAATCAACTCCTCTTTTCTATTAATTGTTGTCTCCAGGATGTCCCTTCAAGCCAAACTTTGGCGCCTTGGAGTACACGCATTCGTCCATTCATCTCTGGATTGGTGGGGACATGAAGCCTCCCAGCACCTCTGCCAACGACCCCGTCTTCTTCACCCATCACGTCTTCGTCGACTACATCTGGGAGATGTGGAGAACCGCCAGACAGAACAGATTCGCCAGAGAAAGGGTGGGTTAGAAAAAACGATAAAAGCACTTGCTTTTGAAAACTGATATTGCGTCCTTTCACTAAGTTCAGCAGTAAAACCAATGCTTTCAGTTAGTTTCAACAAATCAATAATAGTAGATCATTAGTTAGTTCGAATACGAATGCCAATAGCTAAAATAATAATAATATGAATAACAACAATAATATGATAAAAACCATACTCTTGATTGTATAGTGCCGTTCCAGACCTATTCCCCCGACATCGGAACCTGTGCCAATGCCCAGCACTTCTCGTATGCCCAAATGAGACCATGGGATAAGGTTAATCGCGACGGTCAGTCCCTTCACGAACAAAAACATTCACTGACTTTCATTGTTCATCGATTCGAGTTCCGAAAATCAGTTTATCTCGCATTTTTAAAACTGATTTGTAAAATTAATGGCGATCAAGTGTGAATCTGACTAGCACAGTTTTTTTTCTTCTATTGATTCACACGCTGTTCTAGAACAGAAAAAAAGTTCCACTTTCACTTTTACTGAATGGCTAAGTCTTACTTTGTGAATTTGATTATTATGTTTTCCAGGTCTCTCCAATGAGTACACCGACAACCTGTACCACTACGCTCCCCGACCGACGTGCTCCGTGCAGAACCCCTCGTGCGGCTCCCCCTATCTCTGGTGCGACACCCGCGGTAACCCCCATTGTGTGGCTAAGGTGGGTCGAAATCTCATCTTGTTGGAATGAAGTGATGAGGTTACAAAGGTTTGAAAGGTTCATTGTAATACATATAAAAGTAGTTTTAGGTGAAAATCAACGGACTGTGTCGCGGCTTCGAAGGCTTCGACGCGTGTTGGCAGGGAAAATGTGTGGCCGGATGGTGTCGAGCCGGTTCATTCGCGGGGGTGAGTATAAAAACGTAAATGAGCTCATATTGTTTTTTTTGTAACAACTTTCGAAGATAAGTTTTGTTAAACTTACGAAGAGAATAACTGGAGTTGATGTCATCGAATACTCTGTGTCGCAACAATATTCAAGCGTTGTGATCAAACACAATGGTGTTAGATAATTATAATGTGAAGAGAAGAAAAATAGACTCCATAGAAAATGAAGAGTTCAGAAATAGAAGGTGGCATACGAATAGAAACTTGACGGATATCATTTATACAGGCTGCCACAACTACGGCCCTGCAGCGAATGCCTCAGACGACCACTCCTCGTCCCACCCAGGCAACCACGAGAAGGGCAGCTACCACAACGGTAAGCAATCCTAGCTGAGTTCATTAACGGTGATGATGGGTCCGATAGTGTTCTTGAAAACAGATTTATAATTAAAATAAATCATGAAAAAGACTTTTTAGTTGGACGTGTTGTATTTCGAAACATCGCCATGGAGAGAATGTGACTCAAACTTTTCTTTGGACAGTATTTGCAGAGTAAAGCCTACGAATGTAATCAAAGACGTTGAATTGAACGGGTTGGAATGAAGTTCACATAGAATAAGCTCGAAAACGCAAAGTTACGTTCGACTTGCTTTCCAGAGAGCACCTGCACCATCCAACAACAACAATAACAACAATTGCTACAACGACGACCCTTGCTGCGACGCCTGGGCACGTTCCGGTTAGTAATCTACAGTTTTCAATTATTAACCTCAACATATACTGTTGGTCAATTGCACAGCCACTTGGAACATTGTAAATACAGCAGAACTCAGAAACGTTCAATGACAAAGTGCACGATGCCTTGTGCGAATGCTAACTTTTCCGGACTACTCAATGTTGTTCTAGTATACACACTGTTTCATTCAAACTACGAAACACTGCTTATCTCACGCTCTCGTTATTAGAGACAGAAATTGAATTGTTACACTGAAACTACGAACCAGTCCCTAACAAGCTTTGTATCTGACTCCCGCCTGGATGACTCAAAAATTGTACCTAATTGAAAATTAACATAATTCCATCCGTATGAAAGAAAAGGTAGGAGGGATGAAATCGTGTGGTATGAACACTAAATTAGATTGATTATTTCAGGAGAGTGTAACCGTAACCGAGCATACATGAACAGATACTGCAAGAGAAGTTGTCATTTCTGCTCCAACCCCACGGACGGTCAGAGAGGTGAGCTATAGTTCATAATGTAAAAGTCAAAAACCACGTTTCTTAAAGGCATAATACGGCTTAAATTCTGCTATTTCTTTGAAAACGGCAATGCATTTGTTCTCAGTTTATGTTTCAAGTGAAAATAATGAAAAATGAGCCTGATTATTCCTTTAAGAAGAAGTACGGGTGTAAGGTAGATACAGTTGGTGATAAACACTAAAATTCATTTTCACGTTTCGTAGTCGGTTTTGGATAGTGGTAGAGACCTTCAGCATGCGAAATAGGCAATGATTTGCAGCTGACTATCACTTGGTTATGACAGGAATAATACTGACTACAACTGTACGAAATATTAAGAACTAACTAAAATTAACGGAAAAACGTGTAGACACGTGTATGTACTGACACTCATCAGAAAACGTGTTGCAACGTTTATAAACCCAATTTTACCAAAAACACGTTACCAGGCTGTCACGACCGTCACGTCTCGTGTGTCTTCTGGAAGTCGCAGAACTACTGCACGAGAAGACGACAATGGATGGCCGAGAACTGTCAGGCGTCCTGCGGATGGTCAGTTGCAATATTCGTTTCTCCATAGATCCACAGATTAATTGTAAAAGTCGATATTAAAGGAGGACAGAATGGAAAGCTAGTTTAGGTACCCCGGGGTACCTAAACATAACGTTGCGCGCCCCAAAACAGACTAAAACATATGAACCGTGTGCAAATTCGGTTTGTTAGTTTGAGTAAAAAAGGTATACATCAGTTTCTCTTGAGCAGCTCTTCCATATAAACTTTTCTTTCTGCCCCCCTTTGACCAACTTCTACGCGTAACACTTGCGACGAAATCTTCTTTAAAAGTCGTTCACGTTTATTCTAAATTTTGCGAAGTGTCAGCTTTTATTCGATTATTCAATAATCGTTCTGTCGACATTTTACGAAACTTAACTTGAGTTGAGTGGAAGACAACATTCGAATTTAGTACACCTTTGTCTTTGTAAATTCAGGCACGGTTTAAATATCAGCAATTCAGGTGTAACATCAGCCAGCAGCAACTGTGTTCGTCAGTGGCCCGAATGAGCAGGATGTAAATGTTCAAAAACATAGTTATATCATCTCGTTGTGTTTCATCGAACTATGCAGGTTGTATTCTCGTATTTGAAGGCTACCATGGTTTCTGCCTTTTCTATAAATTAATAAACGATCTTCATTGAAATTGTAGGAACCCGTAACCTAGTTTCAGTGTATCCGCCCAAAACTGTTACCCTCAAAAATTGTTCTGCGGTAAATTTCATTCAAAATACAGCGCTTTCTTACAAGTTTGATCAAGTTTGTTTCGATCCTGATGAAATTCTCATGTTTTTCATGGAGAAAACCAAAAAATCACACGTAATACGTAGAAAATCGAATCAATATTTCATAGTCCTAGTCAATATTTTTACTGTTGTTGTATTTAATTCTAATAAGATTGTGTGTTTTCTCAGTTTCTATAACGTCTTTCTGTTGTACAGATTGGCGACGTCTTCTATATTTTACTTCTGATTTTTTTCCGTAAAGATTGCTCATGGCTTAGCTGTACAAATTTCAAACATTTGCCAAGTTTATACTTTGTCTGATTTACAGTAGATTTTAGGTTAATTTTACGGGCCTTCGTTTAGCCTTCTAATATATCCTGCCAACCTCAGAAAACTGCCTTAAATAATGTACGATGTATATTTTTGTTTGTTCATTTGTCAATAAATAGTTTAATAATAATTGTTTTATGTCTAGTATTTTTTGTACGCCAGAACTTTTTCACGCTCCTTTGCGACATTTTCGCAGTCACTGCGAATTGCCTAGGGAAGGGTGTATCTGCAATGTTAGGTCATGTAAAAGTGGGAACAACCCAGCGTAACTTCTAGCACGATTCAAGATGCAAGTCTAAGATTCACATGCTGAAAATGTTTTTCTATTGGAATTCAACTGGCTTTACTCTTTACAGAATACAATCTCATCTCACTTTTCCGTTTAAATGAACTCGATAAATTTCAACAAATGCAAGGTGAATTTTGGTTTATCTCTAAACTGTTGTAACCTCAAACACTATACCGCACAGGTAGAGCATTCAGATACCGTTACGGTTCTAGTCTCTGAGGTTCGGGAGAGTATATCATATAATCTATTCGTATTTGTATGAATAACTATTTGAAAAGCATTGAAGACTGATATTCAATAAGATCGCACACCTTGGAGGTTATTTGAATGGACTGTATGTATAGGTTTTGCCTGAACGAATTCTTGTAGTTTAGAATCAGATGATATGTGTCTTTCCACATATGCGAGTTTTACACGCTATTTTTCACCGGTACACATTTGCGATTGTACTCTCCCCAAAAAGATAAATATGTTTTGAAATTTTATATTCTCGAAACTGTGTTTAAAACAAGGCAAACAGTGATCAAATGGTCCAATAGGTATACAATAATTAGGAGTATAAATTAATTATGTAGTAAATGCACTTTTATATTTGTAAACTTTCTCTAGATTCTGTATATTAAGTATTATACTGTACAACGTGAACATGTAAAAACAATGACCGGCACCACAATTGAAAAACGCAAGTTGTCAAATAGGTTCTCACAAAATTCATATCTGCGGCTCTCAGACGAAACGCTTCAGTGTTCTTTGCAAAGGGAGTGGCTACACCGCCATTGAAATGTATTTGTTTTGTCATCGCTTGGTATAGTCGTCGCCAACGGAAAGGCGGGAGGGTACTGTATATCTCACTTTCCGCTGTGTACGCACACATGTCTTCGATTCCAAAGCTTGCCGGTAATGTGCATTAATAGCGCAGTGGTTAGCACCCTGCTACGAACATTTTGCTCGCAAGTTCGATTCCGACGAGAGACAAAAGTTTATAAATTTGGCACCCACTATAACTTGCGTTTTTCCACACAAAAACCGCCATTCGAAAATCCGTTCTCGTGAAAAAATAGGAAGAATGAACGAATTTCCGAATGACGACTGGTTATAGAATACAACGACAAAAAGTTAAGGCCATCTCGGTTAAGTAAGTTCGTAAAAGTAGAAATTCTGATAAAACTAATGATTGAGCCCGTAAAATGTATGTTCTACCACACAAAAAGAGATCCGTTTCACAAAGTATGATATACTTCTGGTCAAACGCAGGTTCACGTGAAACTAACTGTGATTCACAAGTTTTAGCGTGACTTTGCGTTTGACCAGTAGTATATAAAGTATTCACAATCGACCAAAGCTATCACATAGAGAGTGAGCGTGAGCTCATACACACCCAATTGTCTCACGGGTCACCGTTACAAGCCGGAAACCATTCTGAGTGCTATACAGGGGAGGTGCAATTTTAGGTTGTGCTTTTAGTATTACGTCAAACTACTTTCGTTTCCGAAAGTTGAGTAATATTTCTCTAGAATGGTTTCAAACTCTCACGGACCGTGAAGCACGGAACGACTTATGAGCAAGAAAACTACTGATTCTATCACAACGATCCGAAATCAAGAACTACTGTAGACACCAGTGAAGTTAACAAAGTCATCAAAACTACAGGATCGTCTGTTTTGGACTGAGCTGATCATTGGAGTACCACCGCGAAAGACACTTTCTGTTGATGGGAAGTCCTTTCACGTTCAATTCCTGGCACAAAATGATGACGTCCCCGGCGTGTACTGTAGACATGATTGGTCATGAACGGTCGTATACGGTAGAAACAGAAGAGTGGTAGGCCTTTCTTCGCGACTTGTCCGTGGAATTCATTGGAGTGACTGAAAAAGGGTGGAATAAGAGAAAAAACGTAGACGACTATGAAATAGAGAAAGCAGAAGAGAAAATATTCGAAAATACAAAAGCAAGAGAGTGAAGAGCCGGAGAGGAGTGGGGAGCAAGAATGCAAGATAAAGGGAGAGAACATGAAAAGAGAGGAGAAAAGAGAGAAGGAGAGAGATAAGAGAAGGAGAGATATAAGAGAAAGAGAGAGAGAGAGAGAGAGAGAGAGAGAGAGAGAGAGAGAGAGGGGAATTCGTCTAACTCACAGGTAGGTGTGGGTGTGGTGGGTTCTCCCATCCTCGACTTGTGACTGGACGTCGAGGTCTGGCGGACGCTGCCGGAGACCCATCGGGGACTTTTCCTCGCGCTCATCGGGGTCGAGTTGGTCTGGAAAAAAGAAGGTTAGGAACATTTTAGGTATGAGAAAAATGATTTTCCAACTTTTGTTTTAAAATAAGAGAATTTAAACATTTTAAGTATGAGAAAAATTATTTTCCAACTTTTGTTTTAAAATAAGAGAATTTAAACATTTTAAGTATGAGAAAAATGATTTTCCAACTTTTGTTTTAAAATAAGAGAATGTTATTGCATCTAGTGCTGATCAAGGAATTGAGCGATAACTCATATTATTTTGACTTGGTGTTGCTTATTCAGTTTTATTACCCTAATAACCAAAACAAACATCAAGACAATACTGTAAGCAAGTACAATATGTCGTTGAGTTGCTCACCTTGTAACTTACTGGTCCCTGTTGGATACTGGGAGTTCGGTTCAGTTCACCCTCAATGAAACGAACAACTTTGTGCATACAGGCGTCTTGATAGTCATGCACCCATCTGTGAATAAAATGAATATAAGAAAAAGAACAAGAAAAGGAGGAAAAAAGATGGATGGAAAAAACAGGAATTATGACAAACATTATATTTCTGTGCGATGCGGGCTTGAGTTTTATAGGTTTTGGAGTTCGTGCCGTTCGTTTGAAAAGTGAGATTTTCCGTTTAAGTCATATTTGTGCAACAACTGATTATGGTAATCAGAATCTTCGAGGTCAGAGTTTTGTTCTACATCTTATCCGATTCACTCACTTGACGCCGTTGTACTTGGTGATCATTCGAATATCCTGGGGGATCTGATCCTCGTCCGAGGGGAATTCAAAGGACTGGTCGAAGATGGGAATGATATTCTTCTGGTGGTCGAAGGCGCAGCGCAGCTGGAATACAAAAACATTATGTATTTTTAATAAAATGTTACTTTTCATCAATGAATAAATAGCTACTTTTTCTTTACTTCTGCTCGAGTCGTATTCACGTATACCAAGTTAAGATACGCAATACTAGTATAGTACCACGGAGAAACTAAGTTTACCATTTCTTCACGTTTTACGTGAAAAAACATATGTTTTGTTTTGATGTAAATTTTTCAAATAAAAAGGGGAAAAGACTACTCAACTAATTTTATTACCTCTTTATGGATCCAGTCATCGCAGTTGTGGTCATTTAGTAACCGGTCCAGGGAGTTCGGGGTCAAGACAAGAATGAAATGTTTGGCCGCTTGGATGTTCTTCAACAGGGAGGAGTCGAACTTTCCGGCATACAACTTGTCGACATCGATGAAGACCTGAAATTCAGTTTTATAGATAATAAGGAAAGCACTTTTTTTTTTAAATTTCAAATTTGATATTTATGAGTTGAAAAAATGTTGTTTCTTAGTATTGGGTTGGTTTTGCTACAAAGTCAAGCGTTCAGATTCAATTTAATTTTCAAATATCTCTATACCTTGTAGCCCCTGAGCTGGAGCAGTACTTTGATTAGACTGGCCAGCTGGTTTCCGGTACTTCTTCGATAGCTGATGAACACGTCGATCTGCTTGCTCAACATGGCTACTTCCACGTCGTCGGGGTGTTTAGCGTCTGGAATGTTGCGAATGAGAAAAAGTAAAATTCGAATTATCTTCTAGCAAAATTACTAGTTGCGAAAACATCTTTTCTAAAGTCCTTTTTTTCTCGTTTGGAAAAACTTTTCACTTGCATGCCAGAGCGTAATAGGGTGTGTAATGGGCAGTAAACGTCATGTTACTTTATTTAATTGTATGTTAATGTTGTTGTTGTTGTTATTGTTATTCATGTGTTCCGTACCTCTGAAGGCCTGGGTGAGCTTGAGGCGGTGGATGGGGTTCGTGATTCCGCAGGCGGACTGCATCAATTCGTCCGTCAAGGAGGCTAGCAGGGAACGGTTGATGCCGTTGGACAACATCTGTAATGGAATTTCTTAAACTTTTCACTAATACGGTAATTCTGAAAACTAGTTAAATTTACTGTCAAACAAAACAACTGTAACTGTGTTTTACTTCAGAATATTCTGGATCAAAACTAGAACAAGAAAAAACTAAACTAATAGCAATTTGATTTCCACTCACGACTTACAGACGATCAACCGAACTACATTTTCAGTGTCGAGAAAAAAAAGAAGAGCATGAAAATACCTTGTAGGTGTAGACAGACAGCTCAGGACTGAGGGACATGAGGAGCTGATCGAGGTTACTCTCATCCACTGACGAGTAGTCGGCGGCGATCTGGAAAGATTTCCATGAGTGTCTTCACAAATTTGTCAATATTTGACAACGGTTAGGCATAAACACCTGACACAACTTAGTATATCATTTAGCGCGATGTAGTGTGTTTGTGAAAAACGTTAAATAATACGTTGGACGAGTTGCTGTTGTTTTATAGAAGCACGTGTTTTATCAAAAGTTCCAAAGTGATCCGTACCTTGAGGCTCTCCAGTTCCCGCATAAATCTCTTCCGGTGTAGTCCGGACTCCATTCGAATATCTCGTTCGAGGTCCTTCTCACTTAGATGAAGCAGCAGGTCGCCGTCGACCATCTGTCGGGCGAACTTGTCCACGTAGTCCTCAAATCCGATCTGGAAATGCTCTAGGTAACTATTATTTTAATTTAGACTCTCATATTGACGTAATTATCTGAATATACAAAATGCATCTCCCAGTTGTGTTCTTTCTTCAGTTGACTGTCACGTCTACTAGTTCAAAAACAGGTAATTGTCTAAATTTAAGACTGTGATTAGTCGATATATGTTGATCTGTATTAAGATATTAGGGCTGTCTGTGTGACAGCACAACTCGTATAAATACATACATTTATCATCCATCTGACCCGCAACCCCACCCGTATAGTGATCTCTGCAATAGTGGCTAGACAAGTCAATACGGCCAAAAACAGCGCGCACAAAGGATAACGAGCACGCAACTTTGCCGCGTAAGGCTGGGAACAAGAACAATTGGTGAAAAAATTGGCTCCCAGCCAATTCATTGTGGTTTTTGGAATCTATGTCAGAACATATTCACCAGGATCGTGCTTTTAAAAAACTAAATACCCATTTATAAAGGCTCAGTTAAACCGATTCCGTTGATTACCCTCGGAACCAGTTGCGCTCTTTTCAACGAAGTGTAACAAAAGTTTCATTATGGTGGTTGATATTCGAGACTTTTGAAGGTCGGAAGCATTGAAATGAGAGGGCTTTCCGCGACAAAACAGTCAAGTAAGAGATCATAAACGGTTCAGGGTCGGGGTTCGATGTCGGAATTTGATCTTATTGTTCCGAAACTGTTTACAGTCTGCTGGAAACTTTGACAACGAAACAGATGCCTTGGTTTTCAGACAGAAAAACATCGTAAAGATTTCTCAGAAACAAGCCAATGTGGTGTATGTTGCTCTATTTCGCTGTGTTTGTAGTTTGAGAGAAGAGTTTGGAGAATAGGAACGATTCGTTCATTGCCTAACAAGTTATGAATTTTAAACAGTACAACCGTTTGTAGTTTGATCTGTTGTAGAAGCTCACCTTTTTTACCCAGTACTGCACATCGTTGGTGGTCCAGCTGGGCACTTGTTGGGCTAGTTTGTAGGGCACTTCCTCGCCGATCACCGTCAGGGCTTCAGAAGCGAATTTGGCGGCAACTTCGTCGGGCGACGACGCAACCTCCTTCAGCGCCTGGATGGCACCAATCTCCTGCAAATGGATAGTTTACAAATTGATTACAATTTATTGATTAGTGCATTTTCTTTCCAAACACTGAGGTTGAAACAGCCAACTGTAGAATAGAAACAGTGTTGCAAGAAATTAAGATAAGAAAGACAGATAAGAAGGATTGTCCGTAATAATCGCAGGTGTGATGAAGCAGAAACGAAATTATTTTAGAATCTCGTAGAGATGATGTTAAATTGTGAAGTTGTGCCTACGGATTCGGATACAACTATGTAATACACATTATATTCTTTACGTTAACGTAACATATCAATGATAAGTTATTCGACATTGATACTTTTGTACAATAGTTTCTCATGTAGTCTCGATAGACGCTACTGGTGATTCAGACGGCCTTCCGGTCAGTTTGGTCAAGACACGAAGCATGATTCAATGGGAACGGCGCGTACGATGAGAACTTGAGAACCTTAGTTCCCCGAACACTTTTTTTTGTAATACTTATAGAACTGCTGAAATTTGAAGAATGAAACGGAACTTAGTATGCGAGTCACGCAAAACGTGAGAAATCCACGTAAATATGTACTTTGCCGGTAGCTTAGGCTTCTAACGTTTCTAATGAACTACAGTATAGTTTTATACATACTTTCATTGTTTTAAACTTTTATAACTATATCGCGAATTGCTTCCCTATTGAACTTTTGGTCCCAAGAACCGGATTGTCTTGCAAACCGTCTTTCATTCTATTGCACCATCAAGTGACACCAAACCATCAAGGCGCCAGAAAAGAGGAGGGATTAGGTACAAATATTTGCTCATCGTATTTCGCAAGTTCAAAGGAAGTCTAATCAAAAACGGATATTATCTTGACAAAAATGAGAGTTATCAGGTAAAACCACTCTCTGTTTTTGCACTCGTTTCTCATCTCTGTTGGTATTGATAAAGACTTGCAAAGGCATTTGAGATCATGTTGTTTTAAAGAATCAAATATCAACAAAAAAATTAACAATTTCTCCCTGTTATTCAGTGTTTGAACTGATTTTCCTCAGACATAGATCACTCATGAAAATATGTAACCTAAGGTGATCAAAACATCAAGTTGCGACACAACAGCCGTCTAGTAATCTATGTTTTGTAATGTTTTGTAGGCGACGAGACAATCTAACATCTCAGAGACCAATTTCTGTTTCGATGGAAGTGTCGCACAACAAATAGTACCAAAGATCCAGCCCGGTGCAAATAAATACTCATATTTTCGGAGACAAATGTTTCACGCAGGTTCAGATGGGATATGTTTCACGCAGGTTCAGATGGGATATGTTTCACTAGAGCGTCTAACTTTTGGACATCCTGCACTTGCAAACGGAAATACAGAGATAAAACCAAAAACGTGCAGTGTACGTACGCACACATTTTTGTGTTTGTATTGTTTTAGAACTGATCCAAACGTTTGCGTTACTCCCGCATATTATATAAGTAAGTTTATCCGTAGGTGCCGGCATTGTTCCGATATGCAAAAGGTTGTATGCCAACAGTTGTGGTAGTAACTACCCCAACTATAGTATTGGTCCCCGCAGTGCCCCCTATATCGTCCAACAGAGCGAGAAACTTGCCTAAAGCATATTGCGAAACCGCCTACCGTCCCCCGTGGTACAGCCAGCGATTAGCCTAAGCAAGGTCATAATTGTTATATCAAGGGGGCAAGGCGGTGGCTAGATAAGAGGTATTTCGAAACATCCTGTACACAGAGAAAAGACGTAAAGACAGGAATTATCATCAACGTTCTCTAGATATGAGACGTCAGCAAACGTGTAACTAGACAACATTATCGGATGTTATAGACCATAAAGATGTAGTTATCAGCCAACGACCAATATTTTTCTGGTGGATCTATTGTAACGTGAACGAGCAAAATTTTCTTGAAAGCACTATTTTACGAGGATTTTGAACTCTACTAGAGTTTTTCTAGATCATAAAGATGTATTTTGAGCTTCGTAGTCTGCGGTTTGTTATTATGGACTGCCGCAAAATCTCTCCAGACTAATTACCACTGTTTCCGATTAAAGCTCCAAAAAAGTGCCGCAAAACGATAAAATCAAGAACAACAAAGTTTTTTGAACCAAATTAGCCTCGAACAGACAAATCCGTCGAAAACCGGTAATGCCTACGTGACAACTGTGAGTTTGCGCCCGATACTGTTCTCTCTGTCTAGGTCGAAGGTGAAAGAAAAAGGCTGAGAACTGGCGGATACCTTGAACACTTCCGAGTTCAACAGAATTGAGAGAATAAAAAGTTTCAATTTCCCCGACTTTTCCCTCGAATGGCGATTCTAAGAGCATTCGGCAATATTTGCGTTGCTGACTCACTCAACCTTCAGATCAGATCAAAATGAGAATGGGAAACATTTTGGTTCGAAAACTGTCAGAAAACCACATGTTGAACCGATGCTTTCCATATTCTCTAAACATATCAAATGCCTACTTTGCACGTGAGGTACGTGTTTGAAAGCAAAAACATAATGCCCAACCAAAAGGCTGTCTACAAGTACAAGGAGCAAAACAGCGCAGATTACTGTTAATCGTGGTTACGGTATCTATCTGGGTGGGCGATGTGACTCACGTCACGCCGAGATATTGAGGGACAATAGCCTGAGGCATCAAACAGCGGCCGCGCGCGTGAATCACGCTACCAACCTGTTCTGAAAAGGCCAGTCTACCTCTCTATAGTCTATAGTTTATAGCGCGAAAACATGACTACGTCAGCGCAGTTGGTACTCTGATCTGTGGTTTCAACTCGAACTTTCCATGCCGAACAATACCAATTACAGTGAAACCAAACAACAATCAAATGTTTCAGTAGTTTGGTAATTCCGCAAATGTGAGTGAATACTGCTAGCAACCGTTATAATCAGGTGAAGTATGCTGAAAACACAGCAGAATTCATGAACGGGTAGCAATAGAGTGTACGGTTACATTTTTTCACGTTTCACGTGATATGTACAAAACTAGGTAGTTTTTTCAGTCACGAACTGATTGTTCTCTGGATGCGTTCAGAAACGCTGTTTCCCACGATAAATCTGTATTTCTTTTGATTCGAACAAATTATGCGCACGCAGCGTGGGTTGAGCTGGAACGCCACGTTGAGCTAGTTGCTTCTGAACAATAGAATAAAAATTAAGATAACTACGTTACTTAGTATAAGATAGGTATCAATTGGCATAAACTTGGGTGTCAACTGACTTGCATCATACATTGACCTTTGGCTCTCTGCCAAGTTGTGGAAGATAGCAGAGAGCGGAGAAAGACAACACATAGTGTGGAGACGCAGACACACCCAACACCTACCCTAGTTAACGCAAGATGATGCAACCGCTGAACAAAGCATATCACCAAAAGAAACTTTCTCAACTCAGAACACCGCCTAATTTTGAATTTACAGCTATTATATATTCGCGTCTATTCCATTCTAGCCCCCGACGTTAGAATTCGACAGCTTTGTGTCGCCAAGGCTACTGTTCGGTTTGTGATGAGTCAGGTCACGAAGCTTCTTAGGTCGCCCAGCATCCGGTTTTCCGGTCTTCACCGGACACCTTTTTAGGCGACTCCTCACCCGGTATTGACAATGGGTATCACCCGGGCACAGGAAATATATCCGCGCACCCAGCTCTTCGCGGCAAACGAAACAATATGGAGGAAGACGAAAACAAAAGAAAAAGAGGAACAGAGCGAAATGGTTCCAAAACCGGGTGTGCGTATTTGTTGCAAATTCGAACCATGCAAAAGTTTAGGGATGGAAAACGAAGGCTATGTACACTCATGTAAAAGTGTGAAGAATTGAGAGATCGACAAGAGAAAGGTAAAAACAATATTTTCAAATTTGTGTATTAGATTGTCAAAACGGTTTAGGTTTAGCTTGAAACTACCGGAATATACTAAATACTAAACCGAAATGTTACTTCTCAACATCTTTCTTTCGAGGAAAATACCACGATTTTCGATTCTTCCAATGGTAAACTGTCTGGAAAACCATTGTTAGCATTGGTGTGCATGACTGTTTTTGGAGTGAAAACAATCCATCAGCTGAGCACTTGAGAAAGCAAGATAAAGAAAGAAAGGCGCCATTCGAGAACAACAGTTAATATCAGAAAAGCTTGAGAAATAATTCAAATAGTTAAGGAAGAAAAGAAATCAATAGTTATGTTTTCTACACTTTCAATTCCAGCAGCAACGTTGTCGATACAGAAGCAGGCCGAACTAATATAAGAATAATAACAACTATAGTTCAGGCATATACACGGTAGATCATGAAAAGTTGAGAAAGTAAAACGTTTGTTTACGATTCAGCTACGCACGACAAATTAGGTGAGATTCAGGAAACGGCTGCTATTCTCGCTCAAACTCTCTCAGTTGCACTCTGTGAAAGGCTTGTTTTTCGCTTAAATTAGGCCGAATGCATTAAGAGTATAATAGTCGCGCGTGTGTGTTTGATCAATGAGAAGGGTAAGTGGAAAGCAGGATACGAACCAAATAGAAAAGTGAAAAAGTAGTAGGTCAGAAATTTTCATAGAAGATATATTGAAATATGTAGTAAAAGAGAGAAGCAAGCGAGAAAAGAGGGAGAGGGGAGGACAGAGATGGAGATTAGCAAAACTCACCCTAGCGTAGGGATGGAAGAATCTGCGCGTTTTGGATTTCTGGAATCTTTCGAGGGTGACGGATTTCTTCAAATAGGTAGCAGGCCGGGCAACCAACTCGCTTTTCATGGGCAGCTCGAGTTGCTTGGGCGGTGATTCCGGTAGTTCGGGCAGATGGGACAGGGACGTGGGCCGCGTGGGCGGCACAATCAGGGTGGGCAGGGGGCTCTTCATGGGCGAGCAGACCATGTTGGGTAGACGGCTCATGGGCGGTTGGGGCAGTTGGGTAACGATGGGTTTGCACTCAGGTTCCTCGCGTGGTAAATCACCACTCATCTCGGAACAACACTGATAACTGCGGCACCATGGCGGCCCCCGGTCCCGCCCACTTCATTTACGAAAATCGCGCGCGCGGCAGCAGCGGGCGGCGAGAGTGCGTGAGAAACGAGAGAGCGCAGAGACAGTGTCAACAAGCTGACCCCCGGATGCTGCAGGACTGGGTTGGCGCGTGTTGCGAAACCGTAGGTGGACAGTCGTGCGCGAGTACATGAGAGAGTGTGGGTAATCGAGAGGTGCAGACATTATCTGTTTGGCGTGGGCGGGTTTTTCGGTGACAGGTAGCTGGTGGATTAACTACTCATTAGATAGGAATCTGAGGTCAAGTTTGAATACGGATAACGCTAGATATGATGCAATAACCAGACTTTTGGGTGGTGCCTAGAATAAATACCGTACAGTCGAGCGAATGAAGATTTCGACTTTCAGTCTACTCACAAGGTACGAGAATTAAACGATTCAAATGCCTACTGTTTTGATTTACGTGATAGGCAATGAATCGCCTACCTGTGAGTTTAAATGCAAACTCCTCTAAACGCAGTCTGAGACAGTGCGTTTCATTTTTTTAGAGTTATTCTGTGTTGTGACTGAAAGGGTGTTATAGAAAAAAGATGCAGGTAGTGTCAAACTCATTGTTCTGTTCTGTTGCTAGTTTGATTCCTTATTGGCAAAACACATTTTCTTCTGTGTTTAAAGATCAGACAACAACCTAGTTTGGTCACCACTTGCACTGGGAGCATCGCGCCAATACAGGTATCAGCGTACATCCAAAGCGCGAAGTTCAGAGGTTCAAAATCGACAGACGTCCTTTAAAACTATACGCAACGCTCGGAGATCGACCGATCAAACTACTGAATAGGCCGAACAACGGCTGATCCCAAAATAGACTAAAACTGGTTGATCAGAGCGAATCACGAAACAGTATTATGCGTTGACTAACAAGTCTCGTTCATGAGGATGACAAAGTCTTAACTTCTAACTGTTAATGGAGACTCAACCACCAATTAGTGAAAAACAAGAAAAGACTGTCCGAATATTGAAACGAGTTTCTCTACATTTCTGAAAGAACAAGACAACTTGAATGCGATCCATAAGAGCTGTATCAGCTCGAAACAAGTTGAATTTGCAGGATTGGTGTATCACAGTACTAAATGAGAATTTTGGACAGAAAAAGTTCTTTTGTCCCGGAAAGAGCTGAATTACAAGTTTGTAAATCAAATCAGCAGGGAAACCACCCTGGTTCCAATAAAACAAGTCTGTCCAAAAATAGCCCCCTCGTGCGCAACGATGCGGGAAATAGGTGCGCATGAACAAAAATAAACGAGTCATATGTTTTGATTACCGATAATCTGTTGTACGTTATCGTTGATTCATGGTGCATTGCCTAGGTCCATCTGAAACCCCTGATTCCGAAATTGGTGGGGACGCAATGCCAATTGAGATTATTAGGTTAAGAGGTATAAAATGACCGAGTTGATAGAAACAACTTGTTAAAAACTTGGGTAACTTGTTCAACTGAAGACGAAGTGAAAAAATCAGAGGAAATGTAAAACTAGTCTGTTTGGAAAGCTTTAAGGCGGCTTGGATATGATGAAAAATTGAAGTATGCGAAGATTACTTCAAAACCTTCAGTTGCAAACTCAGTCGTCACTATTGTGAACAAAATAGTTAAGCGGACGCTGGCACAGCATTTGTAAGTCAATGTATTTGATATGTTTGATATATGACGTACCTTGACATTCTTTCAAGAGTTGTTTGTTCCAAAATATAGTACAAAACAATTAGGTGGTAAATTATCCACTTCCACTAAACCCGTTTTGGTCACGTGGGGGTCGTTAATGTATGATCTATCAACTAAACTGGCACGCGGGGAAATCGAGATGAAATCCCTTAGATTTCAAATGGGTTGATTTTATTATGGTTTTATTTTCGGGCAAATGTATTTGCTATGTTTCAAATGGGTTGATTTTATTATGGTTTTATTTTCGGGCAAAATCTATTCAGAGAACTTAACTTTGGATCATAAAATCATAACGGAATGTGAGCGACGAAACTATAGATGTATCTGGCACAAAAGTTAAAATGGGTAAGTTTCTTGAAAGTATAAGAATATCCGGCTAAAAACTCGCAACTGGTAAGTTTTCTCAGAATGTGAAAAGGTCTGGCATGAAAGTTTGAACTTAGCTGAAGATTGTAGAAAGAGAGAGAATTCGATGAAACCATGTAAAATCGAAGATTGAGAAACTGTGCGAAAACTAAGAAATTCAGTTCGCCACTATATTGAATGTGTATGCTTCGAGACACATTATTCAGGCGAAACAATGCGTATCACGAATTAGCGGCTTTTAAGCGCCTTACCAGATTGATAGTACAGGAAGACTACAACTGATATTCATCAAATGGATAGAAATTTGAGGAAAGATAAAAGATAAATCTGGCTAAAAATAGAATCAAACTAGAGCGCAAGTCCAAGTTAGGCTAGTTTCGGGAGGTGGGTCGTTGGGAGACCGAGATTTGTATAAAAAATTGTAAATGGAAATTTTAAAGAGACACAGTGAAGTTAAGTCCGATATAAGAGTAGTTTGTAAAGAATAAGTAGACGGCCCACTTGAAGTGACTGTAGAACTCTACAACGTGAGAAAACGTTAGTAATTTGCAGGATAAACTCAGAACATACCTGGAAAACTTCCAGCTTGTTCTGATCTTTCTTTATGATCGCTTCCATGGTGAAATGATAGGCGGCGGCACTACGAGCTTCTCGTCGGCTAGACTTCAACATCGGAAGTAACCTGGAAGGCACTGAGGGATAAATCGAGATCAGAATCAAGCGGAATTGTAGTTTTACAAACAACTTTTGTAGCATAGAATACTTTCATTTTAGGTTGTGTATTTGTACAAGATATATTTATGTCACTAGGACGACTAAGAAGTGAATGTTATAGTTAAAAGAATGTGCTTAGTAAGAGATAACCGCAAAAAACGTTTCGATCCCAATTCTTCATGAATACCCAACTCTTTGTGAAAACCCAGATATAGTCTGGAATCAGGGCGAAACGATTGTACTGAGCTATTAGTTCACTTTGCTACGTCCCCAAATACTTTTATATTCTTACACAACCGCGGTACTTCATTGCACACTCCATGAAGATTCTGTCAACTATGGTGTTTTGTAGTCACTGTAGTGAAGTGGTGCATTCAACTCTGGTTTATGCTCATTTTCTGCTCTGCCGATAAGAAATTCAAGTGATAACAGAAAAATCAAGATTTTTGGTTGCTTATTTTGGAATGAGTTGTTAGATTCGAACTTCAGTCGAAATCCCGGACCATTCAATGAATCAAAAAAGTGGCGGCGCAATTCTTTGACGTTTTTACGGTTTTAATGGCGCGCACCACAAATAACCACAGAACAGAACACAAATCACAAAGTTTCAAAGATAAAGATTTTAGTATCTTACAGCAGAAACTAGAGAATAACTTCACTCTAATAATTTGAATACTTTGATTCTGATTGCACTTTCACGTGTCCTAGTTTTTAGCATTGTTACCTTCCCTAAAAGGTCGGATATTTTGCAAAACTTCCAGATTACAGTGTAAATAGTTCAGGCACACCACTTATGCAAAACAACACGAGTTGTTGATTGTGCAACAGTATCTGGTTTTGATTCTACTTCCCTATTCCTTTTGCAAAACATACTTTTAAACCACGTGCTTTACTCGGATAATGACCGCTTTACGTAATCTGACCATTCAAGTTGTTGTTGACTTGCGAACGATTGAAAATAGAAACTTTCCAGAATCAGATATGTGAACATTCAAACGTAACGGGATGAATCTCAAACGCTCTCTGAAAACCCTTCTAACAAAGAGACGTTCCGGAATTGAAATCGAGATTATTAAAACAAAACTGGATGCATATCAATCAACCCACCCCACAGGATAATAGTGGGGCTAATGGGTACAAAGTGCAAACACCAGAACGTGATTGACTAATCAATACGGAGATATTCACGTGCATATCACATTTTAACTACGCTCCAAATTCTTGTTTCGCCTCTACCGTATCTTTATTTGCAGTTATGACAATACTAGCCAGACGCTTTCTATTTTTTCGCGTCAAATTGAGCTGGATTGAGATCAAACGGGTCAGCGTACAAATGAAACATTTTGGTGTTTTTAAACATGTAAAGTTTATATCCCGCGATGAGAAAAACTTTACAGAAAACATAAGGTTTCTTTCCTGAATTAACGGTGCACAAAATGCACTTGGATGTGATGCCATACCTCATGAGCCATTCCTTGGGTCGTCCCTGCGAGTGTTTGTAATGGTCAGAGGCGAAGGAGGAGGGAGAATGAGACTGCAGAAACGGCTCCACCAGCGCCAACGTATCCGAGTTACTCATCGAGGGACCCATTTCCTGAAAGCTAATCTTATACAGACTAAATGGTTTGGTTTGTAAAACTGTGTTTTGGGACTATTTTTCATTGCGGGACATTATAGAGGTGAAATGTGAAATTTTTCGCCGACGTGTTTCATACTTTTCGGTGAGTCAAAAAATTTGACATACAGTGATGTGTTGATAGAACGTTCAGTTAAGAAGACACAGCTTTTCAATTACCGTACTTCACATTTTGTGTTTTCCTGAACTAAACCTAGGGTGGTAGTAGCATCTGCGCATAGTAAAATCTACAGTAGCTGAAATTCGCGGTTTAACTGTCTATCCTGAAAAGGAGGGCCAGAGGAAGATTCGGTAGGCCAGAGCACTAATGATGTCTGATCTAACAACTCGAATCCGCCATTTTTTGTGTCGAAGCCGCGCGCGCCCAATTCAGCCATTAAGTACTCGACCGTTTGGCGAATACCCCGACGTCAGCGATGTACTCGTTTCGGACATAAAGGAAGAAAAAACAGAAAAGGTTGCAATTGCTGTCTGCAGTATTTGTGTGAGAGTCATTATATTCAACTAATGTTCAATTTAGCAAGTTACCATTACTCAGCGCTACTGCGAAAGAAACTAGCTTTGTCTGATGACTCAGACAGTTAACACGCGATGTATTAGCCAAGACTGCGAAGTATTGTGAGTTTTAGTTTACGAAGTTGCGTAATGAAGACATCGAGAAACAAAAATTGTACTTAGTTGGACCGCCGTCTAATACAACAGGTTGTTGAGAATTCCAAATCACTTTGGAACAACCAGCCATTTTCATTTGTTTATGATTTTTAGAAATATTTTCATTCTATTCATTTGTAGCATAAGAATATTTCACGATCATTGATCACGGGACTCAGTATTCATGATAAACGCAATATTTGCCTTCTTGAAGATTCTACTGTGAACTATGACCCCAGAAGGTTCTAGCGCACAGATATGCTAATCAAATAAACTGTATGTACAAGGCACAATCAATTATGTAAACGGTTGTCACAACTGTTTGAAAAATATTGATTTGGAACCCAATCGACAACTTTTTTTAGACTGTCTAATTGCTACTTAGAACTGAACGAAAGCATACTACAATTTACGTAGAGCAAAATATGGAGAAATATGAATACTCCGGTTTAAACTTCAACCATCAGGAGGGTGGTAGAGAAAAACTGAGTAAACTTTTTTATTTTTCGTTCACGTCACAGAATACCACTCTTTTTGGTTCTTTCTGTTTGGTTTGGTTCTCTGTGCATTCATTAATTATTCAATTCGTACCATGATTCTGTATGTATTTGTGCAAAATTATACAATAAATATAATTGAATTCAACAAACCTTGGTGCTGGAGACGACACATATTGCCAGACACGCATAGTATCTCGTTAATTCGTCGGTCTGGGTGGCAAGCAGAAATAACCATTCGGGTACCTGGAGATACAATATACTAGAAGTGAATGAGATAGTCACGTGAAACGTGAATAAACAAGTGCATTTGGACTCAGTCCATGCAACAAACAAAAAAACTGCTAAACAGCGGATGGTAGAAAAATTTGATAACAAAATTGGCCGTACGGGTATTTGGGTTTCACAGAAATTCAAAGCTTAGAAGAAAACCACTAGTAGGATAGTTCCAGTTTCTCTGTTAGAACTGCTTGTGAATAAAAAATTACATGTGGTTAACCAAGGTTCTGGCCTACCTTCTTGATGATGATCTTTTTCTTGCCTTCACTACACGAGTACAGTGAGAGGTTGCACAACGCCAGCGCGGCGTGTCTCAACGTGATCGGCGTGTCCTTCTCACGTTTACACGTGAGAAGGATGTGGTCTAATACGCCGAACTCGATCAAACTGAAATAAAAATCTGTAATATGTTTCACGGCTTCTGGAACTATGCTCACGTCTACTCATAAAAAAATCAAAACAAACAAAACAGCGAAACTACGACTTGAGCCTCTCTAAGCTGAGATGTGTAACAACAAAGCTATATGATTCACATGCTGAATTTGATTAGAGACAACATTGAATTTTCTTGAAAGTGAAATTTTGTTTTGACAAAATATTGAGAAAACGTACGTCAACGTAGTGCTGGGGCAGTGCTTGAACAGGTTCTCCATGATGCTGAGGCTCATCCGCTGCTGCTCGGCATTCTTGTTCAGCTTCATCGACATCGCCACCAATTTCTTCAACCAACCCTAAAATCTCAACTTGGATTTACTGCTAAAAAAAATCTCGACTGCGGATACATTTTCACTACGAGTGCTAATTGTGATTATTGATCATCTTGATGTGATCTACAGTACGATCAATTTATAATCATACTTTGCTGTATTTTGGACAGATCGTGTTGAAAATTACAACGTTCAGTAACACTAACATCATCGAATATCATATTGTTCATAGATTCATTTTCAGAAAATGTTTTTTTTTCTAAGCCACAGTATCAAAAACATGAGAAAGTTGTTATTTTACCTTGTTCACAATGTATTCTCGATTGTTCAGAGAAAGACATTCTTCAATAACTCGTCCGCAGGCCAGTCGAACTGAAATGAACCACTTTATGAAATACGATTCAGATTACGGTAGTCCGAAAACTGAATACTGTCTGCTATCATTTCCGTTTTTTTAGAATTCCTTTGGAGTAAGAAATAAGAAATGCCAAATTTATAAAGTGTCTGATTCATGCGAGCCTCGAAAATATTGACTGGCGAATTAATCAACTCGAATATTATTTACTGACGAAAGACAGAAATGTGCCACCACTAAAGAACTGTTAGGAGTACAGTATACTGCCACGTTTTCTTCGACAACACTTACAAGTTAAACACCCTACGAGTATAAAAGCACAATAACATGAACAGCGAAGAATTAAAAAGTGAAAGAAGGGAAATCCTGCCGGTTCTTGTAAGTCACTCAAAATCTTATGGACTAACCTGGTTCGCAGGTTTGTGGAAGTGTGAACAGCTTGACCAAAGTGTCCAAGTAGGCTTGATCTCTGAGATAGTCGCACAAGGCGTACGATAGATCGTGGGAGACTTTGGGTATCAGCCAGGCTTTCGTCATCACCTTTGCAACTATCGTGCAACCCTGAACATATATTATAAATGGTAGTACAACTATTTTGTGAAAAATATCACTTTCAAAAAGTGTTCATAGTTGAGTATAAAAGTTATTAGTGAAAATACGGTAGACAGTTTCGGAAGGGGTTCAAACGGTTATCTAGTGCCAACAACCCTTGAATGAGAGAGCGGCCACCTCATCTGCGCATCTTTGAACTCTCTCTCTCTCTCCACTGCCGGCAGAAAATCAATAAAATCAAAAGCCGTTCTCCCCGTCGCTCTAACGAGTCAGCCCTTTTCTGTCTTTATAAGAACTTTACTATACCTCAATGACGAGTTCATCCGAGTCCTTGTGTATGTGAGTGAATGCCTTGTCGATGAATGCCTGATACTTGCTGAGCTTCGTCTTGAGGGTGTGCATCATGAGCACCTGCTCGGTGTTCGAGTGCTTCGCCACAGGACCTCCATTTACTACGGAATCTTGCTGAAATCCATGAAATAGATAAAACAATTTGTGGAAAAACTATGGCACGAACTCGATATACATTTTAGAGTTTCGGTAACAAACACCGAATCACTCATTTCTGTATAACTTTTATTTACGTACCTTTTTTTAATTCACATCGGGAAGTGGTTGTAATCGTTTTATTCAATAAATCTTGTTTTGTACTGTTATTTTGAATATTATAATCATTATTACCTGAATGAGGTTGAATCGATGTGGTGGTGAGGATCGGTCGGCGATCGGGGACAGGTCATCCAACGCAACGTCCATCTCTGGACCTGCAGGCAACGACGTGCCGCCAGAAGAACCTTCTGACTGAAAAAGTGGTTTAAGAGATTTCTGTCTACATATTAACATTTTCCACATATTGAACACTTTATTTCTTTTGAGGTGGTAAATAACGGACAATCAGTTCACGTTGAGCTAAAACTGGGAAATAGTTCCACACTTCAGATGCGAAAACCACCGAAACTACGAATTGGTATTGGTTTTGACTAAGTTTTTGATGATCCCAACGATTTATCAAAACAAATTAACTCTCAGACTACGCAAGGCTTCTTACTATCGGGACCAAACGGCGGAACGATGTGAGAACATTTACGAAACTTCGAGCGTAGAAAGTAGAAGGCAGAGCCAGTAAAAGGCAGAGTTTGAAAAACACAATTTGTGTTGTTCGGTGTTTTGTAGTAAAACCAAAGTTAATCCGATTTGGCTGCCTAGTGAATCACATGTGTGACCTTGACGAAGTTATACTCAATATTTCTATGCCTTTTATTTTCACCCATTAAAAAACTACAGTAGTACAAACAGGGAGAGAGCTGTCTATATGAATCAATTACTTTAAACCTTTTCCTCAAAAAATTCATCACAAAAGTTGACTGCACACTGTAGAAATTCACCGAAAAATTGCTATAACTATGGTTAGTCATATGTTCTGGGGATACTTGCATGTTTTGCACTATATTTTGAGCGCATCGCGACTGTGCTTTGTGGAAATTGATGACGTCATCACAAAGAAACTAGCCGTTCCTGTAGTACTATGACGCATACCATGGTTGGTCGCATAGGTTGTGGGATTCAAATTACGTGATCTCGTAAACAGAAACAGTGTGATCTCGAATCTAGTTCTGATTTGACCTCATGTTTCCAATGACGTAGTTGTTTAATGACTGCAATTGCGTGTTTCGTACAGTTTTTGATAGGATTATGGTTCGAATTGTTCCAGAGTCATTCAGGGAACGGAACGACCAAGCGGTGCATTTGCAGTCATTTGATTTTTTTTTTAGTTTCATAATCTTTGTTCTGATTGTGATCCGCAGTCCATGATGTGTATGGAGATCAAACTACAGAAATGAAGTATTTCGACGTCCCGAAAATAAGGCCACAACGCCCTCGCACACTGTTTTCTACGTGCAAACTGTTAGTTGCAAACATTTTGCGTAGGATTTCTTATCATTTTTTATTGCATTATCTTGTTATCTGGTAACAATTTTATTAGTGTGGGGTGTTGAAAATCATCTTTCTCGATAAGACAGGGTGTGAATTGAACGACTAGCGATGAAAGTTTTATTAGGCGCAAAATAGTACATCCTAACCTTTGTTTTGAAAAATGATGATTTGTTTAATAGAAGACATGGAACAAGGCGTTAATTGACTACTATAGTTAAAAAATACTTCACTCCAGTACGAGTTATAGTTCCCATCATCCCACTGAGATTATGGCAGCGTGCCAGCAAAATTTACAGGCGGTTTTTTCCCAACTGTATAAAAAAGGTCATAAAGAAGTAGAAATGATAAGTAAACTGAATGGTGAGGATGACATTTTTTTTATGTAAACGAGTAGATATTGCACCAACCTTGAACCTTCGATAGTCGGAGTTGCTTCTCTGTGGAGCTCCATCTTGCGAGTTAGGCGTGGAGAGGGACTGTTGTAATCGACCATCTATCGAGGACTGAAAAATGATTTTGAGAAACCAAATTTTTATTTTCTACTTCGTTTTTCACTTTTCCACTTATAGTCCGGAACAAACTCGCTCATTATTTGCAAATAAGTTCGTAATTATGCATTAGTCTCACTCTTAACTTACATTTATGAAATTTTCTGACGAAGTACCAATTCTCGCCCGGTCTACATCAAATAAACCCCATGCGTTTTCAAATAACTCTTGCTCTCTAACCCCTTTCACAGCGCTCGCTATCGAATACCATTTTATGTACTCAGACAGCTATTTCGGGCTGCGTGCGACCACTCAAAGACCACATGTACTTTGATCTAAAACGAGAACTGGACAAACTTGTATACAAAGGCAGTCCGCGCAAAAGTTACTCACAAGCAGTGATTCCTGCAGAAGAAATGAACGTGGAGGGGGGGGGGGGCAATTTTTCATTTCGCATTTAAATATTTACAACGTGTGTCAAACGTGAACGTGTTATATGACAGTAATAAGTTATGTAAGCTCGCAAGTCAAGTAGTCGACCCTCATCAAACCAAATGAATTCTTCTACGTTTCAAATTCCTTGCATGATTCATGGCATGAAGAAAGTGTCTTTGCTCAAGTGTTTCGCGCTTTCCTTATTTGTATTGCGTTTTTCTCCGAAAGTCATTGTCATCAAACACATACGTAGCAAGTGCAACGTTGCGAAACTTGAAGAAAAAATATATTGGGTCTCGTTAGTGAGTGTGGAAATTATAAATTGAGTCTGTGAGAGGAAACGAAATCGACATAAAATACGCATCACAATGTAATGCATTTGTTTCAGTCTTGTTTGGCCCTGTTTCACCAAAAACTGTTCATTAATGATTTCATTTAAAAAGTAAAGAATGCTGGTTTCCAAAATATAGAAAAGAAACAAGCAACACTGTGACACAAGCTGTAACAGTTTCCAAAAAACATAAAATTTAATAGGCTCAGAGTTAAAAAGCTATATTTCCCACATAGTGGATATCTCGAGATGTTTGGTTCATCATTGCCGCCACGTGAATGTGTCAGCCCGACGGTATCTGCGGTGCGCCGTATCTAGTATGAGGAAATCCTACGTGTGCACCATGCGCGAGAGATAAATAAAGCGAGAGACAGCGCGACGACAGGGTGAATAAGAAGATCGCTTTCCCAGTGATTGAAAAACTGTTCTAAATTCAAAATTTCTGTAGTGATAAACACTCTTTTGCACTCAACACATTTAACACTCTTTTTGCATGCTAATCGGAATAATGGCAACGATTAGCACACAATGTTCTTGAACAGTCCTTCGCTTTATTCAATGTTCCAAGTTTGAATAGTTTTCAAGTACTTTAATTAGTATTCACAAAGTGAATCTCGTGGAACAATTCTGAAAATTGTGGTAAAGAAATAGAATAGAAGGGGGAGTGGGTAAGTGAGAGAGGGGAAGATAAATACATGATAGAAATAGAAAGAGAAATAGATATAGAGAGACAGATAGAAAAACGAATAAAGAGTGTGACCAAATCAGAGTTGTAGTTCGATCTCAATAATCTAACTACAAACACAGCGGCGGAATAGGATGACATACACCGTTTAGACTCGTTTTGGTAGAAACAAACTTTTCACGTATAACTTCAAAACAAAAAATAGGAACATATACACAGTCACGTGAAACATGTTAAGCACATCTCAGAGACGCGCAATGACAAGGTGCACGATTACTTATTAAAATGCTAACTTTACGTGACTACTCAATTTACTTCTAGTTATAAGTATTCTAATTCCACCGACCTGTCCATTGACGCCCCGTGCGTCTCCGTTGCAGTGCATGTGATCGACGTTCGGTCGGTCCGGTCGGAGTTCTTCCGGCCGGAGAAGCGTCTCGTCGTTCCGCATGATAGACGGGGTGCCGCCGTTGCTCATCGACACCTCCAACGCCATGTGACCGTGGGAGCCGTTGAACTGAAGCATTACACGTATACACGGATCGAGAACGTGGAACGTGAAGTTCACGTGCGATGAGCGTGGAATGTGCGATCACTGTGTTGCAATAGGTTCTACCCTTTTTTCACTCTGTAGTGGTGACAGATGATATCTTTAGTGAAATCATCACTTAATACTACAAACTACGAAACTCACCAAAGGATAAGATTTACGACACTAGAAGAAAATTGAATTAAGGTAATAGAGATCGCTTGTGTTTGTCAACTTGAATCAAAAAATAATCTAAATAATCGAGAATTATACCACTACATGCTGTCAGTTAGGTGTGTATGGTACGCCTTGTTTTCAGAGTAACTGACCGCCGCGCACACAAAAACGTGCCAAAACGATGGGGTGGGGTTTTCGAGGTTTGCGCGGAGCGCGGGACCAAAGTTCGCCAGCCGGGTGGGCGGAAACGGTCTCCCCCCAAAGACACACAAGATTGTTTATCGTTCAAATTAGTGCAGATTCCCGGGGGGTTACTGTTACCCGTAGAATTACTACACTAACTTTGATTTGAAAAGTGAATGAGAGACAAAAAAACGGGTAAAGAAGTGAATCACGATCATGATGAAACGACGATCTATATTTATTGGTATTCCAAAATTTGTGGAGATTTTTGAAACTCCTAGTTCATTAGGCCGCTTCTCAGAACGGTTTCAACAGGATGAACTATACTTCAAAATTTTAAAAAAAAATTGAACCAATCAAAACCACAAAAGACCAAACATACCTGTACAGCCTGCGGACATGGCGGTGCGCTCTTCGGCGGGATGGGCGGGAGGGTGATGGCGGGCGTCCGGAGACTGCCCGGTGTGGGAACGGACATGCCCTCGTCGGAACAGGTGTCATCGTCGTCCAGCTCCAACCACAGGTCGTCCGTCCTACAATTCAGGGACATTTGGAGTGCAATCTGCGTGGCTGAACCGCGCGAAATCCGATCCAAACACCGCCCCAATAATGCGAATTGGGTTTCGAGTGGCGCCGCTACTAGCCCGAAATGAGATGAAAATGACGCCAGTATTTAGTCAAACCCCGAATATTATATAGTCGGTGTCACACATTTGTATACACTTGCAGCGAGTTCTCAAACTAAAAGCACAACTTTGACATTTTTCATTGGAAACATAACATGACTCGAGTATGTGTAATTTTGGTTTTCATGATGATAATTTTGTCACATTCACATTGACAGACGACGAGAGAACGTAAAACGAATCAAATCGTTTCATTTCTGCAAAAGTACTACTCCAAAGTACTGTAGCGGTAGTGTTCCGATCCCTGTACCTTTCACCGAATCGTTACCACCGATTTTTCGGACACGCTTTTATTGCAAGATGTAATTTACCATGTTGAACGGTGTGTGGAACGTTAACTCTTTTCCTATATTCAATAATCATTATGTTTTCTCTCATCATGTTCATCATGTTTTCATTGCAATTTCCTCGATTGAGTGTTTCCGTTCTTCGCATTTTTTGCTTTGATCCTATATTTACATGCACCCAAAGATTTCGATTTTACTTTGCGGGGGAGGTGATTGGTTCCAGCTCCGTCGAAAGCAAACATTTTTTTTCACATTTTTCAATCACAAAAAATACTGTCAGACCTGTTCTCCTACAAAGATCATTGCAATGGATTATTGAACTACCATATCTCAGAACGAATTGTTTTTCTAATTTTGCCTGGACAGGTAAACCACAACTCCTTTCTCAAACTTAAAACAAAAGACTTACTGACTTTGCCACACTCTCTCCCCAATTTTATTTTCTTTGAGACTACTTTAACTAATATTTTCAATCAAATTCTTCGCCCAACCTGATAATCAGGTTGTGTATGTTCTTAGATCGCATTGGACTGTCAACAAAATGAGGAAATGAAGCCAGCCTCTCTGAAGGAATACAAAATGAGAAATATCCATTGGAAAACAATGTGTATCGATTGAATCACAAAATACAACTCATCAACTACGAAAATGGTTGTTATTCTTCGTCTCGAAAGGAAAAAAGTTCAAGAATGCGCAGTGTACATGAGGTAAACGTAATGTAGAAAGTAAAAAGACAGAGAGAGGTAGATAGAGAGAGAGACAGACACAGAGAATGAGAGATGTACATTTCCCTACAATGTGACAAAATTCTCGCTGAGAAGTGTGTGTTGTTGGCTTTTAAATGAATAGCACTCAATGCTTTTCATCACGGGCCCATGACCAATTCAAAACAAATGCAAAGTTTTCGCCCAAATAAAGACTAGATCACCACTTTCCTTAATGAATTGAACGTGTTCTCGAAATAGTTTTGAGGTGACTGGATGGTTTGGAAAATCAACAACACATAACAAAAATTTTTGTCGTCCGCGTCAAGTTTCGTATAGTACTGAATTGGGGGAAACGGTGAAATATAGAAGAAGAAGAAGAATAAGAAGAAGAAGAAGAAGAAGAAGAAGAAGAAGAAGAAGAAGAACGTGGTGTGGAACAACAAAGAAAGATAGCAAGGTTATAAACATAAAGCAGACTTTGTGTAAAACTTATTAAAAAAAAACTTTTTAAGGCTTCTCTGTGAAACGAAAAATTCGCTGATTACAATTATGCATCTTTATATATCTCAACTAACTACATTAGAGAACAAATTCCGACTAGGTGTATCAGGTGTATTTTTAACTACCTCAGCCTAATTGAGAAGCCTTTCATGAATGAAATTCTCTTGGGATCAATTATTTTAATCATCCAACGACTGTTCAAGCTGATAACGAAATCATGTTCAAGGTTCCATTAAAGAAACTAATGAATCGTGAGGACTATAATTTTTTTGTCGAGATACTAAATTTGCGGCCCAAAATAGAGATGGGGCAAGCGAGAAATTGGCTTAGTTTAGGCTTGAGAACTTTTTCAGTACATCCAAAAAACTGAAGCATCTCGCACCAATGTGAATACACAAAACTTTCTGCTCACAGATAATGTTGCTTGCAGAACTATTGACGTCTACGAATTTTCTATAAACTTTGAAAACCAAAACTGAGATTTTTGGATTTGGAGGTGTACTCAATTATAATTACATAACTTATGTAATAGTAAGTTAATGAACAAAATAGAAGTCAGTTTCAATTAGAAGTGAAGGAGAGACAGAGCTGTGAGGGAACTGTCAGTGTGAGTCATTTTCCGCTGTTTGAATAGGATTACCGAAAGGCGCGCCGCAGCCGCAGACTCTTTTCACTACGTCTCATTCTTGAAATGATAAATAATAGAGTAGAACACAATAAAATTCAAATTGATTTTGTAACTTGACACTGAAAGAAAAAAGCCTGCTGTAGAGTAGCGGAATCGGTCGCTAAGAGAACTAGAAATACTCTATTTGCTCTATTTCACGTTCAAGCATAGCACATCTTACATAGTTAGCCGTTGCGTTCTACAAAGTAAATACACAGGAAGATAAATTCTGTAATGCGCATAATAGACGACATAGTAATCTTATAAACATTTCGTTATCAGTTCTTCACCGGAATGACATCTATTTTGGTAAAATGAACTCGAAATGATCTAGATGAAACAGGTCAACAAACACATTGATCAAAAACAAAGTTCCCCTGATCTAAGTTGCACATGTTTTGATGATTACAGTAGAAGAAAACATCACTGTCTAGTCCTAAATGCACAAAAACAAATAATATTTTCCACACAAACTACACAACTTTATCTGCGGTGGGAAAGAGGTGAAGTTCGTCGGAGAGAGAGCACAAAAGAAAGTAAAATACATAGGTCTTATTGCAAATCGTAAAAAAGATGTATACTCACAAACTTCAGAGTTTTCGCAGATTTACGCTTCGTTCCGCAAGTAACATGTACTTTATGAGAGAATAATTGGCTATTTCTAAGTAAAATGCTAATTGCCCCATGTGGGAATGAGCGTGAAGTATCTAATTAGAAGAGTGGCTCGAAAACAATCACTATAGACACAGAAAATAGGAGAGATGACACAGATATTATACTTCTAGTCTTAAAAGTCACATGAAACGTGATCAACACATCAAACTTGTGAACGTGCAATGAGAATTTTGCTGAAACTTCTTTCTGCTATGGTAAGACTTTCCTACACAATTTCGTTCTGTTAAATTATGTGTTGACCTCAAACTCGCCGGATTTCATAGGGCGTGTCAAAAAACTCACAGATAGCGAAACGCATAAAACAGTGATTTATGATAACTGTGCCTGGCAAAGGTCTGAAGGTCACCGGAATTAGAAATAATATTCTGGTACTCTCAAATATAACATGAAGCGTTGTAGAAAATTCGTTGAAGCAGTTTAAAAACGGAAGTTCATGCATTCTTCACATTTTGCGTGGACATCCCGCTATCTAGTAAAAATTTCTCATTTTTGCTGCGATACGTTTTAACTAAAAAAATACAAAATGAGAAGTATCGCTTATGTTTCATATAAAACTGTACCCGATTCCGTTGACGCAACTTTTCACGATAAAATCAGCTGATAAGGAGAAATTGTTGAATCGGCTGTGGGTGCAGATTCAAAACATGGATTGTTTTTGTAATAATGTTTTCGAATTGTGGAAAAACTGTAGTGTTCTGCAGCTACAATGTTGAATGAAATAAAAGTGTTACAGTTACAGCCGTGGCTTTCACAGAAAAAAGGAATCTATTTAAATATGGAGGTCTTTACCCAATACAGTCATACCACGCAGGTTTTTCAATGAAACTCGAGGGAAAAGTTCCTACTTCACAGTTATCAGAAAATTCCTTTCAATCTACTGTTTCTCACTCCAACCCACATTTATGAATATTAGGATATTAGTAGCAGCAATCACAATGTATTAACCAAATTACTCGCTAGGCCCAATCAATACGCTTCTAGTGCCAAGAATAACCTTGTTATCAAAATAGATTCTCACCCGAGCGTGTGAGAAAAGAAAAAGGAAGTTGATAGTTGATAACGGTGACTTCAGTGGAATCGATGCACTAAGAAAAGTAATCTAACATTCAATAGTTAGTTGGATTGCCTGAAGCGAACAGTTATAAGTTCATCCTATTGTTTCACTAATCCTGATGTACTCAGCATAGTGCAACACTTGCATTAGGCATGTAGAGTTGCAACACATTCTCAAATTATACTTTCTTACATCAGCTCTACGTGGGTTGTACACGATAATAGGTATAGTTCCCGTCTTTCCTATGTGGACTACTCATAATAAACCACTTCTCTGCGTCTCTCCTCAACTGTGATATATTATCGATTTGTTTTCCAGCTAAAGTTTCACTGTGCTCTTTTCAAAAATAGGGAAAGGGCAAGTATACTCAAAGTATATGAAACAACCACGTTGAAACCGAAAAAATTGTAAATTTTCGGACACGATGTACAGATTTAGGTGCCTTTCGATTGGCTGTATACATATATATTTAGACTGAATTCACTCAGAAAGTACAACTAGGGCAAATGTCGACTAGAGTTGGCTCAAATGTCCTCAATCTGCATGCGCAATAGGAGCGAGCTCATTGCGAATTAGACACGGGACTAGATGCTTCTTCCCTCTATGATTAAACTAATTGGACACATGAACACTTATCATAAACGGTACATTTACCTTCTTAGAAAGATCACTTCAAGAAAGTGACAATATACAAGTTGTAGTTTGATCGGTAGTTTGATCGCAGCGCACTTCTCGAATTACGAATGAACAACGGCGGGATCGAACTACAAAATTTTCGAAGCGGAAGAGAAACTGCTTGACAAGAAAATATTGAAAGTGTGAATGTTTTGAACTTAAAATACAGCTTATCGAACAGGGCGCGTGTGCACACATAGAAATTGATGCGCCTGCTTCTTCTCAATTCTCAAATTTCACTTATAATCCATTTTTCATATTCCTGATCAAAGACTAGAAGAAACACTGGAAACAATCTACTCAATGAAATGACTTTTGACCTTCAATTACATGAAAAAACTTATTTATTGGCTTTCATCAAAAAGTATGTTGACAAATTAGCAATGAGGTTATAGAAACGTAGACAAATTAGGTTCGCGTGCTGTTTCGTTGTTTTCTCATAAATTTTTGTTATTGAGTGAATTCGCTGGCCTGAGTGAATACATAATCCATTGGGGCGAGAGACTGACTGAATAGAAACCATGATTAAAATGTCGAACAATTTTCAGTCACAACAAAAAGATGAGCTGTTTTATACAACCTTTCTTATATAACCTTGGAACTAGAACTCATAATCTGTCTGCGCAAATATGTCTGAGTTTTTAGTTTATACTAGAAGTAAACTGAATAGTCACGTGAAGTTAGCATTCTAATGAGGCATTGTGCACTTTGTCGTTGTAAGTTTCTAAGTTCTGCTGTGTTTAACATGTTTCGCGTGACTGTGCAATTTACTAACAGTACACACGAAGAGGAAAACGTGAAAAAAGTTTTTCTCGTGCTCGATTTATAGATCCACAGAAGTAAGGGACAAAAACGTAATATCGGTAAAGTTTAGTAATGGAAAATGTGAATGAAATGAAGTCTAATACATAAACGTTTGAAAACAGCAAGGGATCAGAACTTCTGTAATAAAATGCGATGTTCTAGTTTCTCCAAAAGTGTTTTTCTCTCTTATAGATGAGCGTTGCAGGGGGCAATTTCGCGTTAATTGTGCCATACACACATTGATGGAGCCAGAAGTAAAAAAAAATTCATCACGAGAAACTAATGCTTGAGCTCAACGTTTCGTTTTTCTGACTTGTTGTATTACTCATCGTACAGTTTTTGTATGCGGGAAGAAAGGAAAGACAAAGACGTGAGAGATTCAGAGAGATAGTGAGAGAGAAGAAGAGAGAGAGAGAGAGAGAGAAAGAGAAACTATATATTTTTACCCTCAATCTCTATTACATTCAGAGGACCTGCTCAACAAAAACCGTTTTGTTGATAGAGATTCTCTGCGAGCAACAACTATTCTGATGGTTTATTCTCTTTTCTATTTTTCGCAAAACGCCATATTTGGAATTACCTCAGAGATACCTGGTAGCGAAACATGAGAAGAACGAATCTAGAAGCAAAATGGAAAGACTAAATACTGCCAGCAACTAAAACCCGGATAATCTATCTTATTTTTATCCTATTATACAGATCCTCCGCTGAGCTTCAACCTGCGTCATGATTAGGAATTTATTATTAGGCGATAGAAAACCTATCTGTCAACAAGTTGTGCAAGATGCGAGTTGCGATGAGAAAGTATCGACATTGTTTTCGGTGGTGAAAGGTTTGAAAGTTGGATAAGAAAGTGTGACAAGCATGAAAATATTTTAACGTAAAAGTTGTTATGAAGTTTCGTGGACAAATAGATTATTGCAGGCTTGAAGTAAATTCAAATGATTCTATGTTGTGTGTAGTATGTAGTATGATGAACAGCACATTCTCAAACGAAGGAATAAAACGGAAAACGAAAAAATACACGAACTTTATTTACAGACTTTTTCTACCGTTCTATGTTTTTTTTTCTATTCTTCATTCAACAAAACCCACATTTCACCCTGGTAGCTGATGATACTGTCCAATAGTGACTCCTGTATGGAATTGTCGTTCAAATCTGATACCGCGAGGACCTCGTGCTCAATCAGCGGCTCCAGCTCAAGTCGGTCCGGTCTGGTTATCTCGAAGTCAAACTCGCCGCCACCATCCGTCGACGTCGGCGTGCGGATGTTGTCACTCCGTGACAGTCGTCCGGCCTTCTGAATCCTCGTGGCAGCTCGTGGGGGAGTGTCGCCGAAGAACGGACGCGGCTGCAGCAGCGGGGTTCGAACTCGCGGGTTCATCTTCACGTACGGTTGGGGCGACTCAACGTCTGCCGGAAGAAGTGGAGTGAAAGTCGCCGGCTGCGGCATGGCCGAAAAAAGCTGATCGCCGTCTATCGATCAGCCGAAAACGGGGGGCGGTGACGGGTCTTTTCTTATCAGAATCGGCGACACGAAAGTAATGACCCCGGCGAGTAAACACCGCCAACCAAAGGCCACGCGAATTACACGCGGAAATGTACAAGAGTCGATAATGTGTTGACGTTTCGCATGTAGTTGGCAGTGCGCGCGGCGTAGGCAAACAGAAACCCAAAACGGATTGAGTAGAGAAGAGAAGGTAGTGGAAAAAGTAAAAAGTGGAATAGATAGTGTTTGGGAAAATATTGGATTAATAACTTTTTCAGAGAATATATGTCGGGGTGGTTTCAATTGAACTAATCACCTCATTCAGAAACAAGGACTTTTCTAACCATTAATTTGAATTTAACCTTGGTAGAACAGGTAATGTGGGTAATGAATTTATGAATTAGATGGTTGGTACAAAGTCGAAATAGCCATCGAAAGAAGAACTAACTACTGAGATTACCACTACACGATCAATGAGCTGATTTGTTGAAACACTAAAAAGCTTGGTATTTCCAAAGCTACGCCTGTACGGTGTATGCTGACCAATAGTGGTGTGCTTGTAGATGGATTGAACGTTCAAAAAACACACACCATAGCAAATTTTGCACATTCTGTGATAATGAATGTCATTATACTATAATGTTTCTGATTATTCATAGTGATGTTTGTGGTACTAATAAATGTACCTCGTTATCTGCAAAAAGTGTCGTTATCAAATGATGTCATCAGAATAGACGTAGATTCTCACGTACTCTTGATCTTTTGAATGACGTGTTCGAGTAACGTAGTGATGTAGAACGTGTGAATCGTCTTGTACACTTGTACTACATACACGTGAAAACTAAAGGGCAAGTTTTCTGATCTTTACTCTCACTTTGCTCGTATCAAATGTTCAGTTCTCTGATGGCTAGTTTTCACGCATTTTTTCACAAAGAGACAGCATCGAAAACAAATTGTAGACGAGATACCATTCTCATGAACACCTCGCATTTTAATCCTGCCCTTTACCAAATATGAACCCATTCGCAAAAAAAGTTCAGCCTGAAACTTGAGAAAAACCAATACTCATCAACCGTACCTGTGATATCTTCCGAGGGGACTTCGTCGACTGCTGCTGACAGACGCGTCCTGTCGAGCCAGCTGGTTCCGCTCCTCGCGGGCGAACTCGTCACCCATTGTCGTTTTTGACCTCACATCCTGGAAAAGTCATTCCTACAGTGTGAAGACATCGCTAACGATTTTGGCAGAGAATAAAGTTTGTATTCGAGTTGTTCCGTGCCCGGTTTGTGTCGTTTTTGTGCAGTTTCAGTCATATTAAGCTGAACTTCGAGCGCTGGAACAGTCAGTAATCAATGGTACAAACTGTTGCCAGTTATTTTTCTCTGTTGTTCCGTGTTTGTGGTTTGATCTGTTTGATCATTTCATTCGTAATTTGAGAACTCTGCTTTGTGTGCATATGGAACAAGGACTGAGTACAATCACAAACTATGGCAGAAAACTTATGGGGTTTGCTCATTCTGAACCTGTACCCTGTATTTCCCGCTGTGTCATGTAGTTTAAAAGAAACTGCATAAAACTGTAAAAACCGCGGTGAGGACGAAAAGAACCATATTTTGGCCATGCCTTGTATCGAAATATCTTACCAAGTTACGAATGCGGTGCTCTGCGGTTTTGCGAACGGTTGACATTGACATGGGATTAAACTGAGATGTCTCGATGCAATAATCACTTTTTTGGAAATTATGTTAGACAGGTGGTTTACGTGCTTCCAAACTCAGATTAACTTATGAGTAAATCGTCACTTTCACTCAATTTGATTCACTTGCTTGATTGAACTGACTCTATTCTAAGAAATGGTACTTTTTCAATTAGCAGCTTAGTCTAAAATTTGTATTTGGAAGGAGAAAATTACCCATTATTTTGAACATGAGCATGGCATCAAGGGTATCGAAGTTTGTTTTTGCAGATTAGTTCTCAGCTCCTCAAAATTGGTTGCCTCACTACTTAATATCTATACAGTTTGAATATACTCGTTAGTTCCACTGTGCGGGCCCACAAGAGTCAAACAGTAACCGTACTCGCTGTCACACTATTGCATACCCCGTGAGCTACACGTGTTTTAACACACGTGAGAGAGGCTCGCTTGACCTAAAGTGCATGTGAAGACGATTTTACTATACCTTGATTAGAGGTTTTCTGATCGTCTTTGTGGGGTCAGCAGGAGCCAGACTGCTTTTTTTCGGTTCCGAAGACAGCGATTCGATAGACACACCCAGAATTGCTATTGTTTCTGAAAAAAATCGAGTTTTACAACTAAAAACAACTGTAAGAGTGAAGAAAAACTGTAGGTATTTGTGAAAAATGTGAGAAAGATTCAGAAGGACATATGGTCGTTGGGAAATGATAGAAATGTCTGCTTTGGTTCAAATATTGAGGGAGGACGAGAAAGATAATTTGAATAGAACTTCGGGCTAAACTGTTAGTCAATTGTACAGTCGCGTGAAACATGTTAAACGCAGCGTAACTCAGAAACGTACAATCAAAGGACACGATTCCTCACATTGCGTGACTATTCAATTTACTCCTAGTATAGGAAATATGAGACAATGAACGGGTTCACTCGGAATGACCGACTGTCTGCTAACTTGGTTTCTTTTAAATGTGAACTGTGTGATTGTGTAATGTTATCAATGAAGAAAAATATAAACGGCTGGAATGAATAGCTGTTGTTGTATAGTATTTATAAAATATGAATGAAAAACGTATGATTGCGTGGACGAGGGTCATTACAGATGTTTTAAACACCGAAGAAAAATATAGTCATGGTCTTGAAAAGCTGTGAGTTAAAACGTGGTCTTCGAAAAACTTGCCAAACAAAAGCGTTCAAACGTAATTTACGAGGTATGTTGACATGGTCAGACCTTACCAACTAATCGGTGGTTTTCGATCTTCTGCTGCAACTTATTAGGAAAATGTTCTTCATCAAAACAATTAAAAACCCCAGCGAACTCATCAACGAAACCAAATTACGACAAACAACTAGTAATTATTCTCTGTTTTTCCACACAGTAATAAAATAGCTATAGCAACATCGAGGAGGTAATTATTGTGGGACAATTTTTTCGAAAATGCAGGGATAGAAAAATGTCTGACAGAGTCTATCTCTTATCCAAAACTGGTAACTTCGAATAGTTTTGCTACAATCGCCATATGGCTCAAAACTGCTGAAATCACCCTATAATAAGATCAACATAAACTAAACTCATCGTTTTGTTCATCTTGCGAAACTCGCTGCTAGCTTGTCAGTTTCATCAAAAAAACGGCTACATTTTAAAAAATCTCATCCGTAATCTCTTACATTTCCACACTCAGAAAAGAGGAGCATAAATTAAACTTAATTGAAAAGAGAACTGAAAATCAACAAAAATCAACGATCCGTGTTTACGTGATTTCGCTCAAGTGTAATGGGACTGACTGATGTGCGGAAGTTACAATACTTTTTCACCTCAAAATGGAAACCAGAAAACTCTGTCGCGAAATTTAACTTTCGCATCAAAACTTTTGGTTGATTAAAATTGGGAAACTAACCGTGAAAAAATACTAACTATCACTATTTACAAAAAAAACTGATCACTGCTCTCATGTTTAGTGAGTGGTTATGCTCTGTTTCAAACTAGTTACCACTAATCGGACTTCCGGAAAACAGAAAAACCAATTCTGGTAAACAAGGAACTTTCATATGATATAAATCAACCATAAGGTGTTTATTAATCGTTAATAGTTGTTACATTATTGAAAAGTAAAAATATATATGTCTATTTCAGAAAACCATGATTCAGACAGAGATGAAGAGATTCCATTTGCACGCTTAATTGGAGTGGTTTTTTCCTATTCGCCAAACGGGGTTGACCTGAGTGCAACATCGGCATTCCTGCCCAAAAAAAGAAATGGAAACAGGTTGATAAAAAGTACTAGAACAGTTTTATAGGTCAAAACCAATGGTAAAATCGCGAACCATGTTATGTTGAAAAGTGAAAACATCAAAATAAAAATATGCTCAGCCTATTTACGCTGGGATAGCTAGAATAGCCTAAGTTTGTATTCTTCGCACTTGACTCGATCGAAATTCACTCTGTCATATAACATTTTTCTCAGATCTCTGGTTTTTACAGATCTGGTGAATTTGTTTATAAGCTTTTGTGAGAATGTTTGTAAGTGAAAACCCATTATGTTCATGGTGAATGGTGTGTAATATTGAAGGTGTGGTCAAATTTGTAGGCAACATTTAATAGAGTAGGAGGGCTTACACGGATTTGTGAAGTTAATTAAGCAGAGCGTAAAATGTAGTGTCAATTGACAATACGGAAAATAGGAAGACATAACTCGAAAACAAGTATTTCACTTAACAGAAACATTTCACAACTTACACAACAAGAATAGAGTGACAATCTATCACACTTTAGTGTTCTCAATTTTTGCATGCCTTGGCTTTTCTTTTCTTGGTGTTCACATTTTGACTACTTTAAGATTCTAAACTAGATCTACTCATTGATTGGTTATCGATAATTCTACAGTTTCATTCTATTCCCACAACTGCACAAAGAAAGATTGTGAAACATTGGGCGCACATATGTTCTATTTAACCGAAGAATGTATGTGATGCGCTCTCAGATAACATCTTTCTTTGGATGATATTATGTCATACATGGGGTGAAGATGTCTGGGTTGTAATTTGATCAACATCGACAACATAGTTTTTAAATAACGTATAGAACGCAGCGGGATCAAACTACAGAAGCCTTTTAAAACTATACATCCCATAATAAAAATTAGACTAAATTCTGATTTTATTTCGAAGCTACAACAATGAAGTTTTCGATATATTTTGGGAGGAAGAAAAACGAAAAAGCACAATCGAACACTTCATGGATCAAGCCTTGTCAAACTGTGATAATTTTCCAGATTCATAACTTCTAGCAGGTTTTTTTAATAAAAAAGGTTCAAATTGTTTCTTCAAAAATGTACGAATTTGTGAGGCCACTACTAGAAATAGCGTGAACGGTGGCTGACTCAACAACTTATAAATAAATATAAGGCAAACAAAGAACTTGATCCGTGTGTGTTCAAACTTTCACGGTTGAAATTTGGAATTTTAATGCGAACGATTGAATTGTTTGCACATTTCCGCTCGTTTGCCTCGAAAACTGGTTTCGGACAAATATGACTCAAAGCGTAGGTGAAAATATGACAGCAGCAAACGTAAATAACCTGGATTGTTTGAGTTATTACGTTTCTTTGTTAATATATGATGTACGATCTGGAAAGGGTGTAGAATAACGTTCACCAATACAACGCAAAAAAAATTATAGAACAATGAAGTCATACTATTGGTTCTCAAACGACATTACCTCATATACAAAAATGTAACGAATTAAGTTGTTCACTTCGAGTTTTCAGATGGTAGGTGAGACGAAACGAGAAGTGTGCAAAACAAACATCAGAATAAATGTTTACATTTTGAATGAAGTTCACTCATACTTTCTACGATTTCATATTACGATGTAGCGACTAGATAAACATGTCCATTTCCGACCCGCTGATCTGCTTTAAAAGCACATCAACATGACATCACGTACTTATCATTACGGGTCAGATAGCCCGGTTTGCCAGACTGAACTACAAATTTGGTCCGCACTAATGACGTTAATGAGTTGGTTAAGGTGTCACATCGGTGCGAACTAATGCGTTTCTTATCTGCCTAAGGCGCTTAGGTGGGATAAGCCGGGCTCGAATTGCGGAATTCGATGGAGAGTGTCAAAAAGAACAGAAATGTAGACTATATTGACGCCCGGAGACACACTATTATCGTGGAGACACAATCTTTTGAACGGCAAGACTAGGTGACTCCCAGTAATATTTGAACGTTTATGAAAAGTACGACAAAATATTTATTCTGGTTAAAGTCAATGGCTTTTGAAATACAAACAACACAGTAAGTATGCTGGAACGTTCTGGTCCTCTGATCCCACTGCACATCTCTCGATTTACGCCTTATAGTGGGTGCCAAATTTATAAATTTCTGCCTCTCGCCGGAATCGAACCTGCGAGCAAAACTTCCGTAGCAGAGCGCTCACCACTAATATTGTCCATGCTCGCAAGCTGCGGAATCAGATACATGTGTGCGTACATAGCGGAAAATGAGATATACAGTACCTTCTGGCCTTTTTGTTGGCGACGACTATATTTCGCGGCTATTCCGGCGGGATGTAAAAACAAAGAAATAGCGTAAGTTTCAGGAGACCCAGGTTAGCATCACGATGCCTGAATAGTCCAGCATACTTTCTCTGATACGTGAGGGATATCGCTACCGGGATGTGGCTATCTCTTCCTCGCGGACAGGTTCGGTTCCGCACCGAACCTAATTTTTTGGTAACCACTACACGATTCTGATTCTGAGGTGAATAGTAAATAGTAGTAACGACCGTGTGGAAATATTAGCGGACACGAATGATAGAAAAAAGCGAAGAGTTTCTTTACACACCAACTCATCAGTAAACAATTACGATCTGGTTGGAAATATCAACTTTGCGTTATAAATAGAAAAATAATAATTCAAACATTAAAGAAGGGCGATAATAAGGACCAATCTCGTGTCGACGGTCCTTTAAACTGCAATTGAAAAACGTATTGCAGTTTAAAGGACTGAACCGTTGCGATTGGACCACATAATCGTCCTTCTTTAACTAAGAAATTCCTTATTGCAAGCCTGCTGTTGATGGTAAATGTGAGTGTGAACTGAATGCTGACTCTACGAGACCATGTTTTCTCCATGAAGTGCATTCAATTAAATTTACTTTCGAGGAGGCGGCTAAAAGGTCGTTTTGAGTGCCTGCTGTGGTAATTCAGCTAATTAAACTGGAAACTAATTCGACTGCGCAAACTCTTCTCAGAGTAAACAAGTTAGCGAAATATACTACAAGTCTACAAGTACATAAAGCAGAAAACTTGCATTTTCCAAAAAAAACCACGTAAAACGCGCTAAACGTGAACAAATGTTAGGAATTGTGTACCTCATTATTGCACCTTTATGATGTGTTCAACAAGCTCTATAGAGTTAGCTCTTTTCAAAGCAAGCCCATACAGTGTAAGGTTCACTTCATCCCACTGTGTTTGTAGTTTGATGGTCTAATTGTTATAACTACGGAGTTTGTCGGGATCAAACTACAACCCATATTTGGGCTCATCTTTCACGTGACTAAGATTCGACTGAAAGTAGATAAAATAGCTTTGAAGCAAATGAACTGTTTTTCGAGCACTGGCCGATATCAATGGAATTATCCTTAGACGCAATAACTTAATCTCATTCATCCCCTTCTCGAGTTATTCTTGGAGACAGCTATTTACTATTTTGGGAATAAACTACTTAAATAAGAAAAAATTAGTTGAACCTGTGGCTAGTTACAAAAACATTAGATATAGTTGGATTAAAAATTGAGTCTGAAAACTCTATATCGCGTGAATAATTCAATAGAAAAGTGCGGCATTCTAAATATAAAACTAAAACTAAACAAATCTGGACTAAAATAAAAAGTGTTTTCCGTGGAGACCACTCCTACATAGATGGTGGAATTCAAAAAAAAAGATAAATATCACCAATTCGTAATCAAATCATAAGTCTTTTTCAGTTTCTTGTCATTCTAATGAAGAATGCAAACAATGAAACGAACTTCGAATTGTTTTGAAATCAATTAGTGAAATCAGACATCAAGCGAACAAAGCATAATAACTGTATATCATTTTAAATTAATAGAACTGTTTGAAGCCACCAAAAAAAAGTACAAATGATATGGATTTTTAAGTAAGATCAAGAGGAATGAAACTAAGAAATTAGCAGTTTTTTTAAGTCGAAAAACATATATTATCAATTATACGTTTTTAAGTGTTCGAAACATAAAATTGTTACTGACTCACTCACAGTCATTTAGTTTTCTGTGTACTCAGAAAACTAGATTCGTTCATAATTAGTGTGTAATTACTGATCTATCATCCTAATAACAGGTTGTATTTTGCGCGAGAGGATGAGTAACAACAACAATTCTTTGCATTCATGATAAGTGGGCCATATGGCGAGACTTTATGAAAGAAAGTGAGAGAACGCAACAATATTCACATTCAAAATGCATTCACAGACTTTTCTGGTGTTTGAGGACTTGCAATCAACACAAAACAACAACAACAACAACAATGAGAAAAGTTTAGTCGTTCAAACTGTTTAGGACTTTTTGGAGACGTTCTTTCTGAAAGTCGTGAAAAGTATATCATTCAGTTTGTTCTCCAATAGTTCTACTCGAAAAATTGTTTCAAGAAATCACCCAGAAGCCAGTTTACAATAAAGCAACAAACAATGTCACAACCACTCCAATGTGATAAAAAATCACGAGAGAGCAACCATAATTGTGAATGCACAAAAAATTTTGCGGAGAAGAATAAATCACACAGAATAAATAAAGCACTTGGAGCATTTGTAATGTGCAATGATAATAATAAGATTTCGAGTTCTGTACACGTGCCGCGTGACAAACTAACTGGTAGGGAACGGAATGCTAACTATTTTGTGGGAAAACAACACAACAACATACTCGACATATTCGGCAACAGAACCGAGAAATTAAAACGTGAATGTCAGACGTGTCACGTGAGAAATACATGTGTACAGAGAGGTTGCTAATCTTTTTTGCGTAAATATTAGCGCCGTAGATAGCTGAAGAATATCTGTTTTAGAGCGAATAGTTAGCTGGGCCAAGATCGATACGCGAAAGCGTGCTGAAGCACACGGAGTCTACCCGCGGGCCGTAGTCGTTTAGTCAAAAAAGGAAGTAACTAGAAAATACAAATTACCTTTTTATGTTTTGATACTTTTGAAATATTCCTACTAACTTCTAGTGGATCACATATGGTTATCAGAGATATCACTCAAAATATCGGGCGTAGTCGTTTAGTCAAAAAAGGAAGTGAATAGAAAATACAAAATATCTTTTCGTGTCTTTATATATTTTTTTAATTATTCTTACTAACTGTTATGGAACATTTCGTAGTTATCACACAAGTATACCGGGTAGTCGTTTAGTCAAAAAAGATGTAACTAGAAAATATCATTTAGAAAGCTTTTCTTTCTTTCATTCAATATTTCTTATATTCAATATTTCTTCAGACATGATGAACTCTACAATCAAAAACACCGATACACTGACCTGGAACTATTATTGAATCTGCTCCCCTACAAGGATAGCGGTAGACCCCAAGGGCTGTAGTGAAAAACAAAACTACAGAGTATGTTTCCTATGTTTGTTTATTCTTGAAAAAACATTACTGAATATTGAATGGTGATGAGATGTGTAAACGGGCTGAGTATTCACAAAAAAGGTTATTGTTTTCATTAAAGTATTTCTAAATTACTATTATTAGTCTGGCAGTTACTATAGTTATTAGTTAATCCCGCCGCTGTCATTCCGTAAAAAGAAGGAGAAGAGGAGTAAAAAGAAACATAGGATCTCAGCTGATCTATGCAGCTAACATCAATCGGCGTCTCTCGTTTCTAGTTATCACCACCACACCAACCCAGATATTATGCAATTATGTCAAGAGGTTAGAAACAATGAAAGAGGTGCAATGCAATTATTTATGTGATTCGGAATTCAAAGTCAACACACGCCGTTATACACGGATTTCGAATGGAACTAAGAATGTTTGACGATTTTTCTCTAGAGCGTTGTTTTTCGTGGCGCCGTTGGTAGTGTGAGATGTGCGTGTTCTCTGGTACAACCGCATTTCAAACTATTGGTTGTTCTACTACATTTCACACCACACACATGTCCGAGAAACTCAAAAACTATACTTTTTTTCAAGATAATTTCATATGTGTAGCCCTTTTCCATGTTATGGGCCCACGAATATAGGTGTTTTTCAATTACGCCCCTTCCATCAAACAGGCTGACTTTGGAGAAATCATTCACGCCGTAACTGTAGGAAGACACCAAGCGTGAGCCGGTCTGATTGGTAGGCACGTAGAGAGTTTTACATTCAAAATACAGCGAGATCAAACATTCGTATGACCTAAAGAAGCAGCTCACTTTGTGGTGTGAGCGTCTTCGATGTGATGGATCAGCTCAAATGGGTTGTTCTCATGTAATGACCTACCTCGCTCCCACATTAACTCCTCTGATTCAGAGAAACTCTCAACTGATTCGGATCAACGTCAATTATGCGTGAGAATTGTCGTCATCTAATGGCATCGAGTTATGACGGAAGTCAAATCTGACGTCGTTGTTAACAAGGTTACATGCTCGTAGATCGGATACCAACAGCTTGTACAACTTATAACTAGGCGATAAGTCGTTGAAAGGAACTGGAATAGAATAGTTGATATGAATGGGCTGTCTAGACAAATTTTTACGCACTCTCTTCGTTATTAACTCATGCGTTTGATTGATGTACGGTTTTATTGTTGGAGCTCAACCTTCAGTGCTATTTGGGATTTGGCGGACTTTACTTTATGTTAAGGTAAACCGGGGTACCAGAAATGACATTTCTCCCTGCCCACTTTTATCAGGAAAACTGGTACACAGAGAATGATTGAATGATCTCAAAACCCAGAAATGTCTGTTTCACACAGAACACAAACCTATAATCTCGCTCATGCTGACCACTTTTCGAAACATCAGCGGGGCTCAGAAAACACAAGAAATGTACTTGAACTCGATGAAAGGAGCAAAGAACTGCATTAAATTTTTCGAAAAACTAGTATTCGGATTAATTTCTCACAAAACAACTTCGAAAAACCAAATTCCAATTATTTGAGTGCCTGTTGCATAATTCATAAATGTGGCCACGACTGAGTCTCCAGAAAGGAGCATTTGTTTCGAATTTCTAATTTGGAGTTCTCCAGTCTAAAATAAAAGGTCATTTCACACATACGCGAAACTTTTCGTGACAAACGCAAATTTTTTGTAACATACGCAATTTTTTGTGACATACTCAGAACGTTTTATGACAAACGTAAACGTTTTGTTACACACGCAAAAATTTTTGTGACACACTCGGAACGTTTTGCGACATACGCGAAACTTTTGTGACGTAAGCAAAACGTTCTCTCACATACTCGGAACGTTTTGTGACATACGCGAAACGTTTTGTGACATTTGCGAAACGTTTTGTGACAAGCGTGAAACGTGTTCTGACTAATGCGAACGTTTTGTGACCTACGCAAATCTTTTGTGACATACTCGGAACGTTTTGTGAAATTATCATCAAATGACACACGTGTAATTGTTCCCGAAAACATTCTGGTTTCATTAGTTTCATTCTTGTTTCGGTGCAAAATGAGTTCTGGCATTCGTTACCATAGAAACAAATGCTACCGAGCAAATCCTCATTCCTCGTTTCTTTTCATATCAACGTTCACCACGTTTGTCCTATTCACTTCTCAAAGTTACTATTTCTTAGTTGATTTCGAGAACTGCGAGAAAAAAATAAAACCCATTAGTTCGTTTAGTTCCAATTGAGAAAATTAGTTTCATTTTCAGATTTTCGCTGCATACTTATTTCATAGTGATTTTCAATTGATTTATAAAGCTCAATTCAAATTCATCCTAACAACTCCTTTCTGTGTATTAAAAATATTTTGTATACTTTTTGAATCAACTGTTTCAATGTAAAATATGTAATCTGATACTGCTTCGTTTTTTAGTTTGAAAAATATACTATCAAGTTCGTACATGCAAATGTTTGTCAAAAACACAAGTGATTATGAAATAATTTGGTTTATGTTGAGTAAAGAACAAGTTTTCGCCCACTGTTTCCGTGACCTCCGAACATCGTGAAGTGGTTTTTAGTTGAAACAGTTTCGCTAAACGTTTGAAACATCCATTCCCTTGAAAAAGTAATAATACAAAAAAAGAAAAAGTATGTTTTATTGATTTTAGGTTTCCGAATAGATTTTAACCAACTCTTTCCGTGACCTACGAACAATCATCTTTCTTACTCTTCCCCCTCGACTCGATGAATGAAGAGGAACGCAAGTGGCAGCAGGAGCGGGAGAAGGTTCTCGACGAATGGAGCGAGGTGGGACCTATTCACAACTCTCATTTTTCTAACCATTTGACTTATTTTCCACGTCACTTTTCTCGGACGTTATCAGCTGATTCTATAGTCTCTGAAGATTTAAGAGGGAACTAACTTATTCGACGAATTACTTGTGAGGACATCGCGTCCGAAGTATTATCGATTCTAAGAGTAGAACTGTAGTGGTCGTCCTCACTTTTGATCAGAATATTTTAGAATAGTACGGAAAGTTCACCAGATACAGTTCACACAAGCATCCTAGTTGTCAGTTAGCACCTGCATTTTAAGGAAGGAACAGACGGCATTAAATTTCTCATACAAAAAAAACGCGAAATAGTGTGAAGAAATAGAGACGCAGGATGATATCCGTACCGCTGAATATTTCTATTAGCACAATTCAGAATCCCTGGGGGGGGGGGGACTATTTGCATCTGAACCATTTCAGATTGAGCTGCAGTTCCGTGACGGGACCCCGGTCCGCATCGAAATGACGCGAGACAGTGTGGACAGTGGGGGTGTGCCAGACAGTCAGGCGGTCATCGCCAACCAGCCGAGAAGATGGAGTACAACTCATACAGAAGACCCACTGGTGGACAAACTGTTGAACGACGATTATGAGCTGGAGAAGGTGAGCTGGGGTATTCACGAGAAAAATGAACACTTTTACACGTTTTCGTACATTTTGAAAAATGAACACTTTTACACGTTTTCATACAGGTTTTACGTGACTAATAACTTATTATAAACTATTACAGCAATGCAATATTGAGCGTCGCTTCATCGAAACACCTAATGTTTGCTCACGGGTTCAAGGGGAAGGTTTCAGTGGTTACTTCTGGGACGGGGGTGGTTACCGGATACTTTTGGAGTATCTTATCTCTTTTCCTATTTGCTATAGGGGACAGGTTATGTAATTATTAAAATTGTGAATATAGTGAAGGTTTTTTTTCAAATGGCGGCAGACACGGTCGTTTGACATAATCTGCTGAGTTTATGCGATTTCGGTGTCTTTGTGTCCCAATCTACAACAACAAACTTTAACTCAGATATTTTCCTATGCGTGTCTTCCTTCAGGAGGGTGTACGTGCTTCTCTTGGAGATTCTGAAACCGCCGTCAACACGCTGGTTCTTCGTTGCATCTGTCGTCCGGCCGAAACCCTATCTTCTGAGACAATGATGAATGAGAAGATACTTCTCATCGCCCTCAGTAGAAGTTAGTTTGCGAAAAAAAAGTAATTTTACAAACGTGTTATGTTATAGCTCTCGCCACTCTCAATGAGACTTTGGCAGCGTGTCAACAATTGTTCACACCGATATTGTTTTAGAGAAAACTGAGGTTTTCTAAGGAGTGTTGCGCTCGTATTTTTACCCGAAGAACAATTTTGAGAAAATACGGCAGCACGCGTAATCTTTGAACAATTTTGACTATTTAGAAAAAATCACAAACAAACAAATTTAGTATATAGTATTCGCCTCTGAAAGCAAGATCATACCGTGCTATACTTGTTTTACCAATCGATGACTTTCTCCATTAATTCTTCGTGTTCAAAGGCATTTCTCTAGCAAACAAACATACTTTTAGATTTACTGTTTTAGATCCTTGAGCGAGTGTGAAAACAAATTCACGAAGTAAAAACTATCTACAATACCTACAAAAGTGAAAAAAATACTTGAAAGGTTCACAATGTCACTGTAGAGGGCTATTGGTGCGTGAAACAGACTTACTCTGTGATTGTAGCTAGATCCCGTCCCGTTCCGATCGAAATTCTTTCACTAAGGTGTGCAAGACTTGTTCACCTTCTGAATTACTGATACTTACAAACTTATTCACA